>OX235277.1:17596228-18269308 GCA_944472155.2 Trichobilharzia szidati | reverse complement strand
TTCATGTTATTTTAAGTTTTTCTTAATCCCTGTCTACACTACCATATTTTCATATCCACTCTTCCTGTTTATTTTGTCATTTTACTATTTCTACATATTTAATCCCTGATTGCATAAACAATTATTCATCATATTAATTTTTTATCCAAACATCCTGTATATTTTGTTATTTTTACATTTCTAAACCCCAATTGCACAACGTCAATCTTCTTAGTTATTATAATGCTACTTTGTTGGAGTTTTACCCATCCCCCTGTTTATTATGACATTCTAATTCCTAACTGTAACTTTTATTAATTTGAACCTTAACCAGAAATTATTCTGGAACTTTCCCATCCATTTGATATAAATACACGAATGTGCAGCCTAGATGATGACTTCGTCGAAAAGAAAATTTTCTTCGCTGCAATTGTCTTTTTATTAACTTCTATATCTAACAAATTGTTTTGCATCTTAGTTGAATTTTGGCATTTTTTAAATATTAATTTATGACGAAATGAACTATGATCGTTTAAATCCTTCAATGTGATAAAACTTACTGAATCCTCGACCTTTACGTGAAGAATTGATAATAATTTGATAGATGTTTAAATGTTATGTATATGCACTCACTGTCGTATGAGTATTTTCACAAACATGAATATTTTAATTTCCTGTCACAATGGTCCATATGAATCTTCTTAGTCGCTCAATCGCCAGGAGTACATGTCAGCGCATTAACTCACTATTTCTGAATTTCAACAGTGATAAGATCTGTGCAATATGAACGCCTTTTTTCAAAAACACCCTACTTCATTTGTAGGTGAAATTGTATATCATTCTGAATTTCTAGCTCAATGATGTATTTTGAATCCAAACGACTCGAATTTACCGAAAAGTAGAGATTATTCAAAAAATTGGAGTTATTTGCTTGGCTTGTGAAAAAAATAGTTGTTCGAAATATTTTTCAAAAGTGACTTACATTCCTCTGATATTCCATGAACTACGGAGATGTATATTAGCTACTAATTTCATTCATTTATGCATTATAATACAGTTTAATTTGAACCACAATAAAAAATATATTGAAATAACCTCAGTTTTTTAGAATGAACTTCCTGAAAATAATGTAGTTATTCTGTAATGAAATAACATTATTCACAGCTCTTTCTGGATGCTTCTGGTCAATTTTAATCAGTTAAATGGAAGCTTGAATATTTTCCATTTTCGAAGTCATCGAAACAATATCAGCTCAGTGCAGAGATGATAGGTACTCACTTTTCAGCAAAGTTGAAACTTTTAATAAAAAGGTTTCTTCATAAACATTATATATGGTCACAGCTCGCAAATTAAAAGTAGTAAACTGCATGTAACGAAAGCTAACAATTGAATAATCATATTTCCAAAAGACAACACAATGAAAGTAGTCTTTTTCGAAAGACCTGAATGCTACAAAATCAAAAATAACATTAGTTCTTGATCACTTGATTACTAATCAAAGAATAAAACATTGAGAAACTAGGTTTCGAAAAAATCACTTTTGGAAATCGAAACATCAGATTAGCTGGACCGTTGTGAAGACAAAATAATCTCATGTACTATCCATCGTCCGACCTTAATTCTCAACTAGGCAAAATGTATATTTTGGTTCATAATGGCCTGAAAAACGTTGTGACTAGCCTTATTTCCTAACTTGACAAAAGACAGACAGATTTCAAAACCACGGCCATTCGTCCAGCTTATTCTTAAGAACCTATCAGCATCTAGGAACACCGATAAATAGTAATATCATGAAAACATTGAATTCAGCCACTTACTTGCCTGTAAAGAAAGGAAGAGGCGTTTAAACTACAGTGATGGCAAGAGTCTTGAGAAAAACCATCATTTCTATTTTAACACTGACTAAATGCATAAGTATTCGATCAAAACATACCATCTGATAATTAGTTTTAAGACTTCAAATCAATTGGTCTCTCTTTCGGTGGTGACAAAGTAACAAAGAAGTTACAGCGGTGACACATTTACGAATTTTTCATTCTCGTTGAAGATTTTTGACAAAACAGTAGCATCCAAATGACAAAAATTTAAGATGATTGGGTCTTGCTGAAGGAGACTTTGGGAAAGTATGAAATTTAATGGATTCTAGTTAAACACAGGTTACTATTACCAGCAGAGCGAGTGTAGCTTTTCCCGGTGAAATGTTATGTGAACAAAAGTGTGTGACTCACTAATTTGATCTGGATCTGAGTCGAAAAATGTGTGTGTATATATATTCACGAAATTTTAACGTGAAGATAAAGATTCTAAAATAATGACATCAGATCTCATTGGAAAAATACAATAACATTACTGGTCACAGATACGTTTCCCAGTAAAAAATTATTTAGTGGAAAAATTTGAAATGGCTAGGGAACTTGCGGACCTTCCTTCTATTTCCAGTCCATATATCATTTGAAAAAAGATGGTTGTTGTCGGGATATTTCTTGGGCGATTAATGTATTTCGAAATTATTGGAATATGATGTTACGCTAAAGGAACGACAGCTATCCAATGAGAACTACAAAAATGAAACCGTAGACAAAGGAAATTGTGACATTTGTGTGCCACCACAAAGGGAAATCCATATGAGTATTGACAGGAGTTGATGTCAAAACTATAATACATTGTGGCAATAGAAACTGGGAGACGACTACAGAGGAAGACAGCTCATCATGATTTGTGAGTTGTATGGTGAAACGAACAAGAAAGGAAGACTCTTTGAAAGTGTCTGTGCCTATTGATTTGGTAATTGGAAGCAGCGTGCACAACCACACGCACAGACACAAGATGACATTAGGTATTTACAGATGGAAACATTGACGATCAGATAGAGCTCATCGCAATCTCGAACAAGTGAAGATGCGGTCTACCGGACACAAAATAGAGAATAAAAGCATGTGTTGTGTCAGAATATTATGTAGTGTAAGGAACCTCCATAAACAAATTGAAAGCTTTCATATCCGCTGGAGGATTCTTAGAACTCTAGTTAAACATTTTGGAAGGGAACTAATGGCTGGAGATGAAAAAGACAGCCATCAGAACAAAGTCGGAGACACTAAGACTCTCGAGAAGTGATACTGAAGGAAACAGTACAGCTGTCTTATGGACAGAAAAGGGGTAAGATGAATAGTGGATCTCTACGGACATACGGAAGTTAGTATTGAAGACAGTGATCTTAACAGTGATGAGCCGGTTGAGATATAGATTACAGAATGAGAAGCTGAGTGTATACTACAACTCACGGAATAAAAATATGGAGAGGATTGTTAGGAATGCCGAAAAGCATCTCTACGACGCACTGTCAGCTGTAGCAGAACGGGTCACAGGTAAGATCGACCTCACATCATTATATAGGATAACAAGTAAGTTATCCAGGGAAACATCAGCACAGAAGACACCAGTGAAGGGTAATGAACGTAGCCTACTTCCTAGAGAAGAGTATCACGTGAAATAATGGCTTGATCACTTCTTATGACTCGTGAACCGACAACCACAGTTAACGAGCTAAAACATACCATCAATTGCAAAAGACCTACCAGCAAATACGCCAGACCATGACAAGTGAGGATACAGTAGGGCGTTGAACCGACAACAGGACTCTCAGATCCAGAGGCTTTTCCGGCAATATATGTCTAATAGCACAAAAACTTGAAGGTAAGGAGATGGATAGCGACAAGTTGATAGCAGTAGGCAGGTGACAAAGACAGGTTTTGAAGTGAAAACTGACAAAACAGAGGTGATGAAGAAATCTTACCACCACAAACGACAAGCACCAGTCACTATCAATGATACAAATTCGAGGTGACTACTTTAATTTATTTGAGTAGCATAGCTTCAAATAGAACAGTCGCGGATTTCAAACGAGTATCGTAGAGAAAAGAACGACTTTTGTTATTCGTAAACCAGTGTAAAAATAACTACTCTTTAAAACAAGCTCCTGAAATCACTCCCACAAGCTTTTTCTCTGAGTTTAGGTTTTACAAATGTGAATGTATTCTCCTTCAACAGGTTCTAAGTATATTAAGATGGCATTTTGTTATTTTTTTTCCTTTACTTTCCCCAGTGGAACATAGGGCTTCAAGCTAGTGACTTGAAGTTTCTGTAGCAGTGTTTATTTTACAGGACTGAGTTGCTAGCCTCATGCCCAACCTTTCTTCTTCACCAGTATTATTAATGGCTTAGCGAGGTAAAGGACTGCGTCGGCCGGGGATGGAACCCCGGACCATGTGCATGGTCAGCGAGCGTCCTAACCGCTATGCCACCGACGCACTAATTATATATAATCAGGGCGAGGCGCATGCAAATAACACACAGCCTTCTTCAAACCTTGAACACAACCATTAGGTCGCGTGCTATCCCATCGCCCATGGCAGATCTGGCAACAAAAGTCACGAGAACACCATCAGAGCATATGACAGGTTTAGGTACCCCGAAGCATTTTGTTATACCGCATACAAATGAAATGGCAGAGAATTTGCACTTACAAATTCTAACTTTAAGAATGCGAAGGTAAGGAAACTATTTAGATACATGTACATTTGTAGAATGAATGGGACAATACACTCATTTTGACTGAACTTAAAGAAATTGGAAGGGAAATGTAACTTCCCGAAGTAGGCACTTATCAACATGCACCTACGTGTTAAGCGAGTCTAATCTTTTAAGTGTAAGTAGAATATTTAAAAATGAATACAGTGATTCATTTTTAACAGGGCTGTGTAATGCATATAAGTCAGTTATGAATAGTGTTATTCTGCTGCAAAATTATTCTACTTTATCTTGACATTTGTTTCGAGGTTTTGAATGTCTCGCAAAATAATCATTACACACATTTCGCGACAAATTACTACCTGTAGATAAGTGTTTTGATACCAGGGTGAGTGCAAAATATCTATACTCCACGAAGTGACCTTCCAAATATATCACAATATCTGAAAATTTTGATTCCTATTGCAATATACAGCCGACACAAACGTGAAGAAGCATTCCGTCATTTCTACAGCATATTTCACTTACGTAGTATTTTTAATTTCTTAACATTTTTCTTTAGTTTTGATGCAGCTGTCATATGTCAGTTTCGATAAGTTCTATTTTGACTGTCCTTGAAATTAACGGGTGTTGATTTCGTATAAGATATCTGAGAGAGAGCCTGCTCAATGAATCGCAAATAGCTGCACTTTATGAGGATCAGCATAGCACATGAAGACTTCTGATGATGAATTTATTTCTTTTTTTCGTAAGAATACTGTTATTAATCTATCAAACTGAGATGAAATATATATATATATATATATAGATAAATGAGGATAATCTGCGCTTATTTCAGTTGACAGTTAAATAATGTGTCAATGCAGTTGAAGAATGAACGATGAATTCGTGGTTCTTTACTTAAAACTAACTCCATATTTTGACGCGACTCACTGATACTGCGGTCATCGTCCATCGTCCGCTCTAAGGTTTAAGACCTTTAAGGATTCATGAGGAAGAACCTAAGTCATCTACTGCTTTTATTAAAGAGGTTTTAAATGATGAAGTAGATCATACAGACGGCGGTAAAGTGGGTATTTGTGACAATGGTCATGATGGTGCACATTTGTCTTTTGCTGATCATGATGAGACGAGAGGAATGCCTACTACTACTGAGTTGAGCAACGGTTCTGTACAACTTGAACGTGAATTAGAATTAAAGGCAGATGCGGTTGCAGAAAGTGTGGATACTCGTGAGACAGTCAATGTAAATGATCCGCGTGCAGTCCACCTATCGACAGATGTTAATGCTAAACTGGAGCTAATCATAAAGGGTAGCAGTGGTGGTAATTCAGGGGTTAGACAACCTTCTAAGGTTTGGACAACAACAGCTTCTGATGCACCACCATGAACTTGTATCAATAAGTCGTCGTTGGTTTTGTCATCCACCGTGAAAGGGAGGTCCATGAACCCATGTATCTTATACTGTGATTATGCTAGTATCGGTCCGTTTGAAAGGACGAAAGTCAATGGCCAGTTTAGTGATGATAAGCCAACTGTGTACGAGAGGGTGATTGTTTAAGTGACTTGCACGAATAAAAGCCTTTCAGGTTTCAAGTTACTATTTGAATGTTATTATCGTTGTTGTCAATTACTCTGTGACTTCACTTGGTTGGTCAGATACGTCGTATGTTTGTTAGTCATCTACATTCCACGATACAATGTCATAAGCGTGTCAACAGAGTTGAGGATATAGATGTTAGAAGGAGGTCAGCAAATGAACTCTGTGACGATTTTCCAACCGAGGACGTCAACCTGAGAAGAGTTGTGGGCGTACTGCTTTAAGTCCTACAATTCTTCAAGGGTAGTACATCGAAGTGCAGTCCATATTAATTGGCGTGTTATTTTGCACGCATGTCCATGTTGCATATATTGATTTGGCATCATCTAACATCTATCTGTTGGTTAATTTTGTTTGTGCCCGGATCTCTTTTGACTTGGATCGACAACCTGAGAAGGGTTTCAGGCGTACTACTGTTAGTCCTGCGATTCTTCAAGGGAATTATATTAAGACATGGTCTGCGAGGTTATGTGTACTGTTTGTATATATGCATGGTGTGTCGTATTAATTGGTGTTTTCGTATTCACTGTGTTTACTTGTTGTTTTCATACTTTGTTGTATCGTATAATTTTGTTAAAATTTTCGTCGTGGTTACTTCTGAAGTTGTTTCGAGTCTTCTATGTCTGTGAACTAATTGACTGATGTTAAAGACAGCAGATGGTTTGTATACGATGAGGAGGCTAGTGCTGAAAATGACATGCACACATAGACAAGGATTAGCTGTGGAATCAATGACTAAGAGTGAATGTTTTGATTTAGGCTGTGGTCCCACACGCTGCTGAGCGAGAGTGTAGACGACTGAGGCTTGCATACGTCACCGTTACTAGAACTGAGGCAGAGTGAGTGACAAGTGATAGCAGTGGTACTGAATAGACAAGAGGGTGTGCTAAGGGTATCATGAGGTGCTGCTATGGTCATGTTGCTTTCTGCAAGAGTCATTCTAGCAAGTGGCGATTGTGCTGCAACATGTCAAGATGATGTGTTTAATTGGAAGGCGTAGGTTGTCGTCAAAGAGTGAGATTGTGCTGTAGGTATACATTTGGTGTGTTGGCCCTGCTGTTTGTTTCCTATTTCACCTATGTCCTTGTGGCCCAGGTTTTCGCACTGGCATCCAGGTCAACGTGTATTGGTCGTGATGGAAAAAAGGGATGGATCCTTTTTTGCCGGGGAGTGTCAATGTAGTTAAAGAATGAACGATATCCTTGGCTCTTATTCAGCTAGTGATATGGAAAGTAGTACTAGCTACTAATCCAACTGCCTATAACGTTTAAACCATTATTTTGAAGTTGTTATCAAGAGGCAGGTTTCATACATTTATCCGTTGTGTCTTTAATTTTCATCATACTATTTACGAAACGTCTAAGAGAATATTAAAAACAATAGCACATTCTTCTCAATGAAAGCCAGACACAAATTTGCACCATAGGGTTTAGCTTCACTTCCACTTCCTACGAAATACTTGCTTATTTTGATAGATGTCAGTATCAAACATTACGAAACATTTATTCACACTTATAAGAAACATTATGTATTAAAATGCAATGGTAACTGATATGATTTTTGAAATGAACAATACCTTAGTTACTTTACAGGATATACGACAAACAGAAGAGCTATGTGACTGAAATACAGCGATATTAGCGATATCCATCATGTTATATCTACCCGGAGGCAATGTGTACATCAATCTGTGGAACGTGAATCAGGTCGCGAAATCAGTCTATTTTGAAGCCATTCGAAGTAGTACTGAATAGTAAACTGATTTCAGAAGTATCTAAAGAATTTTCTGTTAAACTGCAGATTAGATTGCTTGGAAAACCTCCTAATTTTGGAATTACTGATATTGCCCGATTGTCCTGGTGAAAATCAATGGTTCGTTAACTTTTATTGAAGCCGAATCGGCCTATGAACATCAAAGAGGAATCATATAGGTCGAGAAATATCAAATTCAATGTTCCAGTATCCTGTGAAGACTGAGCTGCTGTCATCTGAAGGAAACGCGCGAAAATCACCCGGCGTTCGTATTATGGCATCTTAGTCCTCTGAAAGGAGAGACCTCAACTGTGAAAGCAACACTGAGAGAGTGTGTCACCAATCACATCACTCTACTACAACTCATACAGCAGGGTGACAGCTGAGAGACAGTTGCCATCTGAGGTGATAACAAAAAGTGTTACCCTTCACAAGTGCCCAATTTCTGCTTTTCTATTTAATCGTTGCACCAATGGCTGTGACCCTGATAGACTTCCATAATCTCTTATCATGAAAGAATTCTTTGCTGATAACAGAGTCCTTGGTACACCTCGATCAGAAGACACACTATTTTTACTATGCTTTTCACCACTATCAGATTTGGACATCACACATCTTGCACAAATTATTGATTTAAGCATAGAAAGTGTGAGTGTGTTGATCAGTTAGCTTTTCTGTTAAGTTGAATCCGGCAAATTTGACCGATTAGGGGAGAAATCACAGTAAGGATAGAAAGGCCTCTTTTTAGAATATTGGTGACTGCTCTCACATGCAACGGAGATATTTCGCCACATTTTCCTTTGTGACTTCAGACTTGGTCGTTGAAAGTAGAAAACATGCAGACACAGGATGCTTTTCATCATGATTCTTTTTGGTAAGACTTACTGTCAGGGGAGATGGAAAGCTTCATCTACTGGAATATCTCGCTGGCCGACATATGACGGTGTAACAAAAGTGTAATCGTTGATCAAACCAAATTACAAGATCAATAGTTGATCTTTCCATTGGTTAGTTTGGGTCGTGGAAACTGTGTTATTCGACTTGTTGGGGTCCTGCAAGAACCTGGGAAGATTATGCGGTCAAGTAAGGCCTGAGGCTAAGTGAGTTAAGTACAACTCAATTGAATTATCACGTAAAATAAGTGTCAAAATTCCAAACATATATAAAGGGTAGAATTAGAAAGAGTCAGTCGTAATTTTGATGCGTTAATGACCTCCTGGGTACAGAATTCAGACTTCAAGCATCTGCAGTTTGAGCAGAATTGCGCTTATGTGCGACATATATATATGTTTATACATATAATTTCTCAGATTTAGGAAGTACTCCACAAGAGTCAAAATAATAATGATAAAATGTAGAGGCCTGAACAGAGAACGCTTGGGGACAGGGAGCTAGGAAAACTGAAAAATTCCGGCATACAAATATCGAACGGATATTTACTACACCTATTATTATTCGTTGGCGTTATTCTCTCTCTCTAGACTCGTTTGCATAATACTATTTTACTCCATTCTTTCCATTGCCCTCAACTTGCTTCAGGAATGCATATAAGCACCCATTTCCTCATCAAACGACCTCCTCCATTTGACTGTCGGAACGATGGTCAACAATTCTTTTCCAATTTGAGGTTTTCTTCAGAATTCGGCTCGTGGTATAACTTATTGGTCTCCCCAGCGAATGCTGAATTCACCTAAATTGTCTTCTGCATATTTGTTCAGCAGTAGGAGCACTGCTAGCCTATTGCCGAATTTCATCATTCCTTATTCTTTCAAGAAGACCATTTGGTTTACACTTAAAGGCAAAGTTTGTTGTTTGAAAAAAAATATTTCGTGATGTCCTAAGTCTCTGAATCGTACGTAATAAGTGACTTCACATTGTTGCTGTAAATGTGAAACTTCTCTCAAGATACGTCTGTGGATTCCCACGATGCCTTTAGAGTAGTTAATATCCCTCTATACTTTTCTACTCTGCCATCGTCAGCTAGAACTGAACCACGCGTGTCGACGCTACTCAGATACGTGAAAGAAGTGACATCTCTCAAAATCCTCCCGTTGATGATGACTGGTGCTTATTCGTGGATAGGTATATTCATAACTTCTATCTCTTCCATGTTTTTCATGTCTTTGCTGCTTCTTCTGATAACTTGTTTGTTTGGGCATGTATGTCTTCAGATTTGTTTGAAATTTGAAATCCAGACCTTCCTCCATCTTCATATCGTTCCAATGTGTTCCTGGCATCTCACCGTCCAAGATCTGTTGCATGACCCAGCCGACCACAGTCGGTAATATGATCGGTGAAAGCAGTGAATCTTGCCTCACTTTTGTATTCACTCAGAGCGACTCAGTGAGCTTTCCTTTCTGATTCACTTCACATCTGTTATCATCATGTGCTTATTGAATGTGGGTGACAAAAGTACGGGAACTTTGTAGTCTTGAAGCAGTTTTCAAAAACGCTTCATAGTCAACGCATTTGGAAGGCTTTTTCAAAGTGAGTGACTCTGAGGTAGACAGATGACCGTCATTATATGTCACGTAAGGTGATTCGTGTCTTTACAATTTGCTTTTGTTGAGTTCAGCTTTCTCCGGGAGGAGTTCTACATGAAATTTAACTTTTAGTCATTTTCAAACTGTACAAACTTGCAAAATTCATGCCCTATTTTCATAATGTTGGACAAAGTTGTGATATGGGAATATCCGCTGAGGACATTGTGTTGTTTTCAATGAATCTGAAAAAATTCCATTTCATACTGCTGCTTTTCTAGATTTGAATAACTTTATGGCGTTCGACACTTCTGCTTGTGTGGGAGTATTAGCGTTGACTCCAGGTCCTTTATTCAGCGGGCTTTTGACGGATCTCATCTTCTGCTTTCCTTTTCCATCTCCATACTGCTTCATCGAGTAGTCCGCCATCATTATATAATCTGTGGACTTCCAGGTATCAGGTATCAGGCAGTACTTGCGTTACCCCTTCTTGTATTTAAAAGCAGCTGCTGCTTCTTCTGTGCAGATTTCCCTGTTGATGTTCCTTAATGTCTTCAGATTTATCCTGAAGATCTCAGGGAAGTTGTTGTTTCTAATTGTGCCCTTAAGCTTGAGGCTGATGATTTTGAATTTTGGCCCACCTGCAGCTTACTGAAAGGCTTTCATCTTCAACTTCCCTCATTTGTCATTTGTACTTGTGAAAACCCAAATAAATGACCTTCCCCTTTAAAGGAGAAGTAAGCAAACGTTTTTCAGCTTATATTATGGCTACAACGCCCATTGATAAGAGTTAAGGGTGGAAATTACGCAGCAGTGAAGTATACAACTCAGTCAACCAACTCAGAGTTATATCACGCTTCATTTCAAAATGTGGCGGAAATACTGAGTTCATTGATAGATAAGTGCTGAGAAATATGGACACAAAGCGAGGCAAAATTATCCTACATCTCTGATTTGCGGAATATACACATTGGGTCATAGGAGTTAATAGAAAGATTTGCAAAGTAATTTCGCCGAACATGCCTATCTGTTTATGACTACTATTCTTAGTCTTGTCTTGTATAGCAGATCGCATTTTTCAGTTTCAGACAAACAAACATAATGTGTGTAATCAATTTGCATATTCAAATGAGCGATAATGTTTTCACTGCAACCATTCTTACTTTTCACTCTTACGAATAAGCACCTATTGTATTTACTACCAATCTTCTCAATATATTATTCATATGACCGCGCAGGATGACCTAGTACTTCACCAGTTAATTGCTTTTATGAACTTCCTAACTAGTAGACTTGTGAGTCTACTGTTCTAGTCACTATTTGCTTTCTTGAAATATTATATTATCATGGACGAAAGGAGCAAAAGTAATAACACACTGTTGTAAACATCCGATATCCTTGTACGTTTTTTCAGGTACCATTGCCGATTCCCTAAATGTGGACATTGTTTTCTTCACAGAAAAAAAGCTTTTCTTAATTCAGGTTACGATTTGTACACTCTGCTTCATCCGCAGAAAGATTTGTTATCGTACGTTCCAGAGAATTCCTGACCTTTTGTTCTTGTCATGGAGGAGCTTAAAAATTTCACACAAGAATCATTTATGATGACATTCCGTGAATCGTTTTGCCGGTAGAGCACAATAACTTGTAATGCAATTCACGGCAATGTAGAGTAACAGTGTCATAATGTCACTCTAGATTTCAAGCGGATTTATATTTATGGACAATATTCATATGTCCGTTGACTGCAGGTTATACTTTTGTTTTTTAGAAAATGTTTAGCACTATTACCTCGTGAACACTGATTTTCTACACTGAATTCCCTGGCTAGGTCCTAGTTTCCTGACGATAATTTAGAATAATATATAATAATGAAACGAGCCTGAAAAGATAATTTAACATGCGAAACATTATTCAACCGTGGGCTGAGCGTAAATAAAGTGGTTCGGTTGAATGGCATAAAATTAACCGGAACTACTGCATTCTATCCAAAAGTTCAACCAAAGATAAATGTAGTGAGGGATAAATATGCAATAAAGTGGAAAATTGGTGAAAATTAGATATTAGGTCCAAAGTTTGGACGAACGTCTCTGTACGGAATTGAGTTTGTACGGTATGAATTGGCTTGACTTCTGCAATTTGAAGCAGTCTGATTGTAATGCCTTCGAAAAGATTTCTATTCACTCCATTAAAAGCCCTGTAACAAATGGTTTCTTCAGTTTTCTGATGATGGATGTTCACTACATTTCACATTTGAGTGAACCAGCTTTTCGTGTGATGGATAGATTTTACAGTTTTCATAGTATTAGATTCATGAACGCTGTAATTACATATTTGGAATAGCTTTATCACATAACCCAGCCCATTTTGTGTGATATCAGTCAGCCAAAGCACTCCTGTACAGTTTAAGGAATAAGACACCAGCTAGTCCACAAATATAAATGTCGGTTCTAGACTGCAAACTAAACCTTTCAACTCGCATCTATTAGCACGCCAATCCACAGAAAACAGACGGGTGATATTCATCTACTGGAAAGTTGTTCAGCCGATAGTAATTTTGTAAATAGTGAAATAGCAGATTATTTCCACCTGTTTTTTGTTTAAAATTGGTGTACCGCTTATTCCTTATCAATTATCACGAAGTGTTTCATCTTCCGCTTACATTGACACATAATTGAATTGTGTAGCTTTTTATCCCTCTTTCAGGTGGAATTCCAACCTTCACAGAATGGAAATCACAAAGGTTCCTTTATAACATCTAACTGGATTTGTTTCTACTGTTGTATTCTTCTTTACAGATAAACAGGTGATTGCTTTAAAATGCATTTACTCCAGGTTATTGCTATCCGGTATAAGCCATCACATAAAGTATAAATTGTTCTTCAGAGTCTGAACCATAGGTCATTGATGTACGTAGCGTCTTATTAGGTCTTGTATCCGTAAGTCATGAATAATTGAGCTTATCACCCGCAGTGCTTCTTATGTAACCGTTGAACCAAAGGCACAAATATATGTGTACTGAGGAGGAAGAAAGTCCTTTCCTCCTTAGACAAGTAAAGGGGGTCGTCAGGATGACCTGAACTTAGGTTCCATGTTCGCTGGCACCCGTCAGCCAGGCGATCTTGAGGGAACTCATATCCAATTTGAGATTTCCGACTCAGTGCTTTCGTAAGAGAGGACACCACTGAGCTCTCCGGGGCGCGATCAACTCATTCAGCACCATATTAAAAGTTTGATGCGTGACACTGGTTACACTCAGTGGTCAATCAAAGTATTCTTCACTTTCTTCGGATAAACAAAAGTATCCCGGGTGATTTCGTTCAGGTAAAGTACACTTGATAATCACTGGGAATATGCGAATCCTTCTCTGTGCACAACTATGGACCACGTGCGTATATACGAATATGTATACTTGTCTCCACATACACATGGACAATAAACACATATACATATATGGCGATAGCATTACACAACACACACATATATATGTAGAGATGCAACATATATAATAATACGTTATGCTAAAGGCAGAAGATATTCATTTCAACAGGTCCAAAAAATGTGCTGTCACAAATACAGTCATTCTTTCGCAAATAGATTTCAAGGGTTCTAAGGAAAACCAATGTCAAATCAGACAACGAAAGCTATCCAGAACAATCTACACCACTTGACTGATTTCAAGTGGATTAGGCAGGCAACTGAAAGTGTCTGACGGACTATGCTTTCAACTGATGTAGTTTTCACATTGACCAATACCATCTCAACGGAAACTTGGCTCTTCTGATGTAAATTTGTTAACTAAAATAATCTGAATGTTGATAGACCAACTGAGTATATAAAAGAACAAATACTTAGATATGCTCTGAATTTCCGCGTTTGTTTATTGATGGAGAACACTGACAGAAACATGAAGTAACGATGTGACCTCCACTTGTTCCATCACTCGCCTACTACATCAAGAAGTACTTGGAGTTAAACATCCTCAAATCAACAATCAGTCGATCAGAGTTTACAAGCGAGTTTCAAGGAGAACAAAACGGAAGTTTACCGGAGATATTCTTCTCCACGACTCATCTCCTAAATACGTGCTCCTTTTCGCTGTAAAGACGAAGAAAGCACTTCGCTTTGGTCAACTTCAAGATGCATTTAAAACTCACTAGCTCCTTTGTAGCCAGTTGCATAAACCAAACTGATAGGACATTGTCTAGATGTGCCCATGAACAATTATCAGTTGAGTAGTCAAAATTTAGACAATAGAGTGATCAATGGCTCAGTTTTGGATTTTTCATCATCAGCGAATACTCCATTCAAAGTTATATACATGTAAAGCATGATTTAGCTAGCTAAAAGAATCTCACCTACATCTTCATGCAGCCAAAGCTGCAGCTATCCACAAGGAAAACGGCTAGACTTTGTGTTTAGAAACATTTTATCTAGCCTCTTTCAATACAGTGGCCTTAGTACTAAATTCAATTTTAATTTTTGTAACCTATTTTCACTTCTTTGTTCTGTTATTTTCCATTATTATTTATTTCAAATGATTGTTCATCATCTATCTGACTGGTTGTCATAACTCTCGTTTAAGGAAGATTATTAACATTTTTTCAAACATCACTATTTATAATATACTTTGATTTGTCGAGTTAGTAACTGACAGTAACGTCTGTCCTGTACTGTCAACAAAACAATTTCAGACAGAAAGTGGACATATCATGTCACACATGTGAAAATTAGATTTGTAAAATCCCAGCGAATATGAATTAGGGAATTCCAACTTTTTGTTCCGCAAACTGGTCAGATCGCCAACAAAGGAATTAATCAGAATTAAAATAAGAAAGGTTCATATATACGTATAAGTATAAGGAATACATTTTGTCTTAAAGTCCCTGTCAAATCATGTGAATCATGAATAGGCTTCAAAACACAAATTTACAACGCCGCATGAAATGTGACTGAATTTGCATCACAGTCTTATGATTTGTCTAATTGACTATCCACTGTGAATACTGTGTACTTTTATATCAAACTTTATTGGCACTATTCAAAAACGTCTCGTTTGGCACCTAATTATTGGGAAACTATTCAGTTATATTTGTGATGTTAACATAAATGGGGAAAATCTATGGAGAAACTCTCTTTGATAAAGTCTCACAGTGTTATACAGTAGTATTTGTGGACGAAGTTTCAAGCACCATTTATTGTTCATAATTACATCAACCCAATATCACTATGGGCAATAAATTGTGCTCGAAACGTCATCAGTAAGTATTAATGTGTAACTGCCTCAGTACATAAGTCCCAGCTTGTTTATTTTGACGTGCTTCTCTGTGTCGTCCTGGGAGTAACACCTATGTTGTGTTTCCTGGGCATGGTGAGGAAACTCCTTTTTCAAGTGTTGGTTTGTAGGGATTTGATTGGTCACAGGATTTCATCATGAGCTGACATCAGTTAGAGAACCATTGGAACCAGAAGGTCCTGGGTTCGAATCCCGGTGGGTGCGTACTGTGAAGAGTCCCAAACTAGGATGAAACAGCTGTCCAGTACTCCCAGGTTTTCCAATGGTTCTCTAACTGATGTCAGCTCATGATGAAATCCTGAAACTCCTTTCTGTCTAACTCGCCATATATTACTGCCAAAACCTCAATAATGTGATGTTAAGAATTCGTTGGTGAGGCTAGTATTCGGGACTCCCATACTTGATGATAACATTCACGATCAAGAGATCTAGTTGAGTTGCAAAGTTCACAATACTTACAAGCTGCAAAGAGGGGGCGGTCAAAGGAATTAAAATCTCGTGTTACTATTGACAAGAAATTATCATGGGTGGTAGCAGAGATAACAGCAAATAGTTCCGTGAGAATACAAACAGGTGTGATATGAATGTTCGTTATTTAAATGTAATTGTATTAAGTAGAGTATTTCGAATGACATTTATTATCCCCTAAGAATTTAAAACACACTACTGGATGTAAACGATTGATTACATACGAAAGTTGCAGCATCAACATTGCATTTCTACCAAGAACTTCACTCGCCGTTTTCTGTTTATCTGAAATTATCTGAACAGAATGAGTTTAGTGAATAACTTCTGTTAGTTCTCAGCAGAACTACTGATTTCCCTTCACCGTGCTTTTATTCAAGTTAAGTTTGATTGCTTCAACTGCATGTGAATTCCATGACCACTATTCACCTGTCAATTTACACTCATCAATATTCATGTTTCTATAATCAAATGTATACGATGTAAACAGTTCATCGCTTGAAGTCATTTTTCACCCACTTATACTGTGTAACTCAGATCTCATGATATTCTCCTTGTGTCATTCTGTGTTCACTCATTCATTATACCTAAATTGCACAAAATCAACCATCGTGAAGAAGTCACTTTGTTAGTCCCGAAAGTGCGAACAGTACAGAAAACAGAACCATCCATTTAAAGATAAGTATATATTTTTATTTATGTCAATAGATGCATCAACCAACAATGAAAATGTTATCAGACGTTTATTCCACGAAAAATGTTTAAAAAGAAAGAATAAATAAAACATGTTATTTTAGTTCAGCAATACTTCGATATCGTCCACTTTTACCATTATAAAAGGAAGAAGAGGAAAGCAGACCAAATGCACGAAGACTTGGATCACTGCAAACTGAATTAAAGTTGGATAGTCGGTAGGAGTCAAAAATCCTTTTCCAACATCTCATTCAAGTGAATTTGGTGTTCGTTAATCAAGACCTATGTTCCACTGGGAACGTAAAGGAAATAAAAAAGAAAAATGAAACTACTGAAAAACACTGTATCTGAATTTGTGTAAATTTGCTTAATGCATACACGTCAACACAGGGTGTTAGGAGGTTAATATCAGTTCTTCTGCCGATGAGCTAACTACTATAAATTATGGAAGAGTGCCACTTTCAGTATCATAATTGAATTAATTATTTAGAAGATATTTTGAGTTTAGAATAGTATAAAAATGTCATGAAACGCTGCCAGTTAACTTGAAACTAAGGTGATCTTTTGAATAGCTAAATTCGATTTGGCTAATGAGATCTAGAAAATCCTAATATCAAGGCTGTTCACAGACTCTAAGATAAAAGAAAAATGTGGGACAGAATTTTCCAGATAAATGAACAGGTGTAATTTGAATAATGAAATGTGAAAATCTATTTACCCGCAGGACGTCTCCACTTGAATAAAAATAAAATATTTTAACACTCTTATTATGTATTAGACTGCATATAAAAAGCGACGCTTGTTGTTTAAAGTAGGTTATGAAGGCGAGCATATATTTAATTCCCCCATTAAATGCTTTAAAATCAGACAATCGTTCCTCATCTGAAACCAGTTCCTCATAAGTAAGAACTAATAAGCTACGTTTTATTTCGAAAAAAGGGAAACCCTCATACAAAGCACTGATTATGAATTTTGTTACTCTTAGTTTATTAGTAGATGATACAAACTAAGCGAATTTCTCCCAAATATCTATTGAAATTCTCTATCCCACCAAGTTTAGCATCAGTTGGTTTTGTGGAATTAATCACCACTTCACTAATTACTAGTAATACTAAATACGTCATGCAGTAATACCCAAACAAACCATCACTGTTCACCAGAATATCTACTTTTATAAGCTACACCGCCTGTCATCGAAATACAACCGAAGTAGTTGAAATAATTTCCTCATTTATAGCATTGCAACGGGATAAGAGCAACTGGAGTAAAACCTTCAATCTAGTTACATTGTACTAATCCACATAAGACATATACAAGATGAAGGTACTCGTTCTGAGTTTTATGTCGATTAGTACTCTTGATTGTTATGCTGATATCAGGCAAATATGACAAATTGCACAAGAATATAAAGTCTTGAAATCAGAATCAGCAGTATTTCATCTTCAAGCAGTTGCATGCTTTATCTAAAGCAGAGGCTATTATACCGGAATAACGACGAAACTAAAGAGGTAAAAGTATTAGTCTAAGTGATTTGTGTGCATGTATTACCTTATCTAAGAACTTGGTTACGGGCATGAAATCAGACTTAAGACATTAAACTTAAAGTCATATGTGCAAACCGAATCTTCCCCTTAACTACTTGCATTCATCCAAGTGAATTTCTTCTTAGAAAATAATTATTCCAGAGTTTGTGTTGAATATTCATTGAAATGAAGCATTTATAAAAGAAATATATTACTGAAGATGACACTGTTCCGTCCGTTTTGCATATGTAGTGATGCACGATATATATTTCTTCAGGTGAGCAGTTTTCTTGGTTATATATTAACAACGAATCAAAGTGATGTTCAAAGAGCACTGACAGTTTGTTTGTCACATGTTTACTGCTGGTGAGTCTCATTGTTTCTGAAATTCTGAAAAATCTAGGAGCTTTTACTAGCAATTTATTTTGGCCTGTAACATTTGAAACTAATCCCGTTGTTAATTGTAAGCGATAAACAGAAGTGAAACCAAGCGATCCATCGTGTGATGCCATTGGAAAACGTAGCCACTGAAAGAATTGTTATACTAATATGATTTGAAGCGTGACATCTAAATATCGTGTTCTGAGATACCCTATCAAGCTCAGAAAGTTGTCATCGCTACAGGTGAATCAACTTCAAAATTGTCGGTGGATTCATTTGCCAAATGCATTCATTAGCAACCTGGGCTTGTGGTGCCAGTGACTATTGCGGCTGGAGAGACAATGTGACTGAAGACAGCTTTCAAGTCAGTAACTTCCAAAATACACTAACTCTATGCTTCTCACGATACATTTCACTTTACTGTAACCAAAATCACTTACCATTGATATACTCTCACAGCTGTTTGTCGAAAAGGATATTTTCAATGAAATTTTCTCAGTATATTTATTTACTGCTTTTTGAAATTCGGCAAATATGTGAGCAAAGTTACCCTAATTTGCAAATGAAGAACTTGCTAATGTGAAATACTAGTGTATGAATTACAGTTTTTGTGGATTTCCCTAGTCATATTTATTGAAGAAGACGTCTTCTCGGCAAATTCACCAATAATTAATACATGTCTCTTGAAAAACTGGAAGCAATTCCAAGATGTCTCATCTGACAAATGGGAGCTCAAATTGTATACTGTTTCGTGCGGTCGCAAGCTGTTGACACAGCTGTCATTTGTCTTACTACTTACTATAAAGGATCATGTTATTTTGGTTAACGTTGCATGACAGCATCAGTATTATATCGATAGTGTTCATGTGAAAAGTAGCTAAAATATTTTACACATTGGCCACGAATCTCTCAAGTACTGAGTGAATGAACACTTAACAACTTGAGTAGTTTCCGTCACAAACAATCGAGTCATAACAACTAAAACATGCATTCCATGACAACTTTTGTTCACTGGATTTTCGGAATCAACGTGAGCTGACCGAATAATACTACGCGTTATATTTCAACTGAAAACTGGCGGAATTATTGTAATAGATTATTCAGATGACCCCCGAGTAAATATTAATGTCTCCTGAAGTGCCTTAGGATGAAAACTGTGCTCATCACACACAGTTTTATTCTAACCACACACTGTCACACAATTAACTGAATAACCCGGGTGTGTATTAATTCGAACAACAACTGTTAACGATTTTATAAGACTACAACTAGAAACACAAATGAGAAGATGACAGTTGTCACAACAACAAATTACTGCGCGTATAGAATAAAGATATAAGATGCTTGAGTCTTCTCATCATTTGCTTCGGTGCATTACAATTTCCAGGTTTCATTTTTTCATTAGTAATTAGAAGGAAGAAACAGAATTTGCTGTGCGCTCAAAGATATTTGTATACGTAAGAGTGTATGCTGTTCGGTGTGGCGAACACAAAAGCATGCAGAAATAGGGACAGAATTCAGTCTGAATGTTACTGAATGAGAAACTGGAACCTGGTTGACGATCTTTGGAAATCAAGTATTTATCGGAATGAAGGAGGACTTACGATAGCGTCCATCTAAATGCAAAGATATATATACATATACATGCTTACTTCTACCACATTACTGACTGCTTAACGAACATAAAACTTAATTCTCTGATGTTATAAACAACTGATATGAAAAAGAGAAGACGTTCAGCGAAGAGGCTCTCTTTGGCAAATTCATTCACATAGTTGTACAATCGCATTTATATATATATTATTATTATTTTTGTTTGTCAAGTTTAGATAATTAATCAGGTATTACAAGAATGATCTAATGTAGAAACATGGTTAATTAGACACAAACTAAAGTAAGATTGAGTAGGTAAGTTAGATGAAGTAATAGAATTGACTAAAATGTTCCAACCTGGGTCAGGATAGCAACAGAGGTAATTCCAGGTAGAGACTAAGTAGAAGTTGGGTAGAGAATAATGCCATTTGAATTAGGACTAAAGTTGGGCAAATACATTGGGTAAGACGTAATCTGTGTTAATACCCGACAGGTAAATTCTATTTCATCGTGTGTCTTCTTAGGATTATTTTGTCGTTACAGTTGTAGTACTTTACATTTCCCACTTTCATGTTCTTCACCTCCACCCAGTTTAAATTCTACACTTCATTATCACTGTTACTGACTTGACCAACGCTCAATTTCTAGTCATTTATGTTGAGTCATTCAGTGTATTTGCTCAGCTGTAGTCCTAATTTAAATGATATTATTCACTACTTAGTCTCTACAAGTAATTACCTCTGTTGATATCCTGACCTAGGTTGAAACATTTTTAGTCAATGTATAAGTGCAACTGTACAACTATGTGAATGAATTCGCCGGAGAGAGTCCCTTTGCTGAACGTCTTCACTTTTTCATATGACGCAATGAGAATTTTTAAGCTACTTAAAGGATGTGTAATTTGGCTTCTGAAAGTGAGAACAGTGGTTGTGGATCCATTAAAATTTGGCACTATATTCACTACTTAGTAAGAAATTAAAATCTACTGGATGGCATACGTAAATTTTGTTTCTTTCGATTTCGTGAACTTGTGTGATAATTCAGAATTTGACCATTTTTGATGGAAGTGCATTCGACGGATTACTATAGTTACACGAACCATTTGTAAATCGAGCTCACATCAAGTGTTTTTTCTCCACTTATGGTAAGAAAAGGGTAATTTTCATACGATTTGATGAAATAACGCGGTATATATACACACATTTATATCATGTAAGGGGTTGGCCAGCGTACATAATGAATAGACTACTCATATTTTGTGCAGAAGTTGAAAACTGATAATGTATCAAATAGCTGTGAGGGTTGAAAACTATGAGTGTTGATGTAGCAAAATTTAGCATTACATGGGCGACTAATTGACAAGCTGCCCCAGATTGGAGGCTGACCATACCTATTCATACATACATATATAAGTACTATTTCGGCACTGAGATTTAAACTGATTGTGTTTCCTAGCTAATTTCAGCCAAAAACTGCGGAATCTCGCAAATTCAAGACCTTTTGAAAATTATGAAATCCATCTGCTGCAATTGCCAAGCCCTCTGCATTCGTTAGTGTTAACAACTATGCGTACATGCATCAAATATTCTTTAATTCGAGATTCAGCATAGATTTATGAATAGAATATAATACATTCAGCGTTGTCACTAAAATATTTCTCATTTGAATGTATCAAGTCATTGCCAAACATAAAGTAGTCATTGAATCATCAGTTCCATGTTCTTCTCTGAGAAAATATCAGACTTCAATGTCAATAATTTTCAGGCAAGATAACGTTATTCCACAGGACACTATTAATTAAATGAGCGATACAAAGTGTAAAAGTGACAATATTTGCCTCACGAAAATATATTAAATTTAAGTGAATACGTCAATGACTTGAAACGATATGAAGTTGGATACTTTACTCACCTCTGCAACTCCACACTATTTTAACCAAAAGAAGGAGTGAGAATTACACATGTGTTTTGAGACAGAGAAACGTCTTTGTGCTTGAGAATCAGTAATCACAACGTCTGTTTGTTGAATATGCGATACCTTCGTATTTAAATTCACCCTAATCCAAGTGATTGCATTCTGTGAACATATACATATATTCGTTAAACGTTAATACACAGCTTTTAGTGTTACTAAGATGCTGCCTACTGTGTAACAAACAGTAGAACAGGCAATGTCTCATAAGCAGAAATAATTCAAATATTCCTTCTAATTACAAGTCAAGACTATCAGTTTTCCACAAATAGTGGGAGAAAATATTGGTAGAATAAATGAAATAAAAAGTAATTTACGAAGTGTGTAACAGTTTCAGCACTTCATTGTTCAATAACATTTGCAACTGTTCTCCCGTAGTGTGTTTATGAAAATATACATATGAAAATTAAAGGGTGTGAATATCGATTACAATGGATTTAGAAACAAAATTACACAGGATTAGAGAATAATTTCTTTGATGAATACAGGTCTGGACGTGATTAGCATGGAAACAAACACGGAAATAGTAATTTGGTGAAAGCTGGAAATGATAAAACGGAAACTCGGGAGTCAAAACGAAGTAGATTCCTTTTAAATATAGAGGTGGGACTAATTTCTTTTGAACACGCAGCTCTGGCTTTTCGGTAAATATGTCGAAGTATTCTGCACTCCAAAGTAGTCGGAGACACACTGCCTTTGATAGATTTTTGTTTCTTATGTAAATGACTAAGAATGATGAGTCGTTTAGAATACTGTGATAGATGTTGATGAGGTGCTCAGTTGCAGCGCTTCTGACCAGACTAGTGCCTCCTATTTTCAGTCATGCTAGGTGATGTTCTCTTACATATTCTGAAAGGAGCTGCTTAGGCTGACCACTGCTTCTAGCAGACAGACCGATATATGCACACTGAAATGGTTATGTGGCGAGGCCTCTCATCCGCATTACTTAGAAGCAACAGGAGGCTAGAGAATGTTACTCTCAGAGTTACTGCAGGATAGGTCTTCTTTAACGACCTGAGGATTCTTCTCTTAAAGTCATTTGCCACTAGATATCATCTGAAGTCCAGATTCGAATGTAAATTTTTCCTCTGGCACTGAATTACATTCATGCTTTTTGTGTTGGTTTCGCTAGACATCCGTTCTGAGCCTGAACATTTCTCAGAGATAAAAGCTCTTCATTCTGAGCAGTTTTTGGTGAAAATTATTCTGAGGTGTGATGAACCGGTGAGACGACTAGAGCCTTTATTGACTAATAGGTGACCAGCTATAGAAGCTTGTTGGCTAGCCGTTCCATGATGGTTTCCCATGGATGGTTCTTTTCAGAGTTCCATAATTTCTTTTGGTCATTTTGACAACAAGAAATGAAATCTCTGATTAATTTTCAACTTCCGTTGTGAATTTAATTGATTGATGGCAATTGTTAAATTCCTGTAAGTTACAGTTCAATTCAGAACCATCAAGACAGACTATAAAAGTGGCGGTAACACACCATTTGAAAAGCATCCATATGTCTATTTTTGATTAAAAGATCCTGTTTTTCAAACTGGCCATAAATCAGCCTGCCAAAAGTGGATTAAGGGAGAGCCCACGGCAGTTCAGTATTTCTGTTTGTAGATGTGGTTGTTTGAGGAAATTTTTACATTGAATGTGCATCTCAGGTAAAAACGTTTTCGGATGTCAGTTTGATGTCTCGATGCTCAGATTCCTGTCCTCCATATATCTGTACAAGCAACAAGTCGTTTGTGTGGGTGGCACATTGGTAAATAAAAATTCTTCCTTCGGTAATAGCATGGGTTCTCTATTTACATTCAAATCTTTTATACATCCGAAAATTTCAAAAATATTTCAGAGAGATTGCTTACACGGTTGTTACCTCACAGGCGCTAACATCTCGGACAACCATTTGGCAATCGGATGTTTGGTTACCATGACGCATTTAAAATTAGTCGAGGTGGCATATCACTTTGTGACTCCTGTGGTAGACTTAAGAGTCGTGAGATAATTGATTTCGTTGGTATCAGGTGTCAAAATAGTCTTCATTTTTGGGACCGTTGTTCTTCGTTCTTGTAAAAATCTATCACTTGTTGGTACATCATTTCTGTCTTATTTTTCTCATTTTTTGGCTACTGAAAATTACCATAATTTATTATAGCTGCGAATTTGCTGCCATTTACATCTCTATCCACGAGAACCACTCCAAAACAATTGTCCTGGTTAGATCAACATTATTTCTCAGTTTATTGAGCTGCTGTCTCTGTTCATTTATAAAGAGGTGTCGGACTTCTATTTCCGAGCTAAGGTATTGACTGAGGCAGTCGAAGATTGTTGACTTAAAATAGAAGAATTCTGCATTGGAGACTGGAGTAACGTCACTCGTTTGAGTGATATGAATTTTTCAAATTGGATAAACCTACGAAGTCCGTTGATGTTTAAAGTCATGTTGTAAAATTTCAACACTCAGGACGGAGCTTCTTATTGTCGTCAGGTTTAACCTTCTCAGCTGGTTTGTTTCGCGTGAAGGTAACATATTAATTAAATGATTGTCTTTGATTTCAATAAAGTGAACAAAGACCATAAAACCTCTGCATTATGTTTCTCTGCAACTGGAATATACGCAAATTATTAGAACCAATAAGGGTTTAAGTACGACTTTAATGACATTATAAAATTCCAAACCGTAGGTGTTAAGAACTTCCTGGAATCATTTGACCGTCGAGTCGGACTGATTCATTATAAATTACTTAAATTATTCCCAGTGTGATTAAGAACATTAAAACAAGATATTTCTGAATGTTTCGCAATGTAAGCCACAGCTTCTTTAGCAGATTTATTCGAATTTTTATTATTGATGCTTACACAGCGAAACGTTCAGCAAAATCTTGTTTTGATTTTCTCAAACACACTGGAATTAATTTAAATAATTTAAAAGGACTTCAATAACGTTTGAATCCCGGTGTTTTTGCAGCATGCAGATTATTCCAGTTTGTTTGAATTCTACTGTTTTCAATAAACGTGCTACTTTTTCCTTCGATGAGTTGGTAATATGCATTTTAGTGTCTTCTTGTTTTACTAAATTATTGAATTGTTGTGTATCACTGAGAGCGCTAACAAAGCGAGATTTTCCTTGGAACAACTTGACAAACCACAAAATGTTCTGTTAGCGTTTCATCACTTTATATAATGTGATTCATCCGTGTTTCCTTGAAATCTAAATAGGGCAAAATATTACTTCATCTCTTTTTATCCATGGCCTGTGTGCGAATGTTTATACTTCAGCAACACAGATGCTATACAGGATAAGTGTCGAAATTCCATATTAGTTGTTTAGTGTAGGTCAATAAGGCAAATCAAACGAATAAATTGACACGCTCTTGTGATTAGTGAAGTGAACAGAATACCTGAACAATTCAAACGGAAAATTTGAAGTTTTCAGCGTTACAGTGATGCTTCAAAAAGAATGTTCTGAGACTGCTGCTAAAAATATTACTGAGATCCTCCTGGTAAATCAAGGTGTTTCCATTGAGTCCGAAATCATTATATTCCTTAATCGTTTTGAAAACTATGGCAAAACGTTATCTTTCTTTCCCTGAGAACCATAATTATTCACGAAGAATGAAGGCATGGCCTTATGTATGACTTTGTTATTTCGGCTTTACCTGGTCTCGTCAAGCCAGTATATCGCAATTATGTACAGTGTTGCTTACTACAAAATATATACCGTGCTAATGTGGTTAATAAATCTAACTGTATAACAAAGAATCTTTGGATTTTTTAACTTCACCAATTTGCCAATTGATACTTTTTGAGCATCCGAACATCTGAAAATGTGGGGCTTCTAGTGAATCTGGAAATTAATGGGTGTTATTCGAAAATTTAAAGCGATTATTACTCTCTATTCAAAGGATGAAAATTATCAACTGCTTTTACGTTGAAACTTCAGTCATAATTCATCTATTAAACATGAATTCAATTGATATAAATAGTCTACGAAGTATCTTGAGACTTCTGAGATACAGTTAAATACTCAGAAAGTAATGAGTTGACCGAAATGAAAAATGTATACTCACTGCAAACTTTAAGGGATTACACAAAATTATCAGAAACTAAGAAATAACTGAGGTTTAGATTTAACTCAGTGTTCTAGTGTTTGTAGATGTAGTCTTTTGAGAGGTGATAAAATTGGTTCACCTAATAAGCGCCGGATCACACTTCTTAGCAATAACATCTCAAGGGGTTGCCTTGCAAAGTCACTGAGAAATAAAAACAAGAGTTGTGATCCATCTGAGGATCAGGGTTCATAAATTTGTGATGAAAAATAAAGTTCCCGGAGAATACTGAGTTTGTGAAACGCATAAGAAATACTTTGTATGTCCAATGTTGGAATGCTCGCTAACCACTCACATAGCCAGGTGGTTTGACAACTGGCCGACTCACTTCCACTGCTAACTAAGCCTGTAATAAAACCCGGTAGTCAGCGAAGGTTGGAAGTGATTTCAGCTAACCCACGTCTTATAAATAAAGCTACTGCTGCTGCAACTTCACAGCTGAAATATCGGAGCCCTATAATCCGTTCGGAACAGAATGGATTAAGATAATAAAAACGATACTGTGAGGTGAGGACAAAAATGTTTTCTACCACTGAGTCTTTGTATTTAATCGTTTGAGCATTGATTTATTTTGTTAGTTTATTTAATTGCAAGTAATTTTGTCATATTAGACTTGTTTCTGACCCACATTATATATGATGGTGAAAATCTACTAAACATCTCACATTCAGTAATAATTCGAAAGTTGTTCACTCATATGATAACAGTCATCCCTCTCACAGCCTGAAGGCGCTTATTGTCATCAAGCTCTTATCGGTTTTAAGTATCATTCCATTTACCACCATCTGTTTCCAGCAGATCCCTTCTACGGATGCAACAGAATAGTTTCATTAAAGCATACAGCTGCATATTACCACCTGTGTAATATATAACTCAGCCTATAAGAAGCGCGAAATACTTCCAGGTTACATTGAAAAAAATTACTAAGCATAAATTACTGCGCATTGAATATCATTGAAAATCTATTTTAGCTGTGCACTTTCAAATCGGTTTGAATTTATTCTAAGATGAATTTGGCAAAATATAAAAATGAAAGAGAACTCACAGTAAACTAGATAAAATGCCGTCAGTTTTATCAGTGAGAATTCATCACTTGTCAAGAAAAGCTTTTCTTGCATTTATTCTCCTTGACGAATTTGAATAAAACAAGAACAACAGTGGTTTGTGCAGTATAATATGGTACCATCATTTATTTCGTAGGCTTCTCATCAGCTGCTTACAGCCTAAATAAATTATGAGGTCTGCGTACTGCACAAACCACTGTTGTTCTTGCTTTATTCAAAAGCTTTTCTCTTTTCCTTCCTTGGAAGTTTCATGACTTCAGTATGATTTAGAGTTGATTTCACGATCATGTGTTAACAGGATAAAAAGTTGTCTACCAATGGAGATTTCATCACCTTATATCTGTAAACATATGACGCAAATTGTTTTTATCTCCTATTCATGCATTCACAGGTATTTAGTTTTGTTTTATGTTTATTAATAATAATAGTTTTTGAATCAAAGTGAAACTATTTCTTCATTATTTAAAACCAACCTCCTTCTTCGCCTCCACTTCTATCATTACTTTCTGCCCTTAATCTATCCATGCATTCACTATATGTTATATTTTTGAATGCACCATATGAAATAAATGTTATTTAAATGACCCTGTGATTGCATCTAATGCTGACGGATAACTTACCCGCATAATCTGATTTCGAAAAAATGCAACACTTTATTTAACCTCAGTGTATAGCAAAAAGGAAACAAGAGCTACTCTTGGGAACGACATAATCTTGTGGAAGCCTGACAGCCAATTCAGCCTTCGCTCAAAGTTTTTAATTGAATGAATTATGAAAACAGTTGATATTTCATGAAAAATACGTGTACATAGGATGTTCTGGTGGATGATTAATGTGGATTCGCATTTAATTTTAAGTTGAAATAACAGACACCTCTAAGTCTAATAACGTGACTTCAGAAACTCTGAAAATCATGCTTGCTCTTCAGGAATCAGCCAAGAACATTTCATGAATCTTAAGAACACCACAAAGTAAAAATTCGCTGAATATGCAGATCTCTGCTGACTTTCGTAGAGTGATTCACTTTCTGTTTAACATTATTCTATCATTGAAGCTAACTGTACAGTTGCGATTGCAATAACCAATCTTGTTTTCTACATGATTCTTTCAGTGCTCAAGTCGATGAAGTGACGTACAACAATCTAATTTTGATTTCTGTGGAACAAAATGCTTCAATTAAACACTGCCTGGAAAAATGCTTTCATAATGTTCCTAAAATTCTTGATGTGTACATCAGTCACAAAATTCACCATATCTTATTTGAAGAAAATCAGCAAACTTGTTAGTAATATCATTCACTTACATAACACCGCTAAATTACCGTTTACGATCATTTAGAAAGAATATGAATTGATATGAAAAAATATAAACGAAAGAGAATAGTGCATTCACATTTTTGATCAAATTTATTTTATTAAATTTCCTTGATGAATCTACTAGTCACAGAGATTGAATAACGGCAGCTCAGTATAAAGCGAAACGGAAATGATTTGAAGTTGATGTATTAACAGTTATGCTACAACTTGAAATCTCTATGCAGTAAAATATATCGCAAACGATTTTCGAAATAAATTAGGCTATTGTATGGAAGTTATATCAGTCGGTCTTTGGTGTTGTCAGTGTTGCAAACATTTACTTCAGTTTACCACTTTCAAAAATCTCAAACTCTCAGTACAACTGACTTGTATATCACATCACTTACAGCATTGGGCTTAAGGAATTCAACCAAAATTTAACAATGAAAATAATGTCAAACGACTGAAATCTCCCAGTAATAGCCTTTTAATGTCTCTAATTATATCTATGTCAATATTCGTAGCACTGAACTGCTTGGCTTTCGGAATGTATGTTGAACAGTTCACTGACGGATATTTTCCTGTAAATATTTATTTTTGGGATTTCTGAATTATTCGCGAATGTTATAAATGAACACAATCACTTTTTCGAATACAGATTAATATTAAATCATTCATGAGATGCCATTAGCACCTTATCTGCACAACAATTTAGGATGAACACAATAACTGCACTGTTCACACCGCCTTAAATTCACGAAAGTTTTCAGATTTTCAAAATAAAGACAGTGTGGGTTTTAAGGTCTTAAAAACTATAAATAAACGATTTCAGAAATGAACAACATAAAACAAACTCAGACATTTATTGTATATTTCCTGACGTAACACGGACATAGGCTCGAATTAAAATTCTTGCACACAGAAGATACATCAATTGTTATCACTTTCCAGTCTGCAAAGTATCATTATATATTATATAATATCACAGTGTCACGAAGTACGCTTTCGTAGAGTCAGCTACATTGACGATAGTCAGAGATTGCTTTCCACAGAGAGAACAAAAGTAGAAGAAAGGGTGTGTTGATCAACTAATTGATTGATCAACTAATACCACTCTACCAAGCCTGACCATGATTTTAAGACTATCTGCCGAATTCGCTGTAACTAGCAGGGTTTTCTCTGTTCTGTACTTACAATGAAAACGAAAGCCATGAGCTTAAATCAGACCTTTGTGTAAAGAAGAGATATGTGTATTCCTTATTTCGGCCTTCACTATAAATAAATAAACATACTTTCGTTTTATATGTTTATTTGGTTCGTCCACCTACAGTTCCGTCATTATTACGATTATTACTATAAACCTTATTATCATTACCAGCACTGTTCTCACTCTGAACTGTTTCTAGTATTACCTTACTTGTATCACATATCAATCTGAATGAAAAACCTTTTACATTGCTGAATTGTGTCTTATCAAATTCGACACCATGTTATGTAACTTCTCATGACTGCCTACTGATATTAAATTTATACACCACTTTGTAAAATCTATACGCCATATGAATAAACACCATTTGAGTAAAGACCAGTGCCAGGGAAGACAAAAGAAAATATTATGAAGCCATTGCAAGTGAAGCAGAACAAGCTGCAGGCAGAGGAGATCTCGCAATACTCTACCAAACAACCAGGTACCTATCGGGCAAAAGTTTGACACAAATTAAGCCGGTGAAGGATGACAGTGGAAAGTCACTCACCAAAGAAATGGAGCAAAGGAAACACTGGGCTGAACACTTCAAAAGACTCCTAAATCGACCACCACCTACAACGCGCCCAACAATAAAAACAACGGAGACAGAGCTACCAGTGAACACCAACCGCCCGGCGAAATCAGAAGTCCTGAAGGCAATCAAGATGCTAAAAGCTGGAAAAGCAGCAGGACCAGATGGAATCCCAGCAGAAGCATTGAAAATGGATCAAGAGACACCAACGGACTTGATGACGACGCTACTGGAGAAGGTGTGGAAAGAAGGCAAAGTACCCGAGTATTGGAAGAAAGGAGACTTATTCAAACTACCAAAAAAAGGGGACTTACGTCAATGCAAGAACTGGCACGGAATTATGCTCCTGTCCATCACAAGCAAAATACTAAGCCGCATCATCCAGGAGAGAATCAAACAAGCCACTCTGCATGAAAAACGTATACCGGAACAGGCTGGATTCAGGAGAAACAAGTCGTGCATTGATCAGATCGCCACACTACGGATCATCATTGAACAAAGTTTGGAATGGCAGTCACCTCTCTATCTCAACTTCATCGACTTTGAAAAGGCCTTCAACAGCGCAGCGTCGATCGAGAGGTGATTTGGAAACTACTTCGCTACTACGGGGTGCCACCGACAATTATACATCTCATCCAACAGCTGTACGACAACGCTGCATGCCAAGTAATCCACAATGGGAAGCTCACGGAATCCTTCGAAGTGAAGACAGGAGTAAGACAAGCTGGCTGTCTACTATCGCCAATGATTTTCCTGATTGCAGTAGATTGGATAATGCGACAAACAGCGGGCAATGAGGAAACAGGCATAAAATGGACTCACACAAAGAACTTGGAGGATCTTGACTTCGCCGATGATATGTGTCTGATTTCCCACAAACTGGAAGATATGCAAGTGAAAAGCAACAAGTTGGCAGAAGAAGCATCAAAGATAGGACTTCAGGTGAACATAGAGAAAACAGAGGTGATGAAGATTCCTGGGCAAGAACAACAACAACAGACAACGATCAGGATAAATGGGAGGAACCTGAAAGAAACAACCTCCTTTACCTACTTGGGAAGCATCGTTTCAACTACAGTCGGATGGGACTGATGAGGATATCAAAGCAGAGAGGATCGGAAAAGCAAGACAAGCTTTCACTACTCTCAAGCCTGTGTGGAGGTCAACAGAACTCAGCATCAAAAATAATATCCGGATTTTCAACTCCAATGTGAAGTCAGTGTTACTTGCTATACGGATCAAAGACTTGGCGCGTCATAAAGAGCATCTCAAACAAACTACAAACCTTCATTAACAGTTGTCTTTGCTCACTACTCAAGATCAGATAGTTGGCCAGAAAAGATCAGCAACAGAGATCTCTGGGAGCGAATTAACACAGCAGGAACCGATTGTGAAACAAATAGGCAGGAAGGAATGGAGATGGATTGGCCATACTGTGAGGAAACCATCAAGTGACATCACTAGACAAGGCTTTGAGTGGAAGCCGAAAGGGAAGCGGCGAGTTGGTCGTCAGTGCAAGGGTGACTTGGAGGAGGTAATGTGAAGAGGAGATGAAAGCATGTGGGCAGACTTGGAGCCAGGTGAAGACTTTAGCAGAGAACCGAACGCAATGGAGACGCACGGCTGAAGCCCTATGTTCCTCTAGGAATTAAAAGAAACAAGTAATAAATAGAATAAAATATTAATTATTCTGCATATGAAATTATTTGTTTTGCCACTTGCTACTTGATACATAACTATGATTATGATCACAAACACTACAGTTGCATTTGTTCCTACTATTTTTTTATATATTCACGGGTTACAATTTATTACAAAACCATATAAATACCGTTGTACAGTTTATTAGCAAATTCATTGAAAAGAGTCTCTTCGTTGAAAAATGTGTTCTTAAAAATAATTTATTAATGAATGATGGATGAAATACTCATTTGCATTAGTCGCTCCTTTAGTCTTATGTAAACTTGAAAGACAGCAGCGTGATTTGAAAAATATAATATGGATGCTTACCACCTATTTTGCAAGCATTTTTTGATATGGAGATAGAGTAAGATCTTTGGAGGAGGTTGGTATGATTCATCCTGGTGTTCGTACCTACTGTTCCTCTTATTTGAACTGAAGGAAATGATGATTCTTACCGGAATCTCACATTGATATATGTATATTATTAGGCATTTTTCAGACATTTCTTCAAAGTGAATATGAAGAAGGAACATGCTTTTGTATTAGCAGCTTACCTTTATTCTCTATTCATTTGAACATACATCACAATTAATTCAACAATCAGTATTACATTAATCTGTGTTTTTTTACTAAGAACTCTCCATAATAAAATGTTTACATACAATATATAGTCAGAAGATTGAAGTGCGATGACGATTTGAAAGTATGTCTTTTCCCTTTGTGTGAAACAGCCAGCTGGTGAGGCCATCAGTGTGTATGCTTTTTTGTATTGTATGAAATAATAAATGTTCATTGAAAAAGTTTTGAATTCCTATGGGAATTTCGCTCATATGATCCGTTCGTTCATTGATATTTTTGAAATATAGGTTTCAATTAGACGTAGCAAAATAACATTTTGTCATGTCTGAGAAAGTGATTTTTTCACCAGGCAGTGAGTGAAACCAAAAGGCCAGATTGTCAAGTGTAACGAGAATAGGAGACAGTGGTCTTGATATTTATGCATCACATGGCAAAATCCATGTAGCTATCAAATGAAAGCTTGCAATCAGTTGATAAGTGAGTATATAATGGTTCAAAAGAACTGAGTGCAATGAGGACTTCCATTTGCAACCAAAGTTTAAGCAGAAATCAACGTAAATTTGATGAAAATAATAATTTGGATAAAAATAATAATACGCTATATTAGCATTCTCACTGTTTTCCAATGCTAAAATAAAAAGTCAAATGTAAACGATACTCTAGAGCGAGATGTAAACTACCGAATACCTGAAACAGCGAAAATCAATCAGTCTAAATGTAACGATATTCCACGAATATGGGTGACATTCTATTTTACATGTTCAAAAATCGAATGAGTCTTCCCCTTGTCAGTCAGTCGATTTTAAGTCTCAAGATTCCATATCACATTAGGTTGCTGTCTATATGTATTTTGTCCCTTTTAGAATTTATTGTCTTTGTGCGTATTTATTAGTATTTTTTTAATAAATAAACAAAATTCTCTTTTCTATGAATCTCTATTTCAAGAAGTTGTTATACTCTGCCCTTGTATTCGAGATGTCAGTATTTTCAGTATTTTTCTGTTTCCTTGTAAATTGGTGCATGATTTTGTCTGTATCAGACAGATTCGTTTCTGATAAAGGTCTATTTCTATATTTTCTGTTATCGATTACTTAAGGAAAAAATAAGGTTTGTGGCTCACAGAAAAGCTTTATTGAGACTAGATTCATAATCAGAGTTAATAGAATTTGAAAAGGTAGAAGACGATATTTTGAAAACTTGAGGTATTTTAACTCAAAGCAGACAGATTACTTACCACGAGCTTTCTCTAAAGTAAATTATAAAAATTTTGAAAAGGAAAACAATCAAGAAAGTTTCTGAAAAGGGGAGACAATCGAAATGAAATTTAATAACACAGAATGTTGGACCACATATCCATAAACATGATTCAATTCCAATGAAGCTTGAGTTATTTACCGGTCGTAGGAAAATTTAGTCATTTGGAACATAATATAACTGCTACATAGGAGTCTCTAATTTGCATGGCTGTCCACTACTTCTGTAAAGATAAGATCAAGCCTGGAGTAACTAATACTTTACAGAGTAATCTGAAACCAGTTCTCAATGCTCTTGTCAAATCGTATTCATTTTGTTGTAGAATGTAATCAAAGATGATAAATAATCAAAATCACTGTAGAAGGTGAATAATCAACCTACTTTCACCTCAAGTATATGTATCTCCAATGAGATCTGAATCAAATAATTGCATTTCTGATATACATATATTTTTACACTTCTTCACGTGCATTCGAAGGAAAGATGAATGCATGTCCGTTTGAGGTTCTCTGAAGTTCATAAACTCTGTAAACTCTAAAACTGCTTGAAAGAGGTAGACCATCATTTAAAGTACACAGGAGAGTCACGTTGACTCAGTTGTCAACTTGTCTGTAGCTATTTACAGAAGAAAGGTTGAACAATTTACATATTTCTGCATATGAGAATTTGATTGGAGAAGAATAACCTATACTCCTGTTACCTGCAGGGACCCTAATTTAAGGTTGTCGGAGGTAAGCATTTTAAGAGGCCAGTTCGCCTATGTCCTTTAACAGTGAGAGGGGATTGCTCATGAAAACACTGAAAGTTCACTCCATGTTTGATGCAGACGAGGTTGACGAGATTGCAGAACAAGATTTGAAAATGTTACATGAGACTGTTCAGAATCAGGGACGACAGATGAATTCTCCATATTAGTAATTACAGCGTCATAGGCAAGTGATCAGCACACAGGCCGCATATAAGTCACATAGGTAACAGTTGCATTGAAAAGTCGCATACACTGGGCATCAGTTTCAATGAGGAATATGACAGTGTGATTGAACCCAATAAGTAGAAGAAGTGAAATCACAAACTGTCACGCTGATAAAATGCAAACTAAGAAACTAAGAAAGTGTTCCACAGACAAATGCAAACAGAAATGGACAAGGCCTCATACAGTCAGCAACACCAAAATTTAGATGGTGGAGTAAACGCAAGTCAAACTAGGAGGTGAATACATGTGAAGGTTACGCAACATTTATCGAGATGTTTTTGGTAAAATGAATGGCGAAAACCTACAAGCCTTCATCAATGTAATGATTTTAGGCAGCGTCATATAGCATAGAAATATACGTAAGGTGACGTGAATTCCTAAAGATCGACACAGTGAAAAAATCAGACACACCTCGCCTCAATCTAAAGAATATGGATAAGCTGCTTATCGGAAAGGAGATCTAAAAGATGAATGGATGTGCGCTCATATCACTATTTAGAGGAACGGGAACTCTAGATCAATTGGAAGATACTCAAATAAAATAAAGACAGACCACAATTTCAACATACATAACTGAAGCATGAAGCTACAAAAAGCATCTTCAGTTTATTCATCAGAGAGGATGGTGGATTCAGGCAACATCACCGATGAATACTGCGTGGGAAAATATTAGAAGTCTCTAAAAGCGGTGCAGAAAGAAGTTTGTTTCGATATTTTACTGACGAAGATGAATCAGGATGTTGAATACCTGTGTACAGATTCTTGTATGGCGTAAAATAAAGGAGGTCGTTGAACCAATGCAAATACTAACTCGTAAAACCTAATCTGATTTCAGTTCACGGCATGCTGAACAACAAGAAAGTGATGAGAAGACAGAAAACAACCATAGAAGTTTGCAAGTATGAAAGACCTTACAACGCTAGACCATGCGTAATGATATAGTAAATCTCATAATCAAAGAGGTGATCACACTAAGAGACTCTTGAGTCGATTAACGTCAGATGATCGCTCAGATTTTGAATACGCCGAGAGATCTACCAGTTAACACGAACTCTCTGATAATCAGAAAAGCCTTTTTGTCATTAGGAACACTCCAGCTGGAGAAGATAAAGCACCAGGTTGAATTCTCGCAGAGACACTGAAAACAAACACAGCGACGTTGACAGATAATGTCATGCAACCAATGCACTTCGCCCGAGCAGCATGGATAGTGGGAAAATGTGTTGTCTGCCAATTAAATCACGAGAATACGCATCATCATCTGACAGACTGCTTATTCTTCACCTCCATCACATCGACTTTCCTGAATATGATAGGCCGGGTCATGCAACAGACCAAAGTACAGGGAAGACGGGAACAAGCTGAATCGATGTAAAGGCAATGAGGGATCTGGGATTCGCGATTCATTAGTGCCACATCCCACATAAACGCGAAGATAATAGCAGTAAACAAAGATTATGACAGGAACAACGACGATAGCAGGATGTCACGCAAACATAGGGAAGATGAAGCTAATTAAAACAAGCAACAAACTCCAATTACCATCAGTATGAGAAATAAAACTGAAGTCGTCGATTTCGCTTACCTGGTCATCATTGTTACAATTACAGGTGGCATGGATGACGAATTCAATTCAGGATCAATGAAACGATTGCTCTGAATTCACTACGGAGATCCGTACACACCTACCTCGGAATTTAGGATCACACATAATAGCACAAATTTAGGATACTGCTTCTGTACGGGTCAGAATCTTTCCGCGACCGTAGAGCATCTCAAATTGGCAACTGCTCTGACCGTATGGTAAAGCTTAGATTTTCACCGTACTATAGAGTTCGGTTTCGCAAACACTTCTAAACCTAATTCATTGCTGCATGCCACCTACTTAAAAATTAATAGTATCATAAATTCTACGTAGTGAATACAGGAGGAAGACAATGCTGTCTAACATGATACAGCTGACACACTTTATAAAGATATTACTCAGAATGCAAGAAACATGGTACACGTTCATTATTCAGAAATCAGTGTGGATATATTCATCCCGTCACACAAGTAAGATAGTTTGAATTTGAAAACCATGTTTGTGTGTCTGTACTCCACCAAGACTTGGAATTTTTCAAATGGCCGACAGAATTAATTAAAACCTCCCATTTAGTAGTATCTTAAGATACAGCATGAGGGTTAGCAGAAGATAAGATACGAGGAACAAATGTACTCAAGGTACTAGTCAAGAAACGAATGATTAATGAATAGACCACAGGCTCAACATGCCTCAGGAAGACATTCAGAGGTTTCAACGTGGAATGGAATCCGAAAAGTATGCAAAAGTTTCGATTTTCGTGCGTCACATGGTAGAGACCACGTCATCAGTCATGAAACAAGTTGGAAAAGTGTTTGGGAGAACTGAATGCAATGCCTACATGTCTCTATAGGTAAAAAAGCAAATGAAAATGAACGAAAATATTAAAAGACTTTATCTCTGTACTTAACAATAATACAAAAGTAGTCTCACTCCTTTCGAATTCTATCGCGAAAGTATGAAAATTGAGAGATACCATCAAAAGTTAAGTTATCAGTATTTATCCGCTACGCTTCAAACTTGTTCACGATGCAAATGAAATTGTATAAATTTAGATATGAAGTACATCCTTGATAATGTTCACTAATATCTATAATCAAAACCAAAGAAATTGCAGTTAGATGATGTTTAACGTCTTTTTCAAAACATGAAATTCTTATAAGTTTCCAGACCGTAGGTGTTACGAACTTCTTGAAACACTCTGAGCACCGAATCAGATTGATTCATTGTAAATTATTTAAATTAATCCCATCGTTCCTAAGAAGAAACAAAACAAAATTTTCTGAACGTTTTCCTGTGTAAGTCACAGCTTCTTCAGCAGATTTATTCGAATTTTATTGATCATCAAAACATATAGACAAAAATGTTTTACATAAATTAAAGTCAGTTTATTTGAAGGTCACTTGTCCATAGACATGAAGTCCTTATAGGGTGTGGAATACTAAACTTCCAAGTATTAGAATGTGCTTAAAAGTAAAGTCTAATCAAATGCAAAAAAGTAAGTATACTTACGAAAATAATCCTCTGACAAAAAAATTTGTTTGGATTTGATAGTGTATGAAAAATGATGCAGACGAAATGAAGTATCGAAATGGAATGTGTCCAAATTTAAGTGAATCGAATGTAGGGGAACTTTCTATTCTACAGACTGAAAAGTTCCTTAGGGCTTTCAATCACCGCCTAGTGATATATAAGTCCCACCAATACATTGCGCATTATTTTGTTAACAGAATTTACCCTACTTAGGCGTCTTAAATAGAAATCTGCTCAAATATTCAGTCTAGGTGTGTGCAGATGACGCAATATAGAAATTCTGAAAAACACAATTTTGACAGTCATCAAATACATTTCTTTATTCTCTCAAGAGAAATCTTATTATGAACCAAAATACAAATCCTAAAAGCAATTAGGATCTACCTATATAAACACATATTCGAAGGAAAAGAGAATTCATGTTGTACACGTATTAAAACACAATGACCTACTGTCCATAATCGGAACGAACGGGTTCGCTATATATATATACATTTATCTCAAACTATGTATCTCTAACTTCGTGTGGAGTTTAAAATTGCTTGACAGAAGCAACTTGTTATAAGAAATTGAGGTTTAAGCAATATATTGACATTTATCATACTTACCCCCCTCATCTAAGAAAATAAAATTTATTTTTGATAAATTTTGTAGTGTTTGAGAAGTAGCACTGGTAAAATAAGGCAGTGAAAGTGAACCTGTCGAATTTCTAATAAATAAATCAAATGAACATGGGGAAACATTCTGTCGTAGAGATTAAAAAATTGAATGTGGCTTTTATTTGTCGCTGAGCTGTTTATGGCTTTCATCATTATGTCGCCTATATCGACACGTCTGTGATAAACACTTGTTTAAGTAAATAATGTTTGTTGGTGCAAATGAGTACATTTCTCACATTTCGGAAGAACATCATTTGTGTATTGAGGATATTTCTTCAGGCTGTGAAGGTGACTACTGATGGTTGTCACTTAACTTCATTTCAGGTAGTTTTTATGCTATGTCATGAACACAAAGTATTGTTTTATCATTAAAACGTTTCTGATCCAAATGTTTCCGGTAATTATCCGTGTAACCATTTTAATGTTACATGAAACAGTCGACATCTGACTGAACCAGCTTTGATATATTTGTGTTTATGCATTCAATTCTGCTTACTCGAGGCGAAAATGAGTGTGTTTCATAGTAATAACCCCAGTAATACAATATATATCCTTGTTCAGTGTTCATTCCAAACCGAAAAGATGTTATTATTTATGTATCGTTCAACTTATTCAAATTATTAAGTCATCTCAGAAGATGGTGGCAAAGTAATGCGCAAGAATTTAATATCCTCACATTTAGGCTTGTCTGAAATAAGCGTATTAATTTTTGATAGAAATTATTATAAATAATAATAATAATGGCAAAGCTTTATTTCACATAATATGCGAAATTATATCACAGAAACTTTCAGTGTATTTCCAAAACATTTTTTCTTCCTATAGAATTTGCATGCAAAGCACTGATCTGAAGTACATCATTTTTCATAGGGTTGCTGCATTTGAGTAGAAAACCAATTCCCAAGTAATGATTTTATGGGATTTTGTATGATTGGTCGGAGTACTTAATCATGAGCTGAAATTAGTTAGATAAGCATTAGAAAACCAGGGAGTACTGGACAACTGATTCATTCAAGTATTGGAGTCTTCATCGGTACGCACCTGCCGTGGTTTGAACCAACTCTGTATATTTTCTCTTCACTAATTAAATATGCACGCGAGTTCATGTATTGCTCATTTGATATAATTGCACGTTTATAACAATCAGAAGTGCAAATGAGTATAGCCATTTTGATGTTAGCGCAGCGATTTAAGCGAGCCACCGGATATGTTGCACACAAAATATTGACGACAAAATTAAACATAGGGGTATCAATTCATCAAACTGTGAGCAAATTAAAGGAATATTACGGGATATTTCAATGCACGAAGTGAAGAAATTTCTAAGGTTTCCACATTTCGCGCGGTCATTGATAACTATCATCTACACGTCACAGTAATCTTCTGATTCGACCTGTCAGTAATAAAACTCCCTTCAAATACCTAACTTTGGTGAAGGTAAATAAGTACGTTTAAAAAATAGAATGCTTACGCCATTCTGAAACGAAGTAAATTTATTATTGTTAGTTTTCGAAGTTTATGCAAACTCATACTGATGAATTAAATCATTGATGTTGAATCCATGACATTTTAGGTGATATCAACAAATGTTAGGCAAAATTCCTAGTGAGGCTTTTATTTCATGCACAGCTGTCCACAGCTTCCATCAATACAAGTTCGAATTTGCTATTGTCTATATGATGCCTATTTTGACGTATTGATAATAAACTTTAGTTCAAATACATAGTGTATATTCTTGCTGTATCCTGAGCTCAAAGCACTGTTCTCTCAATGAAACAGTTCTGATCTCAGTTTTTTCGGTATTAATCTGTTCCCAAATTTATTGTTGCATGATACAGTCGCTATTGGTGAAAATAAATTCAGATTGTTTTCTCCGGTTTTCACATTCCATTTTCAGCATTCGATTGGAAAGTGAATATAAGCTGCACATGTTATAACTATAGTGACGTACTAACAATAATCACAGTCACTGGAACTGAAAGTTCATGCGCGAATCATGATTGTTTCCATCGACGATAGAATTCAGTTTGCATTTAACCAGGCACTAGATACACGAAATTAGTTTCTTCCTAATGCCCAAACATAGCATCAATTTTAGTGTCACGATAGGTCAACTGAAAAAACGAATAACCTAAGTGAAGTGTCTATGATTGCACAACTGTGTGATGCAGGTTCCAGTCTCAGAAACGACATGAAATTCTTCAAGATAACATACAAGTGAGCGCCATGAAACAAAGCATCCATGATCAGGATCTGCTGTTGCCTCCAGTCGTCTAACAACGAGAAATCCTCACATCCCATGGAATTGCATACGGTTTCCATATATTTTTGCTGAAATAAGAGCTGATGAACTGCACAATAAAATACCTACACTCACCTTCAATGTCCTCTGAGAATAAAACATTTTTGGTAGAATTTGCAGGTTGTGAGAGATTCTAGCAGCAAAGTGAAGTAGCGAAATCAATTTTGTTACAATTAAGTTAAATCCCACGAATATGAGGGGGGGGGAAATTAATATCACATCATTTTGAGTATTTGTTTGGTTATTTGCCTTTCGTATCTAAACTTCATTCTTTTCATATCAAATCTTGCCTCAGCTGCATTAACATCTTGCGCCACTGTATTCAGCTCTCAATGAATGTAGACCCAGCCAATAATTACATCATCCTATAACTGCAACTGAAATGCATACAAAGCATTTTTATTAAGAAGCAACATGAATATGATATTGTGACATACTTTTCAAAATGATATTGTTTGACTTTGTGGTGAACTCTTTGCACTGAATCTATTCAGCAGACTAGTAACATTAGCGATATCAGAGATGGGGCTGGTTGTGGAATTATAATTAAGGCAACTGTTCAAATTACAGAAACAGTCACAAGTATTCTCATTTGTTTTCCCGCCTTTGAACGTCCACTTATTGCACCATCATATATGTCGTCTTTTTCTGTTTGATATAGTTGATTCCTTATGACAGTTTTCACAGGAACAAGTTTAGTGCACAGAACACCATGAGACAAATATCAGATTGTTTGCAAATGTCACTTCCAAGTACCATCGCGTTCATGAGAGTGCCACAAAGTAACCATTCTAAACAATTCTAAGCATTTTCCCTCCATCAGTATAAAATACATTCAGAATGTCTAAGTTACCTCCTAGAAATTTAAATTCACAAAATGCAGCCTACTCTCAGGGAACTCACTATTCACAGTAAAAAGTACACTTACTGAAACGTTCTTTAGTATTAACCAGGATATTAATTTCTTTATTATGGTGTAACATTAGGGAAATCTTTCATTCTGTCAAAATAGTTAGCTTTACAGCGGACATCACTCCGCGTTCTTCTCTTACACTTTACTTACTATAATTTCAGTTAGATTGAGGGAAACATTTATTTATGCAAACTGCGTATCAAGAAATTTACGAGAGAAATCCAGGAGTTAAATGATCCTCTTAATTAGGTAGTCAGTTAGCCACAGTGTAATACTTGACACTAAAGTTAAATGTTTTCTCCTAATGATAATATCTTTGATGTGGAATCACATTCCCAGGTTACCTAAATATTTATCATGCCTCAAGTATTGTTATTCCTAGGTGTAATCACAAATTACGGAATGTATCTCCACTCTCTCTAAACGATATTAACGATGCGACAGATTCTGTTTAGCTTGTACATCTCACAGAGCTCATACCATACAACATACAATTATTCAAAAACGTTTTTCAAATAAAATAATATCTAAAAATTTAATATACGCAAAGGTATGAAATCTCTTCACACTGATAACATTTGAATATTTACTTTGTTGCTCTGATGTAAAAGTGATTGAATAAACCAGATTTCAGAATACATATTGAAATGATTGAAGATAATTTTATCAATGCAAATAAGCTAATACGCTATTTGAACTTTACATTCTCGATCAACGAGTAATGGTTTCAACTGAATAAAAATTTTAACACTGACGATCACAAAGTGTTTTCATCATATTTTTAATGAATTTCAGCTGCGTTGTAGGCAACACATGCAAATATTTGTTTAAATTTATACCGACACTCACGTAGTTGAGAAACACAGTTGCGGGGCAGGGAAATATTTCGGGATCACTATTGTTTATTCAAAGAGCAAGTATTTATTTGACCAAAGTAGTGTATACGGTGAGATTTTGTGGCAATCTGTGGCAGAAACTGCCGTCTAACCGCTTCATGTATGATGTGGAAGATTTCGAAGCAAATAAAAGATTGTACTCATATATATATATAGAATGGATTTGGATTGATGTGAGTAAGCACGAAAGCCAGTGAATATTTATTATCATGTTATAATTCCCTTGTGTTCCTAGCGGATCATTTGCCTTCAGCAGAGTATATTTTTCCTCCTGTTACCTGCAGTCTTTTGTGACAAGCGCCTTGATTGCCCATACACTTTCCTCACCTCTTCACACTATCTCCTTCATATCACACTGGGACCCACGCCAAACTCTTTGTTCCCCATACAGTTTCTACTCGATGACATGACACGTGATATCATTGAAAGGTCTTCTCAGAGTGTATTCAGTCTAACTGCACTTTATTCGGCATATTATTTCAGCAGGAGTTTCTCTGTTGGTTCATTGCCAGTTGCCCACAAATACTCAAAGCTGGTTCAAAATGATATTGGTGACAATTCAATTCTGTGAAACACAAAGACAAACTAAGTTGACTCTCGTGCTGGCAATCAATATCATATTCTTTATTCTGAGTACAGTAGATTTCTGGTCTGACTTGAGAATAATGAAGGTCAGTCTTGCCTTTCTGATCCTCGATGGCTTTGACGTCCGTGCCACTTGCTGCTGAAAAGACGCTGACTAGAAAATTGAAAGAAGTGACTTCGTTTGAATTTCTCCCTTTGGTAGTGGTTTATGCTCACTATTGCTGTTCTTTATGTAATCTCATCACCTCCGTATTCTTCATGGTAATGCGGGATCCTCTCGTTTCCACCTGCCTTTTCCGCTAGGTTGTTGGTTTTGACATGTAGAAAATCTAGTTAGTGAGATACTGCAGACAAATCGTCCATGAAGAGCTAACACTCTTACAGTTATCTCATCGGTCCAAAATAATACTGAATTGTCGCACCCTACTATCTGCCACAAGTTTTAGTCCACCAGAATCAGGGAGAACATTGCTGATGGTAGTCATCCTTCTCTTACTCCCATCATCAAACACTTCTATGAGTTTTCTGTTGTGAATCACTTCACAAGTACCACTGTCATATGGCTGTCGATTTAATTTGGTGAAATTTTGTAACAGAGGTCGCAGCGTCGACACAGTTTCCAAGTCCCTTTACATTCAATGCAGCTTAAGGCTGTTTGAAAACCATCAAATTAAGGTTAACATTTGACTGCTGTTTTAGGAACTGCCCCATGATGATCTGTAGCGTTCCGATTTGATCAAGTTATGATTTGCTTTTCCTGAATCTTACTTCTTCATACAGATCATGAATTAGCCTCTTCAGAATGAAGCTAATTAATATTTGTCTTAGCACGATTAGGAGTATGACTGCGCGACGGCCATTGTAATAACCCAATCACTAGGTACACTTTATTCTCTCCAAACATTTGCAATGATTTCATGAGCACATTTGTAGCGGTCTCTGAATGAATTTGTATTGCGTTAGGAAAAATACTATCTTTTACTCCTTCCTACTTGAACCTCAGTAGCTTTTCTTTGAGAAGACTTTATTTTCCTATCCCTTATATGTAGGTACTTTTTCTTCCTTCTCAACGTTCCACAGAAGTGTCGTAAGCATATTTGTTGTGATCTGCGAGTTGGCATGCAGAGCTTCTGTATGTATTCTGACTAGTCTTTCTAAGCTTCTAGGGTTCAATATCTTTATAACATTCAAGGCCACTGCATCGTGACTGTCATTGATTAATCTTCATGAGGCACAGATTTTGATCGGTTCCGAAGTTCTTTGACGCTGTCATTGTTATCATGTTTAGCTGTCTATTGTTCATTGGCTTCATCTACGCAAATCTCGTCACTGATTGTAGCCTGATTACCTGATTTAATTTTCAGCTTCTCTTAAAGTTGTCCGTCCGGTCCATTTTCTGTCTCACCATTCGTCCCTACTCAATTGACTTTCAGGTTTTCTTGGATAGCCATCAATTTTCCTGCTTCTTATTTTTTCTTGAGACAGATGCACAAGTTCTCTTCAGAGTCACCTACGGCGTTTTCCAGTGTTCTTCCACACATATTTTCGTGATGATGCTGCATGACATCTCCGACCTCTCCCTCAAGGCGTTCATGAAAACATATTTGATTGTTCCCCCCAGTGGCCTGGTTTCACATGATTACTGAGGATTTTCCAACATTTTTTACATAAGACAAGTGGTACGTCCTATGGTTTCTCTAGAAAATCGCTTGAGATATCTTTTGCATTAATAATCAGATCTGGAATACTACATGAATATTATGACAATCAATTTATCTTTACAAATAAATCCATGTGATTCTGATGAATATGAACAACCACTACTTCAACACCCTAATTTTGCTTTGTCAACTCACATTCTAGCCAGTGAATTCTTTGGATCACTTGGAAGTATTATCTCAGAGTAGAGAAAGCGTTCATGCAAAATATATGTGGTAGAGACTCATTACAACATTATTACACTGGCATTTCTCTTAATCTCAATGCAATGGATGCATAAATAATTACAAAAAATATTTAATAATTATCTCACCTTCTTCTGAACGGATATAAACGGAATAAAAGTCATTTTTATAATCAGCCATATCGTATCATCCAAATGACAAAAGCTTTCAACATTTTAAGAAATGAGAAATAGTAAACAGAAAGTATGTAAAAAGTTGATGTTAATGACTTTATTACCAAAATCACAAGAGAAAATGGTAATAGCACCAAGATATTGACGATACTGAAGTCCGGAATCATGTCCTTGGTGCATATAGTCATTGTACAGGCTACTTTCCTCCGTATAAAGTGGAACTCCATATACGTATTTAAGGGATTCACCAATGCAAATAAATACCAGAACATGACACCTTCCAAAGACTTATTTTGACCCTCTATACCATAATAAGTTTAAAAAAAGAAGTTAGATGAGCAGAACTGATTACGTGCCCCGTTATAGCAGTACATACTCAGCCACTGTAGGCGCCACGTCCACAAAACAGGCAGGATAATATTTCTTGACCCAGTCTTACAAATCTAACACAGAATGAGCTTTCAATCCCGAATCAATGTAACAGTGAATTTTATAGGTATGCATAGAAATTGTCACATTCGTTAGTTTATGGTTCTAGTCAGTGGATGACATTGACGATAAGAAGAATGCTTCAAGAAGCTACATCCTGTGACTCCATAACTTAAACATTGCTTATGGGACTACATCTAATACCATCTTTACATGATTATCCTTTCACAATCAGCTATTCTAATGCTGATGAAACATAAGGAATTTGTCAGCTTCATTGTCCAGTCTGTTGTGCATAACTCAAAAATGCTTATTTTCGTTTTATCGTAAATGACTGTCGTATTCGGAGCCTACAACGTCACTCACTATAAAATTGACTTTATTCTATTACACCTGATTATTTTAAATATATATTGAGCAGACACTGGAACACCCGTGAGCACGGTGAGTGGTATACCTAATCTATATTTCTGACAAAAGAAAGATCAAGCTGACTAACAGATTAGGTTCACTAAATACTGCGATTTTCATCAACATATTTCAGTTTAAGATTTTAGGACGAATGTAGTAGCAACATATATCCTGCTTCTTCAAGTTCGTCATTATGATTGGGATACCAACCGAAGGGTCAGTGAATAATGCACTGTCAGTGACTAATTAATTGATTTTCCACATGCAAATATGGGTCCTTACGTATTGCAGTGCTAGCGTCTAACAGTAAAATGATTTGCAGATTGGATAAGGAAATTAGGAAAACGTTTTATTAAGTATCATAAAAAAATGCCATTGCTATTTGAATAACCGGAAGATGAAAATGCAGTAAATTGTGTGTGAACTAACATTCAATGGCCACTTTTTCGAGAATTTCACTCAGCTGAAGTATGTTACAGTCGCCTGAAATAGATTTCATTTCTATAAGCGGAAATTACTATCATTCTAAGATTATCTCGAGTAGAGAAAAATGATGAATACAGTATGTTTCACCAGTGCAATATCCAGAGTCTCTCAAGGTTTCGCCAGTCAGTTGGTTATCATATGATAGTTGGAAGTCAGAATATGTAGCGCTAGTCAAAGCCGGCCATATAATTCCCGCGTGACCGTACTAGTGGGTTTGAGTAATGCATACATACATCCGTCGAGATAAAACCACGTTCCTTCAACTTTTTGGAAAATTCATGGTTTACAAACTTCACCACACACTTTATCCAATTACTCACGCTGATTCATGATCGCTTCTGTCAAATGCTTTCAAGGATGAATAGTCACTACATTTCCTATTTTGTTGTAGATCTTTGAAGTTCGCCCAGTACATTTTTGTTAAAATTTTGACTTTTTTGGCTTTGTACTCGTATATCCATAACAACATTGAACCAAAGTTGAATTAAAACCTCAAACTACCTCTCTTGATGAAGGTATCAACTATTCATTATACGTGAACAGATTTTCGAAGTGAAGCCACTAAATAATTCTCAAATACACCTGAAAACAACAGAATTCACCAGGAGAAATGTATCATTCGTTTCTACAGCATTCTCGTGTAGCCACTTTCTTTACTTTGGCAGTCGCTAAATGGATGTGAAAATCTGACAACACCCGTTGTTACTGTTTCAATTGTCACATTGTTTCGCCCTCTCCGTCTTCAAATGTTTTCACAATTATAATTTGAACAATCATTTACGCGTCATGTAATTTGTTTACTTTTTTTCGAATTTTCTGCATTATGCACTTTTTTGCTTAATTTTAACAATTAAGGCTACTCGTTAATTGTCACCATAATGTCTTAATTCATCTGTAATTGAATTCAGTGGTGCACGTGTACATTTTAAGATACAAGCATATTATTATTATTATTTGCAATCTACTGAGTTGATAAGCATTTAGAAAACACTACTTCTTACTGTGATATGCGTAAATGTTGTCATCCACATGACGAAATTATTCAACGGGATATTCTTCGCTCAACCATTATGTTGCCCAAATTTCTAAGTGGAGAAGTTTTCTGTATTCCGTATTTCGAAGTCGACTGCTCGCCTTGTTTCGTTAACTAGTGAGATACATATACGCACAAAATTATTATGTTCAAAAATAAGTGTATAGAGCTGAATGAGCCCATTCTTTATTGCTATCTACTTAGGGCTACATACGAATTTCTTCAGATTTCTTGACGGCTACTAGTTTATTAGTTTATCTATTTCTCGTAACTGTCAAATCGAGACAAAATGGATATCTTCTGGATTTTGTCGCTAAAGCTTTCAAATATCAGACGAAATTTCCGTATAATCTAAAGTGGATATAATAACAAGACAGTTTCAATTCAGTTTGACCCTTCATTTTCCAACATTTTTATAGCTTGATTTAGAGTTTGTTGATTCACTGTTTATTGTTAAATTGTATTTGTTTTCAGTTCAGAAATATATGTAATGTTGTTTGCTATTTATCATATTTCGGGGTGACTTTGTATTTTTCCAACAGTCTAAATCCAACAACTTATTTATATCCGATGTGACTCTTAACATTAGTCTAATGTTTCTTTTCGACGAAACAGACAATGACGTCAGTTGGTGCATCAAAAGTAATCAGTTAAATTCATTACTGTAACTAAACTTACTCTTCCCTCGACCTTTTTGTGGAACAATTAACAATTTGGCAGATGTTGAAATGGTGGGCATATTCACTATACGTTATTATCTATATTTTCACCGACGAGAACAATTTTTACTTTACAGTCACTATGGTTCCTATTAATGTGTCTATGACACTGCATAATTTTATGGCTTGAGCACCAGAGATACATATCAACGTATGGGTAGATTGTTAATGTAGGGTCAAAAATTATAAACTACCTGTATTCTGAATGTCTCTGAAGAAAGATCACTGAATTAAGTGTACCTGAAATGGTACATAGCGTCAGATTTATAGCTACAGATGACCTACTTTTCTTCATTCAGAGGAAAAGCGGTGATTAGTCATCAATATTTTGATATTTGCGATGCTTGTGGATACAGAATTAGTGATTCAAATTATTATGGAAAATGACTTACATGATGTTGCTATTTCATGAACTATGGAGATATATATACATATATAAGCTATTAATTGCATTCACTTGTAGAAATGATAGAGAAGATTTGTAGCTCAGGTGGATGATTTCGGTGTGGTTGTGTTCTCTGAGCTGGATAGTTAATTTGCGAAGCTTTCATCACCCTACTAGGTGACATCTTCAGCGCATACTTCAATTTGAAGTGTTCTTTTAGATTTCTCCACGAGTTTATTAATCATCTCTCCTGATGACCTTGGACGTGGTTGGTTGTTTTTGTGTGCTTTAACACCTTGTAGGCTACTTGTATTGGAACTGATTGTTTCTTTGACTTGAATTTCGACCCTTTGTATGCGAGGTTTCTTTCTTATCGGTTGGTAAATGTTGTCAATCTCGATGTGTCTATTGATTGATGATTCACTGGAATGCCAAGCCTCTAAAAATTCTCTAGCATTCTTGTTGTTTCCTCTGTCTAGTATTTGAATGTTGTCCCAGTCGAATTGATGTCCGTGGTTGTCTGTATGTAGTGATATGAGGGAGTGGATATCATGTCTTTTGACAGCTAGCTTATGTTCGTGAATACGAAGACGAAGGGGACTTCCACTTTGACCAATGTAGTGTTTTTCGCAGTTGATACAATTTATTTTGTAGATGATATTGGTTTTATCTTCTTTCGCTGTTGAGTCTTTTGGTTGACATAGAATTGAATGAAGTGACTTTGTTGGTTTGTGTACGACGTCAATTCCTAAAGGTTTGAAGAGTCTTGTAGTGATTTCTGAGATGTCCTTTATAAATGGGAAGGCGATTTTCTTTGTGCTTTCCTTGGGGGCTTTTGGTTTGATAGGTTGGCTTGGGGGTATATATCTTTTGATGAAATTTCGCATTCACTTGTGTATTGTAAGGCAGTTAAACTGCAACCATTAGAAGTATGAAAGGCTCTATCTATTAAGACTTCCATTTGTTGAAAGTGATTCGTGAAATTTTTCTATGTATTTATTTTGTATTGACATTACATTTTTCATCGTTTTCTTCTGATGCTTCAAGACAATTTTAGGTTATCCATGGATCTTGATATCTTGTGTGAGTTTACTGTGTATTCAAACTTCAATCAACCTAATACATAACATTCAAAGTTCCTTTTTAATTTTTTCTTATCGAAGTCATCGGAAAAGGCTCAACTTAACGCACAGATAGTAAACACTCACTTTTAAGCAAATTTTCAACTTTTAATAAAAACGTTTAACGATAAACATTTAAAAGAGTCACTATTTGCAAATATCAGAAGATACAAATTGTATGCAACTGAAATCACTTGGAAGGAAGGAAGACGATACAATGCAACCGAGCCTTTTTATAAGATTTCTACAGGAAAAAACTTAAAAGTAAATATTTATATTTGACCTCGCAATTACTAGTCAAAATGAGAAAATTACATTATTATAAATAAATCACTTTTGAAATGTAAGTTGCGTAGAAAACTAGAACTCCAAGTGATAACACATTTCCACGACATTTAATTATTCTGTGCAATATCCATCGTTCACCAGAAATTCGTAACTAAGCAAATTGTTCATTTTAGTTCGCCAATGACTCAAATAATAATCCTATTGATAATGACGCGACGCGCCTTGTTTCCTAACGTAAAGTAAGAGACTCAGTTTATAAAATCAAAGTTATTTCAGATAAAGATATAGGCATCACAGAGCACAAATTAACTTATAATATGGATATTCGATTTAGGAACTTACATGCTATTAATCAACAGAAGGGGTGTTTCAAATTCAAAGGAAATAATAATCTCAAGAAATCACTAATTATATTGCAACAATACATTAGGATAGTGGCTTAATTAGGAATTATGCATTGTCATCAAAAGGTGTCTCAAATGAGAAGCTGAATGACTAGAATTTCAAATGATCAAGATTTTTCTGAAGTAGACTGAGAGAAGACATTAATTTTAATTGATCCTCATTCAACACCCTCTAGTACAACCAAGAAAACAAATCGCGATTTTCACGCTTCAACGTTATATTAACAAAAGACGGTTACGTACTTATTTGATTTGGATCTGCAGTGTACAATATAAGAAAAAAATAAAGACTTCAAAATAATCACTTCTAAACCTGTAAAAATAATCATTTTCATGCTAATAATTATTTTTGCCGAATTGATAAATTATTAGGTTAGCAATGATAAAACAGTGCAGGATTTCGTCATACCTGACAAAGTGTTTCAAGCGACCTTTAATCCGATGAAAAGATGATTTGTGGGGATATTTCATGGGCACGCATTGTCATCTGAAATTATCCCAACACGGTGCTACCGAACAAGAACGACAGCTGCAATTATACAACATGAGACACCTTCAAACAATGAGAGCCAAGAAATTCAGAAGAAAATGAACGAGAATGCAACGAGATATTTACATCAAAGCTCTAGTGGGTGGTATGAATGCCAACCAATCTGGTAGATTACCATATAGGGACCATCAAGATTTGAGCGTTTAAACAAATTAGGATAGAGAGAAAACATTTGCTCCTCTGTCGATTTAATGATTGGAAGCAAAACGTATAGATGAAAAGAAATAAACAAGGCGACATAAGATTTTCTAGACAAGCACACTGAGAACCAGATAGAGTTCATCTCCATCTCAGTCAAACGAAGACTAAGGCGGGTTGAAAGAAGAGGCAAGGCAAGGTCTTGCTCTCAACTGTCAAGTGTAGGTAACTAGATGAAACCGACAAAGAAACGAAAAATATGGATGGAATCTGATACCAACGAACAAAGCGCCGAATGAAGAAATGAAGAACTCCAACAAAGAAAAAAGACAGCTGTTATTGATGGTGAATAGTGAATGAACGTTCAACAAACCGATTTATTTGAACCAGTTCCCTGTTCTTTGTAGGCAACAATCCCTGACGTGGCTTAGAGAACTTTACTTGACAGAAGCCTGGAGGAATACAAATAGGAGTATTTGTGCATACTATATCGACGTTATTTGAAGACCTTTTTATTGTATTGATAGTAACCAGCTACGAATTACATGGCGAACCCTCTGTGTAGTTAACTTGCTTTGTCGGATTATACTTGGTTGATCGATGAATCTTTGACTCAACATCCTTCTTTCAATGCAGCTTGTGCTGAAATCGAGCGGGTTATTATGTACGTAAAATAGTATTCTGTGTTCCGGAGAGTTGTATTTTCGCCACAACAAATATTTCTAGCACCGGTATTGACAACAGTCCTACGACATACAGCCAACTGTAACAGAACAGGCTGAAGGTGGAAAGTGAGTTCAGATAACTTAACTAGATAATTAGATCAACGGAAGTAGAAGAATACGAATGGAACAAACGAAAGACATTGAAGGGAAACTAATTACTTAAAAATAGGAACAGAGGAAACAATGATCCGATCACTTCGAAGGACTTTTGAACCAACCACCGCTAACAGCTCGTTCAAAGCATCACCAAGAGCGACATAACTGCTTGGAATACCAATCCTCTAACAAAAGCCAAGATCTTAAACGTCATAAAGCTACTGAAAGCCAAGAAGCGCACATTAATTTACGGAATTCCTGCGAGAACGTCGAAAATGGAACTCAAGACTACAATGGATACCCCCATGCTTCTATTTCATCAACGAGCAAAGCACAGAACGCCAGTCAAATGTCTGCTGCGAAAACATTGAATTTCAAAGGTTTTTGTTATCGTCGTCCATCAATTAATTTGGAAACCAGGTTAAAGTTACGGGGTGGATTATTGCTTAGCTCTATCCAACGTTTTATTCAACTGCCATATGACAACTCCACATGTCAAGTTGTTCAATACGTAAAACTCAGAGAAGCATTTGAAGTGAAGAAAGGAGTAAAACAAGGCTTACTACTATCACCGATATTACTCCTGATTCCGGTGGACTGAATCATGGGTCAGATCAAGAACGGCGATAAGATAGTAGTGCTTTTGACCAACGAAAAGACTGTAGAAGACTAGGACTTTGAGGACTATTTGTCTCAAATTTTTAACAAAACCAAAAACAAAAAGACAAAAAGACAGAACTTCAAATGCGTATAAAGAAAGCAAAGATGTTAAGGGTAACACGCCTTCAAAAACAATAGGCACCAATCACTATTAGTAGGAGAAATATGAAGTAGACTTCTTCTAAAACTTATTTGGGTTGCATCGTTCTAACTACAGGCTGCATTGATGAAGATGCAAAATCCAGGATCGGAAAGCAAGATAAATCTTCACTATTCCCAAATCAGTGTAGAAATCCACTGTTTTTCTGGAAAATAATTCCGCTGACGTTTTATCAAAGCTTCATGTAGACGCCTGAAGCCACCTACAGATATTTGCTTAATCACGTTTAATTCCTACTTATGCGAATAGATTCCTCGGGAACAATCAATTGTTTTGAGATGGCAGATTAAAAATATCACATAGAAATTATGCAACAGAACGGATGAACTTGCAAATTATCTCTAAAACAATGCAAGAAATAAGCAAAATTAAATAAACAAACTACCATGTATCGAGTGAATTCTTGGAAAGGATGGAAAAACGTTTTTCATATAGATACAAATACTACGCTAAAGCAACTTCCGAAAATTTGACAATAAAAGGAAATAATTCTTCTCATTCTAATGTACGACTGACACAAAATGAAAGAGCGTTCTGTTGTTTTCACATCATGTTTATCACCTGCTATATAAAATATTTGCGAATGTTCACTTTATAGTGATGGCTTTTAACTGTTGCTGTCCTCAATGAAGAAATGCTAATTTCATATCAGGTATAAGTGAGAAAACCTTCTGAATGAATTGTGAATGACCACATTCTATGGCCATCAGTGCAATACGTGAAGAGTTTAGATTGGTTTTGATTTATTTTTAGTAAGAATAGTGAATAATTTGTGTCTAATTTCTAATTTTATTTGATTCTTTTAAGTTCTGACCATTCTCTTACGGACGTATATGTGACAACATCACTCTGTGAACTTTATTTTTTATCTAGCCTTCTTCAAGTCAAAGACAGTTTGAAGATGGAATAAAGTTTAGGTATATAACAGCCTGAATGATGTCACATTACTTATTCAGTCGTAAAATAATCACCATTTATGCCACAAAACTCATGAACTTAAAGTGAAAATTTTAAACAAAATGTCTACTATACTCACGATCATTAGGCACTATTTAAATTCAAATATCCAATGGAATTTTGAATTAGTGAGGACTATGTTTGTGATAAAAACAGTAATAATAAAATAGGCGAAACAACTTTTCAATTGTTAAATCCTCCTCTGCCAGGTGATGTTTGTCCCTGGTTTTTCGGGTATGATGATTTCTTTATTTATGTTGTATATGATGTGTTATGTGAGAAACTGAAACTTACTAGCTGACCATAAAAAATTAGATGTATTTTAAATTTATCATTTTCATGTTGCTTTTGTTCAGTGACATGAAACAAAATTTACAAAAAGATATTTAAACATTTGACTGAAGTTTCAGTTGAGCTACAAGCTCTCACTTAGCTAGTAATATAGAGGAAATTAATGGTCACTTATACATCCAACAATAACGATCACACCATTCATTAGAAGTTACTGCCGAGGATTTTCTTTTATTCCTTTACGTTCCCAGTGGAACATAGGACTTCAAGCTAAGGGCTTGAAGTTTCGGTAGCAGTGATCTTTATTTTTACGGGATGGGGTTGCTGGCCTCAGGCACAACCTTCCCTCTTTGCCAGTCTTATTACTGGCTTGGTGAGGTAAATGGGTGCAATGGCCGGGGATCAAGTTCTAAAAATTAAACTATTCCACTATGATACTCATGAAAAGTTTGATTAATTGTCAGAGGCAAAACCACGGTGTAATTGATGGAAACTGGACTGAAGTTTGCACCATAATGTTGAGAATTAATTTTCCCTGTCATGAAATGATTTTCTAGGAAAATATTGCTATTCTCCCTGAGCGTCAGTGCTAGGTATCGTCAAACACTAATCGACACTGATGAGAAAAAGCGTTCGTAAGAGGTTTATGGTAACTGGAATGATTTCTGTGATGCATGGTGCCTTACTTACTTCCCAGGACAGACGATGAAAATGTTCAAATGAACGTAACGCTACTGTTTTCCAGCTCCCTGGAACGGTCGTGAAGATCAATACTGTAGACACAACTAAGCTCATGAAAATTGTCTTTATTCTGAAACCATACAAAGTGGCAAAAATAGTGAACTGAAATCAGATGTTTTGAAAGATGTTGGTGATAAATTAATGATGAGGTTGTGAAGGAAGTAAGTCAATACCTGGAGTCATGATAAAGTACTACTGGCCAAGTGCTAACTTAGAAGAAATAATCCAAACCCTGCTGGGAAATTCTAAGGAAAATTAGCTTAGAATATAAAATTCGAAGTTCAAATACCCTTGGTGATAGAGTGGCGCTCATCAGAAAAAACCCATGAAAACAATCTACTGCCGGTAATATAACATTTAATTCTTTTGACGAAGTTTTACTGTGAGAAGGTCCACCTGTGAAGGAAACAACGAAACTTCTCTGCTTCAGCATATACAGATAATTGAGAGCTGAGGAAGTGTTGCCATTAGAGGTGATAATAGATAGAGGTGTCATTCAATGGTACCCTAATGTTTGTGTTTCAATTCACTTTAATTGATGTAGTAGTGGATGTGACCCTGATAAAATCCGACATTACACTGATTCAGTCCTCACAAAGGAAGTCTCTTGCCAACAACACAGCCTTTTGAAAACCTTAATCAGAAGTCCCAATATATTTGCTACACCATTCGTTCCTGTCAAATGTGAAAGTATATCACATCTCGTTTTTCAGTGACTTCTACTTTAAGAATAGAGAGATTGACTGTGTTGACCAGTCCACTTATCTGTAAGGTTGATTCACCTAAATTGGACCGATTACAGATGAAATCACACCTGTGGTCCTTGTAGAACTAAGAATCAATGGCTGTAGATAGTTGGTGATTTGTGGAAACTTCAATCTTAATAATAGATTCATCACTGTTTCAGAACTCTCTAATCTATACAATTCCAGTTATTCTCAATGGAACAATTATGTCTACAGCTTAATTTTGATTACTGTAGTTCATTTGCATTTACTATCTTTCTCTTCTTATATGTATGTTTAATGAATAGTAGTAACATAAACTGTCGCATTCTTGTCCAAGGTTTTACTTAGAAAATTCACTTCACATGCACTAAGGCTCGTGTTATTCATTGGATAACTTAATAGGAACACATTCGTTATTTATGTTAGTTTTGTTCGCTAAGCTGGCTGATTTACCTACAAAGCTCAGCAAACACAACTAGGTCAAATTCTTTCACCTGAGCAACGAATATTGTCTATTAATGTCAGATTCTTTTGGAGATTGTACCAGTGAGCGATAAAATTAGGAAATATTTAAAAGTTCCACTTTCCGTTTATAATAAATATTAGTTTTTTACGAGTTGATCATGGATTGGTATCAATTAGAGAACCATTGAGAACCAGGGAGTACTGGACTGCTGTTTCCTCCATCCCTAGTTCAGGAATCATTGGCAGTACGCACCCATTGGGGTTCGAACCCAGGAGCTTACGGTTGCAAGGCAAGTTCGTACTCCATTCAAACCATCTTTTGAAAATAACTCTGGAGTTTCCTGGAGTTCTAGTGACAAGTCGTATCCAGTGAGGTGCATACAGTCAAGTGTGAGGATGGATGTCCCACCGACGACATTTGTTGGGGTCGCGCTAAATCACGAATTAGTAGAAGTAAGAATTCACGAGCCATTGAATCGGATTCCAGTGACTGAATGGTATACGAACTTTCCTTGTAACCGGAAGGTCCTGGGTTTGAACACTGGCGGTGTGTTCAGGGGAAAATCCAGCTTCCTTCCTTACATCCTATACGTCGACAGTTCCACATTCAGATGTTCGGAGTTCGCTTTGGTAGCTCATGAAAAAATACTGTAAGGGGCGAGATAAATTTTGCTTACTGTAAAATTAGTTGTGTTCATTTTTTAATTAGTAAGACCTTACAAAGTTACCTTCAGTAATTCAGGCAATCAAATCGATACTATTCACAGTGCACTCAATTTTATCATCATTAGTGGAACTTTAACCCATAATTACTGCCTTATTACTTAGTCGTAGTAATTCACAAAAAAATTTACTACTTACTATAGTATGATGAAACTGTATGGCAACAATCAGCCGTCGAAACAAAATAATACAGCTTGTGGTAAGTGATTTTCTGGAAAATACTCCTAGAAATACTTTACTTATCTAACACAAAATTTGTGGTATACCACAATTTTAAAACACAATTTTTTCTCTTCCGATAATTTAAGAATACCATTTGTAGTTGCGAACTGAGAAGATCCATAGGTCTTCCGTGGGCATTTGTAGTCACGCAAGCATGTCAAATGGTTAATGCTAAGAAAGCTTTCTTAACAACGCAAACTTCGCTTAATCTATAGTTGTTTATTTAGCTTTCTAAAAATATTATTATAGCTTGACTCCACACAGTGTTTTTGATGCAAGTATGGAACTTTCAACACATGATATCAGTAGCACAAAAATTTAAATGGCCAACCATTGATATCAGATGTGCGTCGATGGGGGATCCAATCCGGAACCATGTGAATGGTCGGCGGGCGTCCTTATCGTTATGCCACTGATTCACAATAAAAGGGCAGTCTATTACTTGGCCAGCCACAGACAGGATAAATTTGATTTATTACTACACGTATTACAAGATACTCAGCAGGTATTATTTCTCCTATTGAGTGGGTGAATTGGTGAACAGCTGGTAGGAATATTTTCCTGAAGGCAAATGACGGTAGCTGACCAGTTTTCAGTGATAAAGCCTTTTCTACCGGCGTGTTTTTTATCAAGAAATATCAGCGAAAAAGCACCCGAAGTGCCTCGAACACAAATGGGAAACAGAAATTACGATTGCTATCACAAATGACTCTTATTAGTACGATATTACGAACTACTTATATTTTGACAACGATTTTGGCAGCTCAGTGATATTCTATTGATAGATTTCTGTGATAAAACACAATTCCAGATCGTCCAATAGCTCCCGAATATTCGAAAACTCCTTAAATAACAGACATTATATGTACAAACGAACGGTCTGAATCATCTTAAAATTAGGATTTTGAACATTCAAAGCCCTGAATCCGTCTACCAGTCAGAGAAAAATATCTTAGCTTGCAGAATTCCTTGCTCACTGCAAATATATTAGGAAGTGTTGTGAGGTGTGAAGCAGCAGAAAATAGTAAGAATCTGTTTTTCTCCCATCGAATGTGGCGCATATATATATGTATATATAAACACATAAAACAGAGAAGGAGGGAAAACGGACATCTTAGTAAACACACTACAACAAATATTTACACTTCGGATCATCACACCCCATCAGCGCAAAGGTTTCAGTTGTTTCAGGTCTTCTTAGACGAGCACATTCTCTGATAACGGATGAGAAAGAAAAAAAATAAGACATATCAAACATTACTGAAACTCTCAAGCAAAACAACTACACAAGGAACTTCATCAACAAAATCAACACTAACATTAAGTATGGTGGATCTCAGCAGTCGTCATCCTATATAGAGCAGAGACGTCAGACGATATCAGAAGAGTACTCAGTCAGCTCGACATCAGAGTTTTCTTCAAAACATCAGACACACCAGGAAACAAACTTGTCCATATAAAAGACCGAATCCTGAATGATTCTCTCTAATTGTGTCTATTAAATAAAATGCTTGGAATGTGATGCGATATACATGGGACAAACATCTCGAGAAATCAAAATCAGAAGGAATGAACACCGTAGAGCATCTGTTCGACCACCGATAAATCTAGTTGAACTAGAAAAGCTTGAAAAATTGTCAGCCATCAAAACAATTTCAGTCGGAAACTGAGAATCTAGTAGGAGAGGCAGTGATGACAGGATTTCAGATGTAGAACGGGGAGATAGTGGTGATGAGGGTGCACAATCATGAACGAAAACACCTATCTTAGTTTTAACCCAAATGAATTTCATATCATGTTCTTCTTTTAATTTTATCCTACAAATGGCCTATGCATAATTCCTTTCATTTTGTACTACCTTTGAATATATATGTCTATATCAGCATAGGATATAAATGCTGTGAAATTCGATTACTATTCTTAATAAAGTTTAACTATGACAGTCTTCATACAAATTTCCTAAATATTGAAATGGATTAAATAATATTAGACTCATAGATAAGTCACACTATACATGAAAAATAAAATACGATACCCCATTTTCAACTTACCGATACCCCCTCCTTGAGCTACGGAAGCAATGCAGATAAGTACGAATACTTCTTTCAAGAAATTCATTGTGAATACAGTACTATCCATCTCTACCTGAATTTATATACTGAATCTTATTTTTGTTGACAAATTTAACCACAACCTTGAAAGATATGGTTTACTGTGGACTTCAAAAGCTTCTGTGTCGGTCTTAATAATTTTCTATAATTAGAAGTCAGTACATGCTTGAAGCAATTCATCAGGCATATCGCCTGCTTTGAAATGATTCTAATTTTAAATTGAAGAAAAAACAATAAAATCTTAACAGATATTGTAAACAGAAGGCGTTGTCTTGTTTAACTTTTGTTGATAACATCAATAACATGCATGGATTTGTGAATGTTGCCAGTATGTTTATAAGAGATTCAATGGACTTAAATGAATTCAATACTATTTTTAGTTGTTTCGCCTCTAAATGCATTACGTGTGGATTAAGTAGTGATAATATACAAAGCCGGATAAAGCTTATCCATTATTTGTTTCATCAGTGTCTCAGCGTCTGTATAAAATCAGAATAATAAAAGTTGAAAGTATTACAATTTTAACTCTCTTTATTATGTTAGATATTAAATATGAAACAATAATGAAGAATAATGAAACTGTTTAGTTGGTAAAGTGCAAACGTATTCCTGTACTTGAATATGTTATTCAGTCAGAGTGTCCCTAATGAAATAAGACTTGATTATTGTCCATTCTGAGTTTAAAACGATACTGTGGCCAGGAATTTATCTTTTTCTTCATATATGCAGTGATTTTAGAAACATCTACACAGTTCTTATGTGATCCGAGATAAAGCGTAATTTGTTAGACGATGTAAAATTGTGGGAACTTGGAGACTGTGATGTTATGAAACTCCACTCAGAAGGACAAATAATTCTCTTCAACACAAATGAAAAGATTCAGCAATCGCTGAGTTTATCAGTGCATTGATTAGTAAACAGTCAGCATTATTATTATTATTGTATCCTTTAATTCCTACAGGAACATAGGGCTTCAGCCGTGCGTCTCCATTGCGTTCTGTTCACTGATAGGGTCTTCACCTGGCTCCACGTCTGCCCACACGTTTTCATCTCCTCTTCACATGACCTCCTCCAAGTCACCATTGGACGACCAACTCGCCGCTTCCCTTTCGGGTTCCACTCAAGGGCTTGTCTAGTGATGTTACTTGATGGTTTCCTCAGAGTATGGCCAATCCATCTCCATTTCTTCCTGCCTATTTGTTTCAGCATGATTACTACTTTCAATACAACCGAACAAGATAACCTGTGAAAAGTGTGAATTTGGAAAATGCATGCTGCGCATTGTTTTCAGCTTACTTAAACTAGAAATATTGATGTTTTAGGAACTGCGGGAACACTGAACTTTTGCTTTATAATTTGATGTGCTTTTTGAAAAATTTCATAGAAAATCCGTTTCCGTTCTGTAGATAACGAATATTGGAGTATTATTCGCTGAGTGCTATGTCTGATGAAATAACTCCACCACGGTAAATTAGACGTCTGTTGTTTTTGTGGTAGGGATTATAAACCCAGAAAATGAACATATTATTCAGCTGCTGTTAGTTTATAGTATATTTATTCTTCGATCTGATGGTCACGAGAACAACCATCAACCAGAGATACGCTTTTCGTTCTACTTCTTTGGTTAAATAATATCTGGATTGGTTTTGCTAGATCCATACAAAATCCGCATCCCTCACTTTGTTCACTTAAAATGAAAAGTGTATCATCAGCATTCAAGACGACAGGAATTTAGTACATTTACGATAACATTCAGGGGGTCACTCCTGAGTTTTGCTGTGTCAAAATTAACTCGGATTGTACCGAATTATTATTAAGATCTTAAATCATACCGTGAACTTGATCAAGACAAGACAAAAAGCATCCATGTGGTAGCAGAGTGATCTGAATAAGATTTCAAGTACAAAGGCATGCCTCACAGCAATGAATTTTATTCCAAATGTACAAAAATGAGCACTGTATTCTCCGAAAATCTCACCGATTTTCGTTGCAAGCAATACCGATATATCATGTGAACGCACACAGTCTTCGAAAATGTATCATGAATAATGCGAATTCGACTTCTTTGCTGAATGAATATTTGCTCTAAGAAAGTCGCATCTCATATGGTGGTTTATTTTCCCACAATTTGAAAATATCCTTTAAAAAACATAAAATAGAGCAAATTGTGTATAGCTATTGTTGCAGAAAATTTAAAGTACTGAGCCTGTTAATGCTGAGATGCTTTTGCAGGATTTGATGCACATTAGAGTTGTCCTTTTCAAGTGCTGGCATACAAGTCTCTTGTTTTATGCCTTTGAAATTGTGTACTGTTCGGAAACGTCAAACAAAATGTCCTACCTAGTGAATATAATCACACAACTGAGAATTGTGCCAAAATAAATCCGATCAAAACTGTAGGAAAAAGCCTAAAAATAATATGAAAAGAGGTGTTCAGCGAAGAATTACTTTTCTCGGTGTTATTAATTTCAAGCTGTACAGTTGCATATATATGTATATATGGTAAATTCTTTGAGGAACAAAACGGATGCTTTTAAGGATATCAATCATTAGAAATTCAGAATAAGATAACAATCATTCAATGAAGAAAGCATTAATCAGGTAGAAACTGGATTGAAATGAAATAAGTAAATTCAGTCACGTAGTATACCTGAAGGGATTGTATAGGATTCGACGAAAAATTGATCCACAGACGAGTTAAGAATAGGTAATAATGACAGGTGGAAAGCGGATGACTGAATCATATACTGATTACAAAATGTTTTGATTTTCAAGACCATCTGGCTTAAATGCACGCTGACATTATAGACTGCCCAGAAAGCTTAAGCAAGAAAGACCACTTTGACGTATTCTGGACATGACGAATCCACCTAATCATCGAATTCGATCAATGGTTAATAAACCTAGTGGAAGAAATAATAAGGCAAGTATCTTATCGCTCACTCCGAGATTCCTATGAAGTTTTTGATTTTATCAAATCCGTCAATATCTCTAAAGAAATCATGCCTTAACTAGGTGTGGTAAAGGTGTTTAAGAATGCCCCATTAACTGAAACAACATGCTACATTTGTGAGCATAGTTATTTAAAGCGTATATATCTGATAATTTTTACTAATACTTTGAAGTACTAATACTGACATAATTCTATTTAATAAAAGGTTCACGTAAGCCATTTGAGTAGTATTATGACGTCATGTGGTCATTTCAGCCGCGTCGCATGAATATTACGGTAGTAAGATTTAATAATGTGAAATATTCTCATATTATGAATTAAAAGTTAATCTCAACGAAGAATATTCTTTTCAATAATTTCTCTTCTGGTTCTTACAATTATAAAATATAATATTTGTTGTCGTTATAATAATGGCCAGTTATGCCGCGGATAGATTTTTAACGTAGAATAACATATTAGTTATGGGGTGTGAAAAATAAATAGTCGTGCTTTTGTGTGACAAACGTGCTAGGCTGAATTCGATTACAAAATATTGTAAAATGGGAGATAATGATGGTGATAGTCATAATAGATTTGTAGAGTGTGGGGTAGGAAAAATGACAAGTCAGTTCAAGGTTATAAAAGGTGTCAGGTAAGTGGCTAGTGCAAAGTGATCTGTGTTAAACAGGAGATAGTAAGACTGCAATGAGAGGTTCATAATGAAATAACGAATATGTGAAATGAAACAGGTAGAGGCATATATTGAGATAAGAGATAATATCACTAATAGTAAATCCGGATAGTATAAATGAAAAACTTGATAGTATTGAGAGAATGTTTGCATGAAGGGCATAAATTATGACGAATAATAATAATATTGTAATAATAATATTTGTCAATTGAATATTCCCATAATTTATTCAGAACAAAACATTTAGAGGGAACAATTGTTTTCAATAAATTCTTCTTCAGGCTCTACAATTATAAATCCATTAATTTAAGCATACAATAGCCAGTAAAGGCAAATTAGAATCATATCAGAAAGTGTATTGTGGAACAAGTATAAGATGGGATGGGACAATGGTCAGATAGTTTTTAATATGCACGATCAATGAGAACATGGAACAAAATCAGATGAAGTAATTTAATTTAATGATGTGTGTATACATATAAATATAGTCAACAGAAAATACAGGTTTCGAGAGTGTGTGTAATCAGGGTGTGTGAGACAATATGAAAATAGACCAACGAATGGGGCGGACTAGACATAAGTTCAAGGTTGAAAATAACGACAATAAGAATGACTGTAAAATAATAACGATGATATGGTGTAAAATTACAAGGCAAGTATCACATACTCCGAGATTCCCCTGAAGTTTTTGATTTCATCAAATCCGTCAATATCTGTAAAGAAATCATACCATAACTCCATGTGGCATAGTTGTTCAAGAATGTCCTATTAACTGAAACAGCATGCTACATTTCCGAGCACAATTATTCGAATCGGATAAATCTTATAAATTTTACTAACACTTTGAAGTACTAATACTTGTATAATTCTCTTTAATAAAAGGTTCACATAAGCCATTTGAGTAGTAATATGACGTCATGTGGCCAAAATTGCGAACTAGGCGGAATCAGACACGACCGTTTAGGTAAGCAGTCAGTAGAAGAATGAACCCAAGTAAGAGATAGACAGAGCATGGGCACAAAGATAGAATTTAATTGGCTACTTAACCAGGTAGGCTGATACAGATGAAGATCAATAAATAAGATAAACTCGACAGAATAGTACAAAGTAAGACATGGGTCAGCAAAATAACAGTTCACAAAATACTCTGATTGGGTCATCAGTTCAAAGGTCTGACTAAACGGATTGATGTAAACACACACACACAGTTCATTAAACAAGGGGGGATAAACACGTTAGGCATGGATAATTGGGTTGCAACTACGCTAGGCTGATCCGGGACAGGTTGACTTGATTCAAGGATGGGAATTGAATTGATCTTACAACTACCCTGAGCTTTCAGTTAATATCCAAAGTAAGGCAAAGTGATACGTGACTGAAGTGTGTGAAAATGTAAAAATGGGACGTGTCGTATTACATGAATTCTATTATTACTAGCCAAAAACAAACTGATAACACTTCACGTATAAAGATAGAGAAATGTGAATAAAAATGTTTTTAACAGACGGAGAATACATAACTCATTTCTCAAGTGACTTCACCTGTCATGCATATCAGTTTATGGCTTGTTTTCACTTTTAATGTGAACGTGAACATTTGTGTATATTTCTCAGTCACGTACACACTTGAATATAATATGGGTGAGCAATATGCTTATGCAAGTAAATGATCTTGTTTTCAAGACAATAATACCTTGATATTTCATATTGATTTCTCATGGCTCCTTTTGTCTTCAAAAAAACAGAAAAACAATCTTATTGTTTGAAATGTAAATGCAGGATGAGATGTGAAAACGAAAGTTGAGAAACATCAAAGGCACAAAGCCTATTTTTAGTAATTTCGCCAATCAAAAACATCAATTATCGACTTATTTATTCTTAATCTTATCGTAAACACTGGTGATGTTTATTTCTCAGCCACCTAAACAAGTAAGTATGATGCGCGAAAGCAATATGCACTTTCAAATAATCAACTTGATTCCATTGTAACTAGTTCCACTCTCTTAACTTATCTTGATGTACGACTCAAAATCATTCAAAAACTTTGAATACTGTAGCGCAGTCAGCCTTAGCGACGGTGGTAGTGGGGAAAAGGCCTAAAACTACGTAAACATTTTTCACAAATAATCACTGTATTTCTACCTGAGACGGTCATTTCCCACTAAAATTCAGTTTTACAATAAGCAACGACTGTATTTTGACATTGCACTCAAATATCCCTCGAAAAAGGAATAACCGATATCCGTTCATGAACGGTTGGATATAATTTAGGGATTTGGAATAAAACTGGAGGTACTGATGACTCAATGGTCTATGATGCATCAAACTACGACCTCCACAACCGTGGATAATAGGTTTGCCTACGCAGATTGCTTGTCTACACAGACTAAGTGACAACAGATTTATATATATCCTGACTATTAGATCTTATACCTAACTCAGCCTAGGAATAATTTACTCTACAGCAAATGATCACAGTGGCTTCATTTGGCCCAACATTTTGTGGTTGTATCAAGATTGGTTGTATAGTTTGTACGCAAACTACACGACATGATTTTGAGTTAGAGAACATTGCACACTGTGGCATACCTAATGAAAATGGCTTTCGTAATTTAAAGATGGTGAGGCGTGAAAACAACAAACGTACAATTTTCTATAGTTTGGTTTGTAAGGGTTAGTTATGTTTTTACGAGTTGGTCATGGTCCTGAGTTCGAATCCCAGTGGGTGCGTGCTGTCGATGATTCCCAAACTAGGATGAAACAGCAGCTGTCTAGTAATCCCAGCTGGTTTTCAATGGTTCTCTAACTGGTATCAATCCGTGATCAACTCTTAAAAACGTACAGTTGTCAATCATAATACATAATAAAATGAATCATAATTCCTATCATTATTGACAAATAGTATTTTCACACTCAAGTCAACCACTAAAATTTATCTGAGCAGACAATATGCATATGCCTCGTATTCGGAGCCTATCCCTTTGATTATTAGAGGACTGTAGCCCTTATGGCTTCATGAATGTCTTAGTTTGTCACACTAAAGTTCTCATTAGTGATTAAGCTCTTTACCAACATCTCAGTTTAAGACTTTCTAACAACAAGCCACATGCATGACAGAACTCTTAGAGTTTCATATGCATTCTGTGTTTCCAGTATGTTTATAAATAGACATATGAAAAATTAGATACTGGATTCAGCACCGAAATATGCTTTTAGGCGGTCCACCTAAAAGCTTTCCAGAGTTCTTACCTCTATTTTCGCCCCACTACGATGTTATCCGGTAAGTCCAAGTTAATAATGCGGTAGTATTATCAGACAGATGATATTCCTTGCTTCCCTTCTTCCGAATGAACAGTTTTACGTTCAGAGAAAATAACTAAAACCGCATGAATACAAACATCAATGTGCTCTACAATTACCTGAATAGTATACTTCATTCTGAAATATCTGTGAACGGAATTTTCCCATAGTGAATCATAAGAAAAGGCAGTAAACAGCGAAGAAAATTTACTTTTCGACGATTTACTTTCATGGGCTATACAGTAGTAACAATATATAATAACTAAGTCATAAGACTATTCAAATACTGGTAAAATTTTTCCTCAAATCTTATAACGTAATGTGAGGTGTTGGGGGGGGGCGGAAGTTGGTATGACGTGATAAATGTGAGAAATTGAAAAGTCAATATAGCTGTGCTGATTGGAGAATAACTACTGTAAAGACAATAAAGTGTTTTCATAAAATCTGTATGAAAATGCAATGTTATTAGTAAACAGTAGCAGAGCGATCATCAAATAAGGACTATGAGAACAAAAATAGTGGTAAACTTACACGAAAAAAGAGGAAAAATTATAATGAGAACGTTACTCTGGTCTTGATAAGGTAGGGGAATGTATGTGGTGCTCTTGAATAGAGAGGTCCGGTTTCAGAATGAATGAATGAATGGTCACCCTTTAGATGGATGATGGGTGGGAGATAAACTATGTTTGATTTCAAAGTCCCACTTTTTGGGAGAAGAATGATGGCAGAGGTTTTCTCACTTCCTGCTGATGATGACTGAAAAACATTCCGTTTGGTGAAAAACAAGAAGACGCAGCCGATCTTTTCTGTGCTCAGCTGTATCGTTTTTATTCTCATTGAGGTATCTGTAAATACTACACTATTATTATTAGAACGTCTTCATATTTTACTTAACATTCAAGAGACTCTGAACCTGGATATATAAATAGGTGAAAAGAAGGAAGAAGTTCCATAAAGAATTAGTCGTAATATTGATAACTGAACGAACTGATGTAGGCAGAATTAGGATTTCTAAAGTTTCGAATAAGACTACACTTGCATATGGTGTTCACATTTATATGTATATATATATAAATCTACACGTCGTTGCATAGCAAGTGCTGGGTCCATTTTGTCGGCAACATAGGTGACTGGTTACAAGCACGTTAAAGGTTTCCGATTCCCTAAATTTTGTATTTGAATTTTGTTCGCAAAACTTTGGAGAAAGCAATCTCTGAAAAGATCACTTCATTATTTTTCTTGTCACCAATATTCTGATGGTTATTTTCGATAATTTGGAATAAACTTTTCCCGTAGTTGAACTGACTGAACATCAACTGATAAATGTTCGCAGAAGAAAGAAGAGTGACTGTCTCATAATGTTGACCTTTAGTAAACAAATTTCTCATGAAAGTTGGACAAACAATGTCAACATAACTTTCTGCCCATAATAGTTAGGAAAATATGCTTTCAGCTCATTGAGAATATCTCTCGACTCACAATTCAGCTGAACTTTTGCGGTGGTGCATCGTGAAACAACAATATATATGTCCGTTACTTTCCTTCAAATTTCAACTGTTCATCAGGCTGTGAAATTCATTAATGGCTCATAAAGTGCCTTGAAAGCATAATATGCTATCATCTTTCAGATATGGAATAATAATAATAGCTTTATTCTGTACAGCGTTTACTTATTGTACAGAAGCTTGCAGCATAGTTTGTTGCATAGTATTTTCTCTTCATCCAGGATCTTCAAATAAAATATCATACAACAGTAGACCGAGTGAAACACTTCTGCCTGCCATGAAGCCGATACCAGGAAATTATGATGTCTCACCTTTCTCTTATTCGATAGACGCATGCATTTCGTGGAATGACAATTAAAATCATTTCAGCAATCCATTCTGTGAACCAAAGACACAACCCCTGAACACCTGTCTCTTGCATTTCAGTACGCCTCAACCCACGATTATCTTTTTCTCACGATAAGTAGAAACGTGCGAATCAGCTATTTGTAGGCAGATTCTGTACTCACCAGAGTATAAAGCGAAATTAAAAGTCAGATTTTATCAGATTTAAACAAACTGAACGGGAGAAAATATCTGCGAAATATCAATCGGAAATTTTGGTAGCCTAAATGCAAGCAGGCCGCCAATGTCTAACTAAGTGCTAATATTATCCTGTTGGACTTTAGCTGACAAGTGATGTAATTCGACTGCTTAACTTGCTCCGCTAGTTCTCGTTTGAACATCTGTCTAATAGTGTTTACTGCTAGTAAATCCCAACATCACTTTTCAACAGAATTCAACCGATGACAAATCATACGGACATCAGTCTGCTGAAGAAAATGCGACATTCTTTTACTGTCGAATGACAGAATAAATATAAATTTAGGTAATAGAAGAACATCACTCTGATTACTTAGGAGATGAGATGAAATCATCATCACGACCAAACCTAGAAGTGGTAGTGAAATAATCCTGATTTTATGAGAAGATAGTGGAAATGATATTGTCGATAGAATAAAATATGCGGGGTTTATTGATAGATGACTGTTCACACAATCAGATTACCATCATCTTCCATGAAAATCGTACTGTAATATACAAGAATTTTATCAACAGGTTTATTGTTCATGAGGGCGCTATGTGTTTCACTTCACACAACTTTCATTCGTTTTCTTTACAGTGAGCGACACTAACATCATTTTTCCTAATCTCTCGTATCTCATAACATTTAGTCTTCTGCTTATTCTTTCTCACTTCAATACACTATTACACGATAACATGAAAAGATCTTCACTGAATCTGAATGATACACGTACATTGTATTGAAGTGTGTGAATGATTCAAGCGAGAATGAAATTGTTTATTTGACAGTGTTTATTGTTTACGCACGTAAATAGTTTTTTATTACTTCCATTAAACAGACGATTATTTTTAAGATGGTAAGCTGTATACTTATTAAGCGAAGATGTATAAATGTTTTCGATGTGAAAGAGTTGCCAGTAATTTTACGCCTTCTATTTTGCTTCTCATACTCTGAAAGATTCCCAGGCAACAACGTGTGAGTAAGTTAAAACAATCTGAGTTGCACACGAAATGTTGATTGGAGAGAGAGAGAGCGAGAAAGACCCTGGTGAAAGCGAAGTTACTCATTTGCTTACACACATCGTATTTAGTTGTTTACTCATCTGAGACATAAACACCATGTTCTTGGCAAGAATGAAAAACATTTTAGTAGCAAACTGATGTTTATGATCGGTGAAGTTTTTTGAGAATAGGCCTGGTAGTTTGTGTTTAGCCTTTGTTTTCATATCTCACTGCATTCACACGTCCACGACTACTTTTCTAATCACTTTGAAGAATAAATAACCATAAAAGTAATAAGTGAAGACATAAAATTAATTTCAGTTGTACGTGAAGAGTAGGATAGAAAGTGAGTTTATTCTACTAAATGGTGGTTACGAATGTGTTGAATTTATTTTCGATTGTAATTACCGAATTTTGAATGTTAGCTAATCGGGTAAGAGAATGAAAAGAAGTCCGAAGATCAAAAGTCAGAGAATGGCTTGCTTTCGAATAACTAAAGGAAATTAAGAAGACTGAAATTTACATAGTACAGGTAATTACCCCTTATTGGGGTGCCGTTTGTGTTACTTCATGCACACTGTGAATTATTCACTCTATTAGTAACTCGGTATTACATAACCTGTCATATCTCACAATACTCACCCTTATAAATGCTTATTCTCACTCCTTTCCGTGAATCAACGAAATCATGGAAAGTTGTGAGGGGAATCTCAGAGACCAATGTACAATAGATAGAAGTGTGGAAGTAACTAAAGTGTAAATAAAATCACTTATTTTCACATGTTTATTGTTCACGTACACCCTTATATCCTACCATATCAGCTGTTTACAACACCTCTTGTATTTTACTTTTGACTAATTATTACTAACGTGTATCTGATATGCTTTTAATATGTGAAAGTCATCGGGAGGTTGTCAGTTTCAAAGTAAAGATTCACTTATTGTGATGTTGTCTCACTTGATGCGTGCCAAATATTGCTTGTCAAACTAGGTAGAAGTGAAACCTGCTTGTAGCTTTCTATAGAGTTACTTCTTTTGACTAGCTGTAAATTTATTGAGCATGAAAAATCGGGGAAAATATTCTTGTGAAACGGGTGTTTCGATGCTTTTAAGAAAGAAAAGATAATCTTCAAACTTGTGAACTTTGAAGTTACACAGTTGCAAGCAAATATATTCGATGCATGCTTGTTTGTCTCCTAACAAAATAATCTTTTCCTAGACATAATCGAAAGTATTTTCACAATACCGTCTATTTCTCCAAGTGACGAGAATTCCGGCTTCCACACAGGTGCCCTAGAAACGCAAAGGGTTTAATTCGCACACCACTTCGAATCACAGAGCACTTAGAATTTAACTTCCCATTTTAAGTATTGTTTGTTATCAATATTGTTATTATCCTAGTAACACACTGTGTTGACGCCTTATAAAGTCTAAGGTTTTCTATACAGTAGTAATCATATTTAATAACTAAGTCATAAGACAATTCAAATACTGGCAAAATTTGTCCTCAAAATCTTTTAAGCTAATGTGAGATGTAGTCTGGAAGGGGTGAATAATTGGAAGTCGGTGGGGGAGGCAGAAGTTAGAATGACGTGGTAACTGTGAGAAATTGACTAATGAATATAGCTGTGCTGATTGGAGAATAACTACTGTAAAGACAATAAAGTGTTTTCATAAAATCTGTATAAAAATGCAGTGTTATTAGTAAACAGTAGCAGAGTGATTATAAAATAAGGACTATGAGGATAGCAATAGTGGTAAACTTACACGGAAAAAGAGGAAAAATTATAATGAGAACGTTACTCTGGTCATGATAAGGTAGGGGAATGTATGTGGTGCTCTTGAATACAGAGGTCCGGTTTCAGAATGAATGAATGAATGGTCACCCTACAGATGGATGATGTGTGGTTGATAAACTATGTTTGATTTCAAAGTCCCACTTTTTAGGAGAAGAATGATGGCAGAGTTTTTCTCAATTTCTGCTGATGATGACTGAAAACATTCCGATTGGTGAAAAACAAGAAGACGCAGCCGATCTTTTCTGTGCTCAGCTGTATCGTTTTTATTCTCATTGAGGTATCTGTAAATACTACACTATTATTATTATTATTATTATTAGAACGTCTTCATACTTTACTTAGCATTCAAGAGACTCTGAACGTGGATATATAAAGAGTTGAGAAGAAGGAAGAAGTTTCATAATGAGTCAGTCGTAATATTGATAACTGCACGAACTTCTGTAGGCAGAATTAGGATTTCTGAAGATTGAATAAGACTACACTTGCGTATGGTTTACATATGCATATATATATATACATGTAAATCTACACGTCGCTGCATAGCAAGCGCGCGGTCCCTTTGGTCGGCAACATAGGTGACTGGTTACAAGCACGTTAAGGGTGTCCGATTCCCTGAATTTTGTATTTGGATTTTTTCTGCAAAACTTTGGAGAATACAATCGTTGAGAAGATCACTTCCTTGCTCTCGTCATTGCCATTGTTCTGGTGGTTATTTTCCATAATTTGGAATAAACTTTTCCCGTAGTTGAACTGACTGAACATCAACTGATAAATGTTCGCAGAAGAAAGAAGAGTGACTGTCTCATAATGTTGACCTTTAGTAAACAAATTTCTCATGAAAGTTGGACAAACAATGTCAACATAACTTTCTGCCCATAATAGTTAGGAAAATATGCTTTCAGCTGATTGAGAATATCTCTCGACTCACAATTAAGCTGAACTTCTGCGGTGGTGTATCGTGAAACAACAATATATATGTCCGTTACTTTCCTTCAAATTTCAACTGTTCATCAGGCTGTGAAATTCATTAATGGCTCATAAAGTGCCTTGAAAGCATAATATGCTATCATCTTTCAGATATGGAATAATAATAATAGCTTTATTCTGTACAGCGTTTACTTATTGTACAAAATCTTGCAGCATAGTTTGTTGCATAGTATTTTCTCTTCATCCAGGATCTTCAAATAAAATATCATACAACAGTAGACCGAGTGAAACGCTTCTCCTGCCATGAAGCCGATACCAGAATTCTTGATGTCTCACCGTTGTCTTATTCGATATACCCATGCATTTTACGGAATAGCAATTAGAAACATTTCAGAAATTCATTTTGTTAACCAAAGACACAACCCCTGAACACCTGTCTCTTGCATTTCAGTACGCCTCAACCCACGATTATCTTTTTCTCACGATAACTAGAAACGTGCGAATCAGCTATTTGTAAGCAGATTCTGTACTCACCAGAGTATAAAGCGAAATTAGAAGTCAGATTTTATCAGATTTAAACAAACTGAACGGGAGAAAATATCTGTGAAATATCGATCGGAAATTTTTTTTAGCTCCGCGACCTCAGGTTGTATGCCGTTGTGTATGTAGCTATGGGGCATTACCAACCATAGGGCAACAGGGGGGCAGAGACTGCTAGGCAGGAAAATCCTCGTATTTTTCTTAGGAATAGCTTGTACCCCTTGATTTATATACCATCGGATTCCTCTCGACGAGACGAACCGATTGGTACCTGTCTCGTCCCGGTTGCGGAGCTACGGCTTCTTTAATTTCAGAAGTTATCCTCCTATTTTAGCGTTTCTTAGGGTGAACATGCTGTTTTATTTCATCCACGATGTTATCGGCAACGGGGAGCTGATAATGAAACCGAAGCTGACTGGCAGCTTAACCGGACTTCTACTGATATGACTGTGGCGACGGTATCAGTAGGAGATAACTTGGGTCGTCACACCGTTCCTAGCGTAGCTCCGTTGATAGTAGCAACGGGCACCAACCAAATTTGTCAAACCTCACAACCTACTGATACATTGGCGACGGTATCAGTGGGGGCTGGACTTAGTCGTCATCAATGCAACCTGACGAACCAAACGAATTCAAAAAATATCATGCCGTGGCCCGGATTAACAACGACTGCGCTCTCTGCTGCCGTGTCACAGGGCAGAAGTGATAAGTACACTACTGAGACACACCAGGCCGTATGTGACCGGCCTCAAGCAGATGTCCCCTGGGCTCTGCGGTCACGCAACCTTAACCTTTCTTCTATTTCAGGTACCCAAAGACTAAACTCAGGCGTGAGGCCAGCAACCCCACCCTGTAAACAAACCTGCTACAGAAACTTCAGCGTGAACAATCTCCTTGCGTCAAAAGAAAAAGTCTGTGTGGGGACATGGAATGTCCGCACGATGTACGAGACTAGCAAAGCAGCCCAGATCGCAAGCGAAATGAGGAGATACGGACTACAAGTATTGGGGATCTGCGAAAGCAGATGGAACGGAAACGGACTCACCAAATTGTCAACAGGTGAGTCAGTGATTTACTCCGGTCACCCAGAAGACAACCACACACACACCGAGGGCGTGGCTATAATGATGTCACCAACGGCAACCAAGGCTCTGATACAGTGGGAGGCGATCTCACCCAGAATAATGAGCGCCAGATTCAACTCCAAAGGAAGAAAAGTGTCAATTATACAATGCTATGCACCCACAAACAACGCAGACCTCGAAAAGAAAGAAAAATTCTACAGACAACTACAGGCAGCAATAGACAATACTCCAGCTGGTGACATTAAAATACTAATGGGAGACATGAACGCCAAACTTGGACCAGACAACGCAGGAAGGGAACTCATCATGGGTAAAGAAGCTCTGGGAGAGATGAATGAAATTGGAGAACTCTTCGCCGACTTCTGCGCCTTCAATGAACTAGTGATTGGTGGCAGCGTATACAAACACAAGGATATTCACAAGGCTACACGGGTGTCACCAGATGGGCGAACCAAAAACCAAATTGACTTCATCACAATCTCGAGGAAGTGGCGGCGCAGCCTACTGGACACAAAAGCAAGAAGAGGAGCAGACGTTGGCTCAGACCACTACCTCGTACAGGGAACAATCCAACTCAAATTAAAAGCTTTCAGAGAAACAGGAGCTGCAGATAGACCACAAGCCAAGTTCAACACTCAAAAACTAAAGGACCAGGATACAAAGGATATCTTTACTGCAAGCATAAAAGACAAAGCCGAGACACAAATCAACACTGGTGAAGAGGTCAGCGTCGAAAAACATTGGGACAACCTGAAAACGGTATGGAGCGAAACCTGCATGGAAGTTCTGGGCAGAAAGAAGAGACAGGACAAACCGTGGCTCACGACGGACACTTGGAGGCTAATAGAAGAGAGAAGGATGGTGAAACAAAAGATTCTCCAGTGCACCGACGAGCAACAGAAACAAGAGTTGAATGCAAGCTACAATACACTGAACAAAGGAGTAAAGAAGAGTGCCAGAGAAGACAAAAGAAAGTATTATGAAGCCATGGCCAATGAAGCAGAACAAGCAGCAGGCAAAGGAGACCTCGCAACACTCTACCAAACAACTAGGTACCTCTCAGGCAAAAATTCGTCACAAATTAAGCCAGTGAAGGATGACAATGGAAAGTCAATCACCAAAGAAGTGGAGCAAAGGAAACAGTGGGCTGAACACTTCAAAAGACTACTAAACCGACCGCCACCTACAACGCGCCCAACAATACCAACAACGGAAGCAGAATTACCAGTGAACATCAACCCCCCGAGGAGAACAGAAGTCCTGAAGGCAATCAAGATGCTGAAAGCTGGGAAAGCAGCAGGACCAGATGGAATCCCAGCAGAAGCATTGAAAGTGGACCCAGAGACAACAGCAGACTTGATGACGCCACTACTGGAGAAGGTGTGGAAAGAAGGCAAAGTACCCGAGGATTGGAAGAAAGGATACCTATTCAAACTACCAAAGAAAGGAGACCTAAGTCAATGCAAGAACTGGCGCGGAATTATGCTCCTGTCTATCCCAAGCAAAATACTAAGCCGCATCATCCTGGAAAGGATCAAACAAGCCCTGGATGAAAAACTTCGAAGAGAACAAGCTGGATTCAGGAGAAACAAGTCATGTATTGATCAAATCGCCACACTACGGATCATCATTGAACAAAGTTTGGAATGGCAGTCACCTCTCTATCTCAACTTCATCGACTTTGAAAAGGCCTTCTACAGCGTCGATCGAGAGGTGATTTGGCAACTACTTCGCTACTACGGGGTGCCGCCGACAATTATACATCTCATCCAACAGCTGTACGACAACGCTGCATGCCAAGTAATCCACAACGGGAAACCTACGGAATCCTTCGAAGTTGGGACAAGAAAAAGACAAGGCTGCCTACTATCGGCCATGATTTTCTTGATTGCAGTAGACTGGATAATGCGACAAACAACGGGCAATGAGGAAACAGGCATAAAATGGACACACACAAAAAACTTAGAGGATCTGGACTTCGCCGATGATATATGTCTGATTTCCCACAAACTGGAAGATATGCAAGTGAAAAGTAATAAGTTGGCAGAAGAAGCATCAAAGATAGGACTCCAGGTGAACATAGAGAAAACGGAGGTGATGAAGATCCCTGGCCAACACCAACAGCAACAACAACAGACAGCAATAAGCATAAATGGAAGAAACCTGAACGAAACTACCTCCTTTACCTACCTGAGAAGCATCGTTTCAACTACAGGCGGAACTGACGAGGACATCAAAGCAAGGATCGGGAAAGCAAGGCAAGCTTTCATTACTCTCAAGTCTGTGTGGAGGTCAACATCATTCAGCGTCAAAAATAAGATCCAGATTTTCAACTCCAATGTGAAGTCAGTGCTACTAGATGGATCAGAGAATTGGCGCGTCATAAACAGCATCTCAAACAAGCTACAGACTTTCATTAACAGATGTCTTCGCTCAATACTCAAGATCAAATGGCAGGAAAGGATCAGCAACAAAGATCTCTGGGAGCGAACCAACCAGGAACCGATTGTGAAACAAATAGGCGGGAAGAAATGGAGATGGATTGGCCACACTCTGAGGAAACCAGCAAGTGACATCACTAGACAAGCCCTCGAGTGGCACCCGAAAGGGAAGCGACGAGTTGGTCGTGCAAGGGTGACATGGAGGAGATCATGCGAAGAAGAGATAACAGCATGTGGGCAGAACTGGAGATAGGTGAAAACTCCAGCAGAGAACCGAACACAATGGAGACGCATGGCTGAAGCCCTATGTTCCTATAGGAATTAAAAGAAACAATAATAAATGCAAGCAAGCCGCCAATGTCTAACTAAGTGCTAATATTATCATGTTGAACTTCAGCCGACAAGAGAGGGAATTCGAGTGGATAACTTACTCCGCTAGTTCTCGTTTGAACGTCTGTCTAATAGTGTTTACTGCTAGTAAATCCCAACATCACTTTTCAACAGAATTCAACCGATGACAAATCATAGGGACTTCAGTCTGCTGAAGAAAATGCGACATTCTTTTACTGTCGAATGACAGAATAAATATAAAATTAGGTAATAGAAGAACATCACTCTGATTACTTAGGAGATGAGATGAAATCATTATCATGAGCAAAAATGGAAGTGGTAGTGAAATAATCCTGATTTTATGAGAAGATAGTGGAAATGATATTGTCCATAGAATGAAATATCCGGCGTCTATTGATAGATGACTGTTCACACAATCAGATTGCCATTACCTTCCATGAAAATCGTACTGTAATATACACGAATTTTATCAACAGGTTTATTGTTCATGAGGGCGCTATGTGTTTCACTTCACACAACTTTCATTCGTTTTCTTTACAGTGAGCGACACTAACATCATTTTTCCTAATCTCTCGTATCTCATAACATTTAGTCTTCTGCTTATTCTTTCTCACTTCAATACACTATTACACGATAACATGAAAAGATCTTCACTGAATCTGAATGATACACGTACATTGTATTGAAGTGTGTGAATGATTCAAGCGAGAATGAAATTGTTTATTTGACAGTGTTTATTGTTTACGCACGTAAATAGTTTTTTATTACTTCCATTAAACAGACGATTATTTTTAAGATGGTAAGCTGCATACTTATTAATGGAAGATGTATAAATGTTTTCGATGTGAAAGAGTTGCCAGTAATTTTACGCCTTCTATTTTGCTTCTCATACTCTGAAAGATTCCCAGGCAACAACGTGTGAGTAAGTTAAAACAATCTGAGTTGCACACGAAATGTTGATTGGAGAGAGAGAGAGCGAGAAAGACCCTGGTGAAAGCGAAGTTACTCATTTGCTTACACACATCGTATTTAGTTGTTTACTCATCTGAGACATAAACACCATGTTCTTGGCAAGAATGAAAAACATTTTAGTAGCAAACTGATGTTTATGATCGGTGAAGTTTTTTGAGAATAGGCCTGGTAGTTTGTGTTTAGCCTTTGTTTTCATATCTCACTGCATTCACACGTTCACGACTACTTTTCTAATCACATTGAAGAATAAATAACCATAAAAGTAATAAGTGAAGACATAAAATTAATTTCAGTTGTACGTGAAGAGTAGGATAGAAAGTGAGTTTATTCTACTAAATGGTGGTTACGAATGTGTTGAATTTATTTTCGATTGTAATTACCGAATTTTGAATGTTAGCTAATCGGGTAAGAGAATGAAAAGAAGTCCGAAGATCAAAAGTCAGAGAATGGCTTGCTTTCGAATAACTAAAGGAAATTAAGAAGACTGAAATTTACATAGTACAGGTAATTACCCCTTATTGGGGTGCCGTTTGTGTTACTTCATGCACACTGTGAATTATTCACTCTATTCGTAACTCGGTATTACATAACCTGTCATATCTCACAATACTCACCCTTATAAATGCTTATTCTCACTCCTTTCCGTGAATCAACGAAATCATGGAAAGATGTGAGGGGAATCTCAGAGACCAATGTACAATAGATAGAAGTGTGAGAGTAACTAAAGTGTAAATAAAATCATTTATTTTCACATGTTTATTGTTCACGTACACCTTTATATCCTACCATATCAGCTGTTTACAACACCTCTTGTATTTTACTTTTGACTAATTATTACTAACGTGTATCTGATATGCTATTAATATGTGAAAGTCATCGGGTGGTTGTTAGTTTCAAAATCATGATTCACTTATTGTGATGTTGTCTCACTTGATGCGTGCCAAATATTGCTTGTCAAACTAGGTAGAAGTGAAACCTGCTTGTAGCTTTCTATAGAGTTACTTCTTTTGACTAGCTGTAAATTTATTGAGCATGAAAAATCGGGGAAAATATTCTTGTGAAACGGGTGTTTCGATGCTTTTAAGAAAGAAAAGATAATCCTCAGACTTGTGAACTTTGAAGTTACACAGTTGCAAGCAAATATATTCGATGCATGCTTGTTTGTCTCCTTACAAAATAATCTTTTCCTAGACATAATCGGAAGTATTTTCACAATACTGTCTATTTCTCCAAGTGACGAGAATTCCGGCTTCCACACAGGTGCCCTAGAAACGCAAAGGGCTTAATTTGCACACCACTTCGAATCACAGAGCACTTAGAATTTAACTTCCCATTTTAAGTATTGTTTGGGATCATTATTGTTATTATCCTAGTAACACACTGTGTTGACGCCTTATAAAGTCTAAGGTTTTCTATACAGTAGTAATCATATTTAATAACTAAGTCATAAGACAATTCAAATACTGGCAAAATTTGTCCTCAAAATCTTTTAAGCTAATGTGAGATGTAGTCTGGAAGGGGTGAATAATTGGAAGTCGGTGGGGGAGGCAGAAGTTAGAATGACGTGATAACTGTGAGAAATTGACTAATGAATATAGCTGTGCTGATTGGAGAATAACTACTGTAAAGACAATAAAGTGTTTTCATAAAATATGTATCAAAATGCAGTGTTATTAGTAAACAGTAGCAGAGTGATTATAAAATAAGGACTATGAGGATAGCAATAGTGGTAAACTTACACAAAAAAGGAAGACAAATTATAATGAGAACGTTACTCTGGTCATGATAAGGTAGGGGAATGTATGTGGTGTTCTTGAATAGAGAGGTCCGGTTTCAGAATGAATGAATGAATGGTCACCCTTTAGATGGATGATGGGTGGGTGATAAACTCTGTTTCATTTGAAAGTCTAACTTTCTGCTTCAAAGTTATTTTCGGGAGAAAAATGATGACGGAGGTTTTCTCACTTTCTGTTGATGATGACTTAAAACATTCCGATTGGTGAAAAACAAGAAGACGCAGCCAATCTTTCCTGGGCTCAGCTGTATCGTTTTTATTCTCATTGAGGTATCTGTAAATACTACACGATTATTATTATTATTATTATTAGAACGTCTTCATACTTTACTTAGCATTCGAGAGACTCTGAACGTGGATATATAAATAGGTGAAAAAACGGAAGAAGTTTCATTAAGAGTCAGTCGTAATATTGATAACTGCACGAACTTCTGTAGGCAGAATTAGGATTTCTGAAGATTGAATAAGACTACACTTGCGTATGGTTTACATATGCATATATATATATACATGTAAATCTACACGTCGCTGCATAGCAAGCGCGCGGTCCCTTTGGTCGGCAACATAGGTGACTGGTTACAAACACGTTAAAAGTTTCGGATTCCGTGAATTTTGTGTTTGAATTTTGTTTGCAAAACTTTTGAGAATACTATCGCTGAGAAGATCACTTCCTTGCTTTTGTTGTCTCCAATGTTCGGATGTATATTTTCCATAATTTGGAATAAACTTTTCCCGTAGTTGAACTGACTGAACATCAACTGATAAATGTTTGCAGAAGAAAGAAGAGTGACTGTCTCATAATGTAGACCTTTTATAAACAAATTTCACATGAAATTGGGACAAACAATGTCAACATAACTTTCTGCCCATAATAGTTAGGAAAATATGCTTTCAGCTGATTGAGAATATCTCTCGACTCACAATTAAGCTGAACTTCTGCGGTGGTGTATCGTGAAACAACAATATATATGTCCGTTACTTTCCTTCAAATTTCAACTGTTCATCAGGCTGTGAAATTCATTAATGGCTCATAAAGTGCCTTGAAAGCATAATATGCTATCATCTTTCAGATATGGAATAATAATAATAGCTTTATTCTGTACAGCGTTTACTTATTGTACAAAATCTTGCAGCATAGTTTGTTGCATAGTATTTTCTCTTCATCCAGGATCTTCAAATAAAATATCATACAACAGTAGACCGAGTGAAACGCTTCTCCTGCCATGAAGCCGATACCAGAATTCTTGATGTCTCACCGTTGTCTTATTCGATATACCCATGCATTTTACGGAATAGCAATTAGAAACATTTCAGAAATTCATTTTGTTAACCAAAGACACAACCCCTGAACACCTGTCTCTTGCATTTCAGTACGCCTCAACCCACGATTATCTTTTCCTCACGATTACTGGAAACTTGCGAATCAGCAATTTGTAAGCAGATTCTGTACTCACCAGAGTATAAAGTGAAATTAGAAGTCATATTTTATCAGATTTAGAAAACTGAACGGGAGAAAATATCTGTGAAATATCGATCAGAAATTTTGGTAGCCTAAATGCAAGCAGGCCGCCAATGTCTAACTAAGTGCTAATATTATCCTGTTGGACTTTAGATGACAAGAGAGGGAATTCAAGTGGATAACTTACTCCGCTAGTTCTCGTTTGAACGTCTGTCTAATAGTGTTTACTGCTAGTAAATCCCAACATCACTTTTCAACAGAATTCAACCGATGACAAATCATAGGGACTTCAGTCTGCTGAAGAAAATGCGACATTCTTTTACTGTCGAATGACAGAATAAATATAAAATTAGGTAATAGAAGAACATCACTCTGATTACTTAGGAGATGAGATGAAATCATTATCATGAGCAAAAATGGAAGTGGTAGTGAAATAATCCTGAGTTTACGAGAAGGTAGTGGAAATGATATTGTCGATAGAATGAAATATGCGGGGTTTATTGATAGATGACTGTTCACACAATCAGATTACCATCATCTTCCATGAAAATCGTACTGTCATTTACACGAATTTTATCAACAGGTTTATTGCTCATGTGGGCGCTATGTGTTTCAATTAACACAACAGTGAGCAACACTAACATAATTTTTCCTAATCTCTCATATCTCATAACATTTAGTCTTCAGCTTATTCTTTCACCCCGGCCGATAACTGCTACCTTGCCGTGGTTGTCGGGCTTGAATCCCGCAGTGACTCAACAAGCTAAACTGGCTGGGACTCATGTCCCTGCAGGGTCTACCATGCCAGAAACTTTGTTTGGATAGCGGTTAGACTAAAAGCAGTTACCATGGGGTACATATGCTCCGGAATCCAATCGGATCAAATGGCGTACGAACCCATATGGGTCACCGGCAACCATGGGAACGCAGCACCTGACGCTGCTCCGCTGCCTTGCGGATTAGACTCCAAGTCAAAGGCTCGGGGGTGGTCCCTTAATAAAACCACCTGCTTCGGTCTGGGAGCCCGGGCAGTATCTCAGCCCGCACACAATGAATGAATTGAAACAACGAACTCTCATTGAAACTCAGTGCGCGCTAGTAAAAATGATTCCAAGCAATACTGATCCCTCAAGCAACTTATTTCCTTCCTATCTTACTTTTATTTTTACACATAGTTTCCTGTATTTTACCTTTTCTAACCTTGGCTTCTTAACCTTCGACAGCCTTTCGCCTTTGTCGAGATTCCCAGCCTATCCGTGTCGTTTCGAGATGTTAGTTAGTAGTCCTCAAGATGGTTGTTCCCAATGTGACTTCTAACACAGATATCCTGAAACCGCGTGCTGCGTTCAAGCTGGCTACCTACAATGTTCGGACGCTGATGCAAATCGGACAACAGGCAGGGTTGGCAAGAACTTTGGAAAGCCTCGCTATCGATGTCTGCTGCATTTCGGAGACCCGCATTCAAGATCCCAGTGAAGTGCTTCGACTGTCCTCTCCATCTGGAAGTTCTAGTAGTATGTACCACCTGCGCGTATCCGGGGACCCTGTGGCATCAGCATCCGGCGTAGCTGGTGTCGGTGTCGCACTGAGCGCTAGAGCCGAAGCTGCACTGCTCGACTGGATTCCCATTAACAGTCGTTTATGTGCTGTGAGGCTGGAAGGATATACGAAAGTAAGGAGTAGTAGGCCAGATAGGCGCTGTCTATTTGTTGTCTCTGCCTATGCACCGACGGATTGCAGCCCGGATGCAATGAAGGATGAGTTTTCCTACCAACTGAGCGATCTGTTGAAACAGGCGGGTCGGAGGGATATCGTAGTGCTAGCTTGGAACTTGAACGCACAGGTCGGGCGTCTAAGCTCAGAGGAAAGTCGTCTAGGTGGTCAGTGGGGACTACATGGTCGCAGGTCAGATAATGGGGACCGTCTTCTGCAACTTTGCGCGGATCACAACCTATTTCTAGCCAGCACCAACTTCCGGCACAGTCATCGCCGTAGCGCTACCTGGCGTCCTCTCTCTGCGAAGCAAGCTTGGACTCAGATTGATCATATTGCGGTCAGTTTCCGGTGGCGAGGATGCATACAAGACTGTCGCTCCTTCTGGAGCACATGCCTGGACTCCGATCATGCGTTAGTGTGTGCCAAGTTCGTCTTGCGATTTGGTGGGGTTCGTAAAAACCGTCGTCTAAGCGTTGATGTGAGCAAACTAGTAGCACCTGCTACTTCTTTGAAATATCAGAACGAGTTGAAAACAATGCTTGCCAGCAACCCCCCAAGTAGTATAGATGAACACTGGCTTCATGTGCAAGGTGCCATGCAAAAGGCGAGTGTAGCCGCTTGCGGCTTGAAAGAATGCTCCGCTAACAACCACTGGGTTTCTGCGAGTTCCTTGCAACTCATGGATGAACTCCGGTCCATTCCGGCTGGCAGTGAATACAACAATCAGCGAAAGGCGCTCACGCGCAAGATTAGACAGTGTTTACGTAAGGACCGCGAAGCCTGGTGGTCAGAACGTGAGTATGAGATGGAGTCAGCTGCTGCATCTGGCAACAGTCGGAAGCTGTTCCAACTCATACGAGCCACCGGCAGCAAGAAACAAGGTGTCAGCGAGACGGTCTGTGAGGCAGATGGCACTCCAATTACCAGCCTGAAGAGACGCCTGGAACGCTGAGCAGAGCACTTCGGGAAGCAGTTCAGCTGGCCACCAGCTTCATTGTCTACTATCATTAGTCCGAGTGCTCCTTGGTCGGTTAGTACCGACCCACCCACCGAAGCGGAGGTCCGTAAGGAACTCCAAGTTCTGAAACGCCATAAGGCGCCCGGCCCAGACAAATTACCCCCGGCTCTTTTTAAAGATGGTGGCGAGACTCTCATAATGGCTCTAACTGGGTTGTTCAGGAGGGTGTGGGAGACAGAGAGCGTACCATCAATGTGGAACGAAGCCATTATCGTCCCCATCTTTAAAAAGGGTCGACGTAATTCGTGTGACAACCATAGGGGTATCAGTCTGTTACCAGTTGCGTCTAAAATATTGGCTGCTGTCATGCTTCGCAGACTGTGCAAAATACGTGAAGGATTGATTCGCGAAGAGCAGGCTGGGTTTCGTTCAGGTCGTGGATGCATTGATCATGTGTTCACCCTTCGTCAGTTGTTGGAACACCGCCACACGTATTGCAGGCCAACGATCGTTGTGTTTCTTGATACTAGGGCTGCCTTCGATTCGTTGGACAGAACTGTGCTCTGGAACTGTCTGTTAGAGAGAGGTGTACCTGAGAAATTTGTTAACATCTTGAAAACCCTATACAGAAACACCTCAGGTAGAGTGAGGGCATACAACCAACTATCACCACTGTTCTCAACCAACAGTTGGGTTAGACAGGGTTGCCCAATCTCACCATTTCTCTTTAACTTTGCCATCGATGACATTCTGGAGTCAGCTCTGAAGGATGTGCGTGAAGGTGGTGTAGATCTGCTACCTGAAGATAGACTTTTCGACCTCGAGTATGCAGACGATATCGTCTTACTGTGCGATAGCATGCAGGCTGCCCAAATCGCACTTAATCAGTTGGCGATCAGTGTCTGTAGGTATGGTGTGTGCTTTGCGCCGTCTAAGTGCAAAGTACTGTTACAAGATTGGCAGGAGCCTGTACCTGCACTCACTCTTGCGGGTGAACCGCTTGAAGTTGTCGATAAGTTTGTGTACCTAGGTAGTTGTGTGAGTGCTGGCGGAGGTGTGACGGACAAGATTTCCAACCGTATAATGAAAGCTAGTGTGGCATACATCAACTTGAGCCACCTCTGGCGCCGTTGCGACGTTAGCCTGGCTGTCAAAGGTCAGGTATACAATGCTTCGGTGCGGGCTGCGCTGCTCTACGCCTGTGAAACCTGGCCTCTCCGAGCTGAGGATGTGCGGCGACTCTGCGTGTTCGATCACCTCTGTCTCCGCAGGATTGCTTGCGTTCGATGGCATCATCGCGTGAGTAATTCTGAGGTTCGGCGGCGCGTGTTTGAACACAGTGGAGATCACCATTCATTGAATGTCGTCATCTGGAAACACCGGCTCCGGTGGCTTGGACATGTGCTGCGAATGTCACCCCAGAGGCTTCCGTACAGGTCTCTGTTCGCTAGCCCTGGGACGGGATGGAAAAGGCGGAGGGGTGGTCAGCCCATGACGTGGCGTCGTGGGATGAAGGATATTTGTGCTAGATTAGCATCGGTTGGTGTGTCACGACTCCCTGGTTGGGGTCTGAGAGATAGCTCAAATCGATGGCTCGAAACGTTATCGGATATGGCCAAGAATCGTAATCAATGGCGAATGTGTTGCGATTTCCTTCTTTCTTCCATTCCCGATGATAGTTAACGAACACTGTTTGAAACTGTTAAGAATGAGTGTTTTCCTTCCAGATGAAGTTCATTATTCGTTCTCTACTTATATATATATTTTTCTTTTCCTGCCTTCCTTTTTTTCATCTATGTTATTTTATTATCATTGTGTGGCGCATCCTTCTTGGTGCCATATTGTACCAAGTTTTAATGCGTTTAAATAAATAAATAAATGATTCTTTCTCACTTGAATACACTATTACACGATAACATGAAAAGATCTTCACTGAATCTGAATGATACACGTACATTGTATTGAAGTGTGTGAATGGTTCAAGCGAGAATGAAATTGTTTATTTGACAGTGTTTATTGTTTACGCACGTAAATAGTTTTTTATTACTTCCATTAAACAGACGATTATTTTTAAGATGGTAAGCTGTATACTTATTAAGCGAAGATGTATAAATGTTTTCGATGTGAAAGAGTTGCCAGTAATTTTACGCCTTCTATTTTGCTTCTCATACTCTGAAAGATTCCCAGGCAACAACGTGTGAGTAAGTTAAAACAATCTGAGTTGCGCACGAAATGTTGATTGGAGAGAGAGCGAGAAAGACCCTGGTGAAAGCGAAGTTACTCATTTGCTTACACACATCGTATTTAGTTGTTTACTCATCTGAGACATAAACACCATGTTCTTGGCAAGAATGAAAAACATTTTAGTAGCAAACTGATGTTTATGATCGGTGAAGTTTTTTGAGAATAGGCCTAGTAGTTTGTGTTTAGCCTTTGTTTCATATCTCACTGCATTCACACGTCCACGACTACTTTTCTAATCACTTTGAAGAATAAATAGCCATAAAAGTAATAAGTGAAGACATAAAATTAATTTCAGTTGTACGTGAAGAGTAGGATAGAAAGTGAGTTTATTCTACTAAATGGTGGTTACGAATGTGTTAAAATTGTTTTCGATTGTAATTACCGAATTTTGAATGTTAGCTAATCGGGTAAGAGAATGAAAAGAAGTCCGAAGATCAAAAGTCAGAGAATGGCTTGCTTTCGAATAACTAAAGGAAATTAAGAAGACTGAAATTTACATAGTACAGGTAATTACCCCTTATTGGGGTGCCGTTTGTGTTACTTCATGCACACTGTGAATTATTCACTCTATTAGTAACTCGGTATTACATAACCTGTCATATCTCACAATACTCACCCTTATAAATGCTTATTCTCACTCCTTTCCGTGAATCAACGAAATCATGGAAAGATGTGAGGGGAATCTCAGAGACCAATGTACAATAGATAGAAGTGTGAGAGTAAGTAAAGTGTAAATAAAATCATTTATTTTCACATGTTTATTGTTCACGTACACCTTTATATCCTACCATATCAGCTGTTTACAACACCTCTTGTATTTTACTTTTGACTAATTATTACTAACGTGTATCTGATATGCTATTAATATGTGAAAGTCATCGGGTGGTTGTTAGTTTCAAAATCATGATTCACTTATTGTGATATTGTCTCACTTGATGCGTGCCAAATATTGCTTGTCAAACTAGGTAGAAGTGAAACCTGCTTGTAGCTTTCTATAGAGTTACTTCTTTTGACTAGCTGTAAATTTATTGAGCATGAAAAATCGGGCAAAATGTTCTTGTGAAACGGGTGTTTCGATGCTTTTAAGAAAGAAAAGATAATCCTCAGACTTGTGAACTTTGAAGTTACACAGTTGCAAGCAAATATATTCGATGCATGCTTGTTTGTCTCCTTACAAAATAATCTTTTCCTAGACATAATCGGAAGTATTTTCACAATACTGTCTATTTCTCCAAGTGACGAGAATTCCGGCTTCCACACAGGTGCCCTAGAAACGCAAAGGGCTTAATTTGCACACCACTTCGAATCACAGAGCACTTAGAATTTAACTTCCCATTTTAAGTATTCTTTGGGATCATTACTGTTAATATCCTAGTAACACACTGTGTTGACGCCTTATAAAGTCTAAGGTTTTCTATACAGTAGTAATCATATTTAATAACTAAGTCATAAGACAATTCAAATACTGGCAAAATTTGTCCTCAAAATCTTTTAAGCTAATGTGAGATGTAGTCTGGAAGGGGTGAATAATTGGAAGTCGGTGGGGGAGGCAGAAGTTAGAATGACGTGATAACTGTGAGAAATTGACTAATGAATATAGCTGTGCTGATTGGAGAATAACTACTGTAAAGACAATAAAGTGTTTTCATAAAATATGTATCAAAATGCAGTGTTATTAGTAAACAGTAGCAGAGTGATTATAAAATAAGGACTATGAGGATAGCAATAGTGGTAAACTTACACAAAAAAGGAAGACAAATTATAATGAGAACGTTACTCTGGTCATGATAAGGTAGGGGAATGTATGTGGTGTTCTTGAATAGAGAGGTCCGGTTTCAGAATGAATGAATGAATGGTCACCCTTTAGATGGATGATGGGTGGGTGATAAACTCTGTTTCATTTGAAAGTCTTGCTTTCTGCTTCAAAGTTATTTTCGGGAGAAAAATGATGACGGAGGTTTTCTCACTTTCTGTTGATGATGACTGAAAAGCATTCCGATTGGTGAAAAACAAGAAGACGCAGCCAATCTTTCCTGGGCTCAGCTGTATCGTTTTTATTCTCATTGAGGTATCTGTAAATACTACACTATTATTATTGTTATTAGAACGTCTCCATACTTTACTTAGCATTCAAGAGACTCTGAACGTGGATATATAAATAGGTGAAAAACGGAAGAAGTTTCATAATGAGTCAGTCGTAATATTGATAACTGAACGAACTTCTGTAGGCAGAATTAGGATTTCTGAAGATTGAATAAGACTACACTTGCGTATGGTTTACATATGCATATATATATACATGTAAATCTACACGTCGCTGCATAGCAAGCGCGCGGTCCCTTTGGTCGGCAACATAGGTGACTGGTTACAAGCACGTTAAAGGTTTCCGATTCCTTGAATTTTGTATTTGGATTTTTTCTGCAAAACTTTGGAGAATAAAATCGTTGAGAAGATCACTTCCCTGCTCTCGTCATTGCCATTGTTCTGGTGGTTATTTTCCATAATTTGGAATAAACTTTTCCCGTAGTTGAACTGACTGAACATCAACTGATAAATGTTCTCAGAAGAGAGAAGAGTGACTGTCTCATAATGTTGACCTTTAGTAAACAAATTTCTCATGAAAGTTGGACAAACAATGTCAACATAACTTTCTGCCCATAATAGTTAGGAAAATATGCTTTCAGCTCATTGAGAATATCTCTCGACTCACAATTCAGCTGAACTTTTGCGGTGGTGCATCGTGAAACAACAATATATATGTCCGTTACTTTCCTTCAAATTTCAACTGTTCATCAGGCTGTGAAATTCATTAATGGCTCATAAAGTGCCTTGAAAGCATAATATGCTATCATCTTTCAGATATGGAATAATAATAATAGCTTTATTCTGTACAGCGTTTACTTATTGTACAGAAGCTTGCAGCATAGTTTGTTGCATAGTATTTTCTCTTCATCCAGGATCTTCAAATAAAATATCATACAACAGTAGACCGAGTGAAACACTTCTGCCTGCCATGAAGCCGATACCAGGAAATTATGATGTCTCACCTTTCTCTTATTCGATAGACGCATGCATTTGGTGGAATGACAATTAAAATCATTTCAGCAATCCATTCTGTGAACCAGAGACACAACACCTGAACACCTGTCTCTTGCATTTCAGTACGCCTCAACCCACGATTATCTTTTTCTCACGATAACTAGAAACGTGCGAATCAGCTATTTGTAAGCAGATTCTATACTCACCAGAGTATAAAGCGAAATTAAAAGTCAGATTTTATCAGATCTAAACAATCTGAACGGGAGAAAATATCTGTGAAATATCGATCGGAAATTTTGGTAGCCTAAATGCAAGCAGGCCGCCAATGTCTAACTAAGTGCTAATATTAGCCTGTTGGACTTTAGCTGACAAGTGAGGGAATTCGACTGCTTAACTTACTCCGCTAGTTCTCGTTTGAACGTCTGTCTAATAGTGTTTACTGCTAGTAAATCCCAACATCACTTTTCAACAGAATTCAACCGATGACAAATCATAGGGACTTCAGTCTGCTGAAGAAAATGCGACATTCTTTTACTGTCGAATGACAGAATAAATATAAAATTAGCTAATAGAAATACATCACTCTGATTACTTAGGAGATGAGATGAAATCATCATCACGACCAAAACTGGAAGTGGTAGTGAAATAACCCTGATTTTATGAGAAGATAGGGGAAATGATATTGTCGATAGAATATAATATCCGGGGTTCATTGATAGATGAGTGTTCACACAATCAGATTACCATCATCTTCCATGAAAATCGTACTGTCATTTACACGAATTTTATCAACAGGTTTATTGCTCATGAGGGCGCTATGTGTTTCACTAAGCGCAACAGTGAGCAACACTAACATCATTTTTCCTAATCTCTCATATCTCATAACATTTAGTCTTCAGCTTATTCTTTCTCACTTGAATACACTATTACACGATAACATGAAAAGATCTTCACTGAATCTGAATGATACACGTACATTGTATTGAAGTGTGTGAATGATTCAAGCGAGAATGAAATTGTTTATTTGACAGTGTTTATTGTTTACGCACGTAAATAGTTTTTTATTACTTCCATTAAACAGACGATTATTTTTAAGATGGTAAGCTGTATACTTATTAAGCGAAGATGTATAAATGTTTTCGATGTGAAAGAGTTGCCAGTAATTTTACGCCTTCTATTTTGCTTCTCATACTCTGAAAGATTCCCAGGCAACAACGTGTGAGTAAGTTAAAACAATCTGAGTTGCGCACGAAATGTTGATTGGAGAGAGAGCGAGAAAGACCCTGGTGAAAGCGAAGTTACTCATTTGCTTACACACATCGTATTTAGTTGTTTACTCATCTGAGACATAAACACCATGTTCTTGGCAAGAATGAAAAACATTTTAGTAGCAAACTGATGTTTATGATCGGTGAAGTTTTTTGAGAATAGGCCTGGTAGTTTGTGTTTAACCTTTGTTTTCATATCTCACTGCATTCACACGTCCACGACTACTTTTCTAATCACTTTGAAGAATAAATAACCATAAAAGTAATAAGTGAAGACATAAAATTAATTTCAGTTGTACGTGAAGAGTAGGATAGAAAGTGAGTTTATTCTACTAAATGGTGGTTACGAATGTGTTGAATTTATTTTCGATTGTAATTACCGAATTTTGAATGTTAGCTAATCGGGTAAGAGAATGAAAAGAAGTCCGAAGATCAAAAGTCAGAGAATGGCTTGCTTTCGAATAACTAAAGGAAATTAAGAAGACTGAAATTTACATAGTACAGGTAATTACCCCTTATTGGGGTGCCGTTTGTGTTACTTCATGCACGCTGTGAATTATTCACTCTATTAGTAACTCGGTATTACATAACCTGTCATATCTCACAATACTCACCCTTATAAATGCTTATTCTCACTCCTTTCCGTGAATCAACGAAATCATGGAAAGATGTGAGGGGAATCTCAGAGACCAATGTACAATAGATAGAAGTGTGAGAGTAAGTAAAGTGTAAATAAAATCATTTATTTTCACATGTTTATTGTTCACGTACACCTTTATATCCTACCATATCAGCTGTTTACAACACCTCTTGTATTTTACTTTTGACTAATTATTACTAACGTGTATCTGATATGCTATTAATATGTGAAAGTCATCGGGTGGTTGTTAGTTTCAAAATCATGATTCACTTATTGTGATATTGTCTCACTTGATGCGTGCCAAATATTGCTTGTCAAACTAGGTAGAAGTGAAACCTGCTTGTAGCTTTCTATAGAGTTACTTCTTTTGACTAGCTGTAAATTTATTGAGCATGAAAAATCGGGGAAAATATTCTTGTGAAACGGGTGTTTCGATGCTTTTAAGGAAGAAAAGATAATCTTCAAACTTGTGAACTTTGAAGTTACACAGTTGTACACAAATATATTCGATGCATGCTTGTTTGTCTCCTTACAAAAAATCTTATCCTAGACATAATCGGAAGTACTTTCAAATCACGGAATATACAGGTTTGTTCTAAATGGTTACAAAACAGTTGCAGGGAAGAAAATTTTCTCTTCGACGTTTTCATCATCTATGCTGTACATTGGTGTATTTAAATCAAATGGAAGGGAACGTTCCAGAATATCTTCTGGTTAGGGGTCAAATTAATAAAATTACCATTAAGAATTAGAATGCCATAATAAACAGGGGGATGGGTTAAACTCAGTTGCACAATGTCAATCTTCTTAGTTACTATTCTGCTTTGTTTGAGTTTTACCCATCCCACTGTGTATTATGGCATTCTAACTCCTAATTGTAATTTTTAATTATTTGACCCCTAACCGGAAATTATTCCGGAACTTTCCCATCCATTTGATATAAATACACGGAAGTATTTTCACAATACTGCCTACTTCTCCAAGTGACGTAAATTCCGGCTTCCACTCAGGTGCCCCCGGAACGCAAAGGGCTTAATTTGCACACCACTTTGAATGACACACCACTTGGAATTAAAATTTCGATTTTAAGTATCTTTTGATATCATTAATGTTATTATCCTAGTAACACTTTGTTGACGCGTTATAAAGTCTAAAGTTTATAAACACATTATAAGTACTCTGATTCTGTTGAAGTCATGAGAATCAAATAAAACTTCCCAACCAGTGATCCAGTTGACTATCTACTAATACTTCGGTAACTTCTGAAAAACCGATGTTACTTTATACCACTATAAACTCTGTCTATCCTATTGGAATCAACAATATTCTTAACTTTGCGCTCTTCTGTAAATTACCAAGGGCAGCACTACTTTTTTTCCTACATAATGAAGTACGTGCAATCAAGTATTATTAAGTTCTTCATTGAGAGACATATCAAAAAGTGTTAGGGATCACTAACCTATCTTTCTGTGTTCATGAATGGAAGTTTATTTGAAGGTGAAATAATTGAACGTATTCTCATCGCTGGCCTTATGAAGTTTAGGTGATTTCGACAACAAAGGCAAGCGTCGGAGTAGACAGTGACATGCTCAGATACTTCTTCCAATGATATGTCATTTACATTCATGATATTTGCTACATACTCAAAAGGAACGATACATAAATTGTAGTGAAAATTGAGAATTGAAGAAAAACCCTTGAATCATTCCACAGTGATGAAGTATATTCAAGGTTTTTGAACACATAACTCAGCTGTCTGCTTTACTACGCGGTTGAATTGGTCGACCTTGAGATTCTGTAGTGATTGTATATCTATTGATGTAAGAAAATGGTCAGCAATAGTTAAATGCAAAACTTTAATTGTAGAAATTCACCTGATTTTATGAGAAGTGATAAACGAGTCAAATGTCATCAGAATTATTTCCAGGCATTTCGTCTACCTACCCTCCTAAGTTTATCCTTGACAAGGATTTCGCTCTCCTCTTTTAAATTTATAATGAATTCTTAGAATCTGGCTTGATTAGTATTCTTAAAAATTTGGTGGGAACATTTGAGTATGATTTTCCCCTGGCTGACATTTGGAACTTTCATATTAGGTCGATTGATGTATCTTCTTAATTTCAACCCACTGCAACTTTACCAATTTCGTAGTGACATTTTCAATAAGACTGTGATAAGTGGTGCTAATGTTAGACTCGCTAGAAGTGGTGGTAAGAGAAAAACTAACATTAAATGATGGCGGGACATTCCTTAAAGTCTTAATAATAAATATATTAGTACATATCAGCATTCACAGTATAATTTGCAAAAACTTATCATTGCCTTGCGTATCGTTATTCTTGGTTCAGTTAATATATATGTATATATAGATGTAGATATATTCAGATTTATGCATCCCACATTAAACTTTGAAAATGGTTGGAGTGAAATTGATATTCTTCGCTAAATGTCAAAGCATTATTTTTCTAGAATAACTTATATTACTTTTAAGGTTTAGTAGTAGTCATAATGAATACGTGAATTATTTTAGGGTAAACAATTATTTCAGTCGACTTCGTGAATCATTGTCCAGTATCAAGTAAGCAGTACTGGCACTCATTCTCCTGCGAGTTCTTTCATAAATCTATCCCTACAGTCTATCAGTATTATCTAAATTTGGTTGGCGTAGGGCTCATCTTATAAATGCAGAAGTGAATACTGAAAGTAGTTCACGGCACGAGATATCTAGTAGAGTAAACCTATGCAAGCAGGAGTCACTGATTGTGCAGACCATCATGGACTTCAAGTGGGTTATTTAATTAACACATTAAAGCACTAATATCTCACTTTTATTACGGTTTTATTCAAGATTTGAAATGCACGTGTTGAATTGTTGGGACATCAGTCGGTGGAAATCATTAGAACGAGTTATGTACCTATTCACTACTTTCTGGTTACCAGACGGAGTTTTATCTTCGATGCTAGTATGATACCATCGATGGTTTTCTTGACAGTGGCGTACCCGATTACACAGTAGACCAAGTGATTAGGCGTTTGATGTACCAGTGAAAGGTATTTGGAAGGGTTCAAGGTCCACGAGTGATTTTTCTGCTGTACTTACCTCGTCAGTATTGTTCAGTTACAAGTGGAGCGGATGGGGATATCTACCCTTAATCAATGTAATAAAACAGAAATTCACTACTCTGAAATCAGTAGAGAGATACACCACACTTACCGAAAAGAAAGAGATACAAAACTTGATGACTGTTGTCGAATTAATGACCCTGAGTGTTTTATGGAGTGCACACCAGGAAAAAAATTCCCTGTAGACTCGTTACCATAGCTAACAGTTCTTTTTCCTTGAAACTAAAGATAAATCGGATTGCGGCGCATAAAGCAAGTCTGGTAGAAGACAAAAACCATTTGGAAAGAACTGGCCAACGATTACTGCTGCGGAAATATTGATAGAGTAGAAAAATGTTAAGAAAAATGTTCTTGAACCAGTACGTTGATTAAAACCTGCACGAGATGCGACGGTTTTCGCATCCATTGTACACATAGAGAAAATCAAGTAATGAGTACATAAAAGCTTGTTAACCGTCCGAAAAAAGAGTTGAAAAAGACTATTTAAAAACAAATAAGCAGACAGATTATAATAAGAACAAAAAAATGACAAAATCACTCACATCTAGTAAAGCCTAAATTGAAAACAACGAATATGAAACATACCGCTGATGCTAAAATGAAACTAAGAGTTCGCCTACATACCGGAACGTCCGGAGTTCGAAACTCGGTAAGCTGGCACTGCTGAAGACTCCAGTGTTAAGACAAAACAGCTCTCCAGTACTCTCAGGTGTTTCATTGGGTCACTAACAGGTGTATACTCATGACTAAATCCTTTAACCAGTGAAATAAAATCCTTTCAAACCAACACTTGTATAATAAGTTTTTATTTCGCTTGAAGTCGTGTCTCATGATATATTCATTGATAAATTACACGATTATTTGCAGTCAATCAATACGTGTAAATAATAAAACTGGATTCAAATATTGAATGTTGGTGTATGAAAATCAAAATACCTCACGCAAATAGGAAATCTCAATACGAAATTAGTTAAATACATTTCTGTGACATAACAAGGAGAATGATGTTCTTTGGGAATCAACAATCGGAGAAGTTTTCCGTCACAGGATTGCGTACTCCAGATACTCCCTGCACATATATAGATTTTTACAAAATAAGTCTTCTAGGTATTCAGACAAATAGCTGAACAATGCAGTGGATTCTGATACAGATCCACTTCTACATTTTACTTTACCCACCTGAATGCAGAAAGAATGCATGTGGCATATATGATAATTCTACTAACACAATATCCATAATCATATCTAATACGAATAAAACACAAATATTTCCGGATCGTTTATCTCTGGAAATCGAGAACTTGTCATCTGTGGATTTCAAAGAGTAATTGAAAAAGTCTTTCTTTTCTAAAAATCAAAGCTAATCATATGCATGATTTTCATATCGCTCACCAGGGAAATCCCATGCGTGCAATAATTTTAATCATAAATGATGGCAGTGTTTTAGCAATTATTCTGAGGAAGTGAGTCAGATAAAACTAAATAGATTTCTAAAAATGTAGGGCAATATTCCATCGAACGAAACCGCCTTGACCGAGGATTTCACTGTTTGCTAAGTCAAATTTAACTTCAACGGAGGCGTCTGCAGTATTTTTTACCAATGTTTTCAGATTTGATATGCCATTAATAAAAGTCTCATGGATAACTGTATATTGCGATACTTCTGAAGTCTAGTGATGATTTTCTTAGTGGCTTTTCTGTTTGGTATTACTTTCATCGATGGATTTCCCGTTATCTTATGACAAAACGTATACTGATTAGACGTGTAAGTACTGAAAATGAATTCAAATATCAAGTGTTCATGCCTAAAAGTTGGTACTGGTTGCACATTCCAGAAATCTAGATTCGAAATCAGTCAAATAAATTTCTTTCATATGTGAAGTCGAATGGTGTTTATCTTGAAACAACAATGCAAAATATTGTTATTTTGTGGGTCGTATACTCGAGATATTCACTGCATTCGTATGCTATTCCAATATTAATATTTTCAGTATTTTTTTCTTTCGATACAAATCACTGCCTGAGGCCATCGCCATCGTACCAGAGAATTCTCACACGTGAATTTCTTTCTTTTAATTTAGCTCTTTGAAGGTTGAATGAATACATGTGGCAAATACGAATACAAACATGATACGACATCTATAACCGGATACAGTGAAATCGCATTGTCAGTTTTAATCTGCGTTACTCCATTGAGTCAAATATTTACAATGTAGGCATCCTTAGGATCTTTAGAGGAAGCATATATATGTAGGAAATACAAGCTGTCTTAATGCATCAAACTATCCGATCTCACCAATTATATCATCTAAGGATAACGAATATAAAATTTATATGTTGAGCACTTTGTCAGAAAGATTTTTTTTCCTTCACGTTCCCCAGTGGAACAAGCTACTAGCTTGAAGTTTCTGTAGCAGTGTTTATTTTACAGGATGGGGTTGCTAGCCTCATGCCCAACCTTTCATCTTCACCAGCATTATTTCTGACATAGTGAGGTAAAGGAATGCGTCGGCCGGGGACCGAACCCCGGACCATGTGCATGGTCGGCGAGCGTCCTAACCGCTATGCCACCGACAGACTTTGTCAGAAAAAAAATGAGAACATAAAGCAGTGAAAATGAGTAGGTTAAAATTTTATTATTTTCACGAATATGAGGAAACTGCCTCTCCCATCAATTCTGAAGTCCAATGATGATTAATTTCAGTTGTTGTTCTGTCGTATATTATTTTCTTCGATACACCTCGTACTGCTTCGCTGTCAATATGTCTACAGACTTGACGTGTAAATGATGAAACTGAATTCAAATGCTTAAGTTTCGTGTCTGAAAGTTAGTACACCTCGGAAATCTGAATTTGATGTTACATAAATGTACTTATCTAAGACAATCCAGTGAATGGTGTTCTTCGAGAATCACCAATCCAAGAAATTGTTTACCTCAGCATTGCATACCTTAGATATTCCCTTCACCTTTATATATACATATATATACAGCCAGCTGAACAGAGACTTGAGAGGTGAAATATCTCGGACCAATACCTAATTCAAGTAACCCACAAGATCTTGCTGAAAGACTTCACATCGACTTAAGATAGACCACAATTCACCTTTAAAACTCAGAAACTGAAATGTGAGGATGCAACAGACGTTGTTGGTTGGTTGTAGCTGATTTGATCTTATTACAAATCACATTACTGATTTCTACCTGTTTTATCTGAAAAAGAGAGGAAAGCTTCAGGCGTGAGTTAATCATTTAACTGTATGTCATTTTAATTGATGGATGGTTACTAGCAGTGAATGTGCATTTCGTCCCATTTTATTTTTATTTTTTTATATTTTGATTTACAGCTTGATTCCACACCGTATATTCAGTACAAGTGAGGAATTTTCAGCATGGATATCGGTAGCCCAAATTCAGGCCGACCATAGATATCGGGTGTGCGCCGGCAGAGGATCGAACCCCGGACCATGTGCATGGTCGGCGAGAGTCCTAACCACTGTGCCACCGACGCACATGGGACGATGGCATATTTCCGTATGCTTCGATGGATCAAATATTCTCATTTTAGTATTTGAGGTGTCTCATCAAATGGTATCATGTGGGAAAAAGTAATTTTGTCTTAATGTCTGACATTTTCTTAATAGATGAAAGAAAAGCAAGGTTATTATAACTTCCTGCATTTAGAAAATATTTTCAGTACACCACTGAAATTATTATGATCCATTTACAAAAAGCTATTTGAAAAAAGCTATGTATACATATACATATGTATACGTTCTGTCTTCAAAATGTAGCAATTTGCACTGGAGACATTCCTGTACCACTAACCAGCATTACACCAACGTTCACTGTGCTCACCTCTAATAACCGGTTTATAAATTTTTTTAATAATAATAATAATTTGCTTTATTCCAAAACAGAATGGAATTCTCAGCATTTTTACTACAGTATTGCATCCAGTTAGTATATTATCAATAAATAGAATTCTACATAGATTAAGGAAACCACAGTCCATTATTACAACAACACATTGGCATGTCGGTAGCAAAGGAAAAGGTGAGACAGTGTTTGAAGGTGTTAGAAAAGTGGGAGCTGTCTTATTAACTGGCGTAAACGAGAGAAAGAAACAAAGCAGCACATAACGGAAAAAGAGAGAGAGAAAAGGAAAAGAAAGAAAGAAAATGTTGTAACTATAAATGATGTGAGTTGGAAAGATGAGATCCAGTTGTACTACTGACTATTTAATGAATTATAGGTGTCACGCCTAATGCTTTCTTTATCACACAGAACACGAGCTAAGTAGGGTATGGTTGAGTTTTTGTACTTGCTGGTGCGAGCATATAGTTTTCTATATTGGCTTCTGGTTTTACCTGATGAGATGCAAGGAGAGAGTTGTGAGTGAAGAGGGTGGTGTGAGTTAGATAAAATGGATTTGGCCCATTTTTCACATGAATCCATGTACCTGTCAACCAGAATACTAACAAGCTGGTTAAGTGGCACGTTGCTTACCCCGCTGACAACCTTTAACATCCTGTGTAATAGGGTATAGTCTTTCTTCATTAGCGCTGGAAGAACTAAGGGGGAACAATAGAGAATAATAGGAAGAATGCGACAATTAACGAATTGTAGGAGTGAGGGTTGGGTTATACCAGAATGTTTTAACTTCTTGATGTAGAAGGTAAGACGGAATATTTTCTTAGAAATTGCTAAGATATGAGACGACCAGGAAAGATCAGCAGATAGAATGACGCCTAGGTATTTAATTTCCGACTTGGTTTCTATTTCAGTGCCGTCGATGTTGCATACCTCGTGAGAGCCAAACAGTTTGTTTAGGTTGGATTTATGCCTAAAGGTGAAATTGACTGTTTGGCATTTGGAGGGGTTTAGGTTAAGACCATTTTCCTTGGACCACTGGCTGATTTCTGACAGAAAGCCATTAAGTTTAGAGCAGTCGCTTTGACATTTGACAGGCAAAGATACAGACAGATCGCCAGCATATTTGACAAAATTAATGTCATTTGAAAATGGTAAGTCATGTAGAAAGAAAGAAAAGAGAAGTGGGGAGAGTACAACACCTTGGGGGACTCCGGCTTCAGTGAGTACAGCAGAGGATGATTTACCTTTGTATAGGGTGTACTGCATTCTGTTAGAGAAGTAGGAATGCAGCCAGTTAGTGACCCAGGACTCGGTTTTTGTCAAAGAGAGCTTATTTAACAGGAGACATCTAGGAACAGAGTCAAAAGCAGAAGTGAAGTCAAGAAACCTGCAGCGGACGTATTTGGCACCTTTATCTAATGATGAGACGATGTTGTTGTGTAAGACAGCTGCAGCGTATAAAGTGCTTCGACCCTGTCTATAGACAAATTGTTTGGGGTCTTCGAAATTTTTAAGAGGGGGTTCAAGTTTAAGAAGTATTAGTTTTTCCATAAGCTTTGGAAACGGGGAAGTGATGGCAATGGGTTTGAAGTTTATGTTCTTGCCGTTTCCAGTTTCAGGGACAGGGACAATTTTGATGTCTTTCCATACGTCAGGTACTATATTTTTGGGGAAAGAAGCATTTAGGATGTTGGTTAGTGGAGAACACAACGCATCTGCACATTGTTTTAGAACATATGCAGGTATACCATCAGGGCCAAGGCTACGTGAGGGCTTGAGCGTTTTAAGACATTTTAGAACATCGAGAGTATTAAAGTCATGAAAGTTTTCAGCTACATGATAGGTAACATTAGAAGTAGTTAAAGTAGAAGGACAGCGGATAAAAGACTGATTAAGAGCATTAGCATCATAAGAGGGAAAAGCATTACAACGCTTACTATTGCCAGTAATTTCATTAAAAAGTTTCCACATGCTGATAGGAGATTTGCATGATAAAAGTGTATCATTATAGATAGCATTAAGATTTTTGACTTCAGATTTGATCTGAGCATTAATCTTTTTGAGTCCTAACTTGTCTTTGGATATGTATAATGTTTCTTTTTTCCTGCGAAGTTGTTTGAGATAAGGAGATGAGAAGCGGTCGAGGCGTTTGAATAGTGTTTGTTTGGGACAGCATATATCAAGGCAGAACTTAAGATAATCCGTTATATTGACAATTGTGTCATCTAATGAACTTTCATGGAATAAGTCCCAGTTAGTATTTTGTAACATGCACCTTAGATTGAGTAAGTTTTCGGATGAGTAGCATCTTTGTTGTGCTTTCATAGACAGGTGTGAGAAGACTTTAATATGCGTTTTGCTGTATATTTTTGGTAGAACACGAACAATAGAGTGATCAGAGTTGAGGATCGGTGCACGTTTACGTGCTTCATAGATTCCTTCGTCATTTGTAAAAACTAAATCAAGTGTTTTGTCAAGTCGAGTGGGAAATTTGACAATGTTAGAGTGACCAAGTGCTTCAAGGAAAGAGCAATCTGACGAGTTCAAGTCTCCAGTAATAACAGTTAGAGAGTTATCGAAGTTGGCAGCAGCAAACATGGTGAATTCATCAGCAAAATTTGGAAGATCATATAGTGAGCAACTTGGAGAAATGTACATGTTTGTAATAAAGATGTGTTTATATTTGGGGAGATGTTTGGGACGACATTTGACGGTGATACAGTCTATGAAGTCATTTGAGAATGAGAAGCAAAAATTATTAGAAATAGACCATTTGGAGTGAATGAAAGTTGCTATTCCGCCTCCATTTTTCTTATTACAACATTTTCGGTCCTGTCTAAATAGGATGAAGTCCTTTAGTGAGATGAGATTGTCATCATACAGTTCATGTAACCAAGTTTTTTGTAATGTGATTATCTCAGTATTATGATAAGTGTCAGTGGACATCAAAGATTGTTGGTACATAATCTTGTTAGGCAGAGAGCGACGGTTAGTGTTCATTATGACAGGGACCGTAGTTAAATGTATTGGTGTGCGTTTAAGAGCTCGCTGCCAACCACTACGATGCTTCCTCCTTGATTTCGTGGGAATATGAGAGTCATTGGGTCGTAAATGATTCATAAAGTTACGAGAATAAATCATCCTTTTAGAATTCATATTTGGGTGATAAATAAATGGAGTAAATGGTAGGTTGGATGCAATATGTAGATGTTATAATAGCAGGCCCGAAAATTCAAACAGGCCGCCAAGTTTAAAATCATCATCAAAAGGTACTTGTAGCAGGCTCTTCACCTAAGCATCACAGCTTCTAGTATTACATGAAATAATGTATATACATATGTCCAGAGAATTGCATTCCTCAAATGGATGTATATAGTCGGTTGTCATTATATTTTTCTTTCATTCAATTCCTAGAGGAACATAGGGCTTCAGCCGCACTTCTCCACTGCGTTCGGTTTTCTACCAACCTTTTACCTGGCTCCAATTCTGCTTTCATCGCTTCACATGCCCTACTCTGTGTCACACTTGCACTGATGACCAACTCGCCGCTTCCCGTTCTAGTTTCACACGAATGCCTGGAGTGTGATATCCCTTAATGTTTTTCCCAGAGAATGGCCAATCCACCCCCATTCCCTCCTGTGTATTTGTTGTACAATCGGTTCCTGGTTGATTCGCTCCCAGAGATCCCTTAGGCTGATCTTTTCTGGCCGGCCTTCTGATCTTGCGTAGTACTGAGCAAAGACGTCAACACAAGTGGAATAAGCGAAAAGCTAGAAAATAACATATGAACGATTTATCTTTAGTTAAACTAAATCACCAGATTTACTTCTGATGCAAGTAGTTTAAAGATTTATTTGTATATTAAGTAGGAGATGAAAAAACACATTGAATTTCCATATACAATTTAATATATTCAATTCGTATACTGAATTAACGAATAAGTAGTATCAGAACACAAAGTTTATTTGTAACCTAAAACTCGGAATGCTGTTTGTTTTCTAAACTTAACTAGTGATATGTTGTCATACGAAAAATATTGTGTACACAGAGAGAATACGTTCCTACTGCTCTCATTTTTTCTATTCCTAAATTTGAAACTAAAAATTCATTTCAGTTAAAAGTGTGATCATCTGAGAAACATTTTCCTAGTGTTCTACTGAAATAAATTCTGCTCAATGGAATGTGTTCCTCAAACGTCATATAGTGTTCACGAATATTGCCATCCTAGTATTCGTGCCTTGCAGTACCAATCTCAGGTAACATTTATTTGCTACTATTATTTACTATTTATTGTTGCCAAAATTTTCGCTTGCAGACAGCTCTCACCACACCACTACGTGTCTTCTGTTTATTACACGTAGTAATTTAACTTTTGACAAGAAATAACTCGAGGACTTCCTCACACAATTAATGTAAATACACGAATGTATAGCCTAGCTGATCACTTCGCTGAAAGGAAAATTTTCTTCGCTGCAACCGTCTTTTCATGAAAAGAATCTCCAGTGTATTTTATTAGGCTTTTTCTGAACCATGAAGGAAAATGTTCAGTAATATGTTTGTTTAGCTGTCAAGTTGCTCGCCCCATATAGTTTTCTCCACAGTAGCATTTAACTTATACATCCACATAGAAGTGGCACAGCTTGGTAGCTTGTCTTTCGCTTGGGAATCACCTTTAGTGGGATGGAAAGTGACAAACAACGGTGAGCAGCAGTATAGGTTCCTTTTATGGCTTTATCCAACTAAAATGTGGGACTTCACTAGTCACGAGCCCAATGGATCGCAGTTTCATGAACAATTGTTTCTTTTTTTAGCAATAGATGGTTTCACTTTGTTAAACACTGTATTTATCCGTCTCTTTACACAGGATGACTCATTTGGCCACAAGTATTTTGGACGTGTCATGGAGACAGATATTCTCTCTCTATTCGTTAGGTAACTGACTAGATTGATTCGAAACTCAAATGCGCATGCTGTTCTACAGACGTACTTTTTCTATGGATATCTTCCCTTTCCTGTTCAACTGGACATGAATCACATTATTTGTACAGAATTTTAATAAGTTCGTTTTATATCAAAGGCTGCACTGAAGATGTTGTCTAGAAGGACGATGAGAGCTTTGCAGTGAAATCAACCAGCTAAGAGAACACAATTAATTGAACACCATCCCCTTAAGCTACAAACCTTTTTCTATTATTTCAAGGAATTAGTTTGTTAAACACCTTAGATTTGGCAGATACCGTTTTCATTTATATCTTTCAGTTTCCTCACTTTCGTAAACTTAATTCCCTCGACACATTTGAATGAATCGATGAGAACAATTTTGCAGGATATTATGGAGTCATTCGATTTCATTTGATTTTCATCAACTGTACATACTTCTGTGGTATTTAGTTGTATGAGTTGTACTACAAACATATAGAACTAGATCTCTGAAGAATGTAAGTAAACACATTTTGTTCTCGAAATTCAACAAGTCTTCTAAGGTCATGGATGTTGAATTTCCGCGAATAGTATCTAACATTTCGACCTGTCATCAGCAAAGTTAAATTTAATGATAATTCGGCTATAGAGCGAAAACTAAATTACACATCTCACTGAAGAGTCTCCTTTGAATGATAATTTAAAACTCATAAGATATGAGAAAGTATTGACAAATGAAAAGACGTTACATAAAGGATCCATTTAGCTAGGTAAGGAGTTTACCTGGACAAAACAATGTGTTAAATTACCTAATTCAAATCAGACGTATTTCACATTCTATCTAACTGAAACTGTGTCAATGTATCCACTTGTAGGTATAGTAGCAATCACTCGAGTAGAAGAGATATTAGTTCATAAGTATTATGAAACAATCACCCATATGTCAGTGTCTTAGAGGTTTCGCTTAGTTTAGGGGCACCTTAGCTCGGTAACTGTCTGATACAAGATGCCAGATGATTACATCAAAATATTCGAATATGATAAGCAAACATAGCGCTTTATGACTTCTTTGAATTTCTGAAGCTGTTTGTTATGTTACCAATCTCATATCTTAAATTTTTTTCTGTGGGAATAAGGAAGCGGATTAAAAAAGTGAACTCTCATGTCATCCCAATTCGAATACAAACTTTTATAAATTCTGTTGAGGTAAAAAAAACTAAGCTTATTTGCAAGGAAAAACCTATGTGAAGGATGTGTTTACAATTTCTCATGATTATACTGATTCTGGTTGTTTCCTGTAAGAAAAAAACTTTATATTCTCATGATTATTTCATCTTACTTACAATTTTGAACTCTACTTTCTGCATGTTATTCTATTTTTTAAACTCAGCTGGCTCTCTAGATTATGCTTTTACAATTTTACTGTATCGATGAATTGTTTATTCTATTGATCAAGTTGTTTGCAGCTCATGGACGTCCTACGAGATAAAATGGAAATTAGCCTAACAGTCAAGGATGTCACTTTTCTCTAAAGTTTGCGTCATTTGAGGTATGCGGGTCGACGTTCTGAAAGGCACACTCTAGTCATCTGTTCCAACACATATTATCAATTTTGTATATATAGCATCGGCAGATACTTCATTCAAAGTCATGTATATAAACATCCATAAAGTTTCCTAATTTATTAGTCACTCTGTATCTAACGCATATTTCGTCTTTATTACGTAACTCCTTTACCATTGTATGCAACATTTATTTTGTTTAAACTTGAACTACCTGTGTAAAAACTATATAAGCGCAATTTTATGAGCACTGTTCACTTATTGTGGAACTGTTCGCAACTGACAACATGTAAAATTTGCAAGTATGTTAAAATTTGCTGTACTTAAACCTCATAATTTATGCAGGATGTAAGCAGCTGATCAGAAGCCAACGAAATAAATGATGGTACCATATTATTCTGCACAAACCACTGTTGTTCATGCTTTATTCAAATACTATCAAGCTACTAAAATTAGTTTCACTTATATTTTCATGTAGTCAAATCTTTAGCAGTCCGCATGGAAAAGCCTGAACTTTGTATTCAAAGACGTCTTATCCAGCGTCTTTTACTGCCATGGCCTTAGTGGCAACGTTTGTTTTCCAGAATAGTCGTATAATGGACTGTGTATAATCCTTTCTATTTATTTTTTCAATTTATTTTCATAAGTTATTTTGAAATCTTTGTGCTCTTTTAGTCTTTGATTTATTTCAATTACGCAAGATCAGTCGCATTGTTTTCCAACAATGTTATAACTCATATACTTTGATTTGTTTTGTAAATAAATTACAGTAACCTCTTACCACTGTTGTCAACTGACAACGTAACTAACTAACTAACTAGCTGTAGAGCTTTGAGCCAAAGCTACGAAAGTAGATATTTTTACTTACCTATCTGTTCTTAACTTAACAACTTTTTTTTCAGATAAACTCCATTCTGCAATAACGCCACCCACATTTCTCAAACAGGCTAATTATTATGGAAATTATTTGTATCAAAACCGGGGATTCGATTATAATTTTCATCTGCACCATCAGAGGATGACATGCGAAGTGCTTGTTAGCGAAACGAGCATCGCGTGAGAGAAGATCATCACTTATTCCATATTAGATTGTTTATTAGATATATCACACAGTGAAACAGTATTACTTACTGGATGACGTTGCTCATAATCGTATCATTTGTAATTACATGACTTCGAAGTTATGTGCCCAAGTGTTACAAACATATTAGCATCACTTATTCGCTTTCAGCAAGTACTTCCCTTGAACAGTTTCTACATATTTGAGTTTAAGAAAAGTCTTTTCAGACTAGGATTGTCTTTCATCTCATATAGGTTTTCCTCTCATGTGCAAATCGTTTTCAGCTGATGAGAAGACGAGGAGTCAAGTTTCGTGAAGAGTTTCTCTCTTGCGCGACATATATTGACACAGAATTAGACATGCCATCTAATATTTGTGATAGTACCATTAAGTACTCGTTCATGATATATATCCTAGGTTGTTTCTCTTAACATGTTACTTACTGCATGTTGACCTGAGAGTATCATTCACGTTGAGTTTCTCTGGAATGGTGTGAGAAACCCACTTTGTCTAACTTGCCTTATAGTAATAGCATAACCTGCATAAAACGATGTTCATAATTCGCTAGTGAAGCCAGTATTCCGGCGTCCTGTACACTTTGATAACATTTGAGAACACTAGATTGAGTTAAGTTGCAAAGTTAACAACATTTACAAGCCACAAGGAAAAGGGTGTCAGACGAATCAAACTCTTCAGTCACTTCTTGTTAGGACTTATCATGGGACGAAGCAGCAATAACAGTGAATTCACCATGACACACCGATTTATTTGAGAAACAACAAACAAGTGTGACATAAATGTTAGTAATATAAATGTAGTTGTATTAAGAAAGGTGTTTCGGATGACAGGAATATGATGATTATTGTCTCTTAACAATTTAAAATATATTATTGGAAGTAGACCTTTGGGTAGCGAAGACCTGAAGAAACTAGAAAACAGATTGGTGATTACGCTGCACTCATTAGAAACGGGACACAAGGTCGATTCAGATAGGACCTAGCTTCCACACAAAGGTTTCGGTTTGTATAAAGATAGACTGACTGCAGAAGCTCTACATATATGGAAGATATGATGTGTATCAATAATCAATCATAGCCGATCTGAATTCTCGATTGTCTATGGAGAGGTTAACAAAGGTTTTACAACTGTTTACCCATACGCACATACTTCCACGCCACTGTATACTGTATTCAATTATCTACGACCATGGACGTAATCACTAAAAATCTGATGAAAAATTACACTTTTTACAGTATTTAACAAAAGTAGACTAACATTTATAATTAAAACAATTAGCCCCTTTGATAAATTTTAATAAGTCATTTAGAAGACAAATTTTATATCTTGAGCAAATATAATATAAATGTAAATGTGTCACAATGAATATCTTAGAATAATTAATTTAGAAGACAATTTTCCCGAGATGATATCATTTCTAGTTTCTTTACAATCGCTTTACAACTACCATCGTTCACGATTATAAAATAAAAGGCATGACAATTACCCAGTTATATGAAACAAAATTACATACTATAGGCCAATCATATTTGAATAAGTCAAGTAATTCGTGGTACACGTAGGCTGAAGTCTATTGTTTCTCATACATAGAGTCTAGTATGCATGTGATTTATCCAAAGAGCTCATTCACAGTAGCCTGGAGGAATATAATCACAGAACTCTTAGTGAAGTGGTAGTTTCAAAATGTGGGTCAAAGGGTCAAGATGCTGTGCACTTAACTTGTTGTATTGGCTTATACTTGGTTGAATAATAAATTTTTCGATTTAGCGTCTATCTTTTAATACCGCTTAAGTTGAAATCGAGTTGGTCATTGTATACGCAAAATAGTATTCTGAGTTCTGAAAATCTGTCTTTTAACTACAGTCAGTTTTCCTGATACTATCATTGGCAGAAGTTGTGACGGAATCCCCTATGCTAAGGTTTCCAAAGTCTTTCTAGCAAATTGTCCTTCATCTGGGTTTTTATTCATGATGAATCTGATTACTAGAACTTCTTGTTTTTCCTGTTGGTCTATCATTATTTTTATTGTTTTCTTTAATTCCTAGGGGAAAAATGGCTTCAGCCGCACGTCTCCATTGCGTTCGGTTCTCTGAAAACGTTCCTACCAGGCTCCACATGCTTTCGACTCCACTTCCGATGACATCCTCCATGTCACCCTCGCAAAGACGACCAACTTGCCGCTTCACGTTAGAGTTCCACTTGAAAAACGGCCTGGTATGTGATGTCACTTGATGGTTATCTCACGGTATGGTCAATCGAATTCCATTTCCTCCTGCATATTTTCTGTACAATTGGTTCCTGCCGGGTCAGTTTGCTCCCAGAGATTCTTGTTGCTCATCAATTTTGGCGGGCCATCTGATCTTGGACACTGAGCGAAGACAGCTGTTGATGGAAGTTTGTAGTTTGTTCGAAGTGCATTTCATGACGCGCCAAGTCTCTGATTCGTAAAGTAGCACTGACTTCACATTAAGGTTGAAAGTCGGCATCTTATTTTTCGTGCTGAATGCTGTTGACCTCCACACAGACTTGAGTAAGCTTAAAGCTTGCCTTGCTTTCCCGATCCTTGCTTTAATATCCTCGTCTGTTCTGCCTGTAGTTGAAATGATGCTTCCCAGTTGGGTGGGTAGGTAAAGGAGGTTACTTCTTTCAGATTTCTCCCATTTATGCTGATTGTTTCTGTTGTTGGTGATGTTGTTGGCCGGGAAACTTCATCACCTCTACCTTTTCTATGTTCACCTGAGGGCCTATCTTTGATGCTTCTTCTGCTAACTTGTGGCTTTTCACTTGCGTATCTTCTAGTCTGTGAGAAATCAGACATATATCATCGGCGAAGTCCATGTCCTCCAAGTTTTGTGTGGGTCCATTTTATTCCTGTTTCCTCACTGCCTGTGGTCTATCTCATTATCCAGTCTACCGCAATCAGGACAACCACTAGAAATAGCCAGCCAGTCAGCCTTGTCTTACTCCCGTCTTCCCTTCGAAGGATTCCGTGAGTTTCCCGTTGTGGATTACTTGGTATGCAGCACTGTCGTGCAAGTGTTGGATCAGATGTATGATTGTTGGCGGCGCCCCATAGTAGCGAATTAGTTGCCAAATCACCTCTCGATCGACGCTGTCTGCTGAAGGCCTATTCAGAGTCGATGAAGTTGAGTGAGATAGACAGCTGACTGCTATTCCAAGCTCTGTTCAGTGATCCGTAGTGTTGCAATTCGATCGATGCCTGACTTGTTTCTCCTGAATCCAGCCTGTTCCGTAGGGCGAAGTTTTTCATCCAGGACTTTTTTGATCCTCTCCAAAATGATGCGGCTTAGTATTTTGCTTAGGATGGACAGGAGCATAATGCCGTGCTAGTTCTTGCATTAACTTAAATCTCCTTTCTTTCGCAATTTGAATAAGTAGCCTTTCTTCCAATCCAAAGGTACCTTGCCCTCTCTCCACGCCTTCCCCAGTATTGGTGTCATCAAATCTGCTGTTGTCTCTGTGTTCATTTTCAATGCTTCTGCTGGGATTCTGTCTGGTCCTGCTGCTTTTCCAGCCTTTAGCATCTTGATTGCCTTCAGGATTTCTGTTTTCGTCAGAAGGTCTATGTCCACTGGTAGTCCTGATTTCGCTGTTGGTATTATTGGGCACGTTGCATTTGGCGGTAGAATAAGAAGTCTTTTGAAGTGTTCAGCCCAGTGTTTCCTTTGCTACACCTTTTTGGTGAGTGACTTTCCATTGTCATCCTTCGCTGGCTTAATTTGTGTCGAACTTTTGCCCGATAGGTACCTAGTTGTTTGGTAGAGTGTTGCGAGGTCTCCTTTGCCTGCAGCTTGTTCTTCTTCGCTTGCCATAGATTCATAATATTTTATTTTGTCTTCCCTTGCACTCTTCTCTACTTTTTGTTCAGCGTATTGTAGCTTGCATTCAGTTCCTATTTTCTTGCTCGTCGATGCACTGGATAATCATTTGTTCTACCATCCTTCTCTCTTCTACTAGTCTCCATGTGTCTGCAGTGAACAACAGTTTGTCATTTCTCTTCTTTCTGCCTAGAACTTCCGTGCACGTTAGGCTCCACACCATTTTCAGGCTGTTTTAGTGCTTCTCAACGCTTGTCACTCCGCTAGTGTTGGTTTGTACCTCAGCTTTTTTCCTTATGATTGAAATGAAAATATCCTTCGGAAGCTGATCATTAAGATTTGAATATTGAACTTGGCTTGTGGTCTGTATGCAGTTCCTGTCGGCCTATAGTAAATTAAATTTTTGTTTCATTATTCAGGTGTACTTAATGTGAATAGTTCATTACTTGAATTATATTTCCAGCAATTTCACCGTGTAACTCAAACTTCATGATTTTCTTATGTTTGCTCACTAATTTATGAAGTCTAAATTATACAAAGTCGACTGTTGCGAACGAGTCAATTTGTTTTTATTTCTGAAAAGGGAAAAGTACGGAAAACAATACCACCCATTTAAAGGTGAACATTTATTTAAATTTACATCAGCAGATAAAGCGGACAACAATAAAAATGTTAGTAGTCAATCACACAGAAATATTTTAAAACAGTCAAAAGAAGATATTAATAATGTTCAGGAACATCTTCTGATTATCGAATGCCTTTACCAATCCCGAACCTTAAAAAAATTAAGCAAGATATGAATATCTTACCAAAAGTTTAGAAAAAAGGAAATATTATTTGTACATTATTTTAAATTCAAAAGGGATCTAAAGTGAAGAAGGAATTTCATCTACTTGGAGAACATACTTTGCAGCAAGGCTAATAATGATAGTGTCCAATCGTCAACTAGTCCTTCACTTGACCACTTCAGTGTGCATATATTAGTTCACCTGTTTCTGTGACGTCAGCTCCAATTGCCGATAGATGCGAAGACGATTATAAAGCACACAAATAAACATTAGAAGATCTGTCATTACAAAATGATGGACAGTTTCCCAGTCAAAATTTAAGATGAAAACCTTTAATTAGGTAGATTAATTGTGTAAATTAGGTGGTTTGCATGCAAAATATCTTAAGTTTGTACAATTTGTTGAATGCATACACGTGAAGGAATTGCTAAAAATGAATATTAGCGGGAGGACAATGTCACTACTCCATCGTGTGTTGGGTGAATTACCCCTAATTATAGATTAGTGTCAGTTTTAGTGTGACAAATGACTTTTGTTTTGGCAGGCATTTTGTCTTCATAGTAGTGGAAGAAATATCCACCTAAAAGTTTGTACAATTTCTAATTTACTAAAGTTATGATGTCAGCATATTTGAAACTCAGACGTATATTTGAACACTCAAATAGGATTATGCAAGTGAAATCTGAAAATCAGAAAATCAAGGAGTTTGTCCATAGACCTTAAAATAGAATTGCTTGGATGCAAATCGCTAGGTAATTCAAAAGCCGGTATTTGCACTACAAGATTTGAAAAATTACTTACCTTAAGAACCTTTATACTTGAATAAACACGGAACGTTTTGGCACACAAAGAACATACTGAGGACAGGCAATTTTATCAAGAGAAACTCGCTGTTTATAAGATGTTGTGGATGTGAATCGGCACTTAAGCCACTCTAGTGGAGTTTAAATTGTGAACGGTTATTTCTCATAAACAACTTTTTTTTACATTAAACCACTAAGCAATGATTTATTAAAAATCCTTATTTGTCTCTGTAATTATATTAGCAGACGATACGGACTAAGTGTATTTATTCATAATATTCACTTGCATTTTCTGTTTGACGAAGTTCACTAGCGACTGATCCTTAGCAGAAAACCATCACTTGATTTATTAGCAACATGACCTGGACTTATTATAGTTTTTCATGCTCAAAATGACTGCCATCACTATATATGAGTCCACAACATTTTCATCTATAGATCAATTTACGAAATTATTTAGTCAGCAGGCTGGAACTGTAATATCAGAAACGATTCAAGTTGATGAGGGGAGTGTGAAAGCGCAAAGTGTTCGCGTCAGTTATCCCTAAAATGCATAAATGCAGGGCCTTCCATCATCACTTCTTCCTATTTAATCAAAACAACTTACCATGCTTGTACTTTATCAGCTGTTTTTCAATGGAAATTTTTTAAATGAACATTTTCAGTACATACCTTTTTACCGCGTTTTTTGGGATTCCGCAAAATTTATGAGTATGACAGTTGAATCTGTAAGGAATGCACTTGCGTATGCGTAGAAAACAAAGTGCGAATCGCATTTTCATGATTTATCTTGTGATGTTTATTCAGGAAGACTTCTTCTTGACAAATGTTTTTATTCCTTCGGCTTCAAGCTTTGAGCGTCAAAGTTTCAGCATAAAGGTCTTGTTTAGACATTGTGGAGTGGCCACTCTCATGTTCAATCTTTCCTCTCTAGCGGGCTTACTAGCGGCCAAGGGAGGTTTAGAAGTGCGTCAGCTGTAGGTCGAATCTTTGACCGCGTGAGTAGTTGATGGGCATTCTATTTCTAAACCACCAACACACATCTTGAGAAACCAATCGTCAACTACTTCGTGCCATTTGAAACAAATTGTAGGCATGAAAGTGTTCGTACCGGTTTCAAAAGTCGCTTCACACATTTGACAGCTTAAACCATATATGCTTATCTGTGGTCGCATGTTAACATTTATCAGAAATAAGGTTTAAAAAGATACCATAACAAATAAACGTCATTTGTTACACTACTATTTAGAATCATGCTTGCCGGTCATCGTTCAATGACAAAGACATTATTATATCCATAGTATACAAGAGTTGATAGCCTAAAACATACTACACATAGGCAAATAATATATTGCTTATACACTGCATGAATGCAGTTGTGGTGTTATTTTTATCTCAGATTGTTTCTAACACTGCAATCAAAATATTTGCTCTCCGCCAGGAATCTCTTCGATGACGAGGGAATGAACACTTAAAGGTTTGCATACTTGGTGTCAGGAGCTATCAGTTCGGAACAACCGAAATATGCTCATCTTTGTGTTATTCAATGAAAACTTTATTCAACAGAATTTCTAAGTCATCTAAAGGTGACTGAGAATATTACACGTCCTCTGTTGGTTAAGGAATGACAAAATTATTGTTATAAAGTAGTAAGTAGTGTCTCCTTGTTTGCTGTGATAGACCATCCAGTCTTGTGTTCGGTGGGGAAGCACAAACTTCTGCTGAAATGCTTTGAGAGGAAAATTAAACTCCTCATACACTTTTACTCCAAATTAACTGTGTTCAGAGTCATTCCTGTAGCAACTGTGATAGATTTGATACTGTGTGGTTCATGTATCAGTGTGGTAGATGCAAACAGTTGTGTTATCTGAGTGCAACTAGAATGCACAATTACGAAGATGGCAGTGATCACGAAAAAGCATGGAAATATATCAAAAAATATTATATCATACAAATTACTACGCGTGGGAGGCAGGGAATGAGGTGCTTCAGTTCCCTCTTAATTTACATAAATTTTATTCTAATCTTTGGCTTTATCAAAGGTCAGGGAGAGAACAGTATTCGCTCTTTATTCATAACTATGTTTTTCTGTACTTGATGACGCCACTACTGGAGAAGGTGTGGAAAGAAGGCAAAGTACCCGAGGATTGGAAGAAAGGATACTTATTCAAACTACCAAAGAAAGGAGACCTAAGTCAATGCAAGAACTGGCACCGAATTATGCTCCTCTCCATCCCAAGCAAAATACTAAGCCGCATCATCCTGGAGAGAATCAAATGCACCGAACTGGATGAAAAACTTCGACCGGAACAAGCTGGATTCAGGAGAAACAAGTCATGCATTGATCAAATCGCCACACTACGGATCATCATTGAACAAAGTTTGGAATGGCAGTCACCTCTCTATCTCAACTTCATCGACTTTGAAAAGGCCTTCGACAGCGTCGATCGAGAGGTGATTTGGCAGCTACTTCGCTACTACGGGGTGCCGCCGACAATTATACATCTCATCCAACAGCTGTACGACAACGCTGCATGCCAAGTAATCCACAACGGGAAACCTACGGAATCCTTCGAAGTGAGGATAGGAGTAAGACAGGGTTGCCTACTATCGCCAATGATTTTCCTGGTTGCAGTAGATTGGATAATGCGACAGACAGCGGGCAATGAGGAAACAGGCATGAAATGGACACACACAAAAAACTTAGAGGATCTGGACTTCGCCGATGATCTGTGTCTGATTTTCCACAAACTGGGAGATATGCAAGCGAAAAGCAACAAGTTGGCAGAAGAAGCATCAAAGATAGGACTCCAGGTGAACATAGAGAAAACGGAGGTGATGAAGATTCCTGGCCAACACTAACAGCCACAGCAACAACAACAGACAGCAATCAGCATAAATGGGAGGAACCTGAAAGAAACTACCTCCTTTACCTACTTGGGAAGCATTGTTTCAACTACAGGCGGAACTGACGAGGATATCAAAGCAAGGATCGGGAAAGCAAGGCAAGCTTTCATTACTCTCAAGTCTGTGTGGAGGTCAACATCATTCAGCGTCAAAAATAAGATCGGGATTTTCAACTCCAATGTGAAGTCAGTACTGCTATACGGATCAGAGACTTGGCGTGGCACAAAGAGCACCTCAAACAAGCTACAGACCTTCATTAACAGATGTCTTCGCTCAATACTCAAGATCAGATGGCGGGCCAGAAAAGATCAGCAACAGAGATCTCTGGGAGCGAATCAACCAGGAACCGATTGTGAAACAAATAGGCAGGAAGAAATGGAGATGGATTGGCCACACTCTGAGAAAACCATCAAGTGACATCACTAGACAAGCCCTCGAGTGGAACCCGAAAGGGAAGCGACGAGTTGGTCGTCCAAGGGTGACCTGGAGGAGATCATGTGAAGAAGAATTGAAAGCGTATGGGCAGACATGGAGCCAGGTGAAAACTCTAGCAGAGAACCGAACGCAATGGAGACGCATGGCTGAAGCCCTATGTTCCTCTAGGAACTAAAGGAAATAATAATAATAAATAATAATGTTTTTCTGTGACATGTTGCTTGCAGAACAATGGACATGAATAGTATGTTAAAATTAAGACAGAAACTGAAGTTTATCCTCTGAAAGTATTAAACTGGTAACTTGGGAAGGAAAGTCAGACTAAATAAATCCTGCATGAAAATTCAGCTTTTTCCATCTCCCCCTTTTATTTGGGGATAAATACATAATTTACCTGCAATAGAAGCGAATACGACAGACTGGTCAAATTAAAGGAAATATGTGTATATTTTTTCACCATAACCCCTATGTTCCACATATGAAATAAAATCGTGGTTTCATTATATGTTCATTAGCTTGTGTAGTACTGTATACTATATAGTAAACACTCCTATAAATTTAGTTCAGGGATACATATCAAGCTTCCTATGCAAATAACTTATCCAGAGACTCAGTAACTAAGTTCAGTGAATTCAAGCTACAGCAAGCCAACGCCGTTGATAAGTATCTGTCCTCACACCCAACTTAGCGAACCTCACTGTTCATGAAATCCCAGTAGGTACTTAGGCAGCCTACAATTCGAAAATCCTGACGTCCGATAGTCGTTGGAGTCGTGGAAGCTTAGTGTTGAAGAATGTCAGTCTAGGACAAAACAGCAGTTAGTCTATCCCTCTTTTACAATGATTGTGTAGCTGCATTCAGTTTTGGTTGAAACTGTGTAGGAAATTTGTATTAAGAAATAGCACACCAAATCAATGTCGTTCCCGGTACCACCTTTTAGGATCAGTCTCACCTGTTTAACTTTCAGTTACAGTACTTTTATTGTATAGATAGTGAACAGTTGCATAAGATTTATTTACATGTGCAAAGGTTGTATTGCTCATACTGAAAGGGTTTACATTCCATTCCATAGTATGCACACAGTGCTGAAATTTTAACCTAAGTTTATGTCTCACATTGCAGTCGAAATATTCATTCTCTGTCGTAAGCCGATTAGATGTCAAGGGAATAAAAACAATGAATGCGTACTATTTGTAGCAGATAAATAGGTCAGAATAATGGATTGATGCATATATTTGTGTGATTTGAAATTAATTCCGTCATTATCTCAATACGTGGCTGAACAGTCTTATTATCGAAGATAAGTATAAGTTTTTACAAAATGAAAGAGGACTTACGTCTGTCTAAATTTAAATGTACACATACATTGATTCATTCATACCATGTTGTAGACTAGGAAGTGAACATGAAGAATATGATACTAACATCTTGTAGAGAATATATAAACTGTGAATGTGGAAATTGGTTGTTGGAGGTAAGATTAGTGGGTGTTGACGCAAATAATGGTCAGTAATACTTACAGTAATAAAACAGTGGGCTGATCACTTTAAAGGAGTCTGGAATCGACCATCACCATCAACTCTTTCAGAAATGCCAACAAGTACAAAACTGCCTACCAGTAAACAGCAATACTTCAACGAAAGCAGAAATCCTGAATGTGACCATGCTAATGAGTCCTAGGAAGGCAGCAGGACCAGACGAAATTCCCCCTCCCAGAAATACTAAAAATGAACCTAGAGACTGCAGCAGATGTTCTCATGCCATTATCGCAAAATGTCTCGAAGGAAGAAAGGGTGCCTAATGACTGGAAGAAAGGCTGACTACCTTGTCAAGATGCTACAGAAGGGCGACTTACGCTTGCGTCTGCAAGAACTGGCGTGAAATAATGTTCTTGTATACGACAAGTATGGTACTAAATCACGTCATCCTGAAGAGAATCGAAGGTGTACTGGATGCGGAACTCCACCCAGTATGAGCTGGATTCAGGAAAATCACATCGTGTCCGGATCAAACAACAAATCCACGCATCATCATCGAACAAAGCATAGAATGTTAGTCAAACCTCTGCCTCAACTTCATCTACTTGGAAAAGGCATTCGACAGCGTTGGCCGAGAAGTAATTTGGAACACTATGGAGTTCAGTGTCCATACCTTTATCATCCTTATTCAACAGTTAGCTATATGACAATGCCACGTGTCAGGTGATGCACAGAGGGAAACTCAGTTAGGCGTTCTAAGTGAATACAGGAGTAAGATAAGGCTGATTGCCTGCTATTCCCAAGATATTCTTAATTGTGGTGGACTGGATTAAGAGCCAGACTCTCTGGGATGAGGAGACGAGAATACGTTAGACCATCGATAAGAAGACTCTGGAAGAACTGAATTTCACGGATGATATATGTCTAATATTACACAAACTCGAAGACTTGCAGGCGAAAAGAAACAAACTGGCTGGAGATGCTGGTAGCGAAGACAAGATTGCAGGTGAACATACAGAAAATGGAGGTGGTGAAGATAACCAACGAACAGCGACAACAACCAGCACCAATCAGCATAAACATGAGAGACTTTACAGAGGCTACTTCCTCCACTTATCTAAAAAGCATCATTTCAACTAGAGGAGGAACGGGTGAAGATGTCATAATCAGCCAGAATCGAAAAGGCAAGATACGCATTCATCAACCTGAAACAAGTTTGTAAATCTTCTGCACTCTGCATAAACAACAAGATTCAGATTTTCAGCACAATTGTGAATTCAGTTAGTCTGTTCTTCTATTCGGATCACACACTTGGAGTGGATGTCACGCAGAGGATTTCGAACAGATTGTATACTTTCAACAACAGCCTCCCTCCTCACTGGCTCCATGCTGAAGATCAGATAGCCGGCAAGAAAGAATCAGAAACAGGCAACAAACTAACCAAAAGCCAACTGCTCAACAAATATGTAGGGGAAAATAGAGACGCATAGAGCATACTTTGAGGGGGCCGTCAAATGAAATCGCGCTCCAGGCAATGCCTCGAGTGGAATCCCAGCAGGAAGCCACGAGTAGGTCGTTTGTACCAGGATGACATTGAGGAGGTCGTGAGAGAACGAGGTGAGAGACTATGGACAGTCGTGGACCTAGCTGAAAAAAACAGCATAGAATAGAACAAAGTGGGGATGTGTTGCTGAAGCCCTGTGTTCTACTCAGAACCCAAATGAATAATAGTAAATAGTAATAGTACATGGAAAACCGATTGATAAGTTATTGCACTACTTTTATTATCACTTAACACTTCAGCCATCAGCTTTCGAATTTCGAAATTTTCTCAAGTCTTCAAACGTATGACACCCATCGAATTAAACCTCGCTTTGCGAAAAATGAAACTCTCTACATTCATCAGATTCCGAAAAACTATGAGAAAACATGTCAACTTTCCTTCTTCCTCAAGATAAAGTTAAACGTAGATTCGTGAGTAGAATAAAATAAATGCAGCGTTGTACTTAAAAAAAACTTTCTAAATTGTAGCAAGTCACTGTAATATTTCTGCTTTGTGTCCCTTAAATGGAACATTTCACAGACTAGTGCAAATAATTTTCGGCTAATATTCTTCTCTTCTAATGGATTTAATTTGTCAAGTGGTATGAAATGCGAAAGTGAGTATGTTTCATTCATGAGAACATGAAATTTAAATAAATTCATCACTGAGTTGAGGTGATAATAAATTGAATATATCGCTTACTTTTGCAATGCATCACTATTTTTAAAAAAGAGCGATTGAGGATTATGGGAGTGTTTTGTCATAAATTAGCTTGAGTTAACTTGAGAACAGCAGTAACAGCATCAGTTAAATCTTTAGTTTATAACTCTTTCTATATCATGCTGCACGTTTGACCTTCTTCGTATTTATATAAGCAATGTCCCGTATAGAGAAAACATGCACACTTTCTCTTCAATTTTTAAATCAAGGATAACAGTCTTTTTGGAAATTAGTAGTAGGAGAAGAAATTGATAGAACAAAGTAGATTGAAATGCAATTTAAGACAATGTGTAACACTTTCAGTACATCGGTGGTCAGTAGGATTTCAGCTGTAATTCACTGCATGTACTTCGTCTAGCATAATAATTTTAAATGCAAATGTTAGTAAAGCACTTTATTTATTTTTCATATTGCAACTGTGCAAGAAATTTTACATCGACAAAGATATTAGTAAGAACTAGAATTTTGAGTTATTCATAACTGGGATAAGAAATGTCTGATCAGAATATCTTAAATCTTACTTGATTGAAGTCCGTTCTCCTAAATGTGCTTGCTGTATTACTGTTATTGTAATACCCTGATAGCGTATTTCAAGTAATAGAGTTTGGTGGATTGAAGTATCAAATCCCTGATGTATAATTTCTCTCACAGTATTTTGATTCAAGTATGGAATTTTTAGCATGTGATATCGACAGACCAAATTCAGCAGGCAGACCATTAATATAAGGTGTGCATCTGCAAGTGATCGAACCCCTGCTGTGGATAGCATGGTGTATCAGTAACGTAGTGTATATATATTCCTGTGCAAAGTAGAGATGTATTGTTAGAAAACATTGGAATACCTCATATATAGAGGGATACAATTGTTTGTTTGCATTATTTTATGTAGTATTTTTATGTCAAAAACTTTGACCTGTCTCAGGAAAATACCCCATTATTTTATTGCTATCTGAGATTAACACTTTAGTCGTTTAATGGTTTATTTGGTCCTTTATTTGTTATGCGAATAGAATGTACACACTTGATCGGAATGCAGCAACACGGAATTTTTGTCACATTATTGTCAAAATTCTGTTTTAGTGGTCTTTCATGGGTTCATAAAGGTGAAATAAACAAATAAAGTGATATTATCTTGGTATTACTGAAGTTGACGACATAAATGTTTTTTCAAACACGTCAGGATTATTTTAACTTATTTATAAGGATTCGATCCGACTCGGAGATCAAATTATTCGATCCACTGCCTGAAAATTTCTGATCTTATAAAACCCATTGTTCCCTTCCAGAAATATACCATGGCTAATTTTTTTTCCTTAACGTTCCCAGTGGAACATAGGGCTTCAAGCTAGGGCTTTGAAGTTTCGATAGCAGGAGTATTTATTTTTACGGAATGGGTTAGCTTTCTTCATGCTCGACCTTCCCCTTTTTACTAGTCTTATTACTGGCTAAGCGAGGTTTAAGCAGTGCGTCAACCGGAGATTCAACTCGAATCACCTGCGTGGTTGGTGAGCATTCTACCGCTGTGCCACTGACGAACCCAAGGCTGATGAGGTTAATAAATTTCAGTTGATTCAACATGGTATAAGTAAATACTGAATTTTTCACATTTTCATTAATTTGTTCATTTGTCTTAGTTGAGCATTTCAACATATGAATGTGTGAAAATACTTGTGAAGCCAAAACAATTAATAGAATTTCTTCTCCAATGTTTGAATGTCTTAATGTCACTTATAATTAATGTATTAAGCATAAATTTAATTCAGAGTAAGTTGGTGGAATCTGAAACGTGCATTTCGTCCCATTTGGGATTTGTCAGATGGATGGTGTTCATATTAAGGTTTGAACCCTTTGCTCATAATTTTAATTGACGAGGCGTTATTGACTAAACCGCTTGAGCCACGAGAGCCACCTCTTGTGCTACGGTCGAACACTTTAGTCCAATCTAACAACGGGAATGTCCGAAGTGAATTAAATAAATTCAGTACGTTCATGTGATTTAAGAAGTATGCTAAGCCATCTAGGACACATACTAAATATTCATAAATTAATAAGTTAACCAAAACAACACTGTTCACTCACTACAACCTTTAAGAAATTGCAACAAATTATTGTCACTTGAAAAAATCTTAGGGTAACATTTTAAGGTCGTTTTAGATTTGCACATCGAAAATGTTGTGTGGCAGTTAAAGAATTCGAAACGAGTCTAACCAAAAAGTGTCTAATCACACCTCTTAACACTAAAATCTGGAGGGGCTACTTTGAGAGTTCAACATGAGACACAAATACATGCTGTGTTTCGGTTTAGCATCAATACTCAATCACTCTGTGAGAAAAGCTGGCATGTTCGGATATATTTCATAGTGAATAATGAGTTTGGCCAACTCATGTAAAATGCCTTATCGGTTCAGCGATAGAATGCACATCAACCCCGTATATAGTCTGGGGTTCAATTTCTGGTCAAGCTGCTCTTGCAGGTACCTAAACTGGTAGTAAACTTGGTTAACAGGGATGGTTGAACGCGGATTTATCAACTCACCCACCACTCATGAAACTTTGAAGCTCAAAGCCTCAAGTCCAATGCTTCGGCCAGAAAGCTGAGGAATAAAACAACAATTATCTTGCGAAATGGAGACAGGAAGATTTGTCTCTTAAATCTTTGTGCTAAAATGTACTTGTGACCGTATTTATTGTTAATACCATTCCAGCATCTACTTATTTTGCTAATTTAACTGATCACTATAAATTATTTTTACTTTTTATTTGTTTCCGTCCTACACTGAAGATGAAGTTAAAATAGTAATAAACACCGCATATTTAAAAATAATTTGGTGCTTTCCACTTCATGTGATGAATGCCAATACTTTCCAAACTTGATGGAGTGTAAAGAAACTATTTTTTGTTGTTGTTTTTCTTTTATTGGTTAAGCCAGGATATAACTTCGGCAGATACTTCCTGTAGATGCAAAAAATTAGTTACTTGAAAGAATACAGCTGCACACTGCCCGCTGGATATCACATTATTCCAAATATAGTGCACGGACCATTCTTCAAGGTTAAACTACTGAAAATTTCTAGCAAAAATTACGTAACAGTAAATGTTATTGCAAATTTATTTCAGCTAAACATTATCAAACCGGTTTGAGTACAACTGTAGCTGCAGTGACTCTAAATTTTCACATTCTGAAACATGCATAAGCACAAGATAAAATGAAAGTGAACTCACTGCCGACTAGATTAAATAGGGTTAATTGTATCAATTAATATTCACGACTGACCAAAAAATACATTTCTGCCCCTATTCCTTGGAGGCTCGTACAGTGTTTAGATTTGATGTTAAGAAGTTCACATGTTAGTAGGATAAAGAATTTCTATCACGAAGAATATCTCGCCACCTTATATCTAAAGGCAGATAAGGTAAGCGGCTTCCATCTTCTACTGTTGTATTCGTAACCATATAAAATGTGACATATTATAAACTTAATGCACACAAAGATAAAGCCATTTCTAGTATTTAAAACCAGCCAATAGTTTGACCCTGCCACCTAAAATTCCTATACGTCTTTTCATGAATTAAATGTATTAAAGTTCAACATAAAGAAACCAAGAGGCTACGAAATGCAACTTCACTGTAGATATCAGAGCAAAGTCAGACACACTATACGAAATCACCAAAAAAACCTATGTCAAAGATCGTTGGAACTTTCTGAAGTTGATGTTCAAGTAAACGTTTACAACCGTTCTAGAAATAAGAAAGAAAAGACGCAAGAAATGGCTCTCAACAGACAACTGGGAACGGACACAAGAGTGGAGGATAGTAAAACAGACGATGACCCAATGCAAAGCTGGAGAACAGAAGGATAAGCTCAGTTCAAAGTACACTGCCCTGAATTAGGAAGTGAACAATAATCCCAGCAAAGACAAAAGTTAATTCTACAGTACACTGGCAACTGAAGCAGAACAGGCTGGCCATAGGTAAAAGAGACTTCAGAACATTATATCAGGTAACCAGGTCTCTATCTGGGAACAGATCAACACAGGTGAAACCTACGAACAATGGTCAACGGAACATAATTACCAAAGAGGGTGGGCAAATGAAACAGTAGACTGGTCACTTCAGATGACTCTTGAGTCGACCGTCAACTGCAGCCTATCCAGCAATGCCAGTAACAGTACTCCCAGAGATACCAGTGGACACCACTCCTCCAATCAGAGCAGAGATCCTGAATGCAATCAAGCTACTGAAAGCTGGAAAGGCATCAGCACCAGGTGGAATTCCCTTTGAAGTACTGGAAATGGACTCAGAGACTGTGTCAGATATGCCTACACCACCGTTGCAGAAAGCAAAGGTAGCCACTGATTAGGAGGAAGGCCACCTTGTCGAACTACCAGAACAGAATCATGCACATCAAGTGAAGTACTAAGTCGCGTCATTTTGGAGACAATAAAGGATGCACTCGATACGGAAATCTTTCCAGGGCGAGCAGGACTGAGAGAAATTACATCGACCTCGAAAAGGCCTTTAACAGACAGAGTTGACCGAAAAGTAATTCGGAAACTGCTTCAACACTATGGCGTGCTCCGGATCTTTATAAAAGTGACTCAACAGTCATATTACAATGCGACGTGTCAGGTGATCCATAACGGAAGATTCAGCAGAGCCTCTGAAACGAGTTCAGCAGTAAGAAAAGGCTGTCTGTTATCACTGATGATATTCCTAATTGTGGTAGACTGGATTATATGCAAGACTTTGGGAAGTGGGAATACAGGAATACGTTGCAGTGATCGATAAGAAGACTCGAGAAGATCTGGATCACTCGTATGATATATGTCCGATGTCACATACTCTTGATCAGCTGCAGGCGAAAACCAAAAATCTGTCTGAAATAGTAGCATATAGAGGAATTCAAGCCAACATAGGGAGGATGGAGATGAAAAAGGTGGCCAAGAAATTACAGCAGCAATCAGAACCAATCACTATCGACATAGAAAACTGGAAGAGGTTACTCCTTTCAATTACCTGAGTAGCATCGTTTCCACTAGAAGCAAGTGATCCCAGTGAAGATGTCAAAGCCAGAATCCGAAGTTCAGAACACGTATGTAGATGAAATTTTCCTATAATACTACAAAAATTATCTTTATATTGTTGGCTGTGTTTCCCTCATCCCACCTATGGCCATGGAATTCTATTAGTTGTCAACTGTTTTAATTTATCAAATTAACTAGTGTCTATCAAGTTCATTTAAAAAGTATATATATGCAAGCGCTGTCAACTATTTTACTTGCTGATACCAGTAAGTAAAAGTTCTCTTCGTCAACAGTCTCCCTTCTCTTCCTGTATTTTTGCACCGCGGTTTCAGTGGCGTAGTGGTTATCATTAGGTTCGGAAATCGAAATCGTAGTAAATTCGTTAATGCAAACTATCAAGTGTAATAATGTCCATATCAAATACTGACATTGATCACTTTGAATCAGTGTTGAAATTCTCTGTACTCATCATAAAGAACAAGATTTGGGTTTTAACCGCAAACCCTAAATTCCTTCTTTTGTATCAGTTAGAAACTTGGAGCATCACGGAGACCATTTCCAGCCGGTTGCAGTCCTTTATCAATAGCTGCCATAGCTGGCTCCTCATTGAAGATTAAGTGGCCAGGGAGATAGAATTAACAATAATAATAATCTGTCACCCTGATGACAATGTCAAATGACATCATGTTCCTGTTTTCGGAGTAGAACTTGAATGGAGAATGAGGAGTTTGGTGTCGTTTGGAACGTGGAATGGAGGAGATCGTGAGAAGAAGAGATGACAGAATATGTGCAATCACAAAGCCAACTAAAGGTGACATCAGAGCATAGGACAAAGTGGAGATGTGTCTTCAAATCTCTAAGTTTTGCCCAGAATTGAAGGGCAGAACAACAACAGTATAATGATGATATAACTTTTCAAGAATTATATATGTTATATGTTTGAATGCACCCCATAACATAATTCTGATTAAAATGATACTTCCAAATCATCTAGTGGTGACAAATAACTTACGTGCCCAGTCTGATTTAGAGTGAATGAAACATGTTAATCGCATCAGTATCCTTAAAAGTAAACCAGAGTTAATTATACTTTACATGGAAAACATAAAATAAATATCAGTATACTGCTAGATATGGATATTGCATGAGTTTATTGGTGATTGATGTCTCATCGAAAGAGTTAATAATTCATTTTATAACATACAGACTAATCGAAAAATCCTTCCTGGACGCTTTAGTTAAAATAATAATACCTATCAGGACGTTTCACTTAAGTGTGTAATTATAATTCGTATTTTCTTGTAGACTGTATACCAGCGTCCTCACTTTTGCATATGTTAATTTTTTTCGTTAGCATCATCTTGTCCGTGTTTTACCTCTAGTAGTTATGCTTCTCTTTGTGGGTGAGAGTACATTACTAGTGCGTCGTACGATATGTGATTCCTGGGGATAGTTTTAATCCCACCGTTTAGGAAATATTCTACTGGATTTCAGCTGTTTGTTTTGTACTTAGAAAACTGCAATGACAGTGAATCTGACAAATGGCATAGTTGAGGTAATATTAGGCTTCTTTTTATGTTGTTGTTGTCTAACAGAATCACTAAATTAAAGAGAAATAATCTTCTTCTTGCCTTCATAACGTTTTGTGATTGCTCTAGTGCCAAGGACGTTTTCTCAGCTCTGCAGAAATCAGTTCCCTGCGATAGGACCATATGAAATGGGTTTTCGTGGTAACATATTTTGAAAAGATGTGAAACAATCTAATTACATTTTATGCAGAATAAAATGCTTTGATTGAATGTTGCTTATTGATATTTTTCAGGTATGGTGGTTTGTAAAGTAATCTTCATGTAATCTATATGTGCGTCGGTAGCACAGTGGTTAGGACTCCCGCTGACCATGCATGAGGTTCGGGGTTTGATCCTCTGCCGACGCACATCTGATATCTATGGTCGGCATGCAAAATTTGGGCTACCGATATCATTTGCTGAAAATCCCATACTTGTACCGAAAATATTGTGTGGTTTCAAGCTATAATCAAATAAATATGCAATAAAAACTGCTGTTTCTTGCATTTTGAAAAGCATTAGTCACAAAATTCATCAAATCTTGTTCTTTACATATCAGCGATTTGTTAATATTATCATTCACTTACTTAATATAGCTAGATTACATTTTGCAACCACGTCATGAGACACGTTGAGATTATGCAACAAAATTAAAGATATAAACGGAAGACAAGTGTAAATTCACATTTTCCTTCGTATATCTTTCATGTGATGTATCTACTAGGCACAGCATGAGGATAACCATAACTGAATATCAAGCTAATCTGACATAACTTGAAGTAAATGGATTCACAGATTTATTACTACTTAAAGTCTCTACAGCATGCAACACATCAAACACAAATTTCAAAACAAACTACGTTATCGTATGGAAATTAAATCAGTCAATGTTGTCAGTTTTACAACTTTTACTCCAGTTCACTGTTTCCGGATGAATAACAAAATTAGGACTAGTGGTCTTACTGTTTTGCGTTATTTGTCATATAACTTACGGGCTCTTTCTTTAGTAATTAAACGAAAATTTATTAGTTATAAAATCGTCGAACAAATAAAATTTCCAAACTCTTGCCTTTTAGTGCCGCTTTTGATAATCGTATGAATATTTTTAATATATAACAATTAACAGCGATTATTTCACATAATAAAAATCAGTCTAAATGAAGATTTTTCTTATATTATTAGTACATCAATCCACAGAGGACCCATATGCATTTCTTAATATCACATTATGACACAATATGCGATGACGAAATAATTAATTAACGAATTACAGAGTTTCATTTGTAACTCCTTCAGTTTTGTGTAAATTTGCAAGATAGCAACGTGATGTAAAAACTATAAGTTGCATGTTGCCATACTGTTTTATAAATGATATTTTTATTATGTAAAATCAGCGCAACTTCTGCAACAGTTTTCAGGATTTATTGAAGGATTCGAATCATCTTTCACCTAATGGTACACTGAAGAAAAGTTGATTTCTGATGTCAAAACAATTTTATGAGTAACGCAACGTAAACTGTTATCGTGGAAAATACCGGACGGGACACAAGAGGGAGGAAAAGAAAATCTCCAGTTCCCTGAAGAAGACTTTTCCTGATGCAACTCTAAAAGTGATATTCTCTGGCCGTCCACTATTTCGAAGAAACGAGAAGGACAGACTTCCGCTTATGATCACTTCAATGTGCATATATCAGTTCACCCTGCTCGTGTGGAGCTATGTAGATTGGTCGTTCTATGCGAGTCTTATCAAAACGTGTTAGAGAACATCATCCAGCATGGCTCCAAAGAGAAGGTACTGGTTCATTCAGAAGCGGTATAACTGAACACCTCGTCAATAACTTTCACAGCACCTCGACTGACTTATCATTAAGAGTCACTTACAAAGCAAACAAAAATATACCAAAGGCAGTGTGTTTCCGACTTTTTGTATTGCAGAAGCCCTCGTCATATGCATCGAAAAACAGGGCTGTGTGTTCGAAAGAAACTAGTCCAGCCTTTACAACTACCATGGACCTAGTTCAGTGTGTTCCCTTAGCCTTCTGTTTTTCTTGTTTTGTTCACTGTGTGTGAATTTTTCTATCTTTGTCTTCACTGAACTCATCCCATTTTCTCAGTTAAAAGGACCGTTATTCTAAATTTGTTTCCACGAGCTTCCTGCTCACACTGGTTATTCGTTTAGAATAAATATTTTACAATTATATTCTAATCTTGTGGAATTTTTTGTTTCTATGCCTGCTGTAATCTATATTCACACCTCATAGTTTACATTTCAAGTTGAAAATTACTATTACAATTTGTTCGCATGTTCATTTTGTTCACACCTGTAATTCGTTCTATTCCTGATTAATTTTTGTTTCTAAGTCTCTTGTAATCCTTCATAATAATTGTATTCTTGTGAATTTATGAATTTAAATACGACTATACAGCCTTTGAAAATGAAATCACTGAAGAGATATCTTTGCTGAACTTCTTCTTCTTTCCTCCAATAATTTACTATCTCATCCGATTGAAGTCGTGAACATTTCTGCATTAATAATATATAAATAACACTGTTTTGAAATCGAAAGACGATAACTAATACATCTCTGTGGGAGCAACTTACGATCAAATGCTATTCATTTGAATAAATAATAAAATTTCGATATGTTCAATATCACAGAAACTTCCGATAATAATTCCATTATGGGTAAATTTTATTTTTATAGTCTCACAGTGTTATACAGTAATATTTACTGATGACGTTTCGAGCACAATTTATTGCTCATAATCATATCAAGGTGATCACACGACTTCCTAAATTCATTTACATAGTTCCGTTGTTTTTCAATTGATTTTCACTTGATTTGATTGGTAGTATTATTTTCCATATCTCGGGTATGAGTGATGAATCATTCCTATTGCATGTGTTGGGTGTAGATTCGATGAAACCGAGTTATCAGATCGTCAAATGTGATCGACGCTGGATGCAGCAATTCTGAAAACTTTGTTCACCACATTTTAAAAACCATATGAATAGCAAATGAAAGCTTGTATTCGGCCGTTAAACTATTCGAACATGTTTAATGGGAATCAAGTCCAGTTAGGACGTATCTTTGTAGCCTAAAGCTTCAACCGAAATGAATTATTCGATTAAGAATAATAACAGAATAAATAAGAACATAAAGGCATTCATACTTTTCTCCTTTGCTAACATAAAAAGTAAAATAATAATAATACTATGAAGTGACTACTAAATGAATGAAGGGGCTAAAGTGAATCTGCCTAAATTCAATAAAATCCCACTAATATGGGAAACATTCCATTTTAAAAATTCAAAAATCTAATGGCGTCGGTGGTATAGCGGTTAGAATGCTCCCCCGACCATGCACATGGTTCCCGGCCGGCGCACACCTTTACCTTGATAAGCCAGAACTAAAGCTGGTGAAGAGGAAAGGTTGGGCATGAGGCTGGCAACCCCATACTTTAAAAATAAACACTGCTACAGAAACTTCAGGTCACTAGCTTGGGACCCTATGTTCCACTGGGAACGTGAAGGAATAAAAAAATCGAATGAACATCTCACTTTTGCTTAGCCGTAATTAAGTCTCATCAGTGCATGTCACATTAGTTTGTTATCAGTATGTCTTCTGCATGTGTTAACAAGTAATTACACTTTGCGCTTTAAGGAAACTAAATCCAACATTATCCAAATACATAGTATTATCGATGAGTCTCCAGTCCAAGGAGTGGTAACACTCTGACTCTTCTAGCCAAGGTACTTTTTCCTCATAAATACTGTTTCTATCTCAATATTTCCAGTAATAATCTGTCCCCCTAAATATTGGCGCATGATTCAATCAGTATTTTTATGTCTGTTGTAGATCTATTTTCATATTTTATTTTATCCATTCGAATTAAATGAAAGTATGTCACACATGTAATGACACACTGTGCATAATGAGAGCCAATGGAGTTTGAAAGGTAAGTGCTGATATTCACAAAACACTATCTCATCTACACATGCTTATTACGTAATCGATTTGAAGACTTATTTGAGAAATGATATATTTTGTTCCACCCCTTCTTTACTTTCACGAGTGCTATCTGATCGTCAACAGCACTGCTTCAAACTTCTGACGACAGGTTTACATACTTGTCATTGGTAAATAAGTCCCATGAATACATAATACATTATTTCTTGTAAAACTGTCTGCTTTTGTGACTTGCCAATTATAAAACTTTGTTCAAATACATAAATGCTGGTGTGTGTGTAAATGAGTACACAATGCACATTTCAGAAACCAGATTCAACACTAAATAAGTACATTCCATTAATCTGACAAATGAAAATTGTTTCCATCACGAAATACCCTAATCAAATAAGTTGTGATGCTTGGACTAGTGTATGCGAGATACTCTTTGCACATAAACATTGTACCAATATCGTATCTTTCGGTATACGTGTGGCTGGGCGCATGGTGCAGTCGGCACTGGACAAAATGAGTTCTGATAGGGGTCATTTGTCAAATTAACTTTATACATTCGAAGCACGGAATATACACATTTGATCATAGGGAATAAAAAGACAGTTGCTGCGAAGAAAATTTTCTTTTCGACGAAGTCATTATCTAGGCTGTACATTCGTGTATTTATATCAAATGGATGGGAAAGTTCTAGAATAATTTCTGGTCAGGGGTTAAATTAATAAAAATTACAATTAGGAATTAGAATGCCATAATAAACAGGGTGATGGATAAAACTCGAACAAAGTAGCATTATAATAACTAAGAAGATTGACATTGTGCAATTGGGGGTTAGAAATGTAAAAATAACAAAATATACAGGAAGTTTGGATAAAATCCAATGTGATGAATAATTGCTTATGCAATCAGGGATTAAATGTGTAGAAATAGTAAAATGACAAAATAAACAGGAAGTGTGGATATGAAAATATGGTAGTGTAGACCTATCAAACCTATCAAAGGGAGTGAAATTAAGACATTTAGGCATAGCTGAGGCGTTAGCTATCCAAATACCCAAACTCACTCTTTGTATCCAAAAGAAATACGTCCAACCCCTGTTCCTGCCATGGCCATCGTAAACAGGTAAAATTTTTTAATAATGACCATCCCATCGCCTTTCTTCTCTAAACTTCCTGTTTATTCATGTCATTTTAAGTTCTCTTAGTCCCTGTCTACACTACCATATTTTCATATCCACACTTCCTGTTTATTTTGTCATTTTACTATTTCTACACATTTAATCCCTGATTGCATAAGCAATTATTCATCACATTGGATTTTATCCAAACTTCCTGTATATTTTGTTATTTTTACATTTCTAACCCCCAATTGCACAATGTCAATCTTCTTAGTTATTATAATGCTACTTTGTTCGAGTTTTACCCATCACCCTGTTTATTATGGCATTCTAATTCCTAATTGTAATTTTTATTAATTTAACCCCTGACCAGAAATTATTCTAGAACTTTCCCATCCATTTGATATAAATACACGAATGTACAGCCTAGATAATGACTTCGTCGAAAAGAAAATTTTCTTCGCTGCAACTGTCTTTACATTCGAAGCAAAAATGCTTGCATGTTTCACATATTATATCCATAATGATTTAGTTTTCCAATGAGAGTTGAAGACTTATTGGCTTAAATATTTTTCAAACCTGGCTTTTTCAGAATCCATTGAAATCACACATTTTTAGGGAAATGTATCCAGCAAAAATTTAACTTATTCGATTTATCGATAAATTCGTAACTTACCTGCCCTTTTCCCTAAATTAGATTGTGGAATCTTTGTAAAAATGTGATGAATTCAGCGAAAACCATTATAAAGTAACGGTGGAATTGAAACAATCCGTGGCTCTAACCAGGACTTCAATCATTTTGTAGTTGTTTATCATCTTAGTGAGTAACAAACACATTGTAACTGAAAAGGAACTCCTAGATTAAGTTAAGGCGTTCAAAGAAACTGTAGGCAGACCACAACTTCAGTTAATCACACAAAAACTGAATGAGGAAGGTACAAAGAAAACCTTTAACGCAATGATGGAACTAATCAACATCAACTAGGAAACCTGTATGAAACAATTTAGAATGTCTGAAAGGGATGTAGAAGAAACATTTGCTAATGAAAGAGAAACTAGATGAAGACTAGCTGTCTACAGATATCTGTAGGCTGGTAGAGAAGAAGGGGATTGTGAACTAATGTAGAAGTCAACAATGAAAAGACAAGCTGGATTCAGTTGATGGCACACCGAAAACAGTGCTATGGAAGTGATAGAAAAGATAAAAGACAACCGAACTACAAATTTTCAGCAATTGCAGACTACAGGTATGAAAGACTTTACAACACTTTAATAGATAACCAGGCCACAACACGGAGAGAGATCAACGCAGGTGAAACCAATGCATAATAGTGAATTAATCATCAAAAACAAGGATGTGATCACTACATTGGCGAACAGATAACTACTGGTTAATATTAACTCTGCAACAAATGCAGAAGCCTTGTTGTTCTCAGAAATACCACAGCTTTAGAAGCGAGAGTGCCTGACAGAACACTCTCAGACACACTGAAAACAGATACAAGGATGGATGTTGACAGATATGGTAATGCCACTAATAAACTTTATAGAAAAAACTTCATCCAAGGAGCAGGGATACTGAGAAATGAGTCTTCTACCGGTTAAATGATAAGAATATGCGTCTTTGTTTCGCGGAATTTCGACTATTTAGCTCAGCCATGACTGCGTTTGGAGACTGATCCTACAAAACAGAGGGCGGTAAATATTTCGATTTCTCTCCCAAAAAGCTTTATGAGGATACTGTTTAGTTTACTAATCAAATCACAAGAATATTTTTATCACTTGGTTTGAAGAGGAAATAGAAATGACACAGAGTTATCTACTACTGCCGTTCATACTATTAAATATGATGAACTGCATCATGTGGCAAGCCACAGAAGTAGGGAAATGGGTGCGTGTTAGTTTGATTAAACAACGCTGAAAGAGCCAGAAATCGCGACTGATTTGTGTGTTGCATGCGAAATACCTCAAAACGGAAATCTCAGTTAAGCCTTCGAAGTAAATACAGGAGTAAAGCGATGTATTCTAATATTGCCACTGGCCTACATCTGAAAGAGGTTATGAATATATTAGTCGGTCCTTGCTCTGAAATAAGTCTGGATATCTCCATTACTCCACACAGGTAACGTGGCTTAGATTTTAAAGTCAAAGCATTGCTTCTTTATTGCACCGAGACTTGGGGCGCTTCTAACGGCCTGCAGACGTTCATCAGTAGCTCCTATTTATTGAAAAAGAAGGTAAAAATATGGTGGTAAATCACAAAAACCACTAACATGCAAAGTTCCAGTCAAAAATAAATGAAAAGCGACCATGTAGAAATAAATACTATTGGTTTCAGCACAGTAGATTGGAACACAAGTGAGATGCGACGGTCTAGACATTCGTGCATGTCATTAGTGAAAACTTGAATAACGAATTAAGGCTTGTCATCAATCATGAAACCAGTTGAAAATGGTAGAAGAGAATTGAATGCAATGGTGACGTGTCTCTGTAGTCCAAAGCTCCAGCTGAAGCAAACGAAAACATTAAAAGTATATCTGCATTAATGTCACCGTTAAAAATACACAAGCAGTCTCACTGGCGTTGAACGCTAAAATTAAAATGAGAAAATTAGATGATACCGTAGATCCACATGTAATCATTGAATAACTTATGTTATGAAAGTGAATTAGTCGAAATAAAATTATATTCCACGAATATGGGAGAACAATTTACTGCATAAAATGAAAAACTGAATGACAGTTTGTCTTGTGCACCAATCATTTATTGCTTTCATGATGACACATGACACCATACCATACCATACATGAGGAACATCTCTGAAATAACAGCTAGAGTACTGAAACCGTTTGATATAGATATAGCACACAAGCCAGTCAAATCGCTTAATTCGATATTATGCAAACCGAAAGATCCAACAGAAAAAGGGGATAAAATTAATACCATCTACAAAATAAATTGCATGAACTGTAACAAGCATTATATCGGCCAAAGTGGACGTCCCCTTCGAATCAGAATCCAAGAACATAAATCAGCCGTGAAAAGACATGATATGAATTCTTTAGTATCAATGCATGCAGACAACTATGGTCATCAGTTTGATTGGGATCATGTCAAAATCTTAAACAGAGGAAACACGAAAAGTGCCAGAGAATTCCTAGAGGCCTGGTACTCAAGCGAAAATGCGATTAACAAACACGTTAATATAGATGAAGTATACCAATTAATAAAAAGTAAATCAGGTGACCAAAAAGTTTAAAATCCTAGTCAATAGAAAGTGGTCAATACATATGTGAAGATATTAACCAGGAGACGCAATTACATCACGCATGAGGAAATTTAAATCATTTCACTTCGTGCTAAATATGGCGCTGAAGATGTTGTCCGGAAGGACGACGAAAGCTTCGCGACTAAACCAACCAGCTCAGAGAACGCTTTTAATTGTAAAACATGACACATTATTTTGTCGTGAACAATGATTCTGATTCAATGTGCCAATAGTAAAAATCTGTTCACATATCTAATGATGATGTGGGTAAATAAGTACACTTAGAACATTGAGGAAACGAGATTCGGAATGAGTTGAGAAGATTTTTTAAACTATTAAGGCGAATAGTATTTTACAAGAAATATCACCCCTGGAAATATACACTGGTTACCATACCCGAGATACAATTTGTACATGGGCACTGTTTCGAAACAGAAGTTTATGGAATATAATCTCCTTTCCCACATACATGTGCATGATGCAGCAGCCATATGGCAACGTAATTTATGACCCTAATCTATTCGCATATATATTATATTTTTAATGAATATATGGAACCTTTATTACATAATAACCACAATTTAAGACAATATGACTGAAATTGCATGTTTGCTTAACGTTTCCTCCATACCATGAAGTTCTCATATTCTATGGATTGTGCAAATCCTTTCAAGAATCAGGGGTGGATTAAGAATGTAAACTATTTAAATGTAAGAAAAAAGTATTCTTACAAAAGTAATCATCTGAAAAAAAAGAGTTTTCGTGTAGATTATGTAATGTATAATAAATGATGCTGTCAAAATGAAGCATCGAAGCATTGAATTTGTCAAAATGCAATTCGATTGGATACAGGGGAATTTTCAATGTCACAAATTCAAAGCTCGTGTATGGATGGCTTCTACTCGTCACTTAGTTGTATAAAATTCTCATCTATACATTCAAACTATATTGTTATTAATCTTTCTTATATTTAGACATCCCAAATAAAAATGTTTGTTCAAGTATATAATGTTAATTTGTGCAGGTAACCCGCTTTAGACAATTTAAAAATCAAGACATGGCATTAGTTTTCTTGCTGTGTCAGGGAAAATACGCAAATCCAAGAACTTGTTCTGATCTACCTCAGCAAATATTATAATCGAGAGGTAAGAGAATTTATTTTGCACCTAAAATAAAAATAATGACCTAATATACATAATCAAAGCCAATAGAATACGAAATGCATGTACATTTAACAATGCTCTCGACCCATGAACTCCTTACAGTATGCGAATTTTGAGGCTGCTTATCAGAAGTAACTTTTTTTTGAGAAATTGAGTCTTAAGGCTTTGTATCAGTGCTTATAACACTTACCATCAGACCGGTCTGAGAGAATAAAATTTACTTTTGATAAATATTGTAGTATTTGAGAATTTTAAATAAATTATACTAACATGGAGCAACAACAAAGCCTGGAATGCCAGACACTTCTCTATCTCAACTTCATCGACTTTGAAAAGGCCTTTGACAGCGTCGATAGAGAGGTGATTTGGAAACTACTTCGCTACTACGGGGTGCCACCAACAATTATACATCTCATCCAACAGCTGTACGACAATGCTGCATGCCAAGTAATCCACAACGGGAAACTTACGGAATCCTTCGAAGTGGGGACAATAGTAAGACAAGGATGCCTACTATCGCCAATGATTTTCTTGATTGCAGTAGATTCGATAATGCGACAAACAACGGGCAATGAGGAAACGGGCATAAAATGGACACACACAAAAAACTTAGAGGATCTGGACTTCGCCGATGATATATGTCTGATTTTCCACAAACTGGAAGATATGCAAGCGAAAAGCAACAAGTTGGCAGAAGAAGCATCAAAGATAGGACTTCAGGTGGACATAGAGAAAACAGAGGTGATGAAGATTCCTAGCCAACACCACCAACAGCAACAACAGCAACTGACAACAATCAGCATAAATGGGAGGAACCTGAAAGAAACAACCTCCGGATTTTCAACTCCAATGTGAAGTCAGTGTTACTTGCTATACGGATCAAAGACTTGACGCGTCATAAAGAGCATCTCAAACAAACTACAAACATTCATTAACAGTTGTCTTCGCTCAATACTCAAGATCAGATAGTTGGCCAGAAAAGATCAGCAATAGAGATATCTTGGAGCGAACCAACCAGGAACCGACTGTGAAACAAATAGGCAGGAAGAAATGGAGATGGATTGGCTGGCCATACTCTGAGGAAACCATCAAGTGAGTGACATCACTAGACAAGCCATCGCTCGAGTGAAACCCGAAAGGGTAAGCGGCGAGTTGGTCGTCAGTGCAAGGGTGACTTGGAGAAGGTCATGTGAAGAGGAGATGAAAACGTGTGGGCAGACATGGAGCCAGGTGAAGACTCTAGCAGAGAACCGAACGCAGTGGAGACGCACGGTTGAAGCCCTATGTTCCTGTAGGAATTAAAGGTTACAATAATAATAATAACATGGAGCAACATTCCATCATAGAAATTAGGAAATCTAATGCCAATTTTGCTTGTGGCTCAGTTGTTTATAGGTCTCATTATTATTTGTCAAACTATTCGGGTGTTTAGATGTCTCCTGTCTCAACATGCTAACAAATATACTGTTGTAATATCAACTGTGAGTATCTGTCGATATATACATTTTGCAGATTTCGAAACTTTACTCAGCACTAGGTAAATCCACGTATTCGACCTAGCAAGACGAACCGTATTTGTCATCAAACATCGGTCCAATCAGTGGTTATGCGATGCCTCTTGTACTCCAAATATTTTCTCCTCATTAAAAAGGTTCTTATCTTAACATTTTCAGGAATATGTTCAAATAATTTATTTCGACATGACTCAGTCGATATCGGACAAAAGCAATTTTGATTTCACTATTGTCAGCAGACAAAGAAACAAGAAGATGCTTGCAATTGCAGAGGCTTGTGTAATTCGAGTTTACAAACCAGGTCTCTGTGTACAAAAGGAGATGGTCGTGACTCTGAACCTACCATGGTAATACGTTTTACTTACAATTCTACCTCTTATTATTATTTTTATTATTACTATTATTATTCTCATTATTATTATTCTTGATTCATTTAAAACTATCCTTTATCAGTAGCATTATCTTAACTCACTTCAACACTATTATTATTGTTTTTATAACTATTACTATTGACATCCGTCTGGTTGCAATTCTTGTTAAATTCTCTAATGTCTAATTGTTTATCTAAGTGATGTAATTGAAGCGTAATGCAATTTATCTTAATTTTGATCTCATATACTCTCTCTCCCCTTATCTAATTGAACATGACCTGGAAAAACATTCGCACTCGTCTTTCTGCATGACTAATTCAATGTAGTCTATTTACTTATCAGTCTTATATCTCCCAATGTAATTTCAAAAGTATATATATCCGTGTATGTAGAGTATTCAGCTGACGAGTTCTACCGAAATCTGATGAATTCATTAAATCCTGCTTTATTTACTTTTATTGCTTGTTTTAAATTCGTATCAGGAAATAAATGTTTCCGCTTTTGATTCGGCTCTGTTAATACATTCACTTTTACACATTTGGAGGAAAAATTGTTATATTTTGCATTTAGAATAAACTTGATGGTATAACAACAGTTTGTGGAGCTGATATACTTTAAAAGGCATGCTGATTAAGCGTTCATTTCACCTATTAAGATAATATAGTCTTCGCTGAAAACAAAAGCTAAGAAATGTCCAAAAAATCAGATATTCTTACATTTAACTGTGTCTGAGATAGGAGCGAAAATAACATTTTGATTCTGAATCTGTCACTTTTCAAAAGAATTGCGTGAAAATAGGTAAACATTCTGTTTCACTATATCAGATACATAATGAAGCTTTTGCTTGTTGCTCAGTCATCTATAGGTTTTAACAACACATAACACATCATTTTATGGACCAAAATAAAACTCTATTCAAACACACAATGTTAATGTGTAAATGAGTACATTTTGCATTTTGAAGAAGTGAAATCCGGAATGATATAAACATTTTTTACCTTATGAGGGCAAATTAAATTCTGCAAGAAGCTGCAGTCTAAGAAATTACTACACTCTGACTTCTGACACACTTAGGTGCACTTCGCCCGTGAGCACTGTGTTGGAAAATAAGTTACCCTTATTATTCTGCTTTCCTTCTTATTTGTGGATGAAGAAATTGCCATTAAAAGAAGTAATTTATGTTATAGATCCATTTCTCTATTGAATCACATGCACTTAAGGCAGCAATAAATAAATGTGGAGCATGTATTAACCGCAATGAAATTATATCCATAATTAGAGCTAAGGGAGTAGAAAACGGAGATTCGTCTTATGTTTCTTTCAAACCGTGAATTTGTTGTATTCCGTGGAAATAGAAACTGCTTTTAAGAAGTTATTTTTAAGGTTTGAAGGTGATGAAACGGACATTTAAAATTCTTACTTCTTTCTGAAAAAAGAAATGCAATTTATTATTGGTAGTCTTCCATGTTTTTAAAAATTCATACTGATAGTTTGGAGTATTGATATGGAATCTGTGAAATGTAGTCAATATCAGGCAAGAACTCAAAAATTTTATCAGGCTTTTGTCCATCTGTTTATAGGCTTCATCAGTACATTTTCACATTTGCGGTTTTTTAAATATGCATCGGGATTGGATGTGTCCATAATACGCTTTTATTGAAATATCTCAAGATTTTTGTGAAAGTGTCTACGCCTCATAGATTTCTGTAAAACATCCGTTACTCTCAAATACACTTCCTCAATTCGTCAAGGTGGAGATTGTTTTTTCTCCTAAAACTCCAACCCAGGATCTTGCTGTCTCTTGCAACGAAACAGCTGTTTTCATTCCTAAAGGTTTCCAATCCTAGAGTTTACGATATTTATTTGCTTCCTTATTTATTGTTGCATCATACAGTTGCAATCGGAAAAAATGAATTAAGTGAGTGTATTTTGCACATGTAAGAATTATGATGATGTAATATGAATAGTCACGGTCATTTGTATTCATTTCGAATGTTTGATTAATGAGTGTTTCCATCCATGGCAGAGTTCACTTGTTACTATACGAGGGCTAGACACATAGCAGTGATTACTTCCAAAACAAAGTATCCATTTTAGTCCTACAAGAGATCAACCGCGAAAATGAACAGCGTAGTTGCAACCACTGACCCAGGTTCGAATCAAGGACATCCATGTCCTCAAGTCTGTACACACGCATTGCAGGTAAGTGTCAAGAAACATGTACAGTTCTTTTTGACTATTGCCTCAAACTATCCATTAATATGAAGTCCTCACATACAGTTATGTTTGAAACGGCTTCCAAGAAATTATTGTTATAATAAAAGTTAGTGAATCACCTGAAAATATACATATTCTTACCTCCAATTGCAGCTGGGAATTAAAAGATTATTTTGATTTAATTTGTGAGTTTTGAAAAATTTTGTTGAATAAGTGAAATACTTAAATTAATTCTGAAAAAATTTAATTAGATTCCATGAGTGTGCAGCAGCTTTCTGCCTCATACCTTCATATATTATGTGGTTAGCTGTTCGTCAATTTTATCCAAATTTCATTTTTACATATCCCATCATGCCTCGGATGAAAACATCTCTATCATGCATCAGTGTCCACTGCTTTATTCCGGAGTAAACTAAACCAGTATCTACAATGGCCTATTGATAAAAGTTAAAATGCGCTCTGAGATCTCTTGTTAAATTGCATTAAGTTTGTCTTAAGATGAAAGGTTAAAATAACAATACGACAGATACTGTTTAGTTTTATTGTGAAACCTTCACGCCAGATCTACTCAGCACATAGACAACACCACTGACCTAATTCCTAGCTATTTTCGGTTCTCTGATTCCGCGATGAGGCTGCTTGCTGAATTGTATTTAACAGAATAAACATGCGGAAACAATCTTGTCGGCTCTTCCGTTTTGTGCATACTATCTAATTACACACGTATATCTGCGGTCTTCTTGTGTTTGATATAATAAATTTATTTTTATCAGTTTTTGTGCCATTGAGTTACGTTAAGAATGAAAGCATGAAGGAAGTTTTGGAATGTTTTCATGTGTAATTGGTTCACAAATGTCACTCCTGAATACCAACTTATCTATGAAAGTATCGTAGAGTAATCCTTTGAAAAACGTGTATTCACTTGGTTCCCTTCCATCAGTTCAGGGTTCACCTTTCAGAAGACTGCAGCATATAAAAAATCATTGTGCACCTTGAAAATGTACACTTACCGAATTCATCTTTGAAAATAATATTGGTTTGAAATTAAATAGTTATAGAGATTTACCTTTACCACCAAATTTACATTGATCGTTATTGTGCATTGTTTTGTTGCACACTACCTATTATCATTCATAATTTGTTTGAGGGCAAAAAACATTGGTCCATACTGAGTATCACAAAATTTACGGATAACCATTTCAGAAATTAAGTAGCTTGCCACTAGCACCTGACGCATCTATAGTACTGACACTCTAGAAGTAGAAATAGATCTGAAAGCAACTTCCATCCAAAGTGGATACCCATCAAGATTCATCAACAAGAATATCAAGCCAAGATTTTATAGGTATGAAACATTATTTGTTCGGTAAACGGAACTGTCCATGGATCTGGATTTCAAGAAGAAATTAACTTGCGATATCCTCAGGTGAAGAATTTTAACATCTTTGAAAAGAAAATTATTTGCAGCAACAATAAGAGCGGTGATATCCAGTTATCTGTTGTTCTACAGGATCCTTGAAGACAGGACCCCACACATATAAGTTCACCTGTTGCTGTGTAGCCAGGTGCATTCGTCTTTCGACGTACAAAAGGGTTCAAGAACACTATCCTGCATGGCTGCAGATATTAGCGGTTCCACATGTACTGTGATAGTCAGATGCCTTGCCATCAATGGGCATTCCATCTCAACAAGCGCATCCATCAAATTAGTCAACAAAGTGAAGTATAACACACCAAAGGCAATACTTTCTCGTTTGCTTTGCATTCTGTTGGAGAAACCGAGGATGTGTGTATACAAGAAAATTATTCAGCCACTTATACTGCGATTGCAACAACTGTGTTGGTTTCTTATGATATGTTTTCAGTTTGTTTGTTTTTCTGACTCCTTATAACTCTTGTATTTCTTCAGAACTCTGACGTGATTCCATATTTTCCTTCCTAAATATGTGCGTTCTGATTACGACCCATCCACTGAATTATTCACCTTTATACATAACTCAAATACACCCATTAATCACCTTTTATTCATTGACTGACATTAACAGCTACGTTTGTGAAAACTCATCGCTTTTGTTACTACTCCCTTTCATGAAAAATTTCACACAGATGCACCTCTGCAGCTTAAGAAAAGTGGATTCGTCAAAGAGAGCCTCCTAGCTCAATACTTAATTGTTAACACTGTGAAACCTGACACTAGGAGTCAAATATTCCCCCGATGAAGTTGGTTTCAATGCGTGATTACATTCTCATGGTTGCCTAATATTTTCTATGCCTAAAATATTGTCAGTTCAAGCTGTAATCACAAATTTAAAAATGTTTTTTTTATCTACGTTAGAATAAGAGTGAGATAGATCCTGTTTCTCACGTATCTCGAAGTGCTGCAGAATAAAACACTTGTACACCTAAAAATTTGTTCTAAAAAAATTAGAATCCACCAGCTTAGCATATGCAAAAGCATAAAATATGTTCACACTGATAATATAATTAATATTTACTTTTTTGCCCTGATGTAAAAAGGAATTATATAAATCACAATTCAGAAAACATATTGAAATATTTACTGATGGAGACAAACAAGTACGTTTCTTTGAACCATGCTTTATTTCGTCAGCTTTTGCCGCCCAGTAATCACTTAGATTGAATAAAGTTGCAGAACTGGAGATTAAAAATCCTTTCTTCTAACTTCTCATGAATTCCAGGTGTATTGTAGTTCGTAACTATATTATCTGTGTTGGTATATATATGGAGACATCTATAGCACTGAGAAATATAGTTTCTGGTTTGGGGAATCTTTCATGATCACAATGGTTCACTTAAAGAATAAATATTTATTCGATTGGGAATTTAGCGTAGTGTACGTTGAACTCAGCCTCTCTTATTGTCCGCCTTTGCAGTTGCTCATTTTCTGTTTTATCATTCATTTCTAGCATATTAGTTCACAGGTGTCTATCGACAGCCATTCCTTGTCTTGCTTCTTCTTTGTTCCTAAAACAGTTGTACAGGTTCCTTTCAACATTAGTTTCACAGAGTTTCAGTGTTCTTCTACACAGGTGTTCTCAGTGATGCTACATGGTGCTTATATCAAGGTAACTCAAAACGATTACGAGCAATAAACTGTGCTCGAAAAGTCATCAGTAAATATTACTGTATAACACTGTGAGATTTTATCAACCTAAAAACTTTTATCCATGATGGAAGAAATAATCAGGACTAGAATACGACATTTATTTCCTTTCTCATTAAGAAAACATTGTTGTTATGGCAGCACATGTATCTTCAATAGCAAATAATCAAACCTGCAATGCAGTAGGAGTAGTATGAGAACCGATTCATCTTCAGTTGTAAAAATACAGAATTTTAATGCAGTTCATTTTTTAATTCCTTTAGCACCTTATGTCTCTTCATTAAATATTGTTTCTAGTCAGTAACTTCTTTTCATAAGTTGGAAGAACTAATCCTATTACAATAATATCACACTGTCTAGTCTTTTAAAGCAAGTACAAGTGGTGCTGATGTAATTACAAAGATATTATGTATTTCTCTTACAGTTTTCTAAATGGACATAAAAGAGATAACAATCAATTTTTATTATTCAGGTTATATGCATCACTCAAATGCTATAAGCCTCAAAATGCCTTCACAGATAACAACCATTTGTTCAATATAGTGAATATATATGCATATATTACGAAACGAATAATGTCATTGAACAAAAGACTGGATAATAGCCGATGATTATAGTAAGAGAAAGTAGTAAGATACTGTTGGCATGAGTAGATGCCCTATTATCACACTATATATTGCCCAACTAAGGTGTCTTTGTAACATACAGGATAATATTCCTCGACTCTATGTTACAAATCTAAAAATGAATGGTCAGTATTTCCCGAATCACAGTAAAATGCGAAATTGTAGATATGAATAGCAACTGGGTAATTCTACAGTTTATCTTTCGAGTTAGTCGAGGATATGGACTATAAGAAGACTGCTTTCAAAGCCTACATCTTACGACCAAACTATTTCAAATTTACTCTTAAGCCTTTTTCGTATTTATCCATCCTTTCATCTACATAATGTGTGCGTCGGTGGCATAGCGGTTAGGATGCTAGCCGACCATGCACATGCTCCGGGGTTTGATCCCCGGCCGGCGCACTCCTTCACCTCGCTAAGCCAGAAATAATGTTGGTGAAGGGGAAAATTTGGGCATGAGGCTAGCAAGCTCATCCTGTAAAATAAACACAGCTACAGAAACTTCAAGCCACTAGCTTGAAGCCCTATGTTCCACTGGGGAACGTAAAGGAAAAATAACCTTCATAATAATTCGTATTCGTATTATATACGCCAATTAAATATATGGAAGTTGGCATTTCCAAAGTTCACTCAACCCGACATAATTTGAAAACTACCTCCTTTCGTTTTATGTTAAATGATTGACTTAATAAAAATCTATTACGGCGTGCGATGAAATGCTATCTTCTTTCTGTTACACTTCAACGACGTAACCATATAGTGAGAAAACGCTGGAGAATTCCATAGAAATGTGACCAAGTGTTTATACATTATGTGTCATTCGAGAACTATGCTTTATAACAAAAAAAGAGTCGAGCTATCATAAAGATCAGGTTTAATAAATACTACAATTTTCACCCATATATTTCAGTGTGATATTTGTCTTGTGTTTGTACTAGTAAGAATTATGGGATCCACTTGTCCTACTTCTTTACACTCATCATTAATATGGGATTATGAAAGAAGCAGTCAGTAATTATTGCATTAGCAGGTGATGATACAAATGTACACAAGAGTCCTTACCGTCTGCATCTTCAGCTGAGAAAAGGAAAGTGATACGCAGATTAGACAAGGAAATTAGGAAAATTCATTAGTAACTATTTTATTTTTTATTATAGTGGAAATTACAGTTAATCCATCATCCTCTTGAATGGAAAACGTTGTATTCACAGCACTTCTTTATTCTGCTACTTCGTGCACGGAACATATGGCTTCGTGCTAGACAATTTGGATTTTTGGTAGCAGTGATTTTATTTTTACAAACTGGGCGCCGTTCTTTCTCCTTTTCTTTTTTCTTTATTCTTGCATGACTTGCCTCACTCTGATGAAATGAACTTTGTTAAGTATGTCAATGACCTAACTATTTCAATATCTGTTTACTCCCAGATAGACTGTGCTATGATGAACAGCTTTCTATCAGGAGTTAGAAAACAGTCTTCGTCTAACGGTCTTAAACTAAATCCTTCCAAATGTCAGACTGTTGATTTCAGTTCCCGATGTAAAACAAAGTTAAATGAAGCTGTTAATTCCGTCGCAAAGTTGATGACATTGATAAGAAGTTAAGGCATTCAGGCAGAACTCAACTCCTCCTCTTACAGTTTGTCAGCTCGTGCATCTTACCTATTCTTCTTTACTGTTCACCATTATTCTTTCCTGGATTTCTTTAAAAAGACTATATCATACTTTGTAGAACTCCACAGACTGACAGTCAAAATGGCGAGTGGCACCCCATTGGGTTATATCGTTGACATAGTCATTGATAGGCACTTGATTTCATGCGAAAAATTTGCCAAAGGATTTTTGTCAGACTGTAAGCATCCACTTTACCTGCAGTTTTCACCTTGCATCTCCTCAGGTAAAATAAGCAGTTTTTTCAAAAGACTTTATGCTCCCACATCTAAGTTTAAGATTTCTACGATTCCATATATGGCACGTATTTTATGTGATGAAAATATTGTCGAGGACGAACTAACTATCCTTCTTTGTACTAGTAAATAACCCCTTTTTCTCCATCTCTATTCAGTCAAGCTTTACTGTTATTATTCTTTTTATGTTTGTTATCCTCCCACATTTTTCGGGTTATTTCCTCTTAAGTATAAACATCATTTAAGCTATGTCGTAATTGTTATATTTTGTTTATCCTTTCGCCACGCCATATCGAGAGAACATTAGATTCAGTACTCTACAAAATACCTAAATTTCCACACTGTATCGACAATACTGTTTGAAGCAAACCCGCTGTTATTATTATTAGAGTTATCATTCTTATTCTGTACTTTGTTCGTTTTTGATTACTGTAAACGTGGACGGATTCCTGGGGTTAATTTTATTCATATTCTGAGTATATCAGATGCAATATTATGACAAATGTTGAGGATTCTATTCTATATTATAAGAACTTTTCAGAATAAAACAGATTATTATTATTGTTATACTTAGGGTAACCTGAATCCAGTGACTTATTTATTTTATTTTTATTTTTTATTTTGATTACAGCTTGATGCCACACTGTATTTTTAGGTACAGGTATGGAATTTTCAGCATGGATATCGGTAGCCTAAATTTTGCAGGCCGACCATAGATATCAAGTGTGCGCCGGCAGGGGGTCGAACCCCGGACCATGTGCATGGTCGGCGAGAGTCCTAACCACTGTGCTACCGACGCACAGTGTGAAGTTTAACGTTTGCTTGATGTTGCTATCTAACGAAAGTGGCACTGATGTCAACTAATCCAATATAACCAATCATTTAAATTCTTTACTGAAAGTTAACTTACTGCCTCCTCGACCTTGATGTGCAGTTGAAAAGAATTTCGAAAATATTAGAAACTTGCATAGATGCTGTATTCATTGTATCGGCATTATCAGAAACCTATCATCTTTTTAAACCCCAGTCACTATAGTTCTTACGAATGTGTTCAAAATACTCCATGCTTTTCTGGCTTATCGCGAGGGATACATGTCAGTGTATGAGTTGAATATCAATAGAAGGTTAAAAAATTATAAACTGCATACATTCTGAATGCTTCTATTCAAAAATCGCTGTATTATGTGTGCATGGAAGTGTATATAACGTCGAGTTTCTAGCTACAGAACTGCATGCTTAACACAGATGATCTGCTTTCGTTCATCTACCAGAAAAAAAGAGACTAATGAATAAATTCGACGTATTTCGGTGGATTTGGAGTACAAAACTAAATCAGTTGTTCAAAACTCTGACGGAAAATGACTTACATTCTTTCGATATCCCATGCACTATGGATATATAAATATGTATAGAGAGAGAATTATTATTTGCGTTCACTTATGCATTATACGATATTCATATTTCATCTATTACGACTGCTGAAAACTCCATCTATGCGAACTACATGTTTTGAAAATCATCCATGAAACTAATCTGTGTATTTATTCTATTTCTTTTATATAAGTGCATTGCATTTTCCATAGCTCTCTTCTGATACCTCAATATAGTTTAAATTAATCTAATGAAAGTTGAAATGTCATGTGCGTTTATTATATGAATCAACGTTTTATTCATCTTATTGCACCGCACTCCAAAGTTCTTTGTATTTCTCGTTAATGAAGTCAACAAAACAATCTCATACATTTGGTTCGCTTGGTAAATTTCGATAAGAAAAGGAAGATGAAATTTGTTGTATAAAATGATATCGTCATTCTATTTCACAGGTTCTTATTAGCTGCAGACTACCTGAAATAGAATGATATCATTTTATACTGCAAATTCCGTCTTCCTTTCTTTATCGAAAACAATCTCCATTTCGTTCCCAAAATAGTTAATACTTACGTCTATTCAAACTTTGTTCTTTTAGTGAAAAAAATGTGATGATAAACATTAAAAACAGTTACTACTTATACATTACAAAATATAAAGCGCATACAGTAAAAAATTTTCTAGTGAATAATTAGCCTCTTGGAAGATGTTACACTGAAGCTAAGTCTTCTTTGAAGAATTCGACAGCAAAAATCAAATATTTAAAAATGATCCCTCAGTCACCTATAAGATGAGAAACTAGGTTTCTATTAAATCACTTTTGAAATCTGTATTAGCAGATAAGTGAGATAGAAAAACGAGATCTCAGGTGATGGTGCGTTGTTACAATTTATTATTCCAGGCGGTATTCACCGTCCGCCCGAAATTCACGACTAAGTTGTAATTCATGGGTCATTCGATCGGATCTTAATGGTATATTGCTCTACGAGTTCACCATATGACCGGAGTTCCAACCTCACTGGGTGCGTTCTGATGAAGAGACCCGACCTAGGATGAAACACATGTAAAATGGTCCTCTAACCGTTGTAAGTTAGTGATGAAATCTTGAAACCAATAAAATCCCTGCAAACTAACACTTGACTAAGCAAAATGTTTACTTCGGTTCATTAAAGACTGACAACGTCGTGACGAGCCTTATTTCTTAGCTGGACGTAAAACCCATTATTTTTAAAATCACAGCCTCGTAACCAGTTAATTCTTGAAAAAATTTAAGCATCACAGAACACAAGTTATCAGTAATACCAGCAAAAAATACGAAGGGTATTCGATTTAGGAACTTACCATCTTAGATTCAAAAGAAAAGTCATTTCAAATACAGTGAAAATAAAAATCTCAGGAAATCACCACTTATATTCCAACATTGCGTGACTGAATTAATATTCAACTAAAAAAAATTCAATCTGACAGTTTCTAGGACTTCCAATCGACTAGTCGTTCTTTCAACGGCGACAAAATTATAAACACAATAGAGCAGTCAGGTGATAAGTTGCGTTTCCTTCTAATCAAAAAGTTCCCCAAATGAAAAGAAGCTGAGTGCTAAGTAAAATAACCATGGTTTTTCTGAATTAGACTTAATGGACATGTGAAGTTTGGAGGATACCAGTTCAATGCGTGTTGCAATAAATAACAGAAAAAATCACACTTTTCACACTGCAATGTTATGTTAACGAAAGACTGTTACTTACTTATTTCCGTTTGATCTGCAGCGTATAAAGTGCAAATAACGTGGATATAATGACATCAGAATCCGTTAGAAAAGTGATAGTCATATCAATGCTCAAAGACGCTTTTTCCGATACTAAATTATTAACAAAACAATTTTGAAACAGTTTGTCATTTCTTAAACCTTGTCTAATTTTCTAGCCTGACTTTGACCTCAAAAAGGTGGGTGTTACCGGGCTACTTCATGGATAAATAGTGACTTTCAAAACTTTCACAACATGGTGCAAATCAACAGGAAAGACAGTCAACGTTATACGATGCTTGACATTTAGAAACAACGTGAACCAAGCAAACAGCGGTGGATTGTATTATACAGCGAACCACGACACCAGTTCCCTGGACAGTTTAGAAGACTGTAGGAAACCGGGACTTCGTGGGTGATTTAACTCTTATATTACACAAACTCGAAGACTTTCAGTGCAAAAACGACAAGCTAGAGTGAAATGCAGGCGGCAGAAACAGAACTTCAATTGAACATGGAAAAGACGGAGTTGATGAAGGTACCTAACTACTACCAGCAGTGAAAAGCAGCAATCACTATCAACTGGAGAAATTTGACGGAGAACACTTCTGTCACTTCTTTGAGGAGGCTGTTTTTCAACTGCAATCAGGACAAATGCCGATATCGCATACAGTTGAGGGAGCAAAAGATTTGCACTTACAAATTTTCGCTATAGGAATGGAAGAAATAAGGAAATTATTTAGGTAAATAAACACTATTCTTATAAACCACAAAAAACACCTCAAATGATTGAACTTAAAAAGTGGGTCGAAAATATAACTTCCTCCATTGAGGACTTATAGACATAAACCTGTGTTTTAGTGAGCCTAATAGGCTGCGTATACGCAGAACATTTCAACTTGGGTACAGAAATTTATTTATAATAAGGTTTTGTAATGGATGTTATCCAGGTATACACAGTTTTATTCTGTTTGAAAATCAATCTTCTTTATTTCCACATTTATTGATGAGACACTGCCTTCAGAAAAAAAATTTGATTCCAAAGTAAATGCAAAATACCGATACCGCATATAAAGCGCTTCCATAATTATCACAAATATATTTGTTTTCGTTGTTATATATGGTTCTCGTAAAAATGAAGAAGCGTTTCTTTGTTTTGACATCCACAGATTTTCTTCCAGTTTCGATGATTTTTCACGCATCAGTTCCGACAGCTTTTAAATCCAGCTGTCGCCAACAAACGAATGCCGATTTTGCATACATGTGCGAAAAAACCGCAGTGAATTCCGAGCAAATGCATTTTATGTGAATCAGTGTAGCACATGAAGATTTTTGGCTATGCCTCTGTTGATTTTTCGTTAAAATACTGATATTCATGTACCTTAGTGAGATATAATTTATATAAAGAAAAGACTGTTTATGTTAGCGCATTAGGTTGACAGTATGGAAAAAAGACGATAACGATATACCAAACATTTCTTCTTTTTTGTAGGTGCTATTCCAAAGTAACCACTTCACAACTGATCAATTTAAATAAACCCTACCGCACCGGGGTGTAGGCAAGAAAATGGTTTGAAATGCGAACGTGGAAGTCTGTTTATTGCAAACTCTATAAAAAGCAAGATGCGTTTAACAAAGCACTATGTTCTCAACTTGTAGTAGCCTCAGTTGAATGTGACATCTTCAACCCAATTTCCCACTTTCCTCATGATTGTGGTTGACGTAATTTTGACCTTGTCTCTCTGTGAACTATCTTTTTTTATCTGAATTAGAGATGTAATAAGGTTCAGGTATCTGAGAGCAAGAATGATATCACATTCTTTATCATGTCATAATATAATCAACAGTTATATGCCGAAAATTCATGGAATTATACCAAAAACTTTAAAATATACGCCCATTTTACTCACTTTCACCATCTTTTGAAATTCAAATACAATTCAATACAATCGTGGAAGTGATAATCACATTTGTAGGTTAAAAGCTAATCAAAAGAGTAGGCGAAATATTTTTTTAAATGCTAAAGTCTTCCACAGAGTTTGTAGCAGTTAGAAAAGCCAGGTGATATTTGTCTATGACTTTTTGCATATAATCATTTCTCCTTTTTTATAGAATAGTGAGGCAGAACAAGCTACAGGCAGAGGAGACCTCGCAACCTGAAAGAAACAACCTCTTTTACCTACCTGGGAAGCATCGTTTCAACTACAGCCAGAACTGACGAGGATATCAAAGCGAGAATCGGAAAAGCAAGACAAGCTTTCACTACTCTCAAGTCTGTGTGGAGGAGATGAACAGCACTCAGCATCAAAAATAAGATCCGGATTTTCAACTCCAATGTGAAGTCAGTCAGTGCTACTATACGGATCAGAGACTTGGACTGCGCGTCATAAAGAGCACCTCAAACAAACTACAGACATTCATTAACAGTTGTCTTCGCTCAATACTCAAGATCAGGTGGTTGGCCAGAAAAGATCAGCAACAGGGATCTCTGGGAGCGAACCAACACAGCAGGAACCGATTGTGAAACAAATAGGCAGGAAGAAATGGAGATGGATTGGCTGGCCAAACTCTGAGGAAACCATCAAGTGAGTGACATCACTAGACAAGCCATTGCTCGAGTTGAACCTGAAAGGGAAGCGGCGAGTTGGTCGTCAGTGCAAGGGTGACTTGGAGGAGGTCATGTGAAGAGGAGATGAAAACGTGTGGGCAGACATGGAGCCAGGTGAAGACTCTAGCAGAGAACCGAACGCAATGGCGACGCACGGCTGAAGCCCTATGTTCCTGTAGGAATTAAAGGATACAATAATAATAATAGAATAGTGTATTATGCCTCTGAATTACGAATATCAATCAGGCTGTCCCAAATAATTAGTGGGACGGGCAGGAAATTGTGCTTAATTGCAGAAACAAACTTGGTCATTTCTCACCGGATGTGCTTCTTCTATATCTTTAACGGCAGAATGATAACTGTTTCTCTGCTGGATTCTTCAAAAAACATCATCATCTCAAAATAGGGTTATTTCAAATAATTTATGTATACTTATGAATTTTAAGTACTACCATAAGTGCTATTCCTGTGCTTATAATATGAATTTTAAGGCCATATATCAGACATCTTTGCAGTGTATGTCATTATCCCCGGTGAAACGAAGATTAAAATCTCCAAGAATTTTTATTCGAAATAATGAATTGACTCTATCTAAATAATCACTGATTTACTGTAAATTGCTTTCACATCTACCCTTTGGTTATTCTTTCTTTTTTGTTCAACTTTATTCTACTTGCAACCAACGAGTAGTATTAGTTGCGCTGTCTTCTCCTCAACCATGAATTTATTTTCGTATTCAAGTTTAACATACCTAATGTATTCATACCCTATTTGATTTATATATATACGGATTGTATACCTTAGCTTCTGTATATGCAGTATTTGTAGGTGCTTCTAAGTTGAACAGTGTTTCTTCGAATCCATTTATTCTTCCTCTTTGCATTCGCGTGCTGTTTAATCCGACTGTGGATCGCACTAGACACAGCTTCGCTGTATTTTTTTTCCATTGACACACAGTGACTGTGAATTTGCAGTCGCTCAGCCTCACAAACTTGATGATTTGAGGTTAGTATATTAAACTTCATTTATGTATATTACAGTTTCGTATTCTAGGCAATCCTGGGTGTTTGGGATTTAAGCGTCTTTCAACTAGTTTGATTTCCTAAATTAATCAGGGATTATCGCTCCAGTTTCCTTAGAATAAGAAATATATCTATTACATTGTTGACAAAAAACTAAACTGCTGCTACATCGGCCAACACTCTCACATTCGAATGTTGTGAATCCAGTTTTGCAAGGCTGTTGTCATTTAAGAGCAGTTTTCGGTATTTAAATGTAAGTAATAATGAAAAATGAGACATATCAGGATATACCATATTCATTCATACAGGGCAAAAAGCATTCACGATGACAGATAGACAAGATGAGGAATTTTCTATATATTAACTAATGATTCTTCCATTCACTTTTTTTTTGGTTGAAAAATAATGAAGTAGAGAAAACTTCTATTTTGAAGTTTACAAGGATATATCTATTGAATCCTAAAATTGACTAACCTCATATGATGATGAGATGTATTTTCCAAGTAGTTGGCTGTCAACACATCTTGTTGGCGTTTAAGAAAAAATATCTAAGCAAATACTAGTGAATAACAGTCATGAAAATATTTCTGGATATACATCAGTCAACAATCAGTCGTTAAATATGGATGTACACACAAAAATGCATAAAAATCGGTACATGATTTTTGGAACTTACATCCTGACCATAACAAATTGAGTATATTTTAAAATTAGCATTTTAACTTCGCTTTTCTTTAATGAAATGAGACAATATTTATAAGCTGATATTTATGCATGTGACGGAAGTTGCGGTCAAGTTACGTCAGATATCAATGATATGAAAGGAAGTAATAATTATTCATCCAAATACCAATAACATTCTCACCATCCTTTTGGAGTTATTGTCAAATGCATATAACTGATCAGATTAAATTTTCTGATTATTCACCAGGCCTTAGTTAGTTTGTATGACGGATTGATTGACACAGTTAACTGTTGTCTAATGAATTCTTCTTCATAACCGCAGACCATTCTTTGGGTTTTCCTAATTTCATGGAGTCAATACATTTTGCATTGATACAGTTACGCCATAATCAACTTCGGGACATCAAACTATTCAGCATAGCATCCATAGAGCATCACGAAAGGTACAGTAACTTTCTCAATAATAAATAGTCAATTCGCAATCGAATGCAACAAATTTAATACACTTATTTCAATAAACGCGGAAACAGAGGGTAAGAATTTGCCTGTGAAAGTGAATATTAGCAGAACACAAGACGTCTTAATTAGAGAGACTTTTATGAAGTCATACTTTTAATTTTATAGCAGTGGGTGGCTGTTCATTACTATTAGTCAAAGCATTCATCACTGAACATTGGATTCTGACTCTCACTTTTCAAAGTCAACTTGTTTAGCTGAAGGTTCACGGTCAAGCGCCAAAGCCATATAGCATAAATCGTGTAACGTTCGTCCGTGCACGATTTCTATATATATATATATATATATATATATATATATATATATAAGTATTCATTCCAGCACTAAGTTTCGATTCCAAAATACAGTTCGTATTTCGGACGACCACTTTGGTGTTTTGCCTTGCGTCTGGTCTACGCTTAACGAATACTATGGAAGTTGTGGGCATTAGATATTGAGTTAATGTAAATCTTACTATCCGTGGACGTCAACACCCTCAGTCTCTAAAAGTTGTTCATACCTGAGTAGTTTCTCTAACAGACACTTGATCAGCGATCCAATTCCTAGTGCTTTGGATAACCCGGAAACATGTTTTTACCAGCTTGATGAAGAGGCAGTATAAATAATAAATGTAATGCTTCTTTGCATCCTATACGCCGTCAGTTTCACAGTCATATATTCACAAATTTTTCGTTATCTGGTAGAAAATATTTTGTGGATAACCAGACAAGCTTACTTTTCCCCAAAATTAGTGATGTTCATATTCCTAATGCGTAAGACCATGCAAAGTTATCTGTGGTGTTCACGTCAACCAAAAATCGAAAATATTCACAGTGTGTGTCTACTGGCATCACCAGTAGTTTAACTTCATCTCACCATGAATATCATGAAACTTGATCACAGTACCGCAAAAAACAATTTTCTACTTACTGTAATACGCTGAAGATATGTGTTTATAATTCGGCAATATAATAATCACAATCAAAATATGCATCAATAAACATAGAATTGAAGACTCAAATCATTTATGCTGCAATAAAGCATCGCGACAAGCACTTATCTTCGAAATACTCATAGAAATACTCTGCCTACCTAACATAACATTTGTGGTGCACCACGGTGTTAAATACGTGCAGTTTGAATTTATCTTGTAGTTAATTAAGGATATTGTTTGTAATAGCAAACCGTGAAGGTCAGTCATCAGTCCTCCATGAGCATTTGTGATAAACACAGTGAGACACAGCATTACCGCTGAAATGCTTACCGAACACTATAAAGTGTATTTCCTCTATAAAATAAATCCGTCTTAATTGCATGCGTGATAGCTTACTCAGTAGGCATTATATATTCAATATTAACTGTGTGAATTGTTCAATTGTCTGTCGACACCATCATCAGTCCATGGAGATTGCAAATACTTTTAAACATATATGAGGCATTTTCCCATTCGCGAAAGGATGATTATCTATTAATCATTTTATATTGGTAAGTTGATGTGTAACGCTGCGATTTTTCTATTTCTAAATTCATCAGTTAGGGGAACTTCTGAAATGCTTGTCACCTAATCACTTTTTGCATATATATATATTGAGATTCGCAGTGAGACTTTAATCTAGATTAAATGCGAATTACTGAAGCTTTGGTGCTGCGGTGCTCGTACACATAACGATGGCATATACGGTGGAAATTTAGAGGAAGTCACGAGTGATATAGCATGATGTGGAACTTAAGGGTATCAAGAGGTACTATCATAGATTGCCTGTCTCATTTTCAATATTGTGATGTTGATTGCAATAATGTACGTCAACTTTATTCTAACCGATATACAATTGAAATTCATGTAATAATTGTTAGTGCATTTCGTATTTTATTACAAAGTGATAAAGTTTTTGCTGGATAAAAAGTGCTAAACTTACTTTCTGTTCAAGTACATTTGGAATAAAATCAAGGGATTACATCTTGACAATTTGCATTAAAATTTAACGTTTCGCGGCGAATAATGAGAGTCTCATAAATAAAAATATAGTACCACCTCACACGTAGCACAATTGATTCTGCATATATAGCTCCAACCAATGTGTATTTCAAGCCACTATATATTTACAGAGATTTCGTCAAACATTATGTCAACATTATGTGCATCTGCTGATTAAACACAATCTTAAATTGGCAACCAGCTCCCGAATACTTGATTATTCGCTGAGAGATATTGAATATCACAATTTATGGTGAATAATGTCAATCAAATTAAAATTAGGGTCTTTGATACAACCAGTTCTTTCCATTAGATTGAGTAAAGGATGAACAGACATATTCGCAGGATGTTACGAGCTCGTTTTTAATTTAATGGATTCTCTTCATCTGCGTACATAGTAAACAAGGTCAATTATGAGTTACAAAATTTTCAGCAAACTTTTCACAATTACTTCGGGTTATGGGTAAAAACTATAGGCAACAAAGATTATGTAAGAAGACAAATTATTCAGTTTGGAAAGAGTGACTATTTAAATAGTAATTAGACAAGGGGGTAGAGTTCAGAATAGAAGAGTAAACTACACTATTCACCCTCATAATCCTGAACTCTCCATTATCTCTTATGTGTAAATTCACTCTGTTGTTCTACCTTTCATTTCGCTTCTGATCGATCATTGTTTCTAAGTGAAATCTGAACTCTTCCCTTCTCAACCAATTATCATATTACTAGTTACTGTTTTCATACTGAATAATTCGTCTACTCACACCTTCTACAGAATTATATTACCTATATTTTCTATCTATAAACTGAGATCATTGTGAAAAGTATTGTCAGAATTTTCCATCTCATAACTGATTTTGTTTAGGATGTACAAAGTTGAAGAGAATCCACGAAATAAAACGTAGTCGTACTACCCTGCTAATATATTTTCGTCCTTCCTTTATTAAAATTAAGATTTTTAATGTTCACAGCATTGAATTCACCTGGTTGTTGCTGGAGGCTATTCGAGATTTTGTGATTTTTTTATCCACCTTAAATGTCTAAAAGCAACTGCGAGATATAAGAAAATAAGAAATATACGAGCAATCTGTTCAGAGCTCTTAAACATGTCGCATATCTATGAATTCACAAAGCCAAACTAAAGACTTACGGCCTTCTGAAATGCAGTTAGAGGTGAGAAAAGCAGTAGAATGATATTTAACTAAGAATCACGAAATTTTTGTATACTGTGGGAAAGTCAATTTACATGTTAATCAGAAATCGAATTGCAGATATGCACGACAAATATTTGTGTGAAATTAGGACTTGATATGAGTATCCTGGATTTGTGCGACTGACTGACTGATACCTTCCTAAATTCATTTATATAGTTCTATTGTTAAGGCAGGCTTAGTTAAGTGTTTAACAAACCGAGTAATGGCACTAAGTAGCACAAAAAAGACCTAAATGATGAGATAAAACAGATAGAAGAGGCGTTGGTGTTAAATAACTATCCTTTTAAATTCATTAGGAAGATTGAAAAAGGCCAAAAGAAAAAGAAAAAGAATTGTGAAACCAGTGTTAATAACATAAATAAGAGAGAATATAAATCATCTACAGTTATACCATATAAAGAGGGGACATCTGAGACCCTACGTAGGATTCTAAATAAAGCAGGAATTAGGGTGGCATTTAAACCTACAAACTCACTCAGGGACAAGCTCTGTAGGTTAAAGCACCCAGTTGACCGAATTAGACAAAATAATATAATTTACAAAATGCCTTGCAATGACTGTGAGCTAAGTCAACTACATAGGTCAAACTAGTAGATCAGGCCGGAGTAATCAGATTGTCAGAACATAAGAATTTAGCTAAGGTAAGAATGGTTGACCCAGAGAAGATAAGTTATTTAGAAAAAAGCTCAGCAATTGCAATGCATGCATTAACACACAACCACACAATAGAATGGGAGAGGGTTAAAATTCTAAAAAGTAATCTAGGTAGGTGGAGAGCGAGAGAGGTTGATTACTGAATCCTTGTTCATCGAATCTACACCCAACACATGCAATAAGAATGATTCATCACTCATACCCGAAATATGGAAAATATTACTACCAATCAAATCAAGTGAAAATCAAGTGAAAAACAACGGAACTATATAAATGAATTTAGGAAGTCGTGTAATTACCTTGATATGAATATGAGCAATAAATTGTGCTCGAAACGTCATCAGTAAACATTACTGTATAACACTGTGAGACTTTATCAAAACAAAATTTACCCATAATGGAATTACACTCTACCACAGTGCCCAAGTTTTATTCTTATATCAATGACTGAGTGATATCTTTACCCAATAATGGAACACCAGTGCTATTGAAGGCGTGGATGCAAATAAATTTACCCGAAGACTGGAAAGAGAGTCACCATGTCAAACTGCTAGAGAAAAACAACAACCAATTCAATAACTGTGACAATGCCAGTGTCCATCCAAAGCTAACATTTTGACGGCAGCATCGTAGGAAGGAAGACTTTTATTGGAGCAGGCTGGTATCAGGAATAAGAGGTAATACGAGGACCAATTTCATTGGTTGAGAAATAGTTTTTCTCATCATCGGCCGTGAAGTGTCTTACTGACAATTTCAGCATAACAAATGCAGTACAACAAATATCTCCACACCTCAGGGAATAGCTAATATGGAGGTGCCACCTTACAAGTGGTATACAACGGAGAGATAAGCATTGTTCGAAAAGAAAACGAAATAATGACTAGACCACTCACTATCGCAGATGATATTCTCAATGTTATGAAATGAGTCAAGCGGCAGGTCGTTGCGAATTAAAATTTTGGGATACGTTTGGCCGACTAAATTACTTTGAAACACATGGATTTTACGGCCGATTTACCTCATCTCGTCTGACAAACTCAAACATTTTCAGTAAAAAATCAAAAACCGGTTAGAAGAGGAAGTAATAGCAAGATTTCAGATGGAACGGAGGGAGACAAGATGATGGAGGTATACAGCTATGAACAAAAGTACCAATATTCATGATTGCGAGAAATGTGAGGAGAGTCATCTTTTACTGTTTAACTGGTATTTATATGCAACATTTCTAACCAAATACTCACTCACTTAACACAGATGCATTTCTGTTAGTCTACTCTATTCGAATTTCCGTATCCTTTTCACTCATACACATTTTTTGTGTTATTCTACGTTTTATTTCATCTCAAAAACTGCCTTCATATGATATCAATCTTTTTGAATTATTTGTATGTATATGTCTATATCGACATTAAATTTAAACAACATGAAACGTATGTTTTGAATTGAAAACAAAACAACTGCAACGTTCGGTGTGATCACGGTCATTAATCTGGCTCAAAATATATATCACCATAAACAAAACTTATCATTGTGTGTAAACCATCGAAATATACTTATAATTTATCTGATCTATTACGCAGTGGTCAAACTTTTTACTGACATTAATATTCGATTGTTTTTAATAAAGTGAAGCTACGATGGTCCCCATATTAATCTCTCAAATAGGCAAACCAACTAACTACTTATTGCCACATTCATGGATAAGTAATATAATAATACGTGAAAGTGAAAATGTGATACAACACTTTTTCAACTTACCAAAGTTACCAAAGTTACCCCCATGGGTTGTGCACAAAATGCAGATAAGTAGAAACAATTCTTTGAAGAAATTCATTGTAATTAAAGTGCTAACTAACTCCGGTTGTATTTATATACTGAGACCTATAATTGTTTGCAATCTTATCCACAATAACCTTGAAAGATATTTTTTCCTTTGAACTTCAAAGCGGTTGTGCCAGTTTCGATAATTTTCAATAATAATTCAATGTCAGCACACCAATAACACAATTTGAAATACTTTTAACTCTGCCGTGGAGAGATAAGTAAAGTTTCCAGTGATTTTGTAAACAACTGACAACAGACCATTGACACAATTCATTAAATTTTATCATCTGCTTCGAAATAATATTAATTTTACAATGGAGATAAAAGTAAATTTACCGGCTAATCTGTAAACAAAGAAAGAAACTTAAAATTGACTTTGAATAAAAATCAACACATGTATAAATTTGTGAAGTTTTCTATCATGTTAATAGAGAGTGTTCATACTCCTTAAATGGATTTTTACTCCATTTTGAATTTTTTATTTTGATACACTATGTGTGAATAAAGTAACGAGAATCCTTGGAGAAGGACAAAGTTGATCTAATACTTGAATATCAGTTTGATGCTCACTAACCACTGACTCTATTCATGTAGATAGTTACCTGGGTTCTAGTGAGAAGTCGTGACCAGTGGGATAAAAAATATCGGATGTGAGGACATAAACTCGCAGATGACGTTGCCTAATGTTCGCGATATATTGGAAGTTGGCTGAAGTTAGAATTCATGGACTTGCCATTGGACTGGCAGGTCTCAGCAGCCTAATGGTACAAGAGCTTGGCTTGTTATCATAAGGTCATTCGTTAGAACCCTGATGATGGGTACGCAATGTGAAGACTCTTAAACTAACATAAAACAGCCGTGCAGTACTCCTGGAATATTGATTCATTATTTTAGTGAGTGGAACGTTCTTAAACAATTGTTCCACATCTAATGAAAGCATGATTCGATTAGAAATGTTGACGTATTCAAGAGAATTGACAAAACTATTGGAATCGTAGAGTGAGTGGCAGGCAGTCTGTCTTGTGATTTGTTCCACTTGGTTTGCTAACCATTGTGTAGTTATATGATAATGTGAATGCCCAAAACAGGTCGAAGAGATATGCCTAGCCTGTTAACTTCCGGCAGTCTATAATTTCAGGGCATATTTCAGACTGATGGTCCTTGGGATTCGAAAATTTCGGGACCAGTGAATAACTCAGTAACTCAGCTTTCTAAACCTTATAGTCGCTGCCATTATAATCGCCCTTCTTTCAATCTTAGTTGAATCCCGCTTGTTCTCGCCAGTTATGATCCAACAATATTTTATTTAATTTTACTTGTTTTTGCTCGATTGTGTAACTGTTATCTGAAAATTACGATTCTTATGGCACAGTTTTGGAGAAATCCTACTGATTGATGAGCGAATTGACTTTATATATGCAGTCACACATCTCTGTAAAGATTTCGCCGAAAAGAGTAATTTGAGAATACATATTCATATTTATTTACATGGTGGATACAATTCTTATGTTAGACTCCCGGTTGCCCCTGTTCATATAACCAATACTCAAATAATCCTTTCATATTTAAAGTTCACATAAGGCACTTGACATTACAATAGAGTTATATGGTTATATCAGACGCATTGCATAAATAATAAGGTAAGAAATCATGATCCAATCAAATCAGAATGAAACGGCTCGATACAAATTATCCTGAGATTTGAGATCATTTCAAAAGTGAGGGAAAGTAATGCTCGATTAAACTTTGTACGAATAAAAATAGGGGTGTAAGAGAGTGAGATTCTGCTCCAAGTTTTTAATTGTTAGCAGAATAATTACTGATAGTTCTTCTTGCATAAAGACACAGAGATATGAGCACGAAAGCTGAACACAATAAGCTCTCAACGCCCATTTCACAAGTAATTTCGCTAACTATACACATCAGTATATTAATTATTTATTTTTAATGCAGTCAGAGATGTTTTCATTTATTTCTCACTCACGTAAACAATTGAATAAGACGTGCGTAATAGATATACACGAATTAGCTCTTGTAGCAGGCATTCTCAATGTTTAACCTACTCTACGTGTACAACCTACAATCATCTGATATCTTCAAGTAATATTCTGATAGATATTATTCTATTCAGCACAAATAGTAAAACCACCAGAGTCTTTAAAATATATGTGTATGAAAACAAATGTGAATGCGAATATTGAACACAATAAATATACAACGCCCAATTGTCAAGTAATCTTTTCCAATCATACACATCAGTTGATAAATTATTTACTTTTATTCTAGTCATGAATGTTTGTGACTTTAGTATTCATAATCTTGTCTTTAGTATTGGTGTTCACTCCTTAGTCACGTAAACAACTAAATATGGTGTTTGTAAGCAATATGCCTATGATAACAAACGATTTTGTTTTCACTGCAACGATTATCACTCTTTAAACTATTCTTCATGTGCGACTCAAAAATCATTTGAAGTCTTCAAATATCACAGCTCATTCAGCTTTCGCGGTGTTTTTAGCAAAAGAGAGGTGATGAGATTGTACACAAACGTCTCGTAGGGAATCACTGTAGACTTCTTATTTCTTCAATAATAAAACAAGAACAATAGTGGTTCGTGTAGAATAATATGGTACCATAATTTATTGCGTTAGCTTCTCCACAGAACTGTGGAACTTTCTGTCAAGTATGTTGACACTTTCCTGTAGATGAATTTAATGATAATTTATTTAAGCTGTGAGCATCTGATGAGGAGCCAACGAAATAAATGATGGTACCATATTATACTGCACAAACCACTGTTGTTCTTGCTTTATTCACTTCCTTCAATAATGTGTTTGTCTTTCTACATAAGGTGAACAACAAAAGAAAACTATAGTACTTTGACATCGCATTCAACTATACCTGGTAAAAGCAATCATTGATATCCATTCACAATCTTGTTTGATGTAATTTTATGTTAGAAATTGAACAAAAGTACTAGTGACTCATCGGTCCACTCATCCCAGCTACCACCCTAAATAGAAATAACAGTTTTGCTTACGCAAACCATTTCAATATTCAGATCACGTGCTGGAAGATTTAAAAATCCTGACTGTCAGATGCTATACTCATTTAGATCAGAAAATGGTTTACTCTCCATCGGGTGCTCACTTTTGTTTCATTACACCTGACATTTTGTGGTAATATCAAGAGTGAGTGCATATTTTGTTCAAAAAGTTACACCAAATGAATTAGATTTGGAAAACGCTTCACATTGCGGCCAACCTTATGGAAATGCAAAATGAACGGGCTTTCGTCAGATAAAGAAACGAAAACGTAAAAATTATAAAAAAACACGTAATTTCGACACGCAATGCACAGTAAATGGAATGACAATGTTTATCAGTATTGAGGAATAATTTTTTTCCACATGTATCAGCATGTAAATTTTATATGCGCAGATAGTAGGCATATTTCTCAAGTTCAGCGAAGATTTGCTTTTTGGTAAATTCATTCACTTAGCTGTTATGTAATTACTGTTCTTTTTGCTAACATTAAGTTTGTCAAACAAGAATAAAAAGTTAGTTAGGGTTATTGTTAACTTCAGTAAAATATTCTAAATAGTGTGGTGAATCATCAGATTATACCCAGGGGGGGGGGGGTTGAAGATGATTAACTTTTGACTAGGGTTAACTAATATTAAAAATGTTCGGAGAAAATAGGACGCTAATAAAAGAGCAAGGAGATAAGTCACCAAAATAAATTACTTATAATTTGAAAAAAGGAAATAGAAGATTGGTTAAGAAAATGATGATTAGAAGACGTAGCTTATCTGAAACGTGTAATGTATTGGCGCAACACATTTCAGACATTCTGATCACACACGTACTTGTCATACACAGTATTTATAGAAGGCAAGAAGGCATGAATAGTTACAATACAGGTCAGATTGTATACAGGTCAAGGTCACAGATAATGGGTAGGGAGACACAAAAGTTGTGGGTGAGAAAGATAAAAGGAGAAAAAACAAGGCAAAGAAGGGGTTGAAAATATTATGAAGTAAATTGGGCCTTGGTTCTAAATTGAATTACCAAAGCAGGTTTAAGGTGATAACAAATAACTTTTGGACACATAAGACAGGTTTAAGTCTTTTTATGGCTAAGACTTCAATGAATTTAAGTATGTGGCCCAACCTTGTTTTATATAACGGCTTAAAGGCATTGTTGAAATCAACCTTATGACCCGTCTCTATAATGTGCTTCGCCATAGATTATGTTGAACATCTATTTCCGGGTTCAATTGTATCTGGCGATTTCATTTGTTGTTGCAATCACTTTGGGATGTGTTCTGTAGACCTAACCTGCAGAAACCGATGGGTCCTCCCCATGTACGTGTCTCCACACATATATGTAAATTGATAAACACAGTGGGATGTGACACTATCGTTCGGATAATGTGAGGGTTTACAGGACAGCATGTTTTCCTTCACGTCCCCCAGTGGAACATAGGGCTTCAAGCTAGTGGCTTGAAGTTTTTTTAGCAGTGTTTATTTTACGGGATGGGGTTGCTAGCCTCATGCCTAACCTTTCCTCTTCACCAGCATTATATCTGGCTTAGCGAAGTAAAGGAATGCACCAGCCGGGGATCGAACTTTAGACCATGTGCATGATCAGCGAACGTCCTAACCACTATGCCACCGACAAAACAGCATAGTTCTCGTTTTCTCTATGAAGATAAGTTAAGCTGTATAATAAGTTCTATTAATTTCCCCCTCTTTGAGTGTTTGTCTAGTGACCAAACTTTGCTGATCACTGCTGAACGGCAAGGATATGTAAACATCTTTTTGGGAGCTGATTGGATCAATGGAGCTCTTTGGTTGACACTTCTGTACTACTTAATGAATTTCAACAGATAATTGTTGTCTGACAATATTTCAGTGTGGTGTTATCTTTCTTCTTCAATTGTATCGGCAGTACATATACGGTGAATGCGCTTGAACAAACACTTAACCAACGCCTTTTTATACTGTAGTAGACAGAAACTATGATAATTTAGGTACTGTCCCGTCCATGTGGACTTTCTGTCGACGGATCGTTTTACTGACCCATCTTCTCGGCGGGTTATTAGTACATCTAAAAATGGCAGGCATCCATTATTCTCTTTAACGTATGTTAGTGATATACTGTTTTGTGCTCTATTGATCCGGTTCAGGATTTCTACGGCGTCTGTCGGTTTATCACAAATGACTACTATGTCATCTACATATATTTTATAAAAATAAACTTTTCCAGTTTCTTTCTCCACTAGGTTCTCGACATGAGACATATATATATATATCAGCTAACAATGGACGTAGGGGGCTTCCCATAGCAACACCATCGATCTGGAGATAATGTTCGCCCTCGAATGTAAACTTAACATTCTAAGTACAAAGAAGCAGTAACTCTTAAGTAAGATATGGATACTGGTAATAGGAAATCGTTGTCATAGATGTATTATTATTATTTCCTTTAGTTCCTAGAGGAACATAGGGCTTCAGCCATGCGTCTCCATTGCGTTCGGTTCTCTGCTAGAGTCTTCACCTGGCTCCAGGTCTGCCCACATGTTTTCATCTCCTCTTCACATGATCTCCTCCAGGTCACCCTTGGACGACCAACTCGTCGCTTCCCTTTCGGGTTCCACTCGAGGGCTTGTCTAGTGATGTCACTCACTGGTTTCCTCAGAGTATGGCCAGCCAATCCATCTCCATTTCTTCCTGCCTATTTGTTTCACAATCGGTTCCTGGTTGGTTCGCTCCCAGAGATCTTTGTTGCTGATCCTTTCCGGCCATAGATGTAATCACATAAAATGTTAACCGTCTGTAAAAGAGGTACATTTGTAAATAAAGACTCAACATCTAGGGAAAATATTGTTTTGTCCTTTATATCAACGTTATCAAGAGAATGAATTAACTCAAAAGTGTCTTTCAGTGAGAACTTACAGAAGCTTCTTCTAATAGGCTGTAATATTTCCACTAGCCACTGTGCAAGTTTGTGGGTTGGAGATCTGCACATTAATAATAATAATTTTTGCTTCATTGACATTATGGGACGCAGAGGAATGTTAGGTTTATGTGTTTTGGGCAGACCATACATGTGTGGAAATTTTGATTGCGTGGGCTTTAGTGAATTGAATTTCTCTCTGTTAATGGCATTCATGTTTAAGAGTTTTACTAGATTATTTGTCACCATATTTTGTACATTCTTCACATCCTCCAGACTGGAGTCTCTCATAAATTTATCATTATTTCCGAGAATACATATCATTTTACTTCTATATTCAATTTTGTCCACTATGACTACACCAGACCCTTTATCTGGTCTGAGGATAACGATGTCAGTATTGTGCTTGAGTTCTTTTAGAGCTTTAAAGTGCTCAGATGTTAGGATACTTTTATGAAATGTACGACTATTGCAAAATTGGTGAGCAGTGTCAACTAACTTTGCTTTGAACCAACTGTGATGATCTTCAGAAGAGGGAGTAAGAGGCTTCAACTGGTCATATAGATTTTCAAATTGTGCGTGTACTTTGAGTTCTGAGAAATACCTTTGAGGAACGCAAAACTTAGGTTCAAGTGATAAGGCTTGTTCCTGTAGTGATGAAAGTGTTATAGAAGATACGTTGACAACGTATTTCTCTGGATTTACAGGGAAGGGATCCACAAGTTTTTTGTCATTTAGTGATTTGTCTAGCTTCTTACGCATGTTTGCTCTTGTTGAGATGGGGTAGTACATCTATAGAGTTATTGAATTGAATTAATGTCTCTTGCATACAAGTTTCGCTGATGAAACTTTCATCATTCGTTACAGCAAGTGTTACCTAAATAATGTTCTTCAACATTTTAATAACTGTGACTTAAGACTTACTTAACAATTAAGGGATTATGAGAAAACTAGACATTATAAGGAATAATGTTCAAGTAAAACCGGAAGTTGAACGAGGTAAGTACATTGAGTGTCACTCGCTTGAAAAGTCTCGTGAATACTAGTGTTATCAAATGCAGATATATTAACGTGTGTAAAGAACGAAGAAGTTACACAAGAAGTCATTCGTAATATTGATGACATAAGGAAATCTCGTATGCAGAATTTAGACCTGTGGTTTCGGAAGTATATACATGGCCACAGCGGTGTGGCATAAATATATATATATATACATCATCCTAAAGCATTTGAGCAATCCACTATCCAGTTTAGTTGTTACAAACACATCAGCTGCTTCCAACTTCTTTGACTGAATCGTGTGGATGAATCTCGGTTTCTAGAACCTTTGAAAATGGAGTCGCTGGGAAGATGATTTTGTTGACATTTATTCCTTCCTGTGCAATGACCTGATGGTTATTTTACATGACTTCAGGTATGTCTGAAACAAAAAGCTGTCAAGCAATCAAAACATAATTTCATTACACAGAACATTTTTCAGAAAACATTCGGCTACTCGGACCCGATTCAGTGACCCACTATTTCTAACATCTACCGGTTCGTGATTTTAGCGCACCAGTGAGGTGCATCCAGTCAGGATGTGAGGATGAACTTCCAGTCGATAACAATGATTGGTAGTTCATACCATACTGAAATACGCAAGCGGATATTCAGAAACATCTTTAAAAAACGGTTCATGAATAAACTAAATTTCCACAAGCATGAGTTATACAACTTGTAGAGCACCAAGAACTCCACACGATCTATTGAAGCAACATATTCATGCATTGATATTCGAAACGTATTATCTCCAGAGTCACACTAATTATACAAACAGAAATAATGCTGAGGTGCATGGGATAGCATTCAACAGCTAAATAAACGAGTATTCTGTGAAGATGAAAAAATTATCATTTCTGTCTAGTTGTTAAACGTTTCAGCACAATTTGAGCTCATTTAATTATAGGATGTTTGCTTTTTTATTATCACAGTTGGAAGTCATCCAGACGAGTAATAAATCTGCTCCTTATCTTTGACTGTTTCAGCTGACTTCATTGGTAATACACAGTAAGATATCCAAATATTGTTTCTCATGATGATAGATTTATACACTCAATTCTATATCGTAAGAAATATCTTCGAAATCACTGAATTTATCAAATAATTTCTAAACCTTATTTCAAACTCAAATATTAACAACTATGACGCAATAATTTCCACTTAATTACCACTTTATAGTTGGGTATGGATACTGTTGGTATGAGAAAAACGTACCTACCATTAAGACGATTCGAAGGTGAAACAATAAATCTGATAAACCAAAGGGAATGATAAATAAACCCTTCGTAATCTGATAAATCGGAAGTATAATTTATGATTCGAATGCGGTCAGAAATAACATCACATAACTGGTACTTAAATCTGCCCGTGGTTTCGTTACTTCCTTACGTCTCTTACACCGTCTACACATTGAGTTATCCTTTGTTTCACTATACTCAGTATAAATTTCGCAGCGGAGTGCAGAAGATTTCCAAACTGGTGAAGGCGTATCTCACCTTTCCGATTCTGACTCGCTTTAACATCTTCACCCGTTTCACCTGTAGTTGAAACGATGCTACCAAGATAAGTGGAGCAGGTAACCTCTGTCAAATCTCTCCCGTTGATTGTGATTGGTGCTGGTTGTTGTTGCGGTTCGTTGGTTATCTTCATCACCTCCATTTTCTATACGTTCACCTGCAGTCTTGTCTTCACTGCCAGCATTTCCAGCAGTTTATTGCTTTTCCCCTGCAAGTCTTCCAATTTATGTGACATTAGAAATAAATCAGCTGGGAAATTCGGATCTTCCAGAGTTTTCTTAATGGTTGTCCATCGTATTACTGTCTCCGTGCTCCATGTGCACAGTCTGACTCATAATCCTGTCCGCCACAATTAAGAATATCATCGGTAATAATAGAAAGCCAGATGGTCTTACTCCTGTAGTCACTTCGAACTCCTAACTGAGTTTTTCCTTGTGGATCGCCGAACATGTTGTATTCACATATAGCCAGCTTTTCAATGAGGTTGAAATAGATTTGGGCACTGAAATCCATAGTGATGAAGTAGTTTCCAAATTACTTCTCTGTCGACGCTGTCCGGTGAAGGCCTTTTCGAAGCTGAGGAAGTTGAGGTCGAGGTTTGACTGTCGTTCTATGTTTGTTCTGTGATGACAGTGTGTAGAAATGCTACTGGATCTGCGCATGATTTGCCTCTACTGAATCCTGGTTGTTCCGGGTGGCAGAGTTATGTATTCAGTTCATGTTTTATTCTATCCAGTATGATGCAACTTAGTATTTTACTTGGAGTGGACAAGAGCATGATCTCACACCAGTTCTTGCGCATGCCTTCTTAGGCAGCTTGACGAGGTATCCTTTATTTCATTTAGTAGGTACCTTTTCTTCTTCCCACGCCTTTTGTAATAATGGCACGAGTACATCTGCCGCAACGTCTGGGTCGGTTCTCAGTTCTTCGGGGAATTCCGTCTGGTTCTGCTGCCATTCTGGACTTCAGTCGTTTGATCGCACTTAGGATTTCTGCTGTCAATGAAGTATTGCTGTCCACTGGTAGACAGTTCTGTGCGTGCTGCTGGTGGTATTTCTTGGCGAGTTGCAGGTGATGGTAGATTCAAGAGTCCTTTAAATTGGTCGGCCTATTGTTTTATTTATTTCTCCTCCTTGGTTATCAGGTTCCCTTGAACATACTCTATTGGTTTCATCATCTGGGTTGATCTCATCCTGCATAGACACCTAGTTATCTCATGTAATGTCTTGACGTCTCTTTTTTCTACCACCTGCCTGTTCTGCTTCCGTTGCCGGCCAGTGTGTCATAAAATTGTCATTTGTCTTCTCTAGCACTCTTCTTTACTTCTTTATTCAGCACAGTGTACACTGAACTCAGCTTCTCCTTCTGTTGTCCATGTTTGCATTGAGTCATCTTCTCTTCCACTATCCTCCTCTTCTCAATTAGCTTCTAAGTATCCGTTGACAGCCATCCCTTGTCTTGTCTCTTCCTTCTTCCTAGGAGAGTTGTGCACGTTTCCCTAAATGTAGCTTCCAGAGAATTACAATGTTCTTCCACACAGGTTCCATCGGTGATAACACGTAGTATCTCCGACTTTGCTCTGATCTGATCTGTAGTGAAGGCATCCCTTGTAGTTTTGTCCTTCAGTTTCCGAATGATGAACTTGAATTGTGGTCTGTCTCCCGCTTGTTCTAAGGGATTTCAGCCTCACCTTAGAGGTTCCGTGGACTGGATGATGGTCTGAGCCCACATCTGCTCCTCTTTCCAGGTTTTTGTTCAGTAGACTGCCTCTCCACTTCCTTGAATGGCATCGAGATGCAGTCTATCTGGTTTGTAGTATGTCCGTCAGGTGAAATCCATTTTTCTTTGTGTGTATCCTTGTATTTGTACACGATGCCTCCGATCACTACATCATTGAAAGTCAAGAAGTCTGAGAGTAATTCTACGTTCTCATTCATTTCTCCGAGCCAGAGCCTCTCGACCTTTGATGAGTTCTCTTCCTGTATAATATACTCCTAGCTTGGTTGGCATTCATATCGCCCGTGAGGATTTTGATGTCTCCATTCGGGATGCTGTCCATTACTGCTCGTAATTGTCTGTAAACACCTTCCTTCTTGTCTTGTTCGCGTCGTTTGTAACACTTTGTGTAGCATTGGATGACTGTAACCTTCCTTCCTTTTGCTTTGAATCTTGCTGTCATGATCCTGCATGAGGAGATCGGTTCCCACTGCATTAAAGCTTTGGCTGCCCTTGGTAATATAATGATGGCCATTCAATGTCTCAGTGTTCTTGTGGTTGTAGCCTGTGTGACCAGACCAGAGTAGATTACTAACTCTCCAGTTGACAATTTTGACCGTCAACATCCATCTCAATTGCTTTTGCAGATACCCGGCACTTCTTAGCCATTTCTTCTCATTACTTTGACTACCTGGGCAGCCTTCCCAGTCTCGCATATGGTACAGACATTCTACGTCCCCATTCGTATTCTTGCTTTCATCGAGAGAAGATAATAATGCTCTTGATCAATATATATATATATATATAATCTCGTAAAGCGTTAAGGATAAGACACATGTTTCAGCCGCCACCATGTGAATTTGTCCCTGTGGTGCAAACTGTGCAGGCCGTAAACAACTCCGAATCTTCAAACGCATTCTAGAACACTATGATGCCTGGTTACTTAGAGGAGAAAAGAAGAATATCAGTGGATCAATCCTGGAGCAGCCTGTTTATACTGGAAACTGGATGCCCCTGCAAGGACGCTTTACTGTTATGCACAGAGTTTTTCAACGTCACACGAATGGACTTCAGATACGCTGTCTACATAGACGAATGACTGTCTATTCGGTATCTCAAACTGAAACTCTGAGTTCACAAGCATCACATAGATTCACTCTCTCTTGTTTCGTTTTATCGTGTGATTTTATTAGTATCACGCTTATTTTAAAATCGCTCTATTACTGTTGATTATTAACACTGCATTTTCATACAGACTTCCTATAAAGACCTCTACATCTTTCCACATGTTTGTGTCCACTTTATTAAATTAAATTCATTAGTCATTTTTTCAAACACAATTTCTGCCCACTTTTTTATTCTCTTATTGTTATTATATAGTGCATTTTTCAGGAGAAATTAACCCGTATCTCAGCATAATTCCTTCCCAAACTAGATTCATTTGATAAAACCACAGCGTTATACAGTGATATTTACTGATGACTTTCAAGACCAGTTTGCTTTTCATAATCACATGCCGCTTCCGCTTCCTTAAGTCAGTGATTTCTTTTTGGCAATTTTATAACCTAATCTTATCACACATCACCTCATGTTATGTAACATTTTAATTTGCCTACTAAACATGTAATTTTACACCCCGTTAAAATATCTATGCATTCTATGGACTATTTTGTACGTGACAGTATTTGTTTTACTATTCAATATTTAACTGTGATTATAACCACAAATATTTTAATTGCACTTCATACTACTACTGTTATTACTTTAAGTAGTCACCGAAAATAACACTGAAAAACCATATATATATATATAGGTACATAATATTTGTTGTCGTTACAATAAAGGCCAGTTATGCGGCGGATACATTTTTAGCGTAGAATAACAGATTAGTTAGTTATGGGGTGTCAAAATAAATAGTCGTATTTGTGTGACAAATGTGCTAGTCAGCCTAGCACGATTACAAAATATTGTAAAATGGGAGACAATGGTGGTGATTAGTCATAATAGATTTGTAGAGTGTGGGGTAGGAAAATTGACAAGTCAGTTCAAGGTTATAAAAGGTGTCAGGTGAGTGGCTAGTACAAAGTGATCTGTGTTAAACAGGAGATAGTAAGACTGCAATGAGAGGTTTCATAATGAAATAACGAATATGTGAAAAAGAAACAGTGGAGGTATATATTGAGATAAGAGATAATATCTACTAATTGTACTCTTTTCTCAATATATGCCTCCACCTGTTTCATTTCACATATTCGTTATTTCATTATGAACCTCTCATTGCAGTCTTACTATCTCCTGTTTAACACAGATCACTTTGTACTAGCCACTCACCTGACACCTTTTATAACCTTGAACTGACTTGTCAATTTTCCTACCACACATTCTACAAATCTATTATGACTGTCACCACAATTGTCTCCCGCTTTGCAATATTTTATAATCGATTTCAGCCTAGCACGCTTGTCACACAAATACGACTATTTATTTTGACATCCCATAACTAACCTGCTATTCTGAGTTATATATATATTTTTAATAATTCCCATTTTAGCATTAAGAACACAATATTCAGCGAAGAGACTCTTTTCAACGAATTTATTATCAAGCTGTACAATTGTATATATATATATATATATATGGTTTTCAAGAAATTACATCCCGTGAGAGAATTAGGTGAAAGGTATGAATACATGAAATAAAAATAGTATGAAATGCAATTAAAATATTTGTGATTATAATCATAGTTTAAAGTCAAGTGGCAAAATAATTAATGTAGTATATAGAATAATACATAAGGTGTATAGATTTTGGAAAAGCGTACATAATTATAAGATTAGTAGACGAATATAAAATGTTACATAACATACGATTGTACAGCTTGATAATAAATTCGTTGAAAAGAGTCTCTTCGCTGAATATTGTGTTCTAAATATATATGTATACATGGTAGCAAAGGGTGATGATAAATTCGTTGGAAAGGTACTCAGAGGAAAATATTATATGTCCAAACCAAGTTCACTTTTAACAGTCTGAAAAAATTTGGGCATTGTGTATGTGATATTCATTATAATAAAGGTTTTTGTAATTCCCAATGAATGAAAAACAATACGATATTGTTTTTACTGACGCTTAGCTTTTTAATGCTAATAGCTTTATCAAAGTGTTATTAAACCGGAATTTACAAAATCGCAGCTTATATAGCAAAGAGTTAAGGGATGAGAAAATAGATTTAGGTCAATTTAAAAGGACATATTGAAAGTCAAAATAACAATGAAGATCACTAAACCAAATAACAAAGGTAATAGTACATCTGTTATGATATCAAAACAAAGTTCACTAACTTGATCATCGTTCGTCAGTCTGGGGGCATTTTTCGTTGTCAAGTTGGTCAATTGGTAAAGATAACAAAATCAAAATCAAGTGTAGATTGTTGGATTTGATCAGTGTGCAAAACTATAAAATTGAAGTCGTGTGTGTTTACGTAGTGAACTTGTTTATCACATTCGTGTTGATTTTGTCACTTCATGTTTTGACCAGGTCAGATTCTGTTTTAGTCCGTCATTCTTATTCAGACAATTCGGATTCCACTTGATATGAAGTGCTTCTGTGTACAAAGTGGAATTATTCCTAAATCACTACGAGTTAAACCTCTTGAATATTCGCACAAATCCATACTTGCTGCAAATCACACCTCCAAAGCATTTTTACGAGAAAGAATACATAACTGCAACATCAAACTTGAATCTTATCGAACGAGAATCAAAAATATAGACGACTGTTTAACAATACTTGTTACAAGCCATATCTATGAATCCTTTCAAAAATTGTTTAATGAACGAGAATCTCATTTTCATAATGCCATACATGTCAGACAAGATACAAACCGAAAATGAAATCTCATTACTACAGAAAGGTCTGAATTTCAATATCACTAGAAAGCCATTATCGGTCCAGGAAATAGCACCTATGATCGAACCTGCTCTACAACAATTCACCAATGAAGAATTACAATCTGTTCGCCAACAGATATCACACATATTAATTACACAACGAAACACACCATCTAATCTCACCAAACAAGAATATGAAGCCTTAAGAAATTTGAAGAAAGATAAAAGCATCGTTATAACAAAAGCCGACAAGGGAAATGTCACTGTGATAATGAACAGAACGTAAGAAGGCGATTGAACACCTATCTGAAGGACCATACTTACTCATTGAAGAGAAGAAGAAATCCGCCGAATTCATGCGAACAGACTCCTTCAAGAAATGAAACCCAAATTTGGAAATTCTCTCTGGTTTAAACTGAAACCAAAATCTTATGTACCTTCAAGGTTCTATAGTCAACCAAAGATACATAAACCCACAGTTCCATTAAGATCAGTAATAGATTTCACTAACTGACCGACATACAAACCCTCTAAATACTAACTGTCGGTACTACAACCACTTCAAAAGGACACTCAAAATATTGTAAGAAATTCATTTTATTTCAAATCCCAAATAGAACACCGAGAAATTGATAAAGATGACATTATGGTAAGATATGATATTAGCTCATCATATACTAGTATCCCTATTACCGAAAGTTTTGATATCACTTCCAGTCTACTAGAATCAGATACAACGCTATCACAGAGATGTCCACTGGCACCAGTGAAATAATTAAGAGCTTGAAATTCTGTCTAGAAAGTAATTATTTTATACTTAAAAGGAGTTTATACAGACAGACAAATGGTGTTGCTATGGGTTCACCAGTTTCCCCAATAGTCGCTGACCTTTTTGTGAATAGATTCGAAAATAACATTTTTTCAAGTATACTCACTCCTAAAATATGGTTATGATCTGTAGATGATACTTTTATAGTGCTGACACGAGATCTACACATTTCTTTCCTGGAGAAACTAAACTATCTATCTCCCAGTATCCAGTTTACTTCGGAAGCGGAATCAGACATCGGTGAACTACCATTTATAGATTGCCTAGTTGAGAGGAGGGAAACGAACATTTTTGTATACCTATATGCAGGAAGAAAACCCACTCCGAAAAATATTCAGACTTCAGATCATCACATCCCATCAGCGCAAAGGTTTCAGTTGTTTCCAGTCTTCTTAGACGAGAACACTTTCTGATAACGGATGAGAAAGAAAAAGAAGAAATGTCAAACATTACAGAAACTCTCAAGCAAAACATACCCAAGGAACTTCATCAACAAAATCAACACTAACATTAAGTATGGACGAAAACGCATTCCGAAAACATAGACCTCAACAGTCGTCATTCCATATAGAGTAGAGATGTCAGACGATATCAGAAGAGTACTCAATCAGCTCGACATTAGAGTTTTCTTCAAAACAACAGATACACTACGAAACAACCTTGTCCATATAAAAGACCGAATCCCTAAAGATTCTCTATCTAATTGTGTCTATAAAATAAAATGCTTGCTTGGAATGTTATGCGATATACATCGGACAACACATCACTAGAGAGAGATCAAAATCAGAAGAAATGAACACCGTAGAGCATCTCTTCGACCACCGAGAAATCCGGTTGAACTAGAAAAACTTGAAAAATCATCAGCCATAAGTCTACACGCTATAGAATCAGACCACAAAATTGATTTTGACAATATTGAAATAATTCAGGAAAACTTCAGAAATCACAAAGAACGTCTAATATCAGAAGCACTTCATATCAAGTGAAACACAAATTTTCTGAATACGATTGATGGACTTAAACAGAATCTGACCTGGTTATAACACCTCCCTCCCCCATGAAGTAACAAAATCAACACGAATGTGATAAACAAGTTCACTACGTAAACACACACTACTTTACTTTTATAGTTTTGCACACTGATCAAATCCAACAATCTACACTTGATTTTGATTTTGTTATCTTTACCAATTGACCAACTTGACAACGAAAAATGACCCCAGACTGACGAACGATGATCAAGTTAGTGAACTTTGTTTTGATATCATAACAGATGTACTATTACCTTTGTTATTTGGTTTAGTGATCTTCATTGTTATTTGGACTTTCAATATGTCCTTTTAACTTTACCTAAATCTAATTTCTCACCCCTTAACTCTTTGTTATATATGCTGCGATTTTGTAAATTCCGGTTTAATAATACTTTGATAAAGCTATTAGCATTAAACACCGTAAACAGCTAAGCGTCAGTAAAAACAATATCGTTTTGTTTTTCATTCATTGGGAATACAAAAATCTTTATTATAATGATATTATTGAATTCTTTATTACTGTAATTTTGTGGAGGATTTACTTGCTACTTTGCATCTTATGTGTAAGAAATTCTACACCCATGATTTTTGAATATGTGTGAACCAAACTTTTGTTATAATTAAACTCAATAATTGAATTACACATTAGAACACACACGCAACAAACAACTTTCTACCCCGTTTTCTCTCCCTGTTTCTGATATTATCAATCAAACAGATGAACTTGATGCTAGTAGGTTGTTCAGTGATTGGTCGCTCGCCACCTACGCAACTAGCTTGTAGTTCTATCCCCGTCAGACGCATTTCTTGATATTTTGTAGCCTGTAGTAAACCAAGTAAGGACACGTAGTTGGCTTAACACCATTGCTACTGAAACTGCAAAGTTCACGTATGAAGCTCTATGTTCCCCTGGAAATGAAAGGGATTGAAATGTAAAAAAAAGTTCATAATGAGCTGAGAGGAAACTCAAAATGAACACCAATCACGAACATTCATTACTATACATTCACTCTTATTCAGGACAATTTGATTTTGGATTACTGGTGTTCAATTTAATGTTGCATTAATGGATAACATCAAATACACGTGTTTTTGACTACAATCTACTAACAACCTACCTGTATAAAACTTTTCCTGTACGTTCGGCAATCTTTGAATTTTATTTCAAACGCATTAATGTTGACTATAACAATCATTCTTTAATTAATATGAACATACTACTGTAGTAGGTGGTGATTTTGCTATCGAAATGTCTATTTCACTCACCACTTACTCTTAAAAATTTTGTATTTTATACCTCGAGGACGTCATTGTCAAGATAGTTTCACATTTTTAATATAAACTGCTATTCAGTAGTACTCCTTGACATCAAACTGTATGTTTCGTATTGTTGAGATATGCTTGTGAACCGCAAACTACTCACTCAAGTTCTACAAGTAAAGGAAAAGATTGCGTTGTTTGTTCTCCTGCGTTTATCACAAAATATTCGGATTTCACTGATTAGATAGGGTGGCCAGTATTCGATAAGATGATTCTTGATGGATTGTAGCATGTATTCCACTGTCTGCTTCCGATAGCACATGACCTGTTGAACCACAGGCTTGCTTCCCGCCGTACCAGTGGCTTAAGTGTACTATATAGTGTAAAGCATCATTTTTGATTAGCCACGGAAAGAATAAGAGCGAGCATTAAAGACGAACAGGTGGGATGCGATAGTTAACAAACTAACAAACAAATGTGGACTGTGAGTTGTGCCATACTGTCTTGTCCACTCAGTGTAGAAGATTAAACTAGATATGCATTAATTAATAAACGGGATTTGGGCGGCCAGGAAAGATCAGTGAAATGCAAATACCGACTTGTTCACCTTTCATCTGAACTTCGACTCCAGTGATTTCGATGATAAAACAGCTACGGGAACGAATCACTTCATGCGAGTCTCGTTCGTTTCTGAATGTGAGTGAAATTAATAATCATGTGTTTGAAATGAATTCAGCATATGACCGCTCGACAAAATTTCACCCGTCTACTTCTGATTAAATATTATTTATTTTTACTGGTTGTATTTTTGCGATGTGTAGAAAGTGCGATCACAAGAATTTGAAATCTCCAGTCACCCCTAATAATGGTTAGATATGAAAACTTGCAAATATGAGTGGCATAATTCTCCGCGTTTCGGATGACACTTAACAGCTATACATTCAGTGCTGTCACCTTAGACTATTAAATGCACATTATCAGAAGTGTATCACTGTTAAGTTGCCAAATCGCAACATAATTTTTCCGTTTCTAATTTGAACTGCATGATCGCGTTTCAGTTATCTGAAGTCATTTGCTCAAAGCAGATAATCGGCATTGGTTTCATGAACAAATTTCAATGCATTTCAACATCAATTTTTATGTAGATCTATTTTTCTGTCCTCTGTAAACTCTTGTGAACTCTCACCACAATCTATGGTTTGTGTTTGCGATTTCAAAAAACATTGTATTTAATTCCAATGTCTTTTATGAATGTATCATTTATTTTCCCATTTCCCTGTTTTTCCAGGAAATTATATACTACTTATTATAATTTGTTCGCCATGTGAGTTACATGGTCGTCATTTCATTGTGCGTTTTATGCTAATCACGTTGTCCTTTATATATTCTTGCGCATTCATATAGACTGTTGATAACTTCGAATATTATTCTATCAAACCTAGCTGTATAATTTACATTTGATGACATTCTCAATAATTCACGGAATAACCAGATGTGAATAGATCACTGTCCTAGTCTGGGAAAGCAAACAGTAATCAAAAAATATCCATTTTTTATACAAATATTTATTTCATGTATACCGCCAGGTACAGTTGATAAAATGTTATCAAAATTTTGTCCCACGAGAACGTTTCGACACAGTTATAGTAAGACATGACATTATCTAGGTTCAGAGACACTTCCTGAATATTGTTTGCCTTTATCACTGGAAATACTGATAAAACACACGAAAATATGGAGATATCTGTCATTATCAACAGATGTAGAGTTGCACAGTGAAAAGAAAGTTTCGAAACAATTTATCAGTATATCATTACAGTGAATTCAGTAATCTGTTCGCAAAGATAAGAGAAATGCTACACTTTGTGTTTTTGCGATATGTTAAATGCACTCACACCAATTCATTGTTCACAGTGTATATCACTATTAGAGAGTTGTCCCTAATTCACCGGCTATCGAGTAAATTACCGGAAATTATGAAAGTATGCCACCTCTATCTTGCTCAATGAATTTTGTTCTAAAAGATGTTTTGTCTTTAGAATTGTGCAACAAATGTCCAACTGAAAATTTACACAATTTATAAATTATGAAATTCTGGTTGAGCATTTGAAACTGTGATGCATATTTCTATATGCCAAAATGAAATCTGAATATTCCATTACCTAGGTGGCCGTTCATTGACCTCTAAAATACAAATTAGGTCAGACGCATTGGTCTACTTAATTAGACAATGATTATTCACACAATGAGAAGTTGTAAATCCATTACAGAAAGGACGATTTCGCTTGAATAAACACGAAATATTTTGTTGCAATTAGTACATATTTCAAACAGATAAGAGTATATACATGAGACGTAACTTGCTGCTGAACAAACATTATGAGTGCAAACCACCGTCTAAGAATATCTGATGGTGTTGAAATTAGGAATTGTTATCCTCCTAAAGCTACTCACTGATTACGCAGTACCATACGATTGTTTCATATGACATAGGGAAAGCCCTTATTCACAGCAATAATTTATAAGTTTGTCGCTACAAGCATTATACAGAATAAACAAATATTTTCATAAGGTTCATCGACTTTCTCTGCCCAACCAAGCCTAATGTTGGCTGATTTTCTCGAATTTCTCACTATTTCGCTTGACGTTACTCAAAACAACATGCAATAAGGCTTAAACATCTTATTATTCGCACGAAAGAACCTGTACCTCAATTTTGTCGTAGATAGATAACTCAGTCAGTGAAGTTATATTTTTAGAAAAGCTTCCATACAGGTTTCTAACTTTGGTTCATACGGAAGAGTTACTACGGGAACGCATTCATTGTCGATTTTTTATGTAGGCAAATCATCCTGATCATTATTCCACCGATAGGCGAAATAAACAAACTGAAAACGAGTGGAATCCTCTGAAATCAGTATCGACAGTGTCAATCCGCATAAACAAGTGTTACTTTAAGTAGGAGGGACTTAAGTAATTTAAATAGTTTAGTCATGAAATTAGAGAGCCTAATCGTTTATTTTGAGCTGACATTGTGCACTTTCAACTCATCCAAGAACTTGGTCATGTAAGTATGAAATCAGACTTAATATATATGCGCATAGACATATTATGTCGGTTTCCCCAGCCGTCGTTTCATTTTTCAGTGTTTGCATGAACCTGTATGCATTTTGTCCATGGAAATAGTGGATAAAAATTTGAGCCAAAATATTCACTCAAATGAAGATATATATGTGCTGACAATGGACCTGAGAAATTTGCACAACTATTTTGAGTGCATTTCATACTACTACTACTACTACTACTTTATTAATTTAGGTATTCACGGAACATAACATTTTGAAAAGCCATATGCGCATATACATATATATATGCATGGCAGTGAAGCGTTATGATAAATTCATTGAAAAGAGTCTCATCGCAGAATATTATTAGGTTCTTAAATGCTGTATTATGTCGGAATACTTACTTATGACGGCTGGATTTATCCGGCATGTTGGTTGAAATTTCGCTCGGCAAATTTTTCTGTCAATAATTATCAATTAAACTGTGTTATATGTTATCTGGATTGATAGGAATTCTCATTTCCTGGCTAGTTATGTTGGTGTCCGCGTCATGTGATCTGACTGTGACACACTCTTAACACATTGGTTGCAGTAATTAGTGTTTCAGGTGGACTGTGTCAAACTATCGCTATAATGAGGAAGATGGTATAGTTGGAGGGTAATGTCATCTACACAAATAGTTTACTTCATGTTGAAGCTGCAGCTTTCGGCATAGTGTCATTCAATGCAGATTTCACGTCTCAGTGTGGCTATTTTCGTGTCAAGGACAGTCTTTTATGACAAAGGAATGCTATCAGTACATGGAAATCACCTGTAAATGCTAACAGAATCATCTGTGGGAACCTAATTTATCATGTAGATGTGGTTTTCACTTTATCTGTGGTTGGACAGGAATTATCGTAAGTTGAAAGGTTATCTCTAAGTGAATTTAGTATATATTTGCACTGATTGGTGCAGCACAATATGGGTTATGTGGATTTAACGTATAAAAATACCTGAACTTTATTAATATTGTGCCAATGTGTGCTTAGCTGACTGCCAGGCTAACAAATGTAGGTGGTTCTCATGATTGTTGCAAGTGCAGTGCAATGGAGAAGGCGATTACCCGTTTTATTTTCCTCATGGTTCTACTTAGTGCATCAATTCAATGTATAGTAATATTATACACATGGATTGTGTTGATTATGAGAACTGAATCTAGTCAGCTCTATTACTATTATTCTACTGTTTGTTATACCATATTCACTGACACTGTAAACTTAATGCTGCAATGTTTTTGATCATCAATAGTGGAGATGAATTTTCTGCTGAAATTTCCATTAATGTGAAGTAGTACAGATGCTGTGTCACCAATGAATGTCTAGGTTGCACTAAATGACATTGTTATCCTCATCAACACAACAGGTATGTGTATCCCACAATATTTTAAGTGTTTCTCTATGCTGTTAACACTGTGCATAGCTGTTTAGAGTTCAGGCATGTTCAGCTTATATTTGATGGCTATAGATTCCTAAATATGAGAATGTAATTTCTGTATGGGTGTTTCAGAGTTTATCTTGAGATTTGCGTATAATATTCTAATACTGCGAAAATTATGAGGTCTATTAATGTATACGGTGTCAATATAAAAACCATCTGTGGAGTACAAATACTGCTATTTGTATGAGAATTTCACTTAGCATTAATAGAATCAATGTATTCAGATTGTATACTAATATATAAAATTATCTTTCATAACTTCATTTTGTGCTTTATATTTTAGGAATATGGAGGTTGTCGAATATGAAATCAGCGGAAATGTCAATCTGTCAAACTAACGCTAATACTCTCCATCGGAATTTTCTTCTCTAAATTAAGTAAATGTTTAATATACTCTTCATTTCTACTCCTTCTGAACTTCTTCAGTGCGTCGCTATCCTATATGCTTTTGTAACACATGAATTCGGATTGATGCATGTTAAGATGAGTTAGTGGCATGGAGATTCACAATAGTATTATGAGACTGTTACTTTAGTCATGTGTAGGATTTCGCGTCTTTTTCTATACAATAGCACATTGCAAAAACCAAGTAGGATTTAGCAAGTTAAATAATAATTCTGTACTGCTCGATACACTAAAGTCTTTTTATTTGGGCAGTTGCAAGTCTGTATACTGCTAAACACCAAGTATGTAGTACAAGCAAGTGTAGTAACTTAGGGTTGATAGCTAATTCACTAATCTGTTAATATGCAGTGACATCATCAAATAGACTGTTTACATGGCGATGAGCTAATAAACAATTTTTATTTATTTCTGATATGCTGTTGAATCGTGTGATATTATCTAATATCCATCATTTCTGTGATCAACAACTGCATTGTTTGCATATCTACCTTGTTAAGCGTACGCTTGACCTAACTGTTTCAATGTCTGTTAACTCCCAGCTAGACTGTACTAAGATCAAAAGCTTTCTATCAGAAGTCAATAAATGGCCTTTGTCTAATGGTCTTAAATTGAATCCTTACAAATGTCAGACTGTTAATTTCAGTTTCCGATGTGAAAGAAAGATAAATGAAGCGGTTAATTTCCATGACTGTTATATAATTGTTGATAATGATATAGAAATCAAGTCTGAAGTGAAGCGTATTGGATTAATTCTTTCTTTTGACCAATCCTGGTCTTCCCATGTTTTAGCGATTTCTAAAAGAATAATTCGTCTGACTTTCAACATCAAGAAGTTAAGGTACTCAGGTATAACTCAAACCCTCCTCTTACAGTTTGTCAACTCGTGCACCTTACCTATTCTTCTGTACTGTTCACCTTTATTCTTCCCTGAATTGCTTAAAAAAGACTACGTCATACTTCGTAAAACTCAGAAGACTGTCGGTCAGTGAGACTGTATGCGTGCACGTCTTAGTATAAAACATCCACGATACCATATTTGGCACGTATTTTATGCAATGAAAATAGTTTCAATCACGAGCTAACGTTATTTGCACTAGTGAATAAACCATTCTCCCTGTCTCCATCACATCAAGCTTTACTGTTATTATTCTTATACTTATAATCCTCTCTCGAATATTTTTGACTTAATACCATAACTGTGGGCGATTTCCTGTGGTTAATTAATATTTTAAGTAATTCAGATGCAATATTGTGACAAATGCTGAGAATTCCATCCTGTATTATAAGTACTGTCTTTGGAATTTAAGTAAATTATTAATTATTAGGACTTCAATGATAGCACTTTATCCTGCTTGACATGTTCTTCTTGCATTAATCATGATACAACTGCGTTTCACAGAACTCATCACACAGCGTATCAACCCTAGATGCATACTAAACGCATGCATAATGCTTATGAGCTAGGTATGCAAATCAAAGTTAACGCTTGCACTGTTCATTCATTATTTACAAGACTAACTAGTATGTAAGAACTACGATTTGACCAGTTATACAATGTTTAATATATTTAGACACAATTAACTTACACTGATTACTTCTTTGACGCATTATCTAAAGCTACGTAGCTACCTTAAAATGGTTTCTGCTGAAGGTAATCTCCAATAGCTAGTATCTTAGCGAGCAACATAAGGTTACCTTTTAATTACAAAAAGTGTAAATTCTGAGAACTTTCTTGGTAAAAGGATCGTCTCCTTCTCGAAAAAAAGTAAATATACCCTAGTCTCCACGAAAGCGTTTGGATGTATCCATCCTATCACCTCAAATAACTCACTATTTGCAGTCACTAACCAAGTAAAAATAAATTTACGGAAGACAGTGTGCCTATGATTTCTAGATATCATAATGCACCATGTGGAAAAAGCTATATCCATAGGGTTATAACGGTCAGATGCGCGAAATTAATCCGAAACACAACGGCTACGATTCTCAGTCGCAGAACATTGTACTTTGCTACCTAATCGTCTAGTCTTATCAATAGATATTTCACCAAGAAAAAGAAGACCACTGGCTCGAGGGAAATTTATTTAAAGTTTTCTTAAAAATCATGGACATCCGTATTTATAGTCACGAAGAAATCACAACTTCGAGAAAACCACCGAACGTAGACCACAACCCGAAATGTTATTCTTGCCAATTAAAGTCTCACCTTTAACTGGGATAGTTCGTACACTCACCAAATCATCGTAGGTTATCCGCTATTTTGATCATTTTGCAACATACTGCATGGCTGTTAGCACTGGATTTACTACAGGCAGTCCTAGTTCATGTATTTTGGATCTAGTATATTAGACATTCATAAGTATACGTAACACACCCTTTAGGGGTTCCAGTTTCTTTTTGTTCCCAAAAATACACACAAGCAGAACATATTCACACTTCTCATGTGGCTCAAATTTCTTTGATTTAGATTCCCTGACAATATATATCTGATTTTTTAACTGATAACAGACACACTTCTCGAAAAGCTTCAAAGCTTTTTCAACTTCATACCAGGTTCTAAATTCTCAAGGTTTAATATGATCATCGAAAACCTTGCTAATATCAACTCTGATCGTGCTCTCCTCACCAGATTCAATCCTAGATTGTTGCATGCTGTAAACATAGATGTGAAGACATCAGTTTTTCAGATTCCTATATGTTAAGTAACCAAATGAGCCAGCAAAAACTGTCAACCAACTGATTAACTGGAAACAACAGCTTTCGCCACCCAAACATGTTCATGTGCAAAATTTCCGAAACTTCTACACAGTACTAATTCATAAATAGCTGAAAAACAATCAAACCACTGAAAGCCGAATGAAAGCAGCATATGGAACTATTACAATGGAATGAATGCACTGACCTGGTGATAAAAACTTTCGGCACCAACGAAATAATTTATTTTAGCAGGAACGAAAACACAAATGAGGTAAAACGCAACATTTGTGAACAATGGGCATAAAGATAAGTTGTGAATAACTGCAGGATAAACGTAAAAGCCAATGTGTAAGCGAACGGCTACGGAACTGCAATCCAACATGGCCGACAAAAATAGTGACCATCAGGTGCCTAACTCTTCCAATGACCTTGAGCATGCAGGATAATTTCAGCCCTTATGACCCTTTATTGTTGAATTTGTGTGAACCAAATTAAATTTACAATCCTATTTTGTTGCACAGTAATTAATGCCAATTAATTTCTTCAGTTCAACCCAGAAGATTGTTTTCTTTACAATAAACGTATTATAAAAGTGAAAATATGCAGTTGTTTTATCTAATGACAATAACTTGTTGCAACTACAAAAGGGGTTTATTGAACCAGATTGCTGTGAATGGATTTACACAAAAAAATAAATCATCCCACATCTCATTTTGAGACATTAATGACATTCACTAAGTGATTGAGTAAATGTGGAACTATGGTAACGTGCAAGTTGTTTCATAAAGTTTTGATTTCATTTGTGGGACAAAATTAAAAGAAATCCGACATGACGCAACCGCCCACCATCACTTCACTTAGCAAAATAGATACAAGCAGACAAGATCTTGACAAAAAATGCGATTACATTTGTATCCCATTACAAATACATTAGAGGAGAAATGCTCCTATCTTCATTTCGAACGAGTTGTTAAAACTCATTAATTAGTGCGAAAATTACCTGAAAATATCAAAATTCGGAATAGAGTAATTCGGCATAGAACTTGCGATGTATCACTGTTTATATTCGTGCAAAATGGTGAGTTTGTAAGGTAACTTTCACTGATATTTTCATTGAAGATGTTAGTAAACGCGGGTTGACCGAACTCTTTCACTAAAAGTAGCATTCCCTTGAACTACGTTCGATACCCCACAGAAGATTTAACGCTTAATCATTACCAATTTTGTGCAATTCCGTGTAGATTGTAGTGAGTAAACATTTTTGTTTCGGTTAACCTACTGAAACGACAGAAGACAAGGGCCATGCAACAGATCGTTTATTAAGCAAATCAGCACATATTTATAGATTTTCATGTACATTATTATGGATTATTGTTAGCAGACAAACACATTCTTTGATCTTGTTTTCCCATGACCAATATTTGGGACATAAACACTGACGTAAATTACTGCCTACCGATTTGGCTAGCAGACAGCTCTCACCACACTACTACTTTCTGAATATTTAGATGTGGTCTGGAAATCTTGGGATACTTCATAAACCATTGGCCCGAACTCAGCTTGAGATTCTTATGAGAAGTATAACTGATATCGAGGAATTCAAACACTTTTTCATATTCGTACTTTGAATACAGTGAAATAATCTTTTTAGACTGGTAAAGAATACTCACTGTTTTCCAGGTTCACAACTTCTCGCATGCATTTAGATAATGTAAAATGTTAGGAAATACTCAAAGCATTTCTGAGCAAGCTGAGTGTGTTCAATTTGGAGCATGATATCAGTGATGAATTTGGAAATTTGAAAATTCCAACTTGATTTCTTCAGAATAGTATTAACACCAGCAAAACAAAGAGTTCATAGTTTTACCCGTGTACTTCACCTCAATAAATCAAGCAAGATAATTTGAATAAACCCAATACGGACTTCTTATAAGATAGATTGAAATAAACAAATGGCTGACGCATCCGTAGAAGATTTAAATGAGACTTACATAAATTTTCCTGTCACTTATGAGTGACACAAATATATTTCTACAAAATATCACTGACAAAATTTCTGAAGACTCAGAAGATATTCATTTATTAAATTGGCAAACGAAGACGCCGCTAATCATATACGACAAAGACATGCATTTTCCACACACACTAAGAGATACGTGATATATCACACTTTATGGAATCTCTCCTGAGTCATATCACAATGTAATTTGATGTTGTTTAATTCGCATATCCCAAAAGAAAGTCTCGCAAATCCATAGTTTGTATGAATTGTGTTTTTGGTGCATTCGCCATATTCACTCGTCATTCAACATGCTGCAGACTATTTATAATGACTAATGATACATAAAACAATATATGACCGAACATTTTGTGGTTTATGAAGATCTTCCAGACACAGAATACTCTTGCTTCCATACCACTACCAGTTAAACCTACTTATATAGTTATTAAGTACACGAAGAATAGATTAAGAAAAAAAGATAGCTCACAGTTGAATGAAGTCCACGTTCATTGATAACCGTTCAACTCAAAAAACTCAGAGTAAGCTTGGGAATGAAAAAAACTTCCTGAATTATGACTGTTGGCAAACGATCAACCATATTTTGAAACTAAAGCGAACACTCTCCTTCTGAAATTTCCTATTTGAATTCCACTGGCATTCACCAAATTCAATAAAACAATTTGATTCATTTACTTCATACTATGAAATCAAACAGAAGAGGACAATTAAAACGGAATTTTGATAAAAATGCGACAACAACTTATAAATGTGAGGTCTTTTCATAGAACAAATGAAGATGCAAATATGTGATCAAGCAAACATTGTCTATTGCAGATTACATTGAAACATTGATGCCTTATATGAGTCAAGGGAAAGTTGTTCTTATAAAACCATGGAATTTAATGTAGCTAAAATAATACGAAATTTTGAGGATGTCAGTTGTTTCTCTGCTTATTTACTAGGCAAATCTTTCACAAGCACATCTCTATATAATATTTAACTCATATATCATGTCATCCATTACACAGTGATATCAAGCATCCCTTAAAGTCAAAAACCAAGGATACAATTTAAAAATCTGCTACAGGCTACTATCCAAAATTACATGAAATAAGCGATAAAAGTCTCTTCAGAAAGCCATCTCCTTTCGCCATTTTGGTGCATTTTGTAACAAAGAGTCCTAGTGGCAGAACGTTTCCATGAAATATCCTGGTTATGCATTCCTTTTTTCCTATGATATTAATGCGTGTTTCGGGCTGGCAGTTAATTCTAGATCATTACAAAACGTCCCATATGGTCGGAATTGAAAACAAACTGAATAAATAGCCTTTACAGCATTCACATTAAGAGCTAATTGTATAACAGGACTGGCATTCAGAAAGTTACACCTGACACTCCAATGACTATTTATTTGATGAAATAATTAGAAAAGTTTATTAATAATGTTTCAGTCCCTTATTTCCATTGATTCCTGATGTCATTCGCTCCAGAAATTTGTTAATGTCAAACTGTGATTCCGTATTAATTTCCGAATTACTTCTGCGTATGAAACATTGTCTATATGATCTTTAGTATGTGGCACAGAATTATCTCTAATACATGCTCAGTAAAGCGCATATGTTGACTGAATAATCTCCTACAATCTAGGATGTTGGCACCGACATAAGCGCGTAAAATTTGCATAGTGTGCTATGAAAACTTTGACTGAAATCGTTAAGTTCACTATTCATTTGGATTCTGTTTAATTTGAGATATTGTACTTGAAGAATACGATCATTTAAGAAGTGGGTATTAGAAAAGCAAAATCATCTCAAGTGCAGCGGAATATGCAAACAATCTTCTACTACGGATGTAATAGACGTTGTGACTGCTAGTTCTCAAGCATACTGAAGATTTTATACAAAAATTCATGATTGATTTCCATTTATTTCATCTTCAAAAGTAGAGAGATTCTACAGAGTAAGTGAAGCAGTAAACTTTTTATCACTTTACGTCAGCAGCATATTTATTTATATTTTTGATATTTTGGATGGATCAGATATTATCATTTTAGCTCTTCAGATCACTCCGCAAACAGCGTCCTGTGAAACATACAATCTGGTTGAAATTTGTTCTTATTATTGTCTTGAATTTCAGATTAAGTGGCACAAAACCAATGATTTATTGAATACTTTCTGTTTCAACACAGCTTGCTTGTTTTGCAAAAATGTTTTCATTAACACGTAGAATTAACTATATTCTATCCCTAAATCGACATTGAACGTTAACTTGAGACAGAAGAACAGCTGGTTTGTTTTCTGACACTCGTTTCAGGGGATGAATCTCAAAGTTTAAAAGCAACGCTAAAGACATACCGATATATATGTATATATATACATATATAGGGTCTTCCAAATGTGGCAATTGTGAATGATTGGCGACGCACATGGAAATGACGACCATGTAACTCACATGGTGAACAATAATAATAAGTAGCAAATAATTTGGTGGAAAAACGGGGAAATAGGAAAATAAATGATATATTCATAAAAGACATAATGGAATTCAATACAATTGTTTTTTGAAATCATGGAAACAAATTATGGATTTTGGTGAAAGTTCACAAGAGTTTACAGAGGACAGAAAAATCGATCTACATAGAAATTACGGTTGAAAAGCATTGAAATTTGTTCATGAAACCAATGTCGCTTATGCACTTTGAGCAAATGACTTCAGATTACTGAAACGCGATCGTGAAGTTATAAGTAGAAAAAGAAAAATGGTGTTCCGATTTGGCGACTTCACAGCGATAAACTTCTGATAATGTGCATTTAATAGTCTAAGGTGACAGCACTGAATGTATAGCTGTTAAGTGTCATCCAAAACGCGGGGAATTATGCCATTCATGTTTGCAAATTTTCATATCTAACCATTATTAGGGGTGACTGGAGATTTTAAGTTCTTGTGATCGCACTTTCTACACATCACAAAAATACAACCAGTAAAAATAAATAATATTTAATCAGAAGTAGAAGGATGAAATTTTATCGAGCGGTCACAAGCTGAATTCTTTCAAACACATGATTATTAATTCCACTCACATTCAGAAACGAACGAGTCTCGCATGAAGTGATTCGTTTCCGTAGCTGTTTTATCATCGAAATCACTGGAGTTGAAGTTCAGATGCAAGGTGAACAAGTCGGTATTTGCATTTCACTGATCTTTCCTGGCCGCCCAAATCCCGTTTATTAATTAATGCATATCTAGTTTAATCTTCTACACTGAGTGGACAAGACAGTATGGCACAACTCACAGTCCACATTTGTTTGTTAGTTTGTTAACTATCGCATCCCACCTGTTCGTCTTTAATGCTCGCTCTTATTCTTCCCGTGGCTAATCAAAAATGATGCTTTACACTATATAGTACACTTAAGCCACTGGTACGGCGGGAAGCAAGCCTGTGGTTCAACAGGTCATGTGCTATCGGAAGCAGACAGTGGAATACATGCTACAATCCACCAAGAATCATCTTATCGAATACTGGCCACCCTATCTAATCAGTTCAATCCGAATATTTTGTGATGAACGCAAGAGAACAAACAACACAATCTTTTGCTTCACTTGTCGAACTTCAGTGAGTGCTTTGTGGTTCACAAGCATATCTCAACAATACGAAATATACAGTTTGATGTAAGGGAATACCACTGAATAGCAGTTTATATTAAAAATGTGAAACTATCTTGACAATGACGTCCTCGAGGTATAAAATACAAAATTTATAAGAGTAAGCGGTGAGTGAAATAGACATTTCGATAACAAAATCACCACCTACTACAGTAGTATGTTAATATTAATTAAAGAATGATTGTTATAGTCAACATTAATGCGTTTGAAATAAAATCCAAAGATTGCCGAACGTATAGGAAAAGTTTTATACAGCAAGGTTGTTAGTAGATTGTAGTCAAAAACACGTGTAATTGATGTTATCCATTAATGCAACATTAAATTGAACACCAGTAATCCAAAATGAAATTGTCCTGAATAAGAGTGAATGTATAGTGATGAATGCTCGTGATTGGTGTTCATGTTGAGTTTCCTCTCAGCTCATTATGAACTTTTTTTACATTTCAATCCCTTTAATTTCCAGTGGAACAGACAGGGTCACACGTGAAATATTATCAGTAAAAAGTTTGAGCATTGTGGATTAGATCAAATAAAGTACAATTTTATTTCAATAGTTTACACACAATGATAAGTTTTGTTATCGGCAACATTTCGAGCACACCACTGTTGGAATTGTTTTGTTTACACATTTATGATTTGTATTCATATATATAGTTCATTATTTCTATTTTGCTCATTCATGTTTTTTTGTTAAGAATTATATTCCACGTTCATTCATGTTTTTGTATTCAGAATTATATTCCACGTTCATTCACGTTTTTGTATTCAGAATTATACTCCAAATTGTTGATAGTTGTGCTGAGTCACTCTTGTTGCAAGTATCCGGTGTGATTTCAATTAATATCGATTTTGTTATAAACGTTTCTTCCATTAGTTCAGGTTAGTTTTTAGAATGCACGTGGAGATATGTAGACGACACACTAGTAATAGTGAAAAAAAAGATATCGAGAAACCATCGAGAAAGCCATGTCGACTCAATAAAATTCAGAATGGAAATAGAGAATTATTGCTGAAACATCCGAAGAAGCTAGAGAATCATCATTAAGAAAATCAGAAATCACATAAATCAAAAATTCAAGAGACTCATTGAAGGAAAGAACACAACAAATGAAATTGATGTCAACGCTTCATCCTCTATCGACAGAAAAAAGTGGGTGATCAACCTCTCATCAAGGGAACTAAGTTCCAGTGAGATAAAAGTACTTGAGAAAGGACTAAATATCAACCTAGCAGTTAATAAATTAAAACCAGAAGATGTCATTCCTGACATAGAAGCACTAAGCTCAATAGATAAGACAACAGTTGAAGAGGTTCGAGCACAATGTGCATTAACCTTGAAAAATCAAAAGAAAACAAAATCAAACTTAACAACATCGGAAAGACTAGCTTTAATTAGTCTAAAACATGATAAAAACATCGTCATTACAAAAGCTGACAAAAGAAAGTCGACAGTAGTATTGGATAAATCTGACTATATCAAGAAAGTCAGTGAACATATTGAGATGGGTCCATAAAAGGAAATCAATTAGCCTGTAGATACAATATTGAATAAGGTTAAAAAATCCACAGCGTAATTAATACGCCGAATGAAGCCGTCACTGGGTGAGTCAGAATGGTTTAATTTATTGCGTAAAACTAATAATACTAGTAGAATGTATGGCACTATTAAAATACATAAACCAGCGTACCCCATACGACCAGTAGTAGATTTTAGGAATAATCCTACTTATGAATTATTAAAACACTAAGCTCTAATATTATGCCCCATTAAAAATCGCTCAAACTCTGGGAAAGCTAATTCATTTGAGATGAAAAATAAACTAAATGACATTCAAATAGAGAATGATGAAACAACAGTATGTTTTGATAAAACCAGTCTTTATGCTAACATAGAAATCAATATCACATAAGAAGCAGTCAAAAATAAACCAAAAGTTAATTTAAGACTTCAGCTTCAAAACTCTTTTCTTTTTTGAAAAACAATAAACAGTTCATCATTATCTACAATTGACGTCTTCGCGAATGCGCGTGATTTGTTTTTGACCGTGTTCTATTTCCATTTTTACATCTCATTCTATCTGTGTATTGGAGACGTGGATGTTTTGTTATTGTTTTGAAGGGAGGCGACGTGCAATCAATGTTGAAAAAATCTGCAATGAATACAATTTGCACACGTTCACTTTTTTGAAGACTGACAGTGAAGTAGATCGAAGTGACATCCTTCATATTCATAGGCACAATGCTGACAAAACAAAAGTCAGTTTACGACTTCACCTTCAAAACTCTTTTCTTTTTTGAAAACAACAAACAGTTCATCATTATCTACAATTGACGTCTTCGCGAATGCGCGTGATTTGTTTTTGACCGTGTTCTATTTCCATTTTTACATCTCATTCTATCTGTGTATTGGAGACGTGGATGTTTTGTTATTGTTTTGAAGGGAGGCGACGTGCAATCAAGGTTGGAAGAATCTGCAATGAATACAATTTGCACACGTTCACTTTTTTGAAGACTGATTGAAGTGATATCTTTCATATTCGTAGGTACAATGTTGAAGAAACATAATTGTGTTTCCTGCTTCAGATTCAATACCACTCCCTTATGGCTTTTAAATTTTTATTCACATGTACGCAGTTTCCATTGGTCTTTGGAATCTTTCTTCTTCCTCGTTAATCAGAGTGCCTATTCCTACATGATATTTTGATCTTAATTGTATAGTTGTTCTCACTCTTTTCTAGCTGACTTGTCTTATCTATTTCCCTCAACCCGTGGTTTCTCTCGTTTCAACAGCTGCGCTCTCCGTATAACGCAAACCCCAACTAAAATACGGACAAAAGGAAAATATTTCATGGGGAATTTAATACTAGATTGAAGGAAGATATCAACGTACATTAGTATGAGAAACAATTTAACAAGCAGCTGTGAATGCTCGTGAACAATGTTTAACTGGATACCATCGGTCTGATTATAAACTTTTTATTTGTGAACGATAAAATCAAGAAAGATAGCGGAAATCGGGCATGCGTTTATGCTTATTAGTAATTGAATAAGCAACAAAAAGAGAGGAAATTTAAGGTTTACTCATACAACTTTACTAATAAACACGGGATAGATAGAAAAGATACATACCAGAAAAATGATATCACTTGACGTGATTCAATAATTACGGATTTGTAGATTTTACGGCATTCCAGGGTAGGAATCGTAGAGGAACCAGGCATTTGGACATAAAGTTCCGGCTGTTTGAAGAAAACTACTCCTATAGCCACTGTTATTTGGAGTTTTCGTGAGATAGTAGCATTAATGAGTTACAAAATAGATGACAGAAAAGGATTCTTTCATGTTGGCACCCTTATGCTGATGTCCAGTTGTTCATGTTTTCATTACACCTTTCATTAGCCACGGTGATGGATTTCACTGAATACAAAATATCAAGTAACGAACGGACATGCTGAAATGATGAGCTGCAGTTTACGGGGATTAATGCTTTGAATTGATCTCCTTAAATTTTTGATGCCATTTTCGTTTGGTAGGTTTCTTCTAGATCACAGCCTCATAGAAAGTAGCTTCCGGGATCGAAAGCATTTTTTGGTTTACATATTCGTATGCTTTATGATGAATTCTTTTTCATGCTTATTCATAATTAAGGTGTCATATGCAGCCTTAAGTTGCAATGCAGTCAGGTTTTCACGAAATACAGTTTTCAACTTGCAGCTGAGTGCACTTTTATTTTTTATTCCTTCACGTTCCCTAGTGGAACACAGGGCTTCACGCTAGAGGCTTGAAGTTTCTGTAGCAATGTTTATTTTTACAGGATGGGGTTGCTAGCCTCATGCCCAACCTTCCCTCTTCACCAGTCTTATTACTGGCTTAGTAAGGTAAAGCAGTACGTCGGCCGGGGATCGAACCCCGGACCATGTGCATGGTCGGCGAGCGTCCTAACCGCTGTGCCACCGACGCACTGAGTGCACTTACCGAAATTTATTCAGGCACAATTCTCAAATAAATTTCCTTTCATATTGTCCGCTGGACTTCTTGCGTGAAGGGCAAACAGGGAGTTCATTTCTTTTTGAGATCCTTCTTCCTATAATCTTCAATTCAAAAAATCAAATAAGCCGTATTTTTAACCTTACGTTGTTCAAATATAACCATGAAAAATTGTTTCATTTGAGAGGTATTAAAGAATCATTTTTCTTATATGAATTTTAAATAAGCTCCAAAATTGGTTATTTGGCTTTTGGATGCTGCTCGACGTAATTCAGCATGCTTCTTACATGTAACATTAGATAAATTTGATATATGACGTGTTTCTCAAACTGTTGTATGTGTAGCTACCAAATCTATTGGATAATCGTCTGAATGCAGAAAACTGATCACTACCTCCTACCGTATAGCCAACGAAACTTCGTTGAGACTCGCGCTATTACGAAACGCTACATAGGCAGGGAAAAGGCGACTATGCTCCGGTATATTAGAGGTCCCATTGAAACAATAATAACACTAAACTCAGTGCTAGCTCAATAGTGCCGTGAGGCAGCTGCTATACAACCGAGATATATATTTCTAAATACACAACAAGCACGTAGAACCAAAAGGGATATTCGCAACGAGAAGAGATCAAGCTCTCTGTCCATTGGAATCACACAGCGAGGAGTCCCAGGTCAAAAAGATCTTTGAGACAAACTCAAAGAAACCATTGTCAGTGTAAAGGTAAACATGAGGAAGTATTACAAACGGAGATCAAGCTAAGAAAACGGCAAATAATAAAGATAAAAAATCAACATGAGGTATGCAAATGTAACAGTAAAAACACAGTATTCACCGAAGACTCTTTTCAAAGAATTTATTATGAAGCTGTACAATCGTATATATATATTTTATAGATATGGTTTTTTAAGAAATTATATTTGGTGAGGGTAGGTGAAATAATAATAGTATGAAATGCAATTAAAATATTTGTGATTATAACCATAATTATATATCAAGTGTGAAATATAAACTAGTTAACAGGACGTATGGTTATTGGAAAGAGATGTATAATTATGGGATTAGAAGGCAAATATAAAACCTCACATAATATGGTGTGAAATTTGAAACGATATTAGTGAAAATATCAAAAATAATTTTGAATTTAGAAAGAAAACTGGGAAAATTGGAAACAGCTCACAGTGAGAATAGTAATAAAAATAAACCAATTATTGTAGGAAATGTACATAGATAAATAAAAAAACAACAAATGAATACCTACTGTTCTACGCCAAACAAGGAAATAGGGATTCTAAATACATAGCTTATACACAAATTCTGTAACAACAAAATCAATCAACAAAGACTTAGCTGTTTGTAGGAGCTCATAACGAAGAATAGCGCCAGGTAAGCATGCCTTAGAAACAATATTGAAACGAGAGAAACCACGGGTTGAGGGAAATAGGTAAGACAAGTCAGCTAGAAAAGAGTGAGAACAACTATACAATTAAGATCAAAATATCATGTAGGAATAGGCACTCTGATTAACGAGGAAGAAGAAAGATTCCAAAGACCAATGGAAACTGCGTACATGTGAATAAAAATTTAAAAGCCATAAGGGAGTGGTATTGAATCTGAAGCAGGAAACACAATTATGTTTCTTCAACATTGTACCTACGAATATGAAAGATATCACTTCAATCAGTCTTCAAAAAAGTGAACGTGTGCAAATTGTATTCATTGCAGATTCTTTCAACATTGATTGCACGTCGCCTCCCTTCAAAACAATAACAAAACATCCACGTCTCCAATACACAGATAGAATGAGATGTAAAAATGGAAATAGAACACGGTCAAAAACAAATCACGCGCATTCGCGAAGACGTCAATTGTAGATAATGATGAACTGTTTATTGTTTTCAAAAAAGAAAAGAGTTTTGAAGCTGAAGTCGTAAACTGACTTTTGTTTTGTCAGCATTGTGCCTATGAATATGAAGGATATCACTTCGATCTACTTCACTGTCAGTCTTCAAAAAAGTGAACGTGTGCAAATTGTATTCATTGCAGATTCTTTCAACATTGATTGCACGTCGCCTCCCTTCAAAACAATAACAAAACATCCACGTCTCCAATACACAGATAGAATGAGATGTAAAAATGGAAATAGAACACGGTCAAAAACAAATCACGCGCATTCGCGAAGACGTCAATTGTAGATAATGATGAACTGTTTATTGTTTTCAAAAAAGAAAAGAGTTTTGAAGGTGAAGTCGTAAACGCACTTTCGTTTTCTCATTTCTTCTGCACGCGCATATTATTTTTGCTTTTAGTCTTCTGCATTTTTATTTAATTTAATATATTTTGGGTTTTTAAAATTTTGTTTTCATTAATTTTCCAAATTTGGAAGTTTTAGTTTTTTATTAATTTAATTTTTTCTTTACTTTTTGGATTTGTTCCTAATTTAAATTTTTTGTAATTTTGAAATTCTGTTATCTTCAAATAAATTAATTTATATTTGGCCTGGTGTTTTACGTGGAAGTTATACTTCGGTTGGTTTGAAGTGGAGGAAATTATTCCGCATTCTTGGTTTTTGGATGACGTAGTTAATTCCCTAGCATTTAATTTCATATATTTCATGATATATCCTTCAGGTTCGGATTGAATCAAAATGCTTTAGAATCATATCAGTTTGTCCTCTTGAGTCTTTATTATCTGGCTTCAGTGTTTTCGATAAGCTATCAGCTCTTCCTATCACGAGCTCCTCCATATCGCCCACAGACCCATAGGTGGGTGTTTCCTACTAGGGTTCCATTCGAGTGTTAATCTTCAGCGTGACGTTTTTTTCAGTGCTTATCTGATCCATCCGTTGGATTTAACGTTATTTATTAGTTCACTTTCAGAAATGGTTGTTGGTATTGCTTTCTGAAAGGCTATTTTGTCCTCACCTTGGAGTGAAAGCATCTGTTAACAGAATGATTTCGCGGTCAACAATGTTGAAGACTTTTTCAGAGTCATCGAACTCCAGTTAGATATTTGACTGTTAGTCATCTGTTCCGTGATTATCCGTCCATCTGTTGGAACCTTTACTGCTTTATGTGACCGTATATACTTACTTTAATTACAAAGTAATTCAAGATACAGAAGTCTGTGAAAAATTAGCTGATCTCATCCATTTCGTCAAGACCTACCGGACTTATCTGTGTTGTTTTAGTCCCACAGCATCCGATAATTGTATCTTTCCTACATTTTGAATTGAATTTTACTGTTGCTAACCTAGAAGAGACTGGTCATCACTGCATTAGAGTTTTAAATACTGTTGATGACATCAGTGATACGGTTTTATTTATCAAAGTGGATTAATGACTCTACAAATGACAATTCTATCTGTTCACACAGATCCTTAATACTTGTATACTCTATCTATTCATCACTTTGGAAATCTAAGCAGCCTTCACAGCTTCGAATATTTTTGCACAATCTACTATTCTATGAGTAATTTCTGCTTTCTTCGTAAGAAGACAGTAAGCTGGGAGCTGCAAGATATTTTTAGGTATTTCATCATTCTACAATGAAACTGTTTTAAGTGCACACCCAATGTGAAATAATAGTTTTGAATGTCTTTTAATTGTAAATACAACTAAGCCTAATTAAAACTTAATATAACTGATAGAGACGTGTCACTGTGTCTATAATTAACAGATATTTCGAATAGCATTCGAGGTCTGCTCACTGATAACAAAGAAAACATTGTTCCTGTCAAAATTCAATTTGAAAAACTAGTGTGAAACCCCTTTTCGTATCACTGTTTTGCGTCACCATAGAGATCAATCCACTGTTTCACTGCATGAGCTGTTTGTATCAGATGAGCTCGCTGCTATGTTGAAAATATCTAGTTGAAACATTGTCATAGCAAAACTGAATTTCTGTTGTCGCTGTTTTTGAGAAACCTACAGAAGCTTAGCGCTGAAGAGGATCAATAGTGAACGTTCATACCTCATTTCCACTTGTGGAGAATGACAAAATAACAGAATAATTCTTCTAGACATTTTATTGACGAGGTTCATAGAAGGCTACATTCCAGATGGATGTCAAGTGGTTTTGAAGAGAGTAGTATAGAAATTGAAAAATTTTATTTTACACAAAGTCTGCAATACAAAGCAATTTACATAGAACAGATGAAAACATTTCTACTTCATAAGATAATCCAATCATCCACACAGTCGTAATGATATGCAGTCAGAATGAATTAGCGCGACAAAATACAGGATTGGACGCTGAAGGACTGGTCTTCATTGACCGTGTGTTTACTGAGTTGTCGATGAAATATTATCTCAAATTTCAGTAATTATTTTAATTCGATTACGACTACGAATTTGACAGTGTGCTTGTGTAACAGTATGTTGTATTGTTCCCTAGTTCACCAATGATTTTTCAGTAATACTCATTGAAAACCTTCAACACGAAAAACTTATAGAAAGTGTTAAATGCTACACTTCAGTAATAAACACTATAACCATATACTGTTGCACCAATCCATAGAAATTCAAGCGTTTCGCATTGGCATAAATGAAGTGTTGAAAAAGTGGAAATACCATTTTGTTGAGAATTTTGTCTCTGACGTAAGTTTTATGTGGGAATCAAGTTTTATGCTCAGTCGTAATGATAGAGAGCTGACCAATGAAATGTTTCGTTTATTCTGGCTCAATATCATCAAAAGTGTGTCCCTTTGATACTAAAGTTCTAAAGTGTTTCTATTTAAAGTCCAATAGGGCCCATTTTAGCAACATTTAATCAGATCATTTAATCGAAAATTCACTCAAGGACAAGCTCTGTAGGCTAAAGGACCCTGCTGACGCAATCAAACAAAATAATATAATTTACAAAATACCCTGCAATGACTGTGAGGTGGGTAAGCCACATAGGTCACACTAGCAGATCTTTGGTCGTCAGACTGTCAGAACATTAGAATCTAGCTAAGGTAAGAATAGTTGATCCCGTGAGGGCAAGTCACTTAGAAGAAATCTCAGCAATTGCACTGTATGCATTCACACACAACCACAAAATCGGGTGAGAGAGGGTGAAAATTCTAAGCAATAATATAGGCAGTCGGAGAGAGAGGTTGATTACTGAATCCTTGTTCATCGAATCTACACCCAACACATGCCATAGGAATGACTTATCACTCATACCCGAAATATGGGAAATACTACTACCAGTCAAATCGAGCGATGGAAAATAATGGAATTATATAAACGAAGTTAGAAAGTTGTGTGAGTACCTTGATAGGATTATGAGCAATAAATTGTGCTCGAAACGTCATCGGTGAACATCACTGTATAACACTGTGAGACTTTATCAAAACAAATTTTTCCCACAATGAAAGTAACCACGAACTCTGGTTGTTAACAAAAAGATATAAAAGTGGTCAAAACACCGAAATTCACTCTTCAACTCGCGACAAAGTAGGACGTATGTATCAGGCTACCCTTTATAGGTGATCAAAGCAGCTTGCTTACTAGACAAAGGTTGACTATTGATGTTAAAATGAATTTTTACGCAGCTAAAATGAGAATAATTGAGACTTTGAAGCCTTTAGAACATGCAGAATATGACATCACATCTCACTTTATTTAATAATTTATATGTACTTGTGGACACATACATAGATAAGACTCATCGGTCTCTGAAAGTAAGGGCTTCAGAGTATATTCCTAAATGGCTTCAGAAGCAAATTTTGTCTATAGAAATAGTTAATGGTGAGAACAGACCACCTACCTCCTCTATTGAGAAACATATTATAGAGACTGGACATGAAATTGATGTTTGGGGTGTATCCTGAAATTTGTGGAAGCCTTAGCAATTATGAAGTTTAAATCACCTTCACAACTTCAAAAATAATTCGTCATCACACCAAAATTTCTTTAGTTATCAGGGTAGATGAAATATTATCTCCATTCTTTGTTTTATTGATTTGCATTGTTTTTTGACCTTTATTACATTCATTTAACTTGACCGAAGTCCACTTTCTTACCCCCTAACTCTATTATTTTCACACATTAATATATATATTCCAATGATGCATATGTATGTGATCAGATTACTCGAAATGTGTTGTGCAAATCCTTTACAGTATTCAAACAAGTTACAACTACGTATTGTTCTGTCTAATGTTCTATTCCGAAACTTCCAAAAACCACGTTTTGGTTTCAAAAATCCACGAAGAATGCTTGGAAATGCTGACAAGGTTATTTAGACCCTTAATTCTTTTATTTTTTTGATTACAGCTTGATGCCACACCGTATTTTCAGTACAAGTATGGAATTTTCAGCATGGATATCGGTAGCCCAAATTTTGCAGGCCGACCATAGATATCGGGTGTGCGTCGGCAGGGGATCAAACCCCGGACCATGTGCATGGTCGGCGAGAGTCCTAACCACTGTGCCACCGACGCACGAAAATGTAGTCTTTGCTTCGGCCGTCTGAAAGCTGTTCAGTTAAGAATGTCTGCAAACCATAAGCCATCAAATGCAGAGCAAAACACATCGAAGTTTAACTTTTAGTTAGGTTCAGTATTACGCAATTACGATGTGAATTTTCAGTGGGTAAAAACATGCAACTAAATTACGATGGTTATAATTTCTAATTGTTCAAGTATCTTCTTAACTACTTTAATAGTTGTAATATTGTTCGCTAACAAGTTTTTTGATGCTGACGAATTATTTGATGAAACGTTTCTGTGATACTTGTTTCACCGAATGTATATTATCGATAATGCTACGAAGAATTGGCATTATTTACCAATAGTGCTTACAGGTTCAATGGATTCGTTTGATAAAACTCTTTGGTATATCTTAGTTTATACTGCCCAACATAATATTCAATTCACTCGATTAAGTAATTTTTGCAGACAAAAATAAAGGGTAGATGTTCTATACTTGCAACAACTAAAAGCTCAAAAGGCTTTGTCTTATAACCTACGGATCATGGATTAAATCCTTCGTGAGGTCTTAAATGCACACCAGGAAAAAGTATATGTCCGGCTCTCTATAGTGCTATTTCGTGATGAAATCTACCATATTTCCCCTACAATCACTACAAATTCGAAAGATTCTAATAAATTTATGGCTACCTCTTTGTTGATTTCAAGTTGTTTCTTGTGTAAAGATATCATTTTTCTGTCCATCCATCAGCAGTAATTATTTTGAGCATTTTGTTTTGTTAAAAACATGACTTCTATTTATCTACAAACAATCGTTGAAGCTGTCACAAGACCTAGTCAAATCAAAGGGAAAAACATTCTTGAAAACAATCACTTTGGTTGTAAACAATAATAAAAAAGAGTATATAAGGAGGTCTGTTCTTGGTGAAAACTTCAGTCACAATGAATTTCTGCAAAGAAGTACTATTACTTATCTGCATTACATGCTTGTTTCATGGATATGATTGCGGTAAGTCTAAGATGTTTAATTAGATTATATTTTACACGTTAAATATGACCGATATATGAACGTAGTATTTGCAAGTAGATTTAATATTTTGAAAATAAGCGTGAATACGAATGTTTATATAACCTTAATAAATGCAGCAATATTTCTGATATCCATGGTAAGCAGTAGAGATAAATTAATCACAAGAAGGAAATTTACATAAGGGTAGAGAAAAATTGAGTTTTAAAGAAGAAAAATCATGATACATATTTAGTATCTTAATAGATGATGTAAAATATATACTGTAACATTTGAGTAGCAAACTTGATGGTTTCCAAAATGGCAGTAATATATGCATGTGCAAATATACACTTTATAAACGACGATAGAATTGGATAAGAGGTTTAATAACATTCTACATAAATGTTACAATGTCCGGTAATTGTCACTGAGGTGAAAATTTGTTGAATAATCCAAAACACTGATTTAATTTCCGTACATATATATTTCATTCTCATGCTGAAACCACTATATTACTGATCGTTATTTGTTTTCAATATGAAATGTTTATCAACAGGCGGTAAGTTTGCTATTGAATTTTCAGTATTTATAACTTTGTGTCTCATCTGATGGCAGAATACATATTCTCATTATCTGCCATTATTTCATACACCACAGGCTGTTTTCAGAGATTTCATGTGGCTCGAGAGTTACACAGTGTCGAATACTGTCTGACTGTATACTCAAAAATTCAGAGCCCTGCAACTACAGGGTGTAGTCATCAGTAGAAGCTTGCTGGTTGTTAGAAATAATGTTTATTATTGAACCCAATTAACGATACAATAATCTGATTCTCGTTTTGTAATAATTACAGCCATATGTGAATTCAATTCCTTATTAGTACTGAATTCAGAGTGTTCATTGATATCCTCGATAGGGAATATAACATTTGAAGAATGATTCTGTTCATCAGTGGACATATCATGAAGTGATTATTTGTATGAAGTAATAAAGTGCCTTGACTGGAAAGAATAATTGATGCATAGGTACACACGGTGAAGGCATTCTAATTATATGCTATGTTTTTCTATTCAAAATAAAAGTCAGTTTCATCTTTACATGGATATTTTTGCCTGTGCTGAAAATGACTTAATCCTGATTATCACTTTTTAATTGAAATGTACATCAGTGTTGGGTAAGTCTCTCTTGCAGTTATATGTACACATATCTCAGGGTTTCATCTGATGGTGGAGTAAATGCTTCTAGTGTCTAGTTTTGCTACTACGAATATTCATAGAAATTTAACGTGATTTCAGACCTAAAATATCTGCAGTAATATTGATATATTTGCAAAGTAATAAAGCACTTAGAAAGTGAAATCCCAACCAATGAATGAATGCAGTTAGTCTATTATTTGTCAAAAGATCTGAATATAGTTCAGGAAATTCCCTTTGTCTGTTATTATTGTACATTGCTGTGCCTAATTTATTTTCGATTAATCCCGGATTCAGATCCATTTGAATACGTTCTATTTTTCATTTGGTTTCTAATGTAATTCAACAGACAGTAAGTATATCAGAATTTATCTCGTGAATCATTTGCCACTTTGTCGTGAAATTTGTTTATTTAATGCATCTCCTTTTCAACATTAATAATGTTAATTACTTATCAGTCAGGTTGCAAATGAGCAGCCTTATATAATTAAGCATCCTAACGTAAAAACATTGAACTTTCAGCCTATGGTATTGTTTCTCCTTCAGTGTTTCAATGTCAACTTCATGAACAGTATAATGTCACCCATGACAATAAAACTGGAAGTAGGCTCCTTAAAATGGTGAGCATGTCATTATCTGACACGATTACTCAGAATGCATCCAAAGTGTAAATCCTGCACAGTCTACACGGATGTAAATTCTAAATTTGAAAAAATAATGAAAGCGAAATCTCAGCGGGTGTTCACAGGTATTTTATTTTTATTTAAGCTGGCGAAATCCTGAAAAATGTCTAATTTTTTCGAGAAAAACTGAGGTCATTGACATTTTGAATTTCAATCTCCAGCCCAGTAGTCTACTAGGTGCTGATAGCTTATATATGTTTTAAGAATTTTTTGTTTTCGATTGCGAAAAACTTGTTTTGTCTGGTGTGCCTAATATTGTGTTCATTTTCGTAATTACTTGAAAACATTTGGTTTATCACCCAATCATTTGGTTTCGAATTCATTTCTGCAGAGGGTAAGCTTATCATCTTTCATTTCATAAATCACTTTTCACTCTGTAGTGAGCTTTGCAAATTTAGTGAATATATACGTCATCATAAATAAATTTAAATATTTTTCAGTCGAAATGTGTTTTCATATCACATATATTTTTATCACACATATGTTAAATATTAAGTGACATTCTCCAGTGAATTATGTACTTCATTTTCATATGTGGATTCCACTTGTTCTTAAATGTATGTCAACAGACGGTAAGTTCCTCAAATGAAATTGTATTTATTTGTATTGGCTAATATTTGGTAGCCAAAAGGAGAAGCGGTTGTAATTCGCAATGCGCTGACAACACCTTTAGATGATGTTCAGCTGTCTTCGTTCAGGTGAAATCCATGTTTAAGTCATTATGTTTACTTTAATGAGTATAAAACATAAGTGTGCTTTGCAAATGATTCCGTCAAATAAGACATCTCGAATGAAACAGTGTCGCTTGTGATTTTTGTTGGTGTGTGTTATATACTGCAGTTTAAATCATTATTCTTTACTAAAATTCATGAAATATACCATTCATCACCACTGATGTGATCTACAGTGAATTCTGTGTAATGTGAGATGCATTCAAGTACAGATTTGACGCTTTCTCCAGGTATTCCCATGGTTTATCTACCTGAAATCTCATTCGAAATCTTTACACTGTATTGAATAAAACAACCAGTGTGTTGACACTGGTAGGTGCTAGTCGCAAACGAATTATAGAAATTTAGAAAGTCAGTAGGATGATACACTTGAATGACTCAGGAATTTACTCTGTGGTACCAATAGGCAAAGATAAGGACTCCTTTCGTATGTGTGACCGCTGATATTTAAATTAATGAACATAGTCAGATCTGACATTATTTTGAAAATGCTGTTATGGTATACTGGCAATGCAGATAAAGAAATCTTGAAAAAAAGTTTTAATTGTTCAGATGATGTGCATTGAAAGCACTAATGAAAACTTTGATAAAGTATTGTTAGACAGGAACTCTACTCTGTGAAACCACACAGAAGTGTCAGATAAAGCAGCTTTGCTAATTTGGTCAGTCTGCAGAAACGATGCTTCCACACACTTATCGTTCAAGTGTGATTGTCAAAGTCTGGTCAATTAACAAAGACTTCGATAGGATCTATTCTGCAGCGAAGTTCCTGTTGATGAGAAAACAAAATTTATTTTCTCACTTAAACTATTATAGCATTAAAACTGTTATGTTAAGTCCCAGTGCATTTACAAATTTATGCACACATATGCCTAAGCATGCACAAAGAGATACAAATCGCTATGGATTAGGCGTCAGAACATATTTTGAAGTGGTTACAAGTGTGTGTATTGCTGAAAATAGATGCCTGAAGTCATCATTTCCAGCTCAACATATACTGACAGGTCGTAAAGCACACACACATTAGTTTGCTCACGCGAAGAAGATAGGAAATATGAGCAATTTGATTTCCATTTGGTGGCCTAATTATAAGTTCATATCATCAATCGATTTAAGAGTGATAGGGAGTCAATCTTTAGTTGCTTATTCATTCACTTGAATTTTTCTCTCATTATAAAATTTACTGCTAGAAAAACTTTCCTTATCAACAGATAACTGACTGAACTATGAAAGTGTCATTATATGTGAACGCACAAGTCATTTTAATAATCGTATCCACCATAGTATCGTTGAGCACATTGAAACATTTCGAGGTGTATTTCTCAAGACATTTGTCAGTCAAATGCCTTCATTGTTAGATATAGGCTTTCAAAGTTGTAATTTATTACTGAAATCTTATATTTGTCTCTCCATACAATGTATATTTCAACGATTAACACTTCAACATACTTTCATCATGAATTTCCAGGAAATTACGGTAATTTTAAAATTTTCACAAATTAGTTTGCCTAAATACTGTGGTTTTAAAGTGAGCTGTAATAAAATGTGTGAACGTGAACGATTATAAATAACGTTGGTATTTTGCGAAAGACTTCACATATCAAACACATGAACATAACTACTTTTTCAATATTCCAAAATGTTCGTATCTCTACAATTTCCCATAGGTAAAAATGGCAGAAACCAGGGCAGAAATTTGTAGGATGAATTAAAGTAACGCGTTTGATCTTCGACTATGATTTCTGCTGCCTTAGTCTCTAGATTCATTATCCTTATCAATAAAATGGATAATGATTAATTGACTTCCGAGTTATATGAAATGTTTCAAATAAAATTACTTGTAAACACACCAGTGAATTATTTCATTAACTATTCCCTACCCTCCTTAGAGAAGAATTGAACATAGGTGGTGTCCTCATATTGGTTTGAGAAATCAGGATGATTCCACATTATATGAGGGTTAAGAAAATTCAGGTTCTCTTTTTCAGTAAATCTTGGAAAACTCATATCCACACATTCTACAAAGTTTACTTTGCGTTGTCATTTATGATGAATAATTATTCTCAGACTACTTATTCCCTTAGTTATGGGATGTCTACCGAAATTAATCATTAATTTCAAGTAATAATGGGAAATCTGAAAACATGTTTTATCTGCACATTAGAATTCTGTTAAAATCTCATACAAATAGTAGCAAATTTTATTTGATACTAAATCCGTCTATGGACGTCATAAATGTTGGTATCAAGGTAATTTACGATTGAAGTGCGTAAATGACACAATGAAAAATTTTAGGTATCTCAGTAAAGCACAGAATCAAAATTATCATGGAGGTCACCCATAGGTGAAGCAACAAAGAAAACGTAGTAGGGAAAATACGAAAATTCTGCAGCTGGTATTTAAAACCTTGTGCAAATTGGAAGAAGACGTTAAGAATTACTTTAGGAAAATTTCCTAGAACAAATTTTCCTCTCCAAGAAGTCAGCTTTGTTTGAAACCTCTTGAAGTTAGTTCGCTATCCAAAAACGTATTGCGATGTAGTGTGTAAACGAAATGTCATATCTGGACAGTCAGGAATATGTCAAGAAAACTTATCATCTGACAGCTTTCGGTGACAAACATCAGTTAATGCTGGACATTCTTGTAGACGCTTTCACTATTAGATACAGACCTTTATTAACTCAGCAATTGTGTTTAACAGCTCAACTGTAATCTTCTAACTTACTAATTTAGTATTTTTGTTTCGCTGTTGTTTGTCAAAAGTGTTTGGATCAGGTGAGTTCTGTTAATGTACTTTGAAAAATATACACTATAAAATTGTGTAGTAAGATGGTTAGATTTGGGCAGCTAATGGTTGTGGTTCAAGAGATGATTTGGAAAATGGTTGGTAGCAAGTTTGGATATGAAATACAACTATAAATATAATCACACAGTAATAAGGGCTACGTCGAATTGCTTTCTGAGGTTGACATTAGCCGTAACCCTGAATGGAGGGAATCGTTTTCAAATATATTCTAATTCTAGGTGGTTTTCTTCACGGTGCACTTTACGTTTATGAATAGTAGCCTATAGACGTTGAGATTAAAGATAATCCGTATTTATCAAAATATGGACTTTTCTCCTACAATCAGGTAACTGGTTTATAAAGTATTTTTATTATTGTTCTTGATCGTTCATTCTTTGAATGCTTATTGCTTCATGTATTACCACTTCTACAAGGAAAAATAAGTTAGTGAATCTGTTCTATTTTCTTACTTGAGACTTTATTTTTTAATGTTCGTATGATTATTTCTCGTTTGCACTCCGTCTTTATTATTTTGACTTTACAAACTTATCTTTGGAAATATTATTTCGTTGTTTATTACTTTAAGACTGTTGTAACTGGGGAAGCAGACATTCATTTGGAACATCGTGGCTTGTTTTCGTTTGACCACTGCACCATATTTTTCAGACACGTTTTCATTGCAGTGAAAAATTCAGATTCTGCGCAAGAAGGATGAATTAATATAAGTGGTGCGTAAATATATATACATATACATAAGTGATTGCTCAAGTAACACCTATTCAGCCCACCTAATCGGCGCCAGCCTAATTTAAATCAGTGGGGGTTCATGGGGAGTCTATTTAAATACAAATGAATTAAATGTCAGCAATAGTTTTATGTAACGCTGAGCCTCGAACTCCACTTTTTGCAGATTTTCCCTCTTTGAGAAAAAAATCTGTCTCTTATGTTCCGAATGAAAGTTTCACTGGTGCTTTATGTAACATGCTATATTTATCAGGCTCGCCTGAAAGCAATGTGAAATAGTAGTAGTTAGGCATGATAGGTGTGAAACTTATTTGAAAAAGCTTACCCGATGTATGGGTGTATTGTCTCTTCAATGAAACATTAACAACCTAGGACATTCAAGATTCATATGATGCAAATCCTTATATTTATTTGTCCTCAAAGCATTATGCAATGTATGCACAGGGTAGTGCTATATGCGAAAGAGGATCTTTTCAGAGTGGTCGAGTGACTAGTTGACTGATAGAGAAAGTAATTAGGAGTATGGATTTTGCTTTCACTTTTCTAGTAGTTTCTGCATTCACATGTTCTATGTCGTTTCTTTTATTATGATTTTGAACTACTCAGAGGGAACGGATGTTAGTAAGTAGAAACAGTTGTTACCAAAAATAGAATAATTATTTTGCCAGTTTTTGTAACATTTGTAATAAATTTAATTTTATATTAACTTATTTGAAAATTTTAATTGCATCCACTTTAATTGATAGAGGCTTATCGTTTGGGAGAAATGTTTCTATAAGAATTACAAATTCACTATTACGTACATTTTGTCAGTTTATTTTTATTTGCAAATGATCTTTTGCGTTTAGGGCGTTGTCGTTTGATTTACAGTCTAATAATTATATACCAGACCGAATTTCCATTCGATATTTTTACTTTGAATGCAAATTTATCAGGTTTACTATGATTACACATCATAATTCTAACCGTGACTTAATGTTTGTACTAATGGAAAGAATTAAATCCCTAGATCCTGTTTTCCTATTTAAAACAGATTTTTAAAAGTACTTTAAACCGCACAGTATGTTTAACCTTATAACTGCGTAGAGTGTGAAGCAACACGCCAACATGCTTTGTTCAGTACTAAATCACCAATTTAATGAAGCGCAATTGTAATTTAATGAAAATGAAGATCTCATGAGATTCGAATTCCTACAATATTTCTAACCTTTTTTATATGAAATAAGACTGTAAGTCAACAAATCAAATACAATACTATACTATAGCGTATTTTTGTATTATGACATTGCCAAATTGAGCGCTTTATACTGCCCACGTAATTTTCACACGTAAATTTATACAGCAACTTGATATCTTGTTCTGAATCTCTAAAGTAGGAGAAGCAAATAAGATTTGTCTCAGTTTGATTGAAAAAGAATGCGATGTCAGTTACGCATTAACAAATATCAAAGTTCTATTTGCCAGTAAGTTCGGGGTGGCAACGATATCTTCTGGAATACTAATGTGTCATGCTTATAAAACTCAAACGATATAATACCACCTATACTTCTGTTTACTTAACTTACTCATCAGCCATTTTAGAAATCTGAAACGCCCTCTGACTTATAGGGAAATATTCGTCTTGCGGTAAACGACAGTCACTTTGTAAAGTGTTTTCTAATTTCTCCGATGTTAGTCACAACAATACGACGTATCGAAGATATCTTGTGAAGTGAAGCAATAATGAACAATCCTCTTTAAATGTTACCGAAGTTTAAGTTTTCGAAGGCCGACGATATTAGAAACACAAAGGAATCAACCTACTGAAGATTGCAAGCTTACCGTTGTTAATACTGCAAGCAACTATAAGTTATACTTACTTATAAATAAGTGAATATTCCTATTCATTTGTGGTGTAATCTGTCATAAACACAATCGCACATGAGATTAATGGCTGAATGTTGGTAGATATCGATGTTGAAACTGAGTTCTATTGATCACATGTATCTGGGTAACCAGTAATCATACTGCGTGCAAAACTGAGCGATTTCGCTTCGCACAGCAGAATATATTTTGGATTTCCTTTCGATTAGATGGATTTTTAAAGTTGAAAGCATCCTGTTGCAACTATAAACAATTTATTACCAAATGCTTCCAGAGTGGAAGACATTCTATTTAGAATACTTCTTACGAAAATTCCCATTCAAACCACATGGTGAATAACTTCTTGACGATTAGTTAGGTCCATCGCACATCCTTAAATAATTTTATGATAAGTGTTTCTGTCGTTTGAGAAATAATGTCCATCATGTGTAGTTCATAGCGTGCAATTTATAAATACTAACAACCAGAAATTTTGTTTCTATCGAACAATATCATTAAAAGGGGAGAATTATGTAAAAAGTGAGTGCTCGCTACTGATGCATTTGGCTAAAAGGAGTTTGATTTCTGTATTAATTGAAATTATTGGTAATTCTTGATGCATGGTATTCAAAGTATGAATAAGATGTTGATGTACAATTAACGCGTAACATTTACTTAGCCTTTTTATCGATACAACTAATATAGCCCAAATACATCAAGAGAATAATGCAAAATTTAATGTAACAATATATGAAAATGAATATCACTATCGGCTGAGGTTCACGCCACCTTTAGTTTTTATAAATGCAGGATTCAAACCACATAATAGTCAGAATGTAGTTATCTTGTTATACTTAACTGAATGTAATTGTTAACGTCTATTTATTTGCATAGTTGAGGAATTACAGCGGAAATGTAAGTTATTGTTTAAACAGGTTTGAAAATCTAGTTGATTTCTTAATTTACTTCACACGTGTATGTTCCAGCCTTGATAACTTGATGAATTCATTACCTTGTTTTCTTCCGATAATGAATAATGGGTTACCTTTAAATAATATTGCTACTCATTAGTTAGAACTTATACATCAATTTTCAATACTTTTCTGTTTCATGCAACCAGGATAATGAATTTGGGACACACAGTGAAATAAATCCTGATTTCTGATATAAAATGCTTTGTGTACATTAATAGGGAAACTTTTGAAATATGTTTCACAAAACAGTGACAAAATTCTAACATTGCGATTTCAGGCACGTGCAGACGAGAAATACGATAACTTTCTTCACAAGGCACTACATCCATACTGAGTTTACTGTGTTTGTGAGATATTTACTATGTCTTGCTAATGGATTCTTGTTCACTTCCCATACAGGTTCAAAAAGGCGTAAGAGTGGTTATTAAAACTCGTATTTCATATTCCTTTTTTCGTAAATGAACTAGCTATATGGTTAACTTTTTCAACAAAATGCACCAAAGTCGAACAATCTTGGGAAATCCAAAACAAAAAGCCATTTTTGAAGTCTTTTTGCTAAACATGTTAAAGTGAAAAGCAGTTCATAGGTCTAAGGACCTCCAAAATGCGAGATAAGAAACGCTTATGAAATAAGGATCTAGTCCAAATACTAGTGGGCTTCATGACATCTCATGCATATTTACTTTGCTTCCTCGTACTTCATTATGCAGGTCTTTCATGTTGCCCATACTTCATTCTTCAAAATCCAAATGAATCAAATGTCTTAAGTGACAGTGATTTTCCAGTACACTCGCATGCTATAAATTCAGTGTATTCATTCATAATGTATTAGTATACCATGGTGACTGCATCTTAGAAGAACTTATTGTTCTCAACTGAATGGACTACTGCTGAATAGAAAACATAAAATCCACAAATGGTTGTATAAATTTCGCTAATAGAGACTAGAAAACACAAATGCGGACTAACAAAAAAAGCCACGAAATGCATGTACATTCCTAATCTGATACAACCAATAAATAGATAATCAAGTTGGCTGATGGCAAACATACTTTGTGAGTAGATGTAATCTTCATCTCTTATATGACACTTAATTCATAACAATAGACGAAAGGCTCATTTGACTGTAGATGTTTTAATAATCACATGTATTAGAAACCAACAATTAGGAGACGAGTCAACTTTTAAACATCAACGATACATGAATAACTAGGTATTCGTCAATGTATCACTTCACGATCACCATGCACTAAGGGAAATTTCCGCACATGTAACTGATTCTGTTTCAAAAGCTAATAAAATTAATTTATAGCTGAATACAAACTGAGTTTAATGATGCATATAGCATACAGTTTTCTTTTCAGTGTTACAAACCAATTATTAAATGAAAATAACTTTTATCAGACACTTACTACTAGGTATTGCCTTCCAATCTTTTTAACGTTTACAGCACCACTTACTCCTGGTAAGAACTAGTATATGGATCCACTGTGGAAAGCAGGCAGTGTAGTTTAGGCATGATGTTTGTTAAAGACACTTCAGAATAAAAAATCTTCCAGTTATCAGGATCAGCTTATACGATTGCATAGTCTTATTGATGACGACACAGAAGTAAGGTATTTAGATTCAGATATTTCCAGTTAATTCTCGTAGTGAAATGTACTCGACAAAATATTAGGTTTTCTTGGATCAAGTTTATTTCAAAGAATTGTAGCACACCGTGAGGTGATAGGCATTTTCCATACCTGAATTTTTGACTCTGATAAAAGGAGGTGGTTACAAAGGAAAGAATGAGAAACATTTTCTCTTTCCTCTGTAGTTTTAATAGACCCTAAAATTATAAAGTTTGAAAACGCAGTCAATGCGTATTGTAGTGGGAAGTTATCGCCTCGTGCAACCTTATTAAGCGCTTACATACATTAAATAATTGTGATCTGTTGAAAGAAGTTTTTGTCTACAACGATTACTTGAATCGAAAATCCTCTATTTTTATTATTGAGCATGATAAAAATGAGTATATATCAATTGCTTGTTAGTGCCTCACCAATACAATGTCCAGCTGGATTCATTTTCCGCGAATCACTCCCAGTAACCGGATGATATAGTGATTGCACCTCCGCCATAACCAATCTCAGGTTTATGTCAGTTGATAAGCAGCTTTCAGATTTTACTAGATTTCAACAAACTGAAAGTATGTGCAATATATTGATGGTGGCTTTTGTCAGCCCAAGGCTTCTCAGGCCGCGAATCGAAGACGTGATTACGGTCCTTTCTATCATAACAAAACTGGTTTGGAGTGTCCTTTCTTACGTTTTCATTTGAAAAGTGAATTCTCTGGGACTTAAATTATTTTTTCATTCCAGAGGAGAAAGGTGAGAAGCAGTTATTTATTCGTGTATATTTATACAAAATATTTGAAAAAGGTATAAAACTTCAGCACTGTGCTAGAGTATAACTTCATTATGGATAAGATATTTACTTTGATAAATCAGGGTGTTGTACATTGATATTAACTGATGACGTTTCCAGCAAACGTTATTGCTCATAATCATATCAAGTCACACACACAACTTCTTTGGAGGTAAAACGGTTATGTGAGTGACTTGAGTGAGTGTGATTTATCAAAATGAAATACTTGAACTTTGATTCCTCACTTTTGTATATTCAAGCTCCATCGAAGAAGTGGAATCTGTTTTTCCTTGTTTAGTGTAAGAAATCTGTTTGGATTTAAACGTATCTGAATGTTATTCAGATCCATAGAATACAAGAACTTTTTTTCGTGATAACACTAGGATTACGATGATATTTTTGACATGAATTCGGATAAGTAAAGCTCAAATGCGATTGTCTGTGATATCCATTCTCATATTATAGGTAATTTGGTATCAGATTGCTTCATCTGCATGCTTCCTGTGAATGTAATCCGTAAATTGTGTGCTCTGAAGTATAGGAAATCATTTTCATTCATTTGTTTATTGGATATATGACTCGTAGATTCAATCTTATTTTCGGGGTGACACTTTCTGTGATTAGTGATAATAAATGTAACTACACAAATATATAAGGATTTAATTCATATTTCAAATAACATGCTACTACAGTGACAAATTTTAACACGTGTATTAAAATACACCTCAAATGTTATAAAATGTAAAAAGAAAAAGGCAGACAAATGATTTGAAAAGAAATGGCTGAAAATCTTAAAATTTTTATCAAAAATAAACGAAATAAACATTATTGTCCTTGTCTAGAAGAAATAAAAAAATCTCTTGGCAAGTCTAATCTTTCAGCGTGCTTGATGTTGTAATAAATATTTCTATAATGTTTCTTTAAGTTATTTCGAATCTGCTCATTACTGTTAACACCGATTGAAAGAAATCATCATTTCAATGGCTTCGAAATAATTGTCACTTGTTACTTTCTCAAACGAATCGTTCCTTCAGGTTTGTACATCTAAACTCATTACACCTGATCAGATAATTTGAAAGTTTCCATGTTATCATACATACTGAATAAAACAGCACAAACCTGGCCACATTAAAACATAATCGAAATAAAAGAAAGAAAATGTAAAAATGGAATCAAAAGTGGTGAAGGTTGGTAATACATATCGGACAGGCAACCGCCAAGGAAATCATTATTATTTCTACTTTCAGCCATGAACAGATATCTATTTATTATTATTCCTTTGCTTTTCGAGTGGAACATAGGGCTTCAAAAACACATCTCGACTTTCTTCTATTTTCTACCCTCCTCTTCAGTTGGATACACGATTGCCCTTATCTCTCATCCCCTCCAACTCACACGATGTCCTGCATATCACCCTAGGACGACCCATGTGACGCTTCTTATTTGGATTCTACTCAACGGGACTGGCGTGCGATGCCATTAGACGATTTCCCCAATGTATGCCAGATCCATCCCATTTTCTCCTGCATATTTGTTGAGCAATCGGCTCCTGGTTGGTTTGTTCCCAGAGTTTCTTGTCAATTATTCTTTCTGGCCATATGATCTTCAAAATGGAAAGAAGCTGTTGATTAAACTCTGCATCCTTTTCGTTATATGCCAAGTTTCTGACCCGTATAGAAGGATCGACTTGAAATTTGTGTTGAAAATATTTTATTGGTTCCATCACCTGGGTTGATCTCTCCCCGGATAGAAACCTGGTTACTTGATTTATTGTCCTGAGGTCTCTTTAAACTGCATCCTATGTGTCCTGCTTCAGTCGACAATTTGTCTTTTGTAGCACTCTTCTTCACTTGTATATTCAGTTCAGTGTACACTGAAATCAGCCTCTTCTTCTGTTTCCCATCCCATCATCCTCTCTCTTCTGTTAGCTTCCAGGTACCCGTTGAGAGCCTACCTTTAGGTCGTCCTAGGGTGACATGCAGGAGATCGTGTGAGTTGGAGGGGATGAGAGATATCCAGCTGAAGAGGAGGGTAGAAAATAGAAGAAAGTTGAGATGTGTTTTTGAAACCCTATGTTCCAACAGGAACGCAAGGGAATAATAATAATATAATCTCATTGAATTTTGTTGACTTCACTTCCACCACTTCATTTATTCGAAACGGTTTCTTTATACTTATTCTTTCATTTGAAAATTCATTTCCTTACTTTAGGCAAAGCAAAAGGTGAGAAAATATTTCCTTCCCTAAATTGACATACTAATTACATCCAATTTCTCCTAAGATTCGTTCATTTCCGCAGATTTAGGCAACTATATGTCTTGCAGAAAAAGATAAAAAGAACATGTTCGAATGTTTGCCATGCTTTACTTACATACATTAGGTCTGAAAACGTCATGCGTTCATTTTACTATGTAGACGTGGAATAAGTTGCACAAGTGTAAACTAACAAGCGAATGTTATCACCAGCTGCACACCACCTGTAATGTTTAATAAAGAAAAGTTAGCATAAAATTCAACATAGTTTTTTCTTTCAGAAGGCATTTTATGAGTGCCATGATGGCATAAAACATCAGAATGGCAAAGTAGCTCAAGCACTACAGTGTAAATATCCGCATATATATATTTATTCTAGTAGGGAATTTTCTAGAAAATACAGTGACACGTCTGTTGTTAGGGTAGTAATACAGAATTAGTGACAATTGCGTATTTAGATAAGAGACGGTGTAATTTGCTGTGCGAGAAGTCAAATGAAGAGTTGAAGATGTATTTCCATAAGGTCAAGAAAAAATTATCTTTCCCGGAAGTCAATCAAAAAAAATGGGGAGTTGTTTAAAAGATAAGTTAAAGAAATTACAAAACAAAGAGTTACTTTGGAGTGTTTTCAAAAGCAATTAGTCGCTGGATTTCAAGTACGCTGGTGACTCAACCTGTAATAACTCTTTGCTTTGCAATTTCATTAACTTCACGAAAAAATGAATGTGTGTTTTGTTTGTACATGGAATTTAAATTAATACCTTGATGTTTATACCGATAAAGGGTTACGCGAAGCATAGGAAAACGTATTTCAAATCTTTTGCTACCACTGAAGCTATGAGCTTGATTTTAAAGGTACAAATTGTGAATGTGACGTGAAGCATTTTGAGTAGATAAACTGAATTTAACCTTCTCACGCTGCTTGATAGCAATTGTTTAATTGAAACTCACCAAAAAGATATCAAGGGTAAGTTGTTTATTCATTTCTTTAGTGTTATTCAATATATAGGAACAAGCTATAGGGTAGAGAACTATTTTGTCATTGTGGAATATATATTGAAAAAGATAATATGAGTTGAATATTAATTTTCACGTGACTAATACTCTGTGAAGCAGAAGAATGTTTTGCCCTCAGAAACCATCATTTACTGTCTGTAGACGCGAGTAAGGAATGACTTCAACTGTAAAGAACTCAAATATACAATGATAAGGTGTTTCCGTATTGTGTATGCCTCTACAAAATTGAATATCAAAGTGCTGAGTACCATCGTTTCAAATGATGTCACAGTTTTGCACAGTCACGTTACGCTTGAGAAACGAATTTATCTGTGGTTTGAAAATATAACGGAGATATTCACTTTATGGTTTGATAAATGGAAAACATTTTTTCTCTAATATTCTGCTGTAAAATGAGATTTAGACTAATTTATTGGTGGACTGACAAATTTAAAAATATGAGTCAGAGGTATCCGTTGAGTTTTCATCAATATTAACTCACAAAACCTGTATAAGAAAGGCTGAAGTTATAATATGATTTTTGCACTGGATACTGGGATATTTTTATTGATTTTGAACTGCAAACGCACAATGACCTTGTCTCAAATGTTAGAGTGAATTTTCCGTAGGACGTGAAGTAGAGCACTGTGACGTGGATGAAAGCTGTCAGTCAACAATCGTTTTACAAGAAGGCTTACACGACTATCACCATATCATATTGCAGTCGGACTTATGTGAGGATTTCTGGAATATTATTTATTTGAAATTTTTATCATACATTTTGTTCAAATTACAAAAGAGAATGCCGGTGAGTAATATGATATATAACTTAAAATGGTAAAAGTTCTTATCCCAAGTTTTATGTTTATTTCGCAAACAGCAACTTAAAGACCTTAGCCAAATTTCAACAATGACAGAAATATATTTGCAACAAAGCGACCAACTGAGTTTCAGCCTGATTTCTCTATGAATTCGTTCAGAACACTGCGTCTTTGTAATTTATTCATTACAAGCCCAAAAGAATTTATGAAACAGAAGAGATGTTCAGTCACTCGATAGTGTGTTGAAACAATAACTTCATTTATTCTGAAATTTATTCTTTCGAAAAATTAATTGCGATGAATTTCATGCACGCAACTAGAGTTATGAATATTCACGTGTTCAGGTGGATGGTAAATTAGTTAGGCTGGAAAAGAACTATATAAATAAAACTTAATGAACTTTTGTATTTTCCATTTAACAACCATGTAGGTCGGTTATGTAAGTAAACCACAAAATACTTAAGTTTGGTTTGCGTAACAGCTACTTTGGTTTATGAAGTCATCCGTAATGCAAGCGTGAAGCGCTTCGTACATATGATTGCATGAAAGTCATTTTGCGAATGCCTTATAACAAGACATTAATCATTTTCCTCTCAACAGCATCTCAGTCAGTATACCCTGTAATATAAAACCAAAGTGAACGTATTAAAAGTCTCAGCTGATAAATCATTGCAACTGTTAGCAAAACAGGCATTTTATTTAGTTTATTTTGAATCAGACACAACAGTCTAGCAAATGATTTGTGTTTGAATAAATGATTGTGCTTTGGAAAATGAAATAAAAGCCATCCACTCAGCGCAAAGTGTCCTGGAGATCAGTTTGATATAAAACACGGATTGTTCTCATAAAAGCTGGAAAACATTTTGAAGTTCAGATGACAGTCGCTGGGTAATACAAGCTGTTTCTTAAGTGGTTGCGGTAACAGGATTGGCACCTTGAACACTTCTTTTGCTATTCCTTTATCCATATATTCTTACATAAAAGCTTATTAAGGTCAAGTTTCAATTTGCAGCCACTTAAAAACAACTCATTGAGCTAACTGTGTCACGTAATTTGCCACACTGACTTTTATACACCTGTGCTGAAATCTGATAAGAAATAAGACGCATCTATTAGTGTTCAATGAAATGGTTGCCCTACTGCTTTATTTCGAGCTTTTCTGTTCCCTTATTGTTCACGACATCACACTAACACCGAAATTTTTCATGTCAAGTAGGTCGTGATTTATCCATCCCTCGCTGAATTACCCACTTGATTTTCGTGGACACTGATTTCATATTTGTCAATTTGTTCATGAGGCAATAAAGGCAACAAATACTGAAAGAATATTCTTTTAAAAACTTGCATTTTGTCTTTTGAGAACTTTCAGTACAATATATTTTGATATGTTTTCAGTCATCACAGGAAAATAAAATCTTTGTGAATATGCAGTATCACGGTGAAACGAAAGTTTAGTTATTCAACTGAATCTTGTTTAAAACGTCATCCAGTAAAAACACCGATTATTCTGTTTCAAATATTCAATAAATAAGTTACTATAGAGTTGAATACTGCTACAGTGTCCACGTTTCATGCATATATTAAACTTTTAGTTTTCACGAAACACTTCTATTGACAAGCGAAATATCACTGACTTGCACTTCATTTTACGTTTATTGAATAAATAAACATGCGAAATATGTTTTAATGCAGATTTCCTTTGTAAGTTACCTATTGGCACCAGATAAATTTGAGGTATTTTCTTCATTTAGTGGAGATCGTCGATTATACTGACATAAAACATACAAGAGATATAAGAATTTCTCGAGGAAATTGTTGAAAGTTGTTTTTCGGATAAAATCAACTACTATCATGGGTGTTTAGACATTGATTAGGACCAGATTTGAAGTGTGGGTGAATATGAGATTTCTGAAGTGGTCGGGATATGGGATATAATAACTATGTGAAATTATCCAGTTAAACTCTAAAACGAATAAAGGACTGCGAACTGTTCAAATGAATGCGAGGTTTCATATAAAGGAACACTTTGTCACCTTAAGTGAGTTCTCAATGTTTGAAAAAAAGCATGTTAGTTGGAAGATGAATGTTAACTGACAAGACTAATTGAATTTAATTTAGCCACTGGTAAGTCCCTTTCGTTTCAACATATGCATAAATATTCATGCCAGATCATAAAACACCTATTTCTGAATCAGTTATCCTCACACTGAGACATATGTGATAAGTACGAATCAGACTGACAAAACAGAACACTTATAGAACCTACAATTTCAAATATGCAGGTTCGAGGCACGAATGTTTCTCGTTTTTATTTCGCATTAGGTGCTGAATTACACTATTCGCAGATTAATTTATTTGACTACAAAATTCGTTTCAACGAAGGAATCTTTCACACCATTGCATTCGTGTACCATAAGGCGTGTTTGAATGTATCCTTACTTGTTAATTATTGTAATAAGAATGTTTGCTTGGACACCGATTAGTTTGTTTCGTCCATATAAGGCACCATTAGGGATGATCAGGATTTCTACAGTTTCTAGAAGTAAGAACACTAAGTCACTGTGGATAAATATGAATACTCTAAACGTTATTTGACTAAATGTCTACTGAAGGATGTGGTGAGTATCTGCTTGCTTTTGTTTCACCAATAATTTTTCAATATTCTTGTATCTTGATGCTAATAGAAACATCAGATGAGATGTTTGATGAATATCTTTACAAAACTGCAATCTACTCAATAAAATAAATGCACTGTTTTATAGCTTTATGAATACTAATTGCCGATACACTGACTACTTTATTTTAAATTTTTAAAAGAAGGAAACGTTGTGCAGGTGAACATTACCTGAGGTTTATTGATAACTGCTTAAGTGAAGCAGTTTGCAATGATTTGCTGCTGTGCAGTCACCTGACTTTTAAGATTTTCGGTAATGTTAAGCAAACAATATTAGAACAATCTTCTATAATTTGGTTTGTAAGGATTAGTTATGTTTTACGAGTTGATCACGGACTGATATCAGCTAGAGAACCATTGAAAACCAGGGAGTACTGGACAGCTGCTGTTTCATCCTAGTTTGGGAATCATCGGCAGTACGCACCCACTGGGATTCGAACCCGGGACCTTCCGGTTACAAGGCAAGCTCGTATACCATTCGGCCACTGGGACCCGATTCAATGGCTCATGAATTCTAACTTCTACCAATTCGTGATTTTAGCGCGACCCCAACTATTGTCGTTGGTGGAAATCCATCCACACGTGACTTCTAATTGGACCTCACTGGTCACGACTTCTCACTAGAACTGCAGGAAACTCCAACCTGTAGCAAGTCACTAGCGAGCATCAGAATAATCTTCTATAATTTGGTTTGTAAGGATTAGTTATGTTTTACGAGTTGATCACGGACTGATTGGAGTTTCCTGCAGTTCTAGTGAGAAGTCGTGACCAGTGAGGTCCAATTAGAAGTCACGTGTGGATGGATTTCCACCAACGACAATAGTTGGGGTCGCGCTAAAATCACGAATTGGTAGAAGTTAGAATTCATGAGCCATTGAATCGGGTCCCAGTGGCCGAATGGTATACGAGCTTGCCTTGTAACCGGAAGGTCCCGGGTTCGAATCCCAGTGGGTGCGTACTGCCGATGATTCCCAAACTAGGATGAAACAGCAGCTGTCCAGTACTCCCTGGTTTTCAATGGTTCTCTAGCTGATATCAGTCCGTGATCAACTCGTAAAATATTAGAACAAAATCACTCGTTTTTTACTGATACAAGCCAAAAATATATAATTTCGGTTTCGTAAACATAATGACCCGGTCAAAAACGTTCTCAGGAGAATGCTTGTTTACAGGATGACTATTCATCCAGGCAAAAGACACCAATAACAAAGTTGTCTCATATGAGTTATGTCTGTTACGCATTCGCTATCTTCATAAACTGCCTAATATACCTCAGATGTTTTATCGCACCCCAGTTTTATGCATAATTCATTATTGAAACTAAATATTACAATCAATAAAGAATATATCTAACAAGTGAGGGCGTCAACGAAATACGACCGAAGATTATGAGACCAATCGGATTTCAATGGTGTAAAAAAATTACATCCTTTTGTGTTTATATGACTTTGAAGTAAACGTCAATAAGCTCGAGGCCCAGGATAATATGCGTGCATGCTTGCGATACATTCGATTCAAAAGTACACACCAGTCATGCAGCTAACGCTTGCCAAATCAGGTATCAAAAACCACATTTTCAAAAACCTGCTCGTAAGAATCTTAAATGTTTCACTCGTCTCCATGCCGGTATTTCAAGAGCACTTAGCTTTAGCACAAAACGAAAGAAATATCAATTACATTCAGGATTATCAAGACCTTAGCAACAAGATGTATGTCATGTAAACTGTTCTCATCAACAACATGATGAAAGAATGTTAGTCGATTTTGCATGTATGTCACTGATTGCTTTCTGTAGTTAGATTGGCTCAGATAATTTCTATACAAATATGTTACTGATTCTGTTACCCATCAATTTGACGAAGTTGCTATATTTCATGATGCCATGTCCAATTATCGTCTTCGTATGATAGACAAACCACTTGTGTTATGCATTATGCATTATTCAAGTATTTATAACGCCTAATTTTTAATATTAACAGATTGGATGACTGTTTATTTAATGTCTTCGCAGCTAAATGAAATCCTGTAATTAGACAGTGCATAGCTTTTGAAAGAAATTCTATCTGTGATTGTTGCGCATACCATTTAAATCGAAATGCTGTAACTTTCTTGATCCCTAATAATCTACATAATACCATGATATTCAAGATTTTAAACATAAAATAGTTTCATCACCACTCAGCGAAACACGAAATCTATTAGTAACCGTGATCCCTATAAAATTTGACAACAATGGTTTTCAAGTATGTTGAAGCATTTTTGATGAGAACGTTTTCTTAATTTACTGCTGTTCATTATTTTAAATAGAGGATGTCTGCAAAGGTGAGTAAAACATTTAATTTCCAATCAGTTATATGTCAATGACATTCATTTATTTGTATTCCAAATTTTAACGATTTACATATTATCACTTTTCCATGGCTGACGAATCGCCAAACAATATTTTATGCGAAGAAATATTTTAAGTTGAAGCTTCACCTTAGACGTATGTCTCTCGAATTACCAGGCATGAAACTAACAATCTAATCGATACTTCTTATTTCACAATCATGTGGAACTCCTGAAAATCTTGTTAGTTTTACAGTTGGAATAATAAACCAATACTGATTAATCAAATATTAACTGTTGCTTAGGAAGAAACTTTTCATCAACAAGTGTGTCTATGGATAGGTATTAGCGTAATGATGACTGCAGATAATCTTAGTCGTACAAGTTTATATTTCAGCGTAGGTGACGCCGTATTTTAATTGTCTGCACATTATGAAAATCTTCAGTTTGCTTCAGTATATGGTTACAGTCAGTTGAATTTAGTTGTCAGCTAAAAAGCACTACGAATAAAATGCAGATATATCTTGATATGATGGGTCCTCACTGTTACTGGATTTCTTACTTAGAACAAAAATTTAGGACGTCAGTGTACATTTTTCTTGTCTGTCACAATGGATAATCAATATAATCTCGGTTTGTATCCTTTGTTCTATACACCAGCAGCATTTTCTTCGTGTTAACTTTATAATTTGTAAAAGGTAATAACATTCATACAAATGTATACACCTATACGAAATCTAGGGAAACGTAAGTTCACAAATATTCAGAAGAATTTATTACACAATTGCATCATTTTGTATTGAAAGGACATTCTCATCGAAATAAACAGGATTGACAATCACACAGAACACAGTTTGCAACGTCCTTATTTATTTTCTTTGATATAATTATTAATAAGCATATATTGTGAAATGCACAAGGTTGAATCACAAAGACCGTGTAAGATGTGGAAGTAAACAGTGAATCCACACAGCGTATGCTCGCTATTCACAATGTTGTCGTTTCCCGTCCAGTCACAGTTTGAGTGACAGATAGTGGAATATAAGTGTCTAGTCTGCTTCTCACTTTCATCTACTAGTCAATCTACTGTCACTGTATATGACTTGTTGAGCATACCAGTAGTATGCTTGCCATATTCGTCGCCCAACGTTTTACATATTACCAATATATTTAAATAATGTATATACGTATATATATACTATGTAGGCTTTAGTAAGTTCCAATGTGTGAAAATATTTGTTCAGTGTTTAAAAATCTTGAGTCATTCATTCCATTAACTTTGCACGTTTCTAGAAAAGCTTAGAGCAAATAAATTTATATGAGCGTTTACTAAGCAATAGAAGATACCATATAAGTTCATACGTTTAAATGAAAAAAACATAACTGTTAACATAAAAGGAATAAGGAATGACAGAGAATGCAACTGTCATCTGCATTCTTCACTAAAGTCAATGAGTTGTACCGACATGAGATATCTGTTTAAAGTAGATTCAAATTCTATCAAATAGGACAACCGATAGTGAACCCACAGATTATTATTATTGTTCCCTTGGGTTCCTAGTGGAACATAGGGCTTCAACTGCACGTCTCCACTTGTTTCTGTCTTCTGCTGTACTTTTCACTTGCATCCATGTTAGTCCATACTGTTTCAGCTCCTCTTCACACGATCTCCTCCATGTCACCCTTTTACGTCGTACTCGCCGCTTCCCTTTCGGATTCCACTCGAGGGCCTGACATGCAATGTCACCCAGCGGTCTCCTCGACGAGTGTCCAATCCATCTCCACTTTCTCCTGCATATTTGTTGGGCGACTGTTACTTGTTTTGTTTGTTCCCATAGTTTCTTGTTGGTGATTCTTTTCGACCATCTAATCTTGAGTATAGAACGAAGACAGTTGTTGATAAAGGTCTGCAACATGTTGCAAATATTCTTTGTGACTCGTCAAGTTTCTGATCCGTATAGCAAAACTGACTTGATATTTGTATTGAAAATCCGAACTTTGTTGTTGATGCTGAGTGACGAAGATTTCCAGATTGGTTTCAGGTTGATGAATGTGTTTCTAGCCTTCTCGATTCTCGATTTGACATCCTCGTCCGTTCCTCCTGTGGTTGAGACAATGCTCCCTAGATAGGTGAAAGAGGTAACCTCTTTCAAATCCCTCCCGTTGATGGTGATTGGCGCTGGATGTTGCTGCTCCTGTTGTTGTTGTTGGTTGATTAATTACATAACCTCCGTCTTGTCTATGTTCACCTGGAGTCCTGTCTTCACCAGCTGCTTCTTCGACCAGTTTTTCCCGGTTTTCACTTTTAAGTCTTCGATTTTGTGTGACATCAAACACAAATCATCCACGCGCGAAATCCAGGTCTTGTAGGTTCTTCACGTCGATCCAGGATATCCCTGTCTCCTCTTTTCCCACTGTCTGACGCATAATCCAGTCCACCACAATTAGGAATATCATTGGTGATAATAAGCACCCTTGTCTGACTCCTGTGTTTACTCCAAACGCTTCGCTGAGTTTTCCGTTGTGGATCACTTGACATGTGCCGTTGTCATACAGTTGTTGAATAAGGTTGATGAATATTTGGGGTACGCCGTAGTACTCGAGTAGTTTCCAAATTACTTCGCGGTCAACGCTGTCGAAGGCCTTCTCAAAGTCTATGAAGTTGAGGTAGAGATTTGATTGCCATTCCATGCTTTGTTCGATGATAATGCGTAGAGTTGCAATTTGGTCAGAACATGATTTGCCTTTCCTGAATCCAGCTTGTTCTGGTCGGAGTTCTGTATCCAGTGCGTCCTTGATTCTCTCCAGGATGATGCGACTCAGGATTTTACTTGGCGTCGACGTCGACAGGAGCATGATTCCTCGCCAGTTCTTGCAGAGTCCCAGGTCGCCCTTCTTTGGTAGTTTCACGAGGCAACCTTCCCTCCAGTCATTAGGCACCTTTCCCTCTTTCCAGACCTTTTGCAATAATGGAGTCAGCATATCTGCTGTCGCCTCCGGGTCCGCTTTCAGTGCTTCAGGGGGGTATTCCATCTTATTCCAGCTGCTTTTCCAGCTTTCAGAAGCTTGATTGCATTCAAGACTTCAGCTTTCTTTGGAGGATTGTTGCCAACTTGCAGTTGTGTACGTGCTGTTGTTTGTATTTCTGGAGGCGTTGTAGGTGGTGGTCGGTTCAAGAGTCCTTTGAAGTGGTTCGCCCATTGTTTAATCTGTCTTTATTCTTTGGTAATTGGGTTCCCTTGGCTGTCTTTTATAGGTTTCACTTGTGTTGATCTCTTCCCGGATAGAGACTTGGTTGTCTGAAATAGTGTCCTCGGGTCCCTTTTGCCTGCTGCTTTCTCGGCTTCAGTAGCCAGATTGTCGTAGAACTGTCTTTTGTCCTTCCTGGCACTCATCCTCACTTCTTTGTCTAGTGCTGTGTAAGTTGAGCTCAGCGTCTCTTTCTCTTGTCGATCTTTGCATTGAATCATTTTCTCTTTCACCATTCTCCTCTCCTCTATTAGCTTCCAAGTGTCTGTTGAGAGCCATTCCTTATCTTGTCTCTTCTTTCTTCCTAAAAGCGTTGAACACGTTTCGTTGAAAATCACTTTCACAGAGTTCTAATGTTCTTCCACGCATGATTCTACCATGATGTCACGTAGTGTTTTCTGCTTTGCTCTGACAGTTGCAGTGAAAATGTCCTTTGGGATTGTGTCCTTCAGTTTTTTAGTGTTGAACTTGCATTGAACCCACAGATACAGGCAATTTATTTGTGCCTATTATTTCACACCTCCTAATCTGCACTTACTCTCCGTCATCTGTTTAATATGCATAATGGAAACTTAATATCATCTGAGAACTTTGTAGCTTTCTCCCTCATTGTTTTGCAAACAAAATGTACTTAATCAACATGAAAAGAATATTGAAGATGGTTACAGGATTTCATCATGAGCTGACATCAGTTAGAGAACCATTGGAAAACCTGGGAGTACTGGACAGCTGTTTCGTCCTAGTTTGGGACTCTTCATCAGTACGCACCCACCGGGATTCGAACCTAGGACCTTCTGGTTACAAGGCAAGCTCATATACCATTAGGCCACTGGGACCCGATCCAATGGTCCATGAATTCTAACTCCTGCCAATTCACGACATAGCGCGACGCCTAGCCAATGCCTTCGGCGAGTATTTGTCCTCACGCCCGACCTGCTGCACCCTACTGGGTGCGTACTGCTGAAGAGTCCCAAACTAGGACGAAACAGCTGTCCAGTACTCCCAGGTTTTCCAGTGGTTCTCTAACTGATGTCAGCTCATGATGAAATCCTGTAACCAATCAAATCCCTACAAACCAACACTTGAAAATATTGAAGATGCTTGATTGCTGTTTCATAGAAAACAAATTTCGATCTTACAAGAACACTCACTCATTCCTCAGTTCATTTCTGTTTGAAGTATATTCACGAACACTTACACGGCACGTGACCATTGCTTTTAACACTGACAGTCAAATAGGTCGTACTTGTTCATGTAAAGGTTATGGAACTGGGATCATATCAACTTATGTATTTATTAACTAACATTCTTGTCACTAACATTTATGCTCCCAGAAACATTGAAACGTTAGCTAAACTAATTGACTCTACAAATTCGCGTCTGCGAGTGTGATCTAGAAGTTTTGACACTTAGACTAATATACAAGATATGATATCTTTAAGTCACTTCTAATATGAACAGATAAGTAAATCTGCCTATCAGACCAGAAAGATTTTAAGAATGTGATTTGAAGGATCTGTTTCTAAGGTTAATCGTCGGAAGACTGTCTGTGTAAAATACGTTGTGAACCTGTCAAAGCGTTCGCAGATTGTATTTCATTTATTAAATAAGTACAACTGGTCGAGAATCTGTTCATTGAAACTGAAAGCAGGTGTAATACTATCACCTCATAACAGACTACAAAAGTCTTCTCGAAATGTGAATTGTTGAGTGAGTTCACTTCTCTGTCTTTACAAGGTTAATTTATTTTACGAGAGGCTGACACATAACAAATTATTCAGAAACTAATAGTCGTTTTAGCTAGAAATCGTACTGCAGCCACAGAGCATCAATCGTACAATTTTTGATCGCAAGTGAGAGCATGCTTATTTGAAATCACTTCGAAATGTGTTTAGAAATGACAACAAACGAATAAAAATTCAGTTCAGAAAAACAGGTTATTAATCTTTTCGCTGTCCTGTTATGATATGAAAGGCCAGAATAATCACGTATTGTCTTTTGGCGTTAAATCAACTCCAGGAATTCACTGTTGAGAACTTTCAATGCATTTAACAAAAAAATAATCGCACCTATATAATTTAATTAAGATGCTCAACCTGTGGTGGCATTCTACGGGAAAAATATGCTGTCACTGATCGTTTCCCAGTGAGCATGATCCTAGATAGTATAATGATAATACACATTTATTTTAGTCAATTAAATACCCACAAACTAAATGTTATCATATTTGTAAAGGGATTTCTTCCCATGGGTTATGCACCAATCTCCAAGGCTGCATTTTGATTCACTAAGCGAAACCAATTACACCCAGAAAACCAGCTTTTTTTTACACCGTGGTATTTTGAATGAAGAATCATTATGATTGCAGATTTAAATAAGCCTATTAACCAGCGGTTTTTTAGCGAATTAGAAAATGGTGTGAAAAAAGGCACTGACGAAAAGCTGATATTATTTTTTCCGATTGTTAATTCTCCAACAGAGAGAGAAAAAAAGGAATGGTGAGTTTTTAGGCATCAAGTGGCAACGCATCCATTCTTATTGCTTGTATTATTTTTATCGCAATTAGTTTGTTCAACTGTCGACAAAATTCCACTTTATATTAATTAAAATACTACAAGATTTCATCATGAGCTGACATCAGTTTGAGAAGCATTGGACAATCTCGAGTACTGGGCAGCTGTTTCGTCCCCGCTTGGGTCTCCTCGGTGGCATTCACCTGCCAGGGCTGGAGAACTAGGACCTTCTGACTACAAAGTGAGCCCGCAGACCATTCAGCCACCTGAAATCCTTTCCAGTGGCAGTCCATGACTACCAGCGGGTATGATTGGCGAGTATTTATGCTCAAACCAGACATATAGTGCTTCATGAGACAGCCGTCCAATACTCACAAGATTTTCAAATACCCTCTAAGTGATTTCAGCTTATGATAAAACCCTATGACCAATCAAATCCCCATAAATCAATACTTGAATTAACTGATTCCCGAAATGAAAGCATAACTGATTCCAACTTGACATATTACGAATGAACTTTACTAGGAAAAATAAATTTGGCTGTTTCATTTTATCCCTCCATTGTTTTACCTCAGTCAGATAAGCTGTTTCCACTGATGATCCCTATATCCGAGAGGAATCCTACTTTTTTGACAATATCATAAAAGAAAAGTTAGCAGCACTTGGTGTTTGTTGCAAAACTGTTGTAATGCTCTGTTGCCTTCATTTCACTAATGAATTTATCTGAAGAAGTTTGAGTCATGAATGCTTATTGCATATTTACAATCTGATCTTTAGCTAATGAAATACTGGATATATTTATTGTAAAGAGATAGGATGAATATGTGAGAGGATAACACGTTCATAATCGCAATGCAATATGGATATGGATGACACATTATTTTTTAAAATGCAGTAGATATTAAGTTTATATAACCATTTGTTATTTATTCAAGCACTCAATTTATCATGGTAAATAATGTTTCATTTGTTTATGTTATAATTAACAATAACTTATATACATGAACATAACTTCAAAATTCAATTACTTTTTGATAAAATTAATGAGTAAATATACTCACACAGATAATCACTCTGAAACACATATAACATGCATTCTTTCAACATACCATACAGTTTTCAAATGAAGAGATTATATTTCATTCTTAAGCAAAACACTTGAAGCACTTGTCTACAGTACTGAAATCTATGTTCCCAACTCTATATTTCCATATTCGTTTGTTCATTGAATATGACAGACTGAAGCAGTATTATTTAATAGGTGACGCTTTGAACACAATTCAGTGTTCATCATCATTTCACTTGTAACTGTACAATTCCAAAACTTTCGTTTTATGGTTTTCTATACTCCTTGGGATTCCTGATAGAGGTAGACAATTTTCCAGATGTCTATGATTGATGCTAAATCATTTCCTTTGCCCTCAGTTTCAGCTAATCCGTTGAATATATATCTTACTTTATTAGTCTCCCTCTCCATATTTTTGTATTAGAATTTAAGCCTTACATCTCATCTCGGCCTGTTGTGTGGTTGTGTGTAGTTTCATGCTGTTTTCTAGATTTCTAACCTTATTTGGGTCAACGAATCTGGACTTTGTAGGGTATGCAAGGCGTGCTAATTGGACGGACTCCGCTGTACTACTGTGACCTATGTATTTGACGTGACAATCATTGGAGGGTATTCGACACATATTTTGACAGTAAGACTGCCAAAAGTGTGTTAACAAGAACAGATCGACAGAATTAAATAAAATGTTAAAGAATATCAGAAACGAAATCGAACATTCAAATCTTAGATTATTGGAGATAGTTACCAACAATGATTGTTTTCCCATAATACAGTTCACTAATAATGCTAAGTCATCAGCATTCGGATAATCAAGTAATATTCAAATCAGAATGTTTACCAAATCACGAGAAGAGAAATCCTAATCTGAAATAAGTAAAATCAGCAATATCAGGTCGTCGACAGTCGATAAATCACTTTGCTTTGTCGATCTCCTTGCATACATTAAGTCTATTAAGTGTATTAGAAAAAGGAGTATATATCAATTTAGCAGCATATTTACTGACACCCGTGAATTTCATCTCTATAATAGAAACATTATTAAAAGGGATAGTCAGCGAAATTCCATGTGAATTACTGTTACGAAGTTCATTGACGTTAAAACGACAGAAACATAGAAAGCCTAAAATGGCAAACCTACAAATAGAAACTTTAAAAAGCGTTTAAAATATCAGGGATATAATTACGTTGATAAATTGATATGGGAGTATCAAGGAAAATGTAAAAATAAATTCCATAATAGTATTGAAAGTAATACTGATAGTGATAATAATAATAGTAGTAGTAATAATGACGGCATGCTTTATGGATATACGACAAAAATGATTCAACACCCGTCTCGAATATCACTACCTGAGCTCGCGCACATATTTAGCAAGCTATCTACGAAACGCCAATCACTTCTAGAAGAAAATGAAGAAAATATCTACAGAACTAGTACTCTCTTCACATACTTATGATTAAATTATTACTGTACATGTAAATCCTTTACGAATACGAAATATTTTTGGAATTCTTAAACTTTCTGTATTGCCTGTTTGAAATAAAGCTTTATCATTAGTAATTGTCCTACCACTGTGACGAATCAGAAGGAGTAAGTGAAACCACGAAAGTTTCGGAATTGCATGATTACACTTAGTATGAACCTGAACAATAAATTGTGTTCTAGACGTCGTCTAGTAAATAATACTGCTTCACTTTGCTTCACTCTATCCAATAAACAAGTGAATACAGAATAACATGCTACCACAGTGCTTGGGTTTTAAACATAATAATTCAATTTCATTGTGATTGCTCACCATTATATCAGTTAGCCTTGGATAAGGCATGAATGATGTTCTCTGTTTTCATCCTTTTCAGAAATAAATTACCGGAACTGCTGTCCTGAAAAGGAATCTCTTTGATATTGTTCAACTTTCTTTTCGTACTCCGTAATGAATTAACATAACGTTTACCTTTGAACATAGTAAAAATAATTATGCATAAAACGCTTAATACTTTTTTCATTAATTAATACTGTTATATCTGACATAAATTTAAATCATATTAATTAAATAAAGTGCATTATCAAAATATATGTTTGTTTCCTTCGAACACTTTGCTGACATAACAGCAAGCGTCATCAACTGGTTGGCGCCTAACACTTGATGAAGAGCATCATGCCACGTAGATTTTCAGCATTTGTTATTGACACACTAAGTTATATAACATTTGTATACACAGGTTTTGTCTAAGTCTTTTGATGGCAGTGACTTCTGAGAGCCGAATTTACTCTGTTTTTCTTTGCATAATGATAATTTTAAAAGGCTGACAAGAAAAACGAACATTTCCTGCCACTAGATTCACTCCACTTCATAATACGGTATGCTCTTTAACTCAGTCAAAAGTAGATCATCATCCTGCTCGAGTCAACTCCGAATGAACCTATCAACACATCTACATTTGTGGCAAAATTGCATATAAATAAATGAGAGGAGAACGTCTGTTGGTTTTCGGATATATGCCAACAGCCGCCGTTTGAAATGCAGTGAAGTGTTCTCAAGTAGAGTTGCCAGATACTTAATTGTCACGAGACATACAAAAGGAATCGCTCACACTTCCAAAGTAAACAAAATATCAAACTGAAGAAACAAACGACTTATTTGTGATAAACAAATGGGTTATTGTGTACAAGATGCATAAGTTACCGCATGACAGGTGATTTGCTTGGTTATAAAAGCGCTCCTGAATACTCCTGCAGTGATGTGTTCGGGCTGTGATATTGCTTATCTTTTCTGATTTTGTAACACCCTTCAGATTTTTGTTAGAGGTACTATGATTCAGTCAAACAGCTAATGCCATATGATTCCTGATGAATAGCAGTAGGACCATAACTTGTTATTTGAAATACAAGTAACAAAGATTGCTTTTAGAAAAATCTTTCAATTTTAGGGTAAAGATGGGTGTTATTTCGAAATTCAAGAAGCTTCATCTTGAGAAGTAGCCAAAGGGTGTGCTGAAGCACAGAATTTCAGGTAACATTCTTCAGCAGTGTTAACATTTTAGATAACAATTGACTGACTCAAAAGAGTTTCTTATGTAATATTTTAGTATGAGGAATTCGAAACACATTATTTCGAGTGAAACAACATTGAAATTCTATTCAGTTTATTCGTACATAATGTGCACTTTATCTTACCAGGATCAAACAAAATTGGTTTCCTAACTAATAGAATGACTCTGAATAAAACTTTAAATTATCACTCATGCAATAACTTACAGTATGAAGTATTCAGTATATCATATTTCTGAGTAACCTATTAAATAATGAAATGAGCATTCTAGAATACGAATAATGCAATAACAGTCTAAGATGGGCTGCTGGCGTATCTGACACTATTCCGTGGCAAAGACCTCAATTTTTGATTACCATTCAAGCAAACTCTAGCTTCTATATCGCAGAAAGTTGTTTACATTTGGTAGGAATGTTTTTTGACTGAAGTTAACTTTTGGACATTTCACCTCATATTGTCGCCTTCAGATCTCACATATCTCCAGGCTCTCCAATCAATCGCTTTACAATCGAAAATATACAAATTTAGGTACTTCGATACATGCACAACTAATGATGTCAGATTGAAAGGTCTTCAGTAAAAGGGTTACACAATATGACATTTTGTATCCAACATGGTTATATTACTGTGTTACTGTTCCTTTCCTCAACACTTCAGTCGTATGACAAAATATGTGATAAAGAAATGATAGACTGTTGCTCTTTTATTTTTGATTACAGCTTGTTTCCACACCGTATTTTCGGTACAGGTATGGAATTCTCAGCATGCGATATCGGTAGACCGAATTTTGCAGGACGACCATTGATATCAATTGTGCATCGGTAGTGTATCGAACCCCGGACCATCTGCATGGTCGGCGAGAGTCCTAACCACTGTGCCACCGATAATTCATGTTCTGCTTGACTAACAGGACTAGTTTCAAAATCTATTTGAAGTTACATATTTACACAGTGTATGAATCTTACACGCATCTTGAAGTTTACCAACTAGTGAAAATGCAATTCACGCCTCCAAAGTTAACAAAACAAAAAATGCAAGCTCACAATTTATCAGTTGTTTGAAGAAAGAGGTACACTTTCAAAAGCATTGCGATAATGCTACATTAGAAAACCGTATATATCCAACACAAAACAAACAGGTAATTTTCATTTCCATAGACATCTGCAATATCACTGTCAGTCGAAATGAATCTTTTCCCGTTAGGCCATGAAATTTATATTCTGTAGTTGTAGGACTACAAACATGTATAGCTTAAGAAAGATAATTGTCAGTAAACCCAAATTGTTACGCCTGAGAATGTCTTAATGGTTGTTTGTGCTATACTGACAAATCTATTTTGCTTCCATCCACTTAATTAATGAAAAACTATTGGATCAAACGACTGACTGATATCAGTAGATAATTAATGAAATATGTTGACTTCATCACACTTGATATGCACCTAACATCCACAGGTGTCCAATGTTTCCAGTGGAATGTAGTGTAACAGAATGACACTTGTAAGTCTTGATCGAGCAAATTTTGTTTGTAACCAGCATTCGGGAAATATTCTAACAACGAAGCGAATTATATAAGAATTTAGTAGATAGTGCCGAGGAATAGAATGTAGTATGTTGGAATTATATGGTCACAAAAATATTTCATTCTTGGTGCCCTGTAATTTCTTAATAAATTAAAAGTGTTTTCACAACAGCATTTGACATTTTCAGAAATGTCGTAAGGCTCATTTTCTACTTAGCTGAGGGAAAGGAAACAAAGGCTTCAATTTTATATCGTAGAACAAATGCAAAATTCCGCTCCGTCCTTCCGGATAAGCTAAAAGATCTTCTGGATTTAAAACCTTTCCCGTAACAATGTGGAATCAGGAAGGACAAATCATGAGACGATCAAATTTCAGCGCTACGAATCATCATAGAATGACACACAAGTCGCAACCTCAAATTAATCGACTTTAAAAATGCCTTCAACAACGCTGATGGCGAAATGATTCGGAAACTAATTCAATACTGTGGATTCCCTAAAACCCTGATCAACTTCTTACAGTGACTGTATAATTTCATATGCCAAGTGATTGACCGTGGAAATCTCTGCGGTGTCTTCAAACTGAAGAGAGAAGCAAGGTTGGTGTAGCTGCTATCACTGATAACATCTCTCATTATGAGTAACTGAAACATGTGGCAGACCATTATGAGGGGAAAGAAAAGAATACGTTGTGCCAACTAGGAGACTCCAGAGGATCTGGACAGAAAGTTTTAACAACAAGGAAATCTAGAGACAAACAAACCAAAAGACTTTTGGGCCAGCAAATAAACTGGATGAAATGGAGGTGGATTAGACATACGCTGAGGATATCGTTAAGTGGAATCACGCTCCAGGCTTAACGTGGTTTCACTATCGACATTGTATTTGCAAGAAACGCTGCAATTAAAGTCATCCATACCGTAAAATTAAATAACCGGATATGGTGAGCCTTAAACTCCCTGTATATTATATTGAAAATTAAATTAAAAATCAATCGAAAATGAATATTTAACTTCCTGCATGTTGTGCTTATCTAGATATCGAACTGGATATTTTCAATAGGGAATAGAGTAAATTTGGATTATATTTGAATAGATAAATCTGATAGAACAGAACAAATCTAATCTGATCTCCATTTAGAAACACAACAATTTTAGTTTCATTTCAATTTGAAATGAGGAGGAACGTAATAGCTCAAATTGAATTTGGATCATGCTGAATCATGAGTCAAGAGAATTTCACGTATTTCTATATTTAACGATACATTATAGTGTATAATGCATTCGCTCAGCTCACAATTATATCAATTAGCCTTGGATAAGGCATGAATGATGTTCTCTGTTTTCATCCTTTTCAGAAATAAATTACCGGAATTGCTGTCCTGAAAAGGAATCTCCTTCATATTGTTCGATTTTCTGTCGTACTCCGTAATGAATTAACATAATGTTTACCTTTGAAACTAGTAAAAATAATTATGCATAAAACGCTTAATACTTTTTTCATTAATTAATACTGTTATATCTGACATAAATTTAAATCATATTAATTAAATAAAGTGCATTATCAAAATATATGTTTGTGTCCTTTGAACAATTTGCTGATATAACAGCAAGCGTCATCAACTGGTTGGCGCCTAACACTTCATGAACAGCATCATGCCACGTAGATTTTCAGCATTTGTTATTGACACACTAAGTTCTATGACATTTGTATACACAGGTTTTGTCTAAGTCTTTTGATGGCAGTGACTTCTGAGAGCCGAATTTACTCTGTTTTTCTTTGCAAAATGATAAATTTAAAAGGCTGACAAGAAAAACGAACATTTCCTGCCACTAGATTCACTCCACTTCATAATACGATATGCTCTTTAACTCAGTCAAAGGTGGATCAGCATCCTGCTCACGTCAACTCCAAATGAATTTATCAACCCAACTGCATTTGTGGCAGAAATTACATATAAATAAATAAGAGGAGAGCATCTGTTGGTTTTCGGACGTATGCCTATAGCCTCCATTTAGAAACACAACAATTTTAGTTTCATTTCAATTTGAAATGAGGAGGAACGTAATAGCTCAAATTGAATTTGGATCATGCTGAATCATGAGTCAAGAGAATTTCACGTATTTCTATATTTAACGATACATTATAGTGTATAATGCATTCGCTCAGCTCACAATTATATCAATTAGCCTTGGATAAGGCATGAATGATGTTCTCTGTTTTCATCCTTTTCAGAAATAAATTACCGGAATTGCTGTCCTGAAAAGGAATCTCCTTCATATTGTTCGATTTTCTGTCGTACTCCGTAATGAATTAACATAATGTTTACCTTTGAAACTAGTAAAAATAATTATGCATAAAACGCTTAATACTTTTTTCATTAATTAATACTGTTATATCTGACATAAATTTAAATCATATTAATTAAATAAAGTGCATTATCAAAATATATGTTTGTGTCCTTTGAACAATTTGCTGATATAACAGCAAGCGTCATCAACTGGTTGGCGCCTAACACTTCATGAACAGCATCATGCCACGTAGATTTTCAGCATTTGTTATTGACACACTAAGTTCTATGACATTTGTATACACAGGTTTTGTCTAAGTCTTTTGATGGCAGTGACTTCTGAGAGCCGAATTTACTCTGTTTTTCTTTGCAAAATGATAAATTTAAAAGGCTGACAAGAAAAACGAACATTTCCTGCCACTAGATTCACTCCACTTCATAATACGATATGCTCTTTAACTCAGTCAAAGGTGGATCAGCATCCTGCTCACGTCAACTCCAAATGAATTTATCAACCCAACTGCATTTGTGGCAGAAATTACATATAAATAAATAAGAGGAGAGCATCTGTTGGTTTTCGGACGTATGCCTATAGCCTCCATTTAGAAACACAACAATTTTAGTTTCATTTCAATTTGAAATGAGGAGGAACGTAATAGCTCAAATTGAATTTGGATCATGCTGAATCATGAGTCAAGAGAATTTCACGTATTTCTATATTTAACGATACATTATAGTGTATAATGCATTCGCTCAGCTCACAATTATATCAATTAGCCTTGGATAAGGCATGAATGATGTTCTCTGTTTTCATCCTTTTCAGAAATAAATTACCGGAATTGCTGTCCTGAAAAGGAATCTCCTTCATATTGTTCGATTTTCTGTCGTACTCCGTAATGAATTAACATAATGTTTACCTTTGAAACTAGTAAAAATAATTATGCATAAAACGCTTAATACTTTTTTCATTAATTAATACTGTTATATCTGACATAAATTTAAATCATATTAATTAAATAAAGTGCATTATCAAAATATATGTTTGTGTCCTTTGAACAATTTGCTGATATAACAGCAAGCGTCATCAACTGGTTGGCGCCTAACACTTCATGAACAGCATCATGCCACGTAGATTTTCAGCATTTGTTATTGACACACTAAGTTCTATGACATTTGTATACACAGGTTTTGTCTAAGTCTTTTGATGGCAGTGACTTCTGAGAGCCGAATTTACTCTGTTTTTCTTTGCAAAATGATAAATTTAAAAGGCTGACAAGAAAAACGAACATTTCCTGCCACTAGATTCACTCCACTTCATAATACGATATGCTCTTTAACTCAGTCAAAGGTGGATCAGCATCCTGCTCACGTCAACTCCAAATGAATTTATCAACCCAACTGCATTTGTGGCAGAAATTACATATAAATAAATAAGAGGAGAGCATCTGTTGGTTTTCGGACGTATGCCTATAGCCTCCATTTAGAAACACAACAATTTTAGTTTCATTTCAATTTGAAATGAGGAGGAACGTAATAGCTCAAATTGAATTTGGATCATGCTGAATCATGAGTCAAGAGAATTTCACGTATTTCTATATTTAACGATACATTATAGTGTATAATGCATTCGCTCAGCTCACAATTATATCAATTAGCCTTGGATAAGGCATGAATGATGTTCTCTGTTTTCATCCTTTTCAGAAATAAATTACCGGAATTGCTGTCCTGAAAAGGAATCTCCTTCATATTGTTCGATTTTCTGTCGTACTCCGTAATGAATTAACATAATGTTTACCTTTGAAACTAGTAAAAATAATTATGCATAAAACGCTTAATACTTTTTTCATTAATTAATACTGTTATATCTGACATAAATTTAAATCATATTAATTAAATAAAGTGCATTATCAAAATATATGTTTGTGTCCTTTGAACAATTTGCTGATATAACAGCAAGCGTCATCAACTGGTTGGCGCCTAACACTTCATGAACAGCATCATGCCACGTAGATTTTCAGCATTTGTTATTGACACACTAAGTTCTATGACATTTGTATACACAGGTTTTGTCTAAGTCTTTTGATGGCAGTGACTTCTGAGAGCCGAATTTACTCTGTTTTTCTTTGCAAAATGATAAATTTAAAAGGCTGACAAGAAAAACGAACATTTCCTGCCACTAGATTCACTCCACTTCATAATACGATATGCTCTTTAACTCAGTCAAAGGTGGATCAGCATCCTGCTCACGTCAACTCCAAATGAATTTATCAACCCAACTGCATTTGTGGCAGAAATTACATATAAATAAATAAGAGGAGAGCATCTGTTGGTTTTCGGACGTATGCCTATAGCCTCCATTTAGAAACACAACAATTTTAGTTTCATTTCAATTTGAAATGAGGAGGAACGTAATAGCTCAAATTGAATTTGGATCATGCTGAATCATGAGTCAAGAGAATTTCACGTATTTCTATATTTAACGATACATTATAGTGTATAATGCATTCGCTCAGCTCACAATTATATCAATTAGCCTTGGATAAGGCATGAATGATGTTCTCTGTTTTCATCCTTTTCAGAAATAAATTACCGGAATTGCTGTCCTGAAAAGGAATCTCCTTCATATTGTTCGATTTTCTGTCGTACTCCGTAATGAATTAACATAATGTTTACCTTTGAAACTAGTAAAAATAATTATGCATAAAACGCTTAATACTTTTTTCATTAATTAATACTGTTATATCTGACATAAATTTAAATCATATTAATTAAATAAAGTGCATTATCAAAATATATGTTTGTGTCCTTTGAACAATTTGCTGATATAACAGCAAGCGTCATCAACTGGTTGGCGCCTAACACTTCATGAACAGCATCATGCCACGTAGATTTTCAGCATTTGTTATTGACACACTAAGTTCTATGACATTTGTATACACAGGTTTTGTCTAAGTCTTTTGATGGCAGTGACTTCTGAGAGCCGAATTTACTCTGTTTTTCTTTGCAAAATGATAAATTTAAAAGGCTGACAAGAAAAACGAACATTTCCTGCCACTAGATTCACTCCACTTCATAATACGATATGCTCTTTAACTCAGTCAAAGGTGGATCAGCATCCTGCTCACGTCAACTCCAAATGAATTTATCAACCCAACTGCATTTGTGGCAGAAATTACATATAAATAAATAAGAGGAGAGCATCTGTTGGTTTTCGGACGTATGCCTATAGCCTCCATTTAGAAACACAACAATTTTAGTTTCATTTCAATTTGAAATGAGGAGGAACGTAATAGCTCAAATTGAATTTGGATCATGCTGAATCATGAGTCAAGAGAATTTCACGTATTTCTATATTTAACGATACATTATAGTGTATAATGCATTCGCTCAGCTCACAATTATATCAATTAGCCTTGGATAAGGCATGAATGATGTTCTCTGTTTTCATCCTTTTCAGAAATAAATTACCGGAATTGCTGTCCTGAAAAGGAATCTCCTTCATATTGTTCGATTTTCTGTCGTACTCCGTAATGAATTAACATAATGTTTACCTTTGAAACTAGTAAAAATAATTATGCATAAAACGCTTAATACTTTTTTCATTAATTAATACTGTTATATCTGACATAAATTTAAATCATATTAATTAAATAAAGTGCATTATCAAAATATATGTTTGTGTCCTTTGAACAATTTGCTGATATAACAGCAAGCGTCATCAACTGGTTGGCGCCTAACACTTCATGAACAGCATCATGCCACGTAGATTTTCAGCATTTGTTATTGACACACTAAGTTCTATGACATTTGTATACACAGGTTTTGTCTAAGTCTTTTGATGGCAGTGACTTCTGAGAGCCGAATTTACTCTGTTTTTCTTTGCAAAATGATAAATTTAAAAGGCTGACAAGAAAAACGAACATTTCCTGCCACTAGATTCACTCCACTTCATAATACGATATGCTCTTTAACTCAGTCAAAGGTGGATCAGCATCCTGCTCACGTCAACTCCAAATGAATTTATCAACCCAACTGCATTTGTGGCAGAAATTACATATAAATAAATAAGAGGAGAGCATCTGTTGGTTTTCGGACGTATGCCTATAGCCTCCATTTAGAAACACAACAATTTTAGTTTCATTTCAATTTGAAATGAGGAGGAACGTAATAGCTCAAATTGAATTTGGATCATGCTGAATCATGAGTCAAGAGAATTTCACGTATTTCTATATTTAACGATACATTATAGTGTATAATGCATTCGCTCAGCTCACAATTATATCAATTAGCCTTGGATAAGGCATGAATGATGTTCTCTGTTTTCATCCTTTTCAGAAATAAATTACCGGAATTGCTGTCCTGAAAAGGAATCTCCTTCATATTGTTCGATTTTCTGTCGTACTCCGTAATGAATTAACATAATGTTTACCTTTGAAACTAGTAAAAATAATTATGCATAAAACGCTTAATACTTTTTTCATTAATTAATACTGTTATATCTGACATAAATTTAAATCATATTAATTAAATAAAGTGCATTATCAAAATATATGTTTGTGTCCTTTGAACAATTTGCTGATATAACAGCAAGCGTCATCAACTGGTTGGCGCCTAACACTTCATGAACAGCATCATGCCACGTAGATTTTCAGCATTTGTTATTGACACACTAAGTTCTATGACATTTGTATACACAGGTTTTGTCTAAGTCTTTTGATGGCAGTGACTTCTGAGAGCCGAATTTACTCTGTTTTTCTTTGCAAAATGATAAATTTAAAAGGCTGACAAGAAAAACGAACATTTCCTGCCACTAGATTCACTCCACTTCATAATACGATATGCTCTTTAACTCAGTCAAAGGTGGATCAGCATCCTGCTCACGTCAACTCCAAATGAATTTATCAACCCAACTGCATTTGTGGCAGAAATTACATATAAATAAATAAGAGGAGAGCATCTGTTGGTTTTCGGACGTATGCCTATAGCCTCCATTTAGAAACACAACAATTTTAGTTTCATTTCAATTTGAAATGAGGAGGAACGTAATAGCTCAAATTGAATTTGGATCATGCTGAATCATGAGTCAAGAGAATTTCACGTATTTCTATATTTAACGATACATTATAGTGTATAATGCATTCGCTCAGCTCACAATTATATCAATTAGCCTTGGATAAGGCATGAATGATGTTCTCTGTTTTCATCCTTTTCAGAAATAAATTACCGGAATTGCTGTCCTGAAAAGGAATCTCCTTCATATTGTTCGATTTTCTGTCGTACTCCGTAATGAATTAACATAATGTTTACCTTTGAAACTAGTAAAAATAATTATGCATAAAACGCTTAATACTTTTTTCATTAATTAATACTGTTATATCTGACATAAATTTAAATCATATTAATTAAATAAAGTGCATTATCAAAATATATGTTTGTGTCCTTTGAACAATTTGCTGATATAACAGCAAGCGTCATCAACTGGTTGGCGCCTAACACTTCATGAACAGCATCATGCCACGTAGATTTTCAGCATTTGTTATTGACACACTAAGTTCTATGACATTTGTATACACAGGTTTTGTCTAAGTCTTTTGATGGCAGTGACTTCTGAGAGCCGAATTTACTCTGTTTTTCTTTGCAAAATGATAAATTTAAAAGGCTGACAAGAAAAACGAACATTTCCTGCCACTAGATTCACTCCACTTCATAATACGATATGCTCTTTAACTCAGTCAAAGGTGGATCAGCATCCTGCTCACGTCAACTCCAAATGAATTTATCAACCCAACTGCATTTGTGGCAGAAATTACATATAAATAAATAAGAGGAGAGCATCTGTTGGTTTTCGGACGTATGCCTATAGCCTCCATTTAGAAACACAACAATTTTAGTTTCATTTCAATTTGAAATGAGGAGGAACGTAATAGCTCAAATTGAATTTGGATCATGCTGAATCATGAGTCAAGAGAATTTCACGTATTTCTATATTTAACGATACATTATAGTGTATAATGCATTCGCTCAGCTCACAATTATATCAATTAGCCTTGGATAAGGCATGAATGATGTTCTCTGTTTTCATCCTTTTCAGAAATAAATTACCGGAATTGCTGTCCTGAAAAGGAATCTCCTTCATATTGTTCGATTTTCTGTCGTACTCCGTAATGAATTAACATAATGTTTACCTTTGAAACTAGTAAAAATAATTATGCATAAAACGCTTAATACTTTTTTCATTAATTAATACTGTTATATCTGACATAAATTTAAATCATATTAATTAAATAAAGTGCATTATCAAAATATATGTTTGTGTCCTTTGAACAATTTGCTGATATAACAGCAAGCGTCATCAACTGGTTGGCGCCTAACACTTCATGAACAGCATCATGCCACGTAGATTTTCAGCATTTGTTATTGACACACTAAGTTCTATGACATTTGTATACACAGGTTTTGTCTAAGTCTTTTGATGGCAGTGACTTCTGAGAGCCGAATTTACTCTGTTTTTCTTTGCAAAATGATAAATTTAAAAGGCTGACAAGAAAAACGAACATTTCCTGCCACTAGATTCACTCCACTTCATAATACGATATGCTCTTTAACTCAGTCAAAGGTGGATCAGCATCCTGCTCACGTCAACTCCAAATGAATTTATCAACCCAACTGCATTTGTGGCAGAAATTACATATAAATAAATAAGAGGAGAGCATCTGTTGGTTTTCGGACGTATGCCTATAGCCTCCATTTAGAAACACAACAATTTTAGTTTCATTTCAATTTGAAATGAGGAGGAACGTAATAGCTCAAATTGAATTTGGATCATGCTGAATCATGAGTCAAGAGAATTTCACGTATTTCTATATTTAACGATACATTATAGTGTATAATGCATTCGCTCAGCTCACAATTATATCAATTAGCCTTGGATAAGGCATGAATGATGTTCTCTGTTTTCATCCTTTTCAGAAATAAATTACCGGAATATCAAATGAATGGATCACATATTAGTGATGATAATTTTTAATTCTGCTGTGGGTGTATTTAAAATTGATGTTGTGTGGAAATACTGAAGTGTCATAATGTCGGTGTAAATGATTATCAGTCGCAAAGTAGTAGGATATATAAATGAATCAATAAAGTAGATCATAAGAAAATTGAGCATAATCGAAAGTGTGAATACGTGAATTTGTTGCAATAAGAGGGGAAAATAAGATGGGGAAATCTCTTTCAACATATTTGAGTGGACTAAGGGACCAAAGCAAATGTTTCATCTAAGCTTAGAACTTGGGAATGATATTGAACGTGAATGATTCAGTAACCAAATGACGAGATTATTGAGGGAAACGTTTCTTTCTGCCTACCCATGAATAATCTACCGTAGCCGTCTGCATGTGCTTCTTAATAATGAAGAAATATTATCTTGTATGTTCAGTTCTGTGTGTATTCACACTTCCACCTACCCTTGAAGAGATTTGTACATGCGACGTTTGTCGAGAAACATACCCTGCAGCGTTCACGCGTACCTATCAGGTTGGCTGAGTAAAGAAGAGTTTAAAATCATTTATTCAACTATATTGCGACACTCAGCAGATAATGACCGAGTAGTATCTGACATATCTTTTACCTTATTTTTCAAAAATTATGGCGATAAGGACAGTGGTATTTTTGCTTTGAATATTGGGAGGTTAGCTGCAAAATCTCATTTACCACTCAGCGAATTTGAAGGCGAATTAATCGTCTCCCAATCCGAACTTTGTCATTTCGCGATAGAGCGCTAGCCTCACCAGAGCCTTCTATCAATAGCTGCTCTAGGTTAACATCTAAGATATTACTGGACAGCAATTCTCAGTATGAATTCAGAACATCTATTCAGTAGCGGTGAAAGAGCTGCGAACAGATATAGAAGTTTTGCGAATTGTGAGGATTCGCATTAATTTAAATTCATACGTTAGCTTTCGTGAAAAGCTAACATTAATTACGGAAAACACTGGAAATAAGGGACCACTAGGCAGCTCTTTTTCACCGGGTGAAGTCTCTTCGACGGTGTTAGCCAGTGACTTTGCGGCGGAATAATCTTGTGATATTCAGTTTACAAATACATTCTTCGTTAAACTTTTATGTCTCGCCTTTTCGCCGCAAATTTGCATTCATTTAAATGTGAAACATAATGTCCCATTGATAGTTGCATTCATGTACATCTATCAGTTCACTTGATCTTGTAGAGATTCATTCATATGCCGAAATTCTTCTAGAGGTTTGACTTTCGCAACAATTTGGAATCTGAAATATGTAATCTATCTTTATTTGTTCTTGTGCTTTCCTCTTTTCGTAAACGCCCTACCTTAATGTGTACTTTATACTTATTTCCATGACCTATGGGACATTATTTAACTGTGCAGCTTTGATGACAATTTATTGAAATAATATCCGTTGCTGACATTTGAAATCAAATATGTGCAATTTATTTGATTTGACTACGAATGTTCAATAGTTACTAGAAACAGATATCTGTTACAGGAGGGTTTAACAAGCTTCTCAAAGCAACACCAATAAGTTGAAAGAAGAATTCAAACTATTCAAGGCCAAGCACTTCATTCGGTTCCATGTATTTCAGTTTCTTTGTGCGTAACTTCGTGGCAAGTTTCCCGGTGATATAACTCCAGTATTAAGCTCCATTTGCGTATATTAAGTAATTAATGACTGGTCCCTCATTGTGTGTGAAGTTATTGACACTTGCTTGTATAGAACTACTCTGTTAGACAAAGCTTGTCGTAGACGACATTAGATATTCACATCTGCATTCATGACACAATGGATCCGCCAACCTTTTATTACCCATAATGGGGATATCTGGGAGCCTAATACTTAGGGCAAATTGAATGGTGGGTAGTTATCACGTAACCATAACCATGTGCGCACTCAAATGTTTGTTCATGCTACAATAAATCATCAGATATGATTTAACTACTTTAAGAAAATTAAAGTAGAATGTAGCATTTTCAGAAAATACAACTGGAATTTCATCAACACACAGAAATCCAGTGTTCTCGCGAGTCATGGAGACAACTGTCAAAAATCGTAGGCTCAAATTATTTCCCAAAGAATATCTCGTCGTAAAATCGGAACGTGGAATACTGAGGAATACGTGCTGCTTGATCTGTAATTTCTACTGTTTCAAATGCGGGGGTGGTTTTATTGAAACATTCAAATTTTCGACTTATTTATATGTAAAACTGCCATGTTGTAGTATCGAATGCTAACAGATGCTTTCGAATATACGAGGTCGCTATCAGCCTTGAAACCTTATGATCATTTGTTACTAAGATTCGCTCTTCCTTAGTCATCGCTTTATTCTTTCTTTACTCACGACTCACAGCATTCGTCTAAAATAAATCCAGCCTAGTAGATGACAAAGGAACACAGAAAAGAACTATCAAAATAGACAAGTGACAAAGAGGCCGATTACGTAAAGCCAGACAAAGTTTCCGTATTAGTCCATTTGCGCAAAAAAGATTATATAATTTATATATGTCCAAACAAAATTAACATTTAACAGTTCGAGTAATACAGAAAATTTGTTACAAGATTATACAATATAGATGAGTGGTGCTCGGTCTTGGGTTAGTTTCATGTGGACACCAGAAACCGAGCGTTTCGCCACAATCAATGGACAGGAAAATATAAAATGGAATTAAATAATGATAACAAGATTTATGCGTGTGTCAGAAAGAATAATGAAGGTAGTAATATGTGTATATGCAGAAAATTCCAAAAAACACACTAGATTTACACTAATATATTTGTTCAATTGTCTACATATACACATATTACTCCCTTCCTTATTCTTATCACCATCTGCATCTACCTTATTGTCATCGTTATTTGTTTATCATTATAATCATCGTTATTACTGACGTCCAAGGCATTTACGACATTATGATTATTATTATTATTACTTGATCCACAAAATCACCGTCTTTGGTTAATATTTTTATACCAAAATCTATGTAAATTAGAGAGAAGACTGAACAAGATTTATTTATTTGAAAACAACAGTAATGTTCGCTTATATGTCTTGTTCTTAGACAAATGGAAGTTACAAATACAGGTTACATGGTTTACATGAAGCAAATTAAACAGAAATGCCGTTGATACGGGCTCTAGACATAAAAAATGTGTCCCATTCCACATTTCATCGTGTGAATTTACTCGCTTTGCTAGCATTTTGACAATCATTATTTCGAAAGTAATAGAATGAGGTGAGAAATGAAGCAAAGTTGGTGTTGCTTACAATGAAGAGAATGTCAAGTACTCGGTCTATCCACGTTTAGACGATTCTCTAGAAATTAGCTCACCGCACGAATTCTCCAATTTTGTGACCATTTTCAAACTGATTTCTAAAATAACTTCAGTTATTTGTTGCACAAAGAAATTGAATATTATATCAAGAGGGTGAGAGCTCTCATCGTTTCATGTCCGACTGAAGTGTATGAGTCACTTATTCACCTCTTTCACAACAGTCAAACGGGGAATTGGTTGGCATTATATAAGAGAACTTGAAGGAGATTGCTTTTGGATGACGATATTTGAATGTGTGTTGAAACGTTTGTTGTATGTGATGAGGACCCTGATTTTGGGGCCATCCTATTATAATTCAATGATAGGCTTACTGTTTTCTGGTGTACGTTGCGAAAACAAACACGGAATTAGTTTGTTAGCTTGATGTGTCACTCAAATAAGCGTTGACGAATGATTAAATAGAACGATTGGCAAAAACTCCATGGATATGCAGACTGAAGAATATTCACAGTTTTGTTCTTACAGACAGTGAAATTATCTCGTGCGTTTTGTCTCAACATGTATCGGGAGAACTTACAGTCATTGCTGATGAAGAACCTATACAACTAAACAATCTTCGGCATTGTTATCCAACAGACTTTTTGATGCGAATTGCAAATTATACGAAAGGACCGCAGGGTGGACTAAGGTAACAAAGAATGTGTTGCATCTAAGCTTAGTATTTAGCGGTGACACTGAACGTGAATTCTTTACTAAACAAATGTTGAGATCAATGAGGAGAAAATTTTCATTCCCCAACTTAGAGTAGCCTACTCTAGCTGTCTACATGTGAACGTTACCAATATAAATTGTTATCTTGCATGTTCATTGTTATGCGTATTATACGTCCACCTACCTATGTAGAGTTATGTTCATATGACGTCCATCGAGAAGACTATTTAGCAGCGTTCCAGAATACCTGACAGCTCGGCTGAGAAAAAGGGAGTTTATAATTAATTACTCATCTATATTGCCACATTCAGCAGATAATGGACGAGTCGCATCTGATACAGTTTTTAACATAGTCAACTAAGTATGACGAAGTTCCGAGAGTTGGGTACTGGTGTATTTGTTTTGTATATCGAAATCTTCGCAATACAAGCTCACTGACCGTTCAGATACCTGTTCCAAGACTTGTTTTCTTAATCAGGACTTTAGCGTTTCGCGATATATCACCAGGCTCACCGATGCCTTCGATTACCATCTGCTTCGAATTGACAGGCAAGACATTACTGGTCACGACTTCTCAGCACGACTTCAGGATATCTATCGAGTAGTCATTAATGATTTGGAGGCGAATATCTAGCTTGTACGATCTGTGAGAATTTGGATTAATTGAATGTCAGTCTTTAGACTTCGCCACAAACCACATCAGTTAGGGCGATCACTGAAGATTAGGGAGCACTAGGCAGCTGTTTTTCACCGGGGTAAATACTATTCGGTGGTGCTTAATGGTAATGCCGCAGGAGATTAAACTTGAGATATTAGGTTTACGAATGCATTCTTCGCTTAACTTTTACGTCTGGCCTTTTCCACGCAAATTCGAATTCAGTTGAATATCAAAGATAATGTCACACTGATGGTAGTACTCATGCACACATCCATCAGTTCACTTGGTCTTGTAGAGATTCATTCATATGCCGAACTCCTTCTAGGGGTTTGACTTTTGCAAACATTTGTAATCTGCAAAATGTAATCTGTCTTTATTTGTTCTTGTGTTTTCCTCTTTTCGTAAACGCCCTACCTTAATGTGTACTTTATACTTATTTCCATGACCTATGGGACATTATTTAACTGTGCAGCTTTGATGACAATTTATTGAAATAATATCCGTTGCTGACATTTGAAATCAAATATGTGCAATTTATTTGATTTGACTACGAATGTTCAATAGTTACTAGAAACAGATATCTGTTACAGGAGGGTTTAACAAGCTTCTCAAAGCAACACCAATAAGTTGAAAGAAGAATTCAAACTATTCAAGGCCAAGCACTTCATTCGGTTCCATGCATTTCAATTTGTTCGTGAGTAAGATTAGATCAAGTTTTCTGGTGATATGACTCCACTATTAAGCTCCATTTGCGTAGACTAAGTAATTAATGATTGGTCCCTCATTGTGTGTAAATTTATTGATACTTGCTTGTATAGAACTACTGCGTTAGACATAGCGCGTCCGAGACGAAATTAGGTATTCTCAACTGAATTCATGACACGATGGATCTAGCATCCTTTTATTACCTATAATAAGGATATCTGTTAGACTAATAATTAGGGAAAATTGAATGTCAGGTAGTTATCACGACACCATAAACGAACTCCATTGTTTCTTCATGCTACAATAATTCATCAGATATGATTTAACTACTTTAAGAAAATTAAAGTAGAATGTAGCTTTTCGAAAAATTACAACCGGAATTTCGTTAACAGACAGGAATCCAGTGTTCTCGCGAGTCATGGAGACAACTGTCAAAAATCGAACGTTCAAATTATTTCCCAGGGAATATCTCGTCTTAAAATCCGAAAGTGGATTAATGATGAATAAGTCCTGCTTGATCTGTAATTTTTACTGTCTCAACTGCGTTACAAGTAGATATGCAGTGGGTGGTGCTATTGAAACATTCAAATGTTTGACTTATGTATATTTTGAATTATCAAGTTATAGTATCGATTGTTCACAGATGCTTTCGCATATATGAGGCCACTACCAGTGTTGAAACCTTATTATCTTTAGTGACTGAGATTCGCTCTTCCATAGCCATCGCTTCATTCTTTCTTTTCTCATGACTTACAGCATTCTTCTAAAATTAAGTCCAGCCATGTAGATGATTGTTATCCCAATAAAAAATCTAGTGTGTGCGTTTAAGTTTCCTCACAATAGAACATAGAATAGAACTATGATAATGGACAAGTGACAAAGAGCCTGATTAGACAAAACAAGATAAAGAATCAGCATAACTCCACTTCAACAGAAAGAATGAAAGAAAATCGATGATGGATGAATTAGGAGGCAAATCTATCAAGGCATATAATCGGACAATATTGTTTTAGCTAGATAAAAATCAGGTTCCTCCCTAATTTGCATAGATTTATTTATAAAAAATTTAACCAATGACGGTGATTTTGTGGGTCAGTGACAATGATAATATTGTGGCAAATATTTTGAACATCATTAATGACGATGATTATAATGACAACAGAATAGTGATAACAAGTAATTTGAAGTTGATTAGTGGATGGTGACTAGCAGTGTAATGCAGGATGCGCATTTCGTCCTAATTCGGACTCGTCGCTGAATGTACCTGCATTCCAAAATGAGTTATGATGTTCCCACCGAGGCTGGAACCCACTGCCCATAGATTCAAATGACATAGCATAGCGTTATCAACTAGACCGCCCGGGCGACGACAGCCATCGCCTGCGCAAACGGTCACATTACATATTCAATTCAAATTTAGAATTTCCTCTCGATCGATTGCTCCGCACATGAAACCAAACCTGAGACCGAGCATTTCCGCCCAATAAATTGAAGGGAAAATTTCAAATGGCATTAAATTATGATAACAAGATTTATGCGGTGTCAATAGGAATAATGAAGGTGTATATGTAGACAATTCAAAAAGTAAACTAGATTTTCACAAATATATTTGTTCAATTCTCTACAGACACACATATTACTCCCTTCCTTATTCTTATCACCATCTGCATCTACCTTATTGTCATCGTTATTTGTTTATCATTATAATCATCGTTATTACTGACGTCCAAAACATTTACCACATTATGATTATTTTTATTATTACTTGATCCACAAAATCACCATCTTTGGTTAAAATTTTGATACATAAATCTATGTAAATTAGAAAGGAGCCTGAAGAAGATTTATTTAGTTGAAAACAACAGTAATGTTCGCTTATATGTCTTGTTCTTAGACAAATGGAAGTTACAAATACACATTACATGGTTTACATGAAGCAAATTAAACAGAAATGCCGTTGATACGGGCTCTAGACATAAAAAATGTGTCCCATTCCACATTTCATCGTGTGAATTTACTCGCTTTGCTAGCATTTTGACAATCATTATTTCGAAAGTAATAGAATGAGGTGAGAAATGAAGCAAAGTTGGTGTTGCTTACAATGAAGAGAATGTCAAGTACTCGGTCTATCCACGTTTAGACGATTCTCTAGAAATTAGCTCACCGCACGAATTCTCCAATTTTGTGACCATTTTCAAACTGATTTCTAAAATAACTTCAGTTATTTGTTGCACAAAGAAATTGAATATTATATCAAGAGGGTGAGAGCTCTCATCGTTTCATGTCCGACTGAAGTGTATGAGTCACTTATTCACCTCTTTCACAACAGTCAAACGGGGAATTATATGACATTTTATGAGAGATTTTAGAGGAGAATACCACTGGATTTCTAAATGTGATGTAGTGTGATCCACTGCGTATAGTTTTCATCCTTGCCAATAATTTTACTTACAAATCATTTACATGACTCTTCATCAATTCAAACTTATGAAATTCACATCAATTTATTAATCATCATTTTGCTCAGTTATTGTGCAGACACATGGAGCATAGTTATTTTCATTATCCCTGAATGGAAAATACAATATGAACAATTTGAGAAGCCGTGCAGTTATTATTACAAGGTTGAATTTTCATAAGGTTTTTGCGGTTTTGCACCTAAATTATTTTGAAAATAAAGTTTGACATTAACCCCCACACTTATGTTACCAATCAATTTAATCCCTAAAACTTAATAATTTTCAATCACTAGCGACTGGTCCTATTTATGTAGATAGTTACCTGGAGTTCTATTGTGAAGTCGTGACCAGTAGGGTACAGCAGGTAGGTCGTTATGACAAACACTCACCGGAGGCTTTGGCTACTGGTCACTATATGCCATGAACTGGCAGAAGTTTTAATTCATGGGCCATTGGATTGGGTCCCAGTGGCCTAATAGTCTACGATCCCGCCTTGTAACCAGAAGGTCCTTGGTTTGAACTCTGGTGGGTGCGTAGTGTTGAGGAATCCCAAACTTGGACGAAACAGCTGTTCACTACTCTCAGGCTTTACAATAATTCCGTAACCGATTTCATCTCATGATGACATCTTGTAACACTTATGAATAACCCCAAATACACATTTAAAAATGAACTGAATTGGGAGAAGTACTATACTCCTTTCTATTAGTTCTTCATCAAAAACTCCATAGCATTACTTAGTTTTAGTCTAAAATCACATCAACCACTCACTGATGTTAATTTGAAACGTCAACCGAATGAATATATAATGAATTCTAGTGAGGGTTTACCCTTGCTGACAGTGAAAACGCCATTATTCTCAGTCATTTAGCGGACACCATTAACATTTCTCAAGTGCGTTTAAACGTGAAGCCTTAAATTAATTCCTGCCAGTTGCTAGTGATATCCCAAAAGTCACTTTTTCAATCTATTCAGGTTTATATATCAATGATTCTGTTACAAAAAGCTATGCTAATAATTATAAAACTCATGATGAATACCTTTAAAGAGGTAAGAAGTATGATAAAACACTATTCACTAAGTTGTGATGAATTTAACCTATACTAGAGACATTCCAGTTAGCTGCATTTGTCAGTTCAGTGGCTGTTTCTGTTAGGGATTCCCAGTAATGTGTAATCTGGAAAGTACAGTAAACTTTCACTGCTCGATTCATTTACATAATTCAACCATACCAAAATGTTATTCAAACATTGTTTTCTACACGCTAAAACGTCTTTGGCCACTTTATATCTCAGTCGTAATAGCAAATCCAAACGTGTTCCTCACTGCCCCACGCTGACACTGTTATCTTGGTTGGATGAATGCGAGTGCATGGATACGAGTGGATGTTAAATCAAAATCAGATAGTTACCATTTCTTATTTTTCGTCACGATAGCAGTTCCATCGAAACGCGTATGCATCAGGGGAACTGGATGCATTTTATTCTTTTCCCTATATGCTAGAGACTGAGATCTCATTCTCATTAGGTTGAATACAGTGTGAAATGAGATCTTACTAATAGCAAGTTGGCAGTTCTCCGAGGTAATTTTGCGAATCATTTCCTACCCTTGTGAAAAAAATTACAGAAAACTAAGTTGATGTTTTCCTTTTTTATTTAGTAAAAAGAAACCGAAAAGATATAATGCAATTCATTACAGATGTGACCAGTCTGATCAAGAGTGAGGCAGAATATTAAATTGTTATATTTGGTGAAAACAAACTAATCTCACCCTGTATGATAACTCCTCTATTTTATCTTTAACCTTCACCAGTGATGAGCGCGTTGTGTTCGTTGCACAAAAATGCATTCACATATCATGAGTGTTAAGAATTTCCTTTATCTAATCCAATTTTTCTATATTAGTTTGTTTATTTTCCAATTTTTAATCCAATTTTCCTTTGTGGTGAGAGTGAAGAAGCAAAACTAATGTCATAAACGTGGCTCTGCAGACTTAAAGAAGCTCAAAAACAGATCGGTGATTTCACTACACTAGATAGAAATGAGAATCAAGATCGACTTGGGTGAGACCAAAGTTCTACAGAAAGATTTTAGTTCTTATAAAGACAGACTGACTGCGGAATCCCTACATAAGTAGGTGAATCCCGAAAGTGTGAACATGCCTGAAGGTGGGATGTTAGCTGATGCATGGCAAGTATGATTAATAAATAAAAATGGATGTGTATCACTAATCAAACATACACCAGCTAAATTAACGATTGTCTTAAACAACTCACGGAGATCCCACAAACACACATGCACAAACACACCATAGTAAACCGCATGTAATCAAACAGGTTTCTTTTCGATGATTCCATTCTCTTCATTGTAAGCAATACCAACTTTGCTTCATTTCTCGCCTCATACTATTACTTTCGAAATAATGATTGTCAAAATGCTAGCAAAGCGAGTAAATTCACACGATGAAATGTGGAATGGGACACATTTTTTATGTCTAGAGCCCGTATCAACGGCATTTCTGTTTAATTTGCTTCATGTAAACCATGTAATGTGTATTTGTAACTTCCATTTGTCTAAGAACAAGACATATAAGCGAACATTACTGTTGTTTTCAACTAAATAAATCTTCTTCAGGCTCCTTTCTAATTTACATAGATTTATGTATCAAAATTTTAACCAAAGATGGTGATTTTGTGGATCAAGTAATAATAAAAATAATCATAATGTGGTAAATGTTTTGGACGTCAGTAATAACGATGATTATAATGATAAGAAAATAACGATGACAATAAGGTAGATGCAGATGGTGATAAGAATAAGGAAGGGAGTAATATGTGTGTCTGTAGAGAATTGAACAAATATATTAGTGTAAATCTAGTTTACTTTTTGAGTTGTCTACATATAGACATATTACTACCTTCATTATTCTTATGGAAACTGGCATATTCCTTGTTATCACTATTTAATTCAATCTTAGATTTTCATGTTATTTGATTGGGCCGAAGTGCTTGGTCTCAGGTCGGTTTCATATGCAGACAATTTAATCAATAGGAAAGTCTAGAATTGAATTAAATAATTAATATGACCCGTTGCACATGAGGTGGCTTTGGTAGCCCAAATGGTCTAGTGGATAAGGCTCTGGCATTTGAAACTATGGGCACTAGGTTCCAGTCTCGTCGGGAACATCATAACTCATTATGGAATGTAGGTACATTAAGTGACGAGTCTCAAAAAGTACGAAATACGCATCCTGGATTTAACTGCTAGTCACCATCCACCAATTAAGTTCAAATTACTTGTTGTCATTATTTTGTTTTCATTAAAATCACCGTTATTACGGACGTTCAAAACACTTACCACAATACTATCATTGTTATTTGACCCACAAAATCACCGTCATTGGTTAATTTATTATATATAAATCTACATAAATTAGAGTGGAGCCTGAAGATGATCTAACTAAAATAAATATTGTTCGCTTATATGTCTTGATAGATTTGTCTCCCAATAATCACTACTATCTCCCATATTACAATATTTTGTAATCGATTTTAGCCTTGCACGTTTGTTACACAAATTCTACTATTCATTTTAACATCCTATATCCTACAAAAAGAAATGTATCCTCCGCATAACTGGCCATTATTGTAGTTGCAACAAATAATCTATTTTATAAGTGTAACAAACTTAAGAGAAATTGCTAAAAAGAATATTCTTCGTTCAGACTGACTTTTAATTCATGATATGGGAATGTTTCACACCATAAAATCTTATACTTAATTCGCTTAAATTCAAATAGGGAGTTTGTCGAGTATCCAGAGTTATTGTTCGATTCGCTAAACATGTAACTAAGTCTGTCAATAAAGTTAAAACCCTTATTCTACGTTTCAAATTTGAATTAATTTAGACTCAAAACATCAGAACCACTGACAGTATCACCTATTTCCTTCTTCGTCAGAGATTCAGCATCCTGATTAAACACACTTATTATTGTTTGTGATGAATCCTTACTCGTTCACACAGCATGCGGATCATTAATTCACGCTTCCCATTAACTGACTTTTAGGTTTCTAAACTAAATAATGTACAAGGTCTGAACATCGAAGTGCTACTTGCGGTTTTTTACTTGGTAGAATGCGCCAAACAACATAAAATAAAAGTCATGAAGTATAGAACTGAATCGACGGAGAGTCTGAGTCAGTATAAGCTTTTCTTTTGCAGTAAAAACGCAGGTGTCTGCTAGACGCCTTTTGCGGAAATACCTTGCTTTTCAGACGACCTTTGCACAAGTTTTTGTAGGTTAGAAGCAGCGGACAACCGATTTGTCTTAATCAAAAAAATTGAATGTCATTCCATATGTGATACTTTCATCAGACAGTACTACTACGAGAAATATTCTTTCACTGTCAAGCATAAAAGTTATTTTTAATTAAACTGTCGATAAATTAAATCCATTCGTTCTGTAAGGACTTTTCTAAGTATTATGATTCATAGTGCACTGTGAAGTAGTCATCAAATTTTATGCTTGCTGGTTAGCTTAATCTTGGAATTAGGAATTACCAGATGTATAAAACTCAACAAACTGAGTGAAGAACTATCCATTACTTTTCACCTGGTTCCTCACCACCGGCCTCACACCAATATATGGCTGTTTTTATATCATAGCTATACCGTAAGAATTCAAGTATCGGTTGGCAGTTGGATTGGGTCCCAGTGGCTTAGTGGTCTATAAGCTCGCCAGTCTTGTAACCATAAGGTCCTCGGTTTGAACCCCGTGGATGCGAGCTAATGAAAAGTCTTATACTAGGATGAAACAGTTGTCCAGTACTCCCGGGTTTTCCAGTGGTTCTCTAACTGATGTTAGCTCATGATGAAATCCTCTAACCAATCCGTAAGAATTATTACTTTATGTATACGGAATTAAATGTCATCAAAACATATAACTAATAGATGTTAGCAATAATCTACCTGAGTTTTGAGGGAGGGATAAAATTGACTACAGGATTCAAGATCAGTTGATTCATACAAGTCACCAACATGTAACTACCTAACGAGGAATTTTGTGAAATAATGATGACTATGAAGAAAGGACTGACTAATTAGAACTGCTTAGGAATAGTGAGATACATTCAGGTTACTTGAACTAAGTAGATTTGTAGTCATAATAAAACATTGAAGTCAAAAGATAGTTACAAGGAAAGGAAATAATCGTTTGTGAAACCTAATACACATTATGTGGTTGGCTAAGGAAAAGGAAGGATCTACATGAATCCATTTTAAATCTACAGTTTTGTCTTGTTCAGATGAAGTTTGGTTGCCTGACTTATATGTAAAAGTCATACTCGAAAGGTTGAATAACATTAGTATCCTTGTTTCAGTTAACTTGACGTTTATTATCTACGAGATGAGCTAGTATTAGACTGCCAAACCACGATAAACTTGCCCGTTCGTCCGCCTGGCATAATTATCTTCGTCAGAGCAGTTACAGTGTTAAAATAAACAAAGAAGTGGAGAAGCAAGGCGATTTGTCTTTATTCCTTGAACTGATTATTGGTCAGCTAGTGAATAAACAGGAGAGCTTTTCTGCATCAAAAGTCATCTTGAAGGTCCTTCTCAGAAGTACTGTTTGAATCTTATTATTAACAATTCTCGTAAGTCGCAATCTTACGAATGCTGCTTCTTGGAAACTGTGTGAACCGTCGATCGTTTACCCACCAAGTCAAATCGTTTATTCGAAAATATTGTCGCATATCCGTTTCTACCTAGCAGACCATCAATAATACCAAGTTCTTTGTTAGGTGATTCATTTGGACACATGACTATAGCCCGATGAATCAAACATAAAGTCAAATTACGTTCGCATTTTAGGGCGACAAAACTTAGAAAGTTAGTGGATTTGCCAGATGATGTAGGCTTCCCATGCAATCATCTACTTACCATCCCGTCTTCTCGTTTTGTCATTAGGGCATACAAAAACGGAATAGAATCATTTCGCTCTTCTTCTTTGGTGAAAAGTGGTTAGGTGCGATTTACTGAATTCTTTCCTCAAAACTACAAATCTATCATCAGCATAACGGCAGCGAAAATAAAGATTCTGTATTACATCTTTATGAGTGACATTCTTTAGCTTCGCCAAGTAATAGTCCACTGGAATTACACCTAATGGTGATCCCATGGCAACACCACTACTAAATTTGTTCACATTCGTATTGAAACGAATATCTTGTCTACCTGAATGAAAATTCGTGACAATACATACTCTCTGTTCATATTATTTTATCCTGTGTGACAAAAATTCGTTTGGAGGGCTTCACATAAAAAAATTGCCAAACTGTTTCCACATTCAGCAAACACATTAACAAGATAAAATCAACCTCATGAGATACTCTTAAAGTTAGAATCGATAAATGTCAACAGGTTGTATGCGGTTGACCAGATACCGATGAAACAAAGTTTAACTTAATTTTATCGTTGCTCCAGACACTGTCATTCCTTTATTCATATATACTGAGTTAACAGAGGAAGTAATTGAAATAATGTGAAGTTCACTTAGTTAGAATGGACTTCTTGTAGACTTGATAGTAGTGTTTACAAATTCATGCATGATTTGGTGCTTATCAGAAATCCATTTGGAGTATTTTTTTATTTACAAAACCACTGGAGACTTTATTTTCTTATCTGCAGTCTCTAACAAAATGTATTTGAAAGCAGACGGTAAATAAAATAATTATCTGAAAGCAGTGCTGACGACTAATTATAGATAATTATTGGAACAGGCAGAAAAACTTGTAAGCTAGAAAGAAAACATATTATTTAAGCTTGCAGATAATTTTGTAAACAACAATCTGTTTCTGTATATAAACACGCCTAAGTTTTGTTAGTAATCAAGTCACAATGAGTTTCTTGAAAGAAGTACTACTACTTTTCTGCATTTTGTGCGCAACCCATGCTGGTGATTTTGGTACGTTGACAGTTCGGAAGTAAATTTTATTATTTTGATGTTTAATATGGCTTACCTATGAATTTAAAATTATTTATTATATTTAGTAAATCAGTATGAATAGGGTGGCAGTTAAAATTTATTAGAAAAAATCAAATTGCATATCGGCTAACTTCTGCAGAGATTTTCTGGGTCATTCAACCAGTCGAAAAATGCTCATCTTTTTTTAATATAGCTTGACTCCAAACAGTATTTTTGATACAAGTATGGAATTTTCAGCAGGCCGACCATTTGATATCAGGTGTGCGTCGGCTGAGGATCGAACCCCAGACCATGTGCTTGGTCGGCGAGCACCTTAACCGCTGTATCATCAACGCCCCACGATCTGCCTCATGATTCGATTCATCATTTACATGAATATTTTCGGTGATAGCAGCTAACGTAGTTCATTCCTTGTCATCGGTTGAAATGCTTGATTTAGATTCTGGCTTGAAACCAGGGAAAGGATATATGTTTTATCCTACTTGATACTCTTCGGCAGTTCACACCCACCTGAGTGCCAAATCAGAGCCATCCAGTTACAAGGAAATCGCGTAGACCATTCAGCCACTGGGGCCCCATGAAATGATCCATGAATTTCAACTTCTGCCAATTCGTGGTTTTAGCGCAACCACCAGCTTATGTCATTGGTAATTATATTTCTTGACTCCCAGCATTTCTATATTACTTAGTTAGGTAACTTCAGCAACCCTATCTTTGCTGTATTTACTTTAGGTCATGTCTTGAATGCCTTCCATGCAGTTTCAATCAGTACAAGACTTATTCGAAAATTCAACATTCTCTGTGGGAAGGTTTTCTCCTCAGAATGTCGCCTTTCAAACATTTTACTGGGGATTTACATTACCATGATGCCGCATTATTTCCTATCTTAATTTTAGTTTTTATTTGAATGACATCCCCGCCTTCCAAAACACTGTCGTTTATCATCACCGCTTGAGTCTGGAAAAAGTATTACATTATTAGCTAGAAATTTGACTGACTAATCAGTTGTATGAACAGATGACACCCCTGAGACGGACAAATTTAGCGCCAGTTTGGTTGTGTATACCCGCCTTCTGGATGTGTTTCATGCATCTCTAGATTATTTATAAATTGAATATAAAGTGACATCACGTTTGCATATAAAAATGTTATGCTTTTGAGGGAAATCTCATATAGCTATTATTTTATTACTTTAAATGTCTAATTAAAGGACGTAAGTGTTGAATTCTACTTTGTGTATTTATAAATTTATGTCACCCCATATTTTTCATCCACAAGTTCATTAGTCGCAAATTTCTTAGACAATAAGTGTGACCTAGAAATTCCACAATCTTTAATATTCTTTAATAATCATCAGATGAGTTCCTGGTCTTGGATGCTCAGAATCATAATCTCAAGTCGACTCAGATTAGTAATGCTAGAGTAATAAACTAGCATTCAAGAGCCTTTAGGCGGTTTAACCTAATGCTTAACCCCAAATAGGCTGGAAGAGCTTCTGTTAAAATAGAGGAAGTTAGAAATAGTTCGATGTTTATAAATTTGTTCTTTGTGTAAATAGACACTCTATTTGTAATTACTTTTTTTGATTGTTTTATGCCAGTAACTGCTTTTGCTTCCTCTTTTCATAGATTTATCCTACTATCAGCGTTTTATCCTGCAGTTTTTTTCTGAATTTCATATTTTTTTGAGACATCTAGTCATAATCTGAAAGGTTATAAGTTATCAATCACGTGTTCATTTATTTTAAATGTACTTGAATAGGAGGTAAGTAAAATATTATTCAATTCATTAAAACCCTAAGACTTCACAATTAATAGAGAAGTCATAATACATGAATAGTATATAAGCACACAAGTTTCGATGATACTAATCACACCTCAATTGAAAGCCAGTTGATCAATATCATTTTACTGAATATCCTGATGCCTAAGATAAAACACACGATGCACAATGCCGTATTCTGGTTCAGTCTCAGCTTTAACTTTTCAGTTATTATTATAGTATCACTTCTGATTACGTTGAATTTTTGTAGTATAACTTGTTGTCAGTTGTATAAGCGCTGCACCAATAGCTAAAGTAATTCATAGATAAATTCATTTCACTAAATGGTGACATTTGCATTGCTAATGTTTTTTGTTGACAAATGCGTGATTTTGTCTGTGGCTTTGTTATGCACTTTTGTATAACTTATTTCTGCTACCAGTGTGTCGTATTTCGAATAATCTGATCTCCATATCCATGTGAAATATTTAACTGTAATGCAAACTGTCAAAGAGTTATTGAATAAGTGATACTTTTATTTCAAATGTACTTGGACAGTCAGTAAGTTCAGTATATGTTTAACAAAAGTGACAATATAATGAAATGTAATTCCCTAATGTAATTAAAGTGCGCAGATAAACCAATTTTGATAATACCGAATCGTATATCAGTTTGAAATGAGTTGACTGAAAATGCTGAATAAGTACCTGAATGTTTACATTGAGAGAATCAATTTTTGACTGTACATCTTACACATATTGACCCTGTCAAATATCCGTATCGAACAAACACTGGATCTATAGCTGGTTTCAGAAGACTAAGCCTAATACGAAGAACACTGTGCATTGTAATGGATGCAGAACAACTGGAAACAGTTGGGTAATACGATTGTTTATTCTTCAAACGATAACGAAACAGATTTACAATTGTTACTCATTGGCAAAGTCTGTGAAAAAAGTTAGTATACTGTACAACAACATTTCTGATAGTACACGACTGAGCAATGCCAGCCTTCTTGTCTCCCACTAATGAGGAGACTAGTTTGTACAAACAAACGATATAGCGTTCGCCAGCATTGATAGGCTGATATCGCATTACTTGTCATTGAGTTAAATTAGCAGTCTAATCTGTTATCAATTGTATGAGCAATGCACTTGAACTTCAAACGATTTACAAATGAACACATTTTTTGAATTATAAAAATATGCATTTTCACTGTCGTTCCAGTGAATATGACGTCATTTTGTTTTCTATCTAGTCATTATTTCAGCGCTTCTCTAACCTCCTAAACGCCAAATCACTTTCCGATTTTCGTCTCAAATTTCGTCTCTAATTCTGGGGTTTAACCTCAGCCCTTTCTGTTTTTGTGAAACTTTCCATCCTGCAAAACCGTCATACTATTCAGATTATAATCTTATACGACGTTTAGTTTTACTAGGCTGAAGTATAAGTCAATGGGTTTCTATAGGTTTGCAGAATACTTGTTAATTCTTACTAAAGCCTATTTGAAAGGTAGTAGGAGATAGGTTAAAACGGAGCTTTAAGACGGTTTTTCATTTTAATTCTTTTTTTTCATCCGATTGTAATGTATTAGTGATTTATATTACTATCATAAATTGCTGAGTCAATTCCTTGTACACTAGGTGCGGTAGTCTTTCTCAAGTCGCATATTTTCGAGATGTTAGTATATCACCATAGTTTTGTTAGGTTGGTCAAGTATTCCTAGGGGCATTTCGCATACACTTGCTAGTCACAATCTTATATTACTGGATACACTACTTTCAGTCTATAATTTTACATCGAATATGCTTTCTTTATTTTGAAACAGATTCGTATTTTAACGATTAGTATATTGACGTATCATCACTATTTCTTTTTAGACTTTTTTGGTGAGTGGTAAATTTGTCTCTATAATATCAGACCATTTATTATGAACTGAACTTTAACCACTGGTGATAAAATCGGATGCACCGTAAATATTATCAACTTACTGTGCCTTTTATGAAATTACACATTAAAACGAGGAACATTTCAAATTTTACCTTGGGATTAACTTGTTTGGCTACTTACAAACGCTTTTATCAACCACTAGGTAGAACTCCAAACATCTGACCATAAGGCGCATGTTCTATGGGAAAGCTTTTGAAATGATATCATTGATATGTCGTGCTTAGAAGATTCCAACCATTTTACCTACAGTTTCCTATTCAGGTTGTTGCTAGATGCTGGGAAAAGTCAGCTAGGCCTTTTCCTAGTTGAACTGCTTCTTAAACTCCCTACTATAACATTGCATAAAGTTTGTTAAAAGTACCATGCTTCCCGGTAGTTGGTGCAACTTCGTCTTTGGCTTTCCCCGAAGAGAACACTGTTTGCTTTTTTTACTTTATCTTAAACACTACATCAATAGTGTGATGGTCATTTCACATAAATCTTTGAAATCTAGTTCTCGACACTAATTCTAATACGATAGCATGAAAGTTATTTATACTTATATAAAATACTATTGCTCCCTGTATTGTCATTAACTAAATGACAATAAAATTGAAGATAATTTCACATTTGATGGGCGAGTACGATTTCCTAATGTAAATACTTTCAAGGTTATGTTTGTAGGGATTTGATTCGTTTAAACTTTAGCCATCGACTGATGTCAGTTGTAAAACAGTTTAAAATCAGCAGCTACTGGACGGCCAGTTAATCCCAATACTCTACTCACAGGTTTCGAACTAGAGACCTACCGGTGACAAGTCAGTGCTTAGATATGAATATCAGAAATAGACTAACTGCAGCTTCAGTCAAAATATGTACAACGGTTGCTAAATGTTATTTTATTTCATTGAATAAAACCAATTTCTAAGTGATAAGTTTATAATAAATCTCATTTGTTTAAATTAGAATGTGAGTCCATTTATTAAAAGTTAATTTCTTTACAAGTAATTCTCACAATCGTGTGATGCACACAGTTCTGCATCTCCTACATAATACTCAGATGGCTTTAGTCAGTTGTCTCCAGTACTTGTCTCAATTAATTGACACCAAAATATCAATCCCCTGGAATATTTGTATAGTGTTGAAAATAACATGAAAATCACTGTTTGGACGTTTACGGACAGAAAACAAGTCAGATAATCGGCTGAAAATATTGTTCCAAACTCACGCAAACAGTACCCTAGTTCTGAAAAGTTAGATACATACCTAAGATTTTTACATCTAAAGAAGGTCATCAAATCCTAAGTGGCAGAATAAAGAACCCAGTTGAAAACCAGTTATCCTTCCGCTGTTTGATATTGAGAAATTCAGCTAATAAGGGAAGAACCATTTTTGACTCCCAATGAATTTCTCACAACTAAACAAGATTTTCTGCCTTTTGAACCAATTTATTTAAGACAGCATGGAAAAATTGTAATTATACAAAATAAATACTCCATTCTATAAGGAATTCAAAACAATTAGGAACAAATGTCGCCTGGTGTCGATGACCTCCTAATACGTCTCGTGAAGACTTTAATACTAAATACACCCTGTACCTACATTTACAAATATAATTCCTATCACAAGCTTGATCCATTCTTTCAAAACGCTGTTTGAAATTTAAATTTTAATAGTTAAAGACGGAAGTGAGTTTAATGAAACTATTGTTGGAAGCTATGAATTCGTGTATTGTTGGCTGAAATAATAATTTTTTGAGGAGAAATATAGCAAAATGATAGGCCAGTTTTCCATTGTCTAAAGTATCCGTACGCTGTTATATCTCTGAAATTTATTTTTCTCCGAGGATGTGGAATGAAAGACTTGTTAACAAAGAGACAAGGATAAATACCGATCTGCCATTCTCACGAATTTGATCAGAAACTGGGCTCAAAAAATTGAGGTTAAACTTTAGTAGTTCTATATTAGACAATCTCATTTGAAATAACACACACTGTTATAGTATTAATAACTGGATGATTAAGTGCAGTAGTTTATCCGCGAAACATCATCCAATTATAAATACTACATCACTGTATGAGTTTTCAAAAACCTTATCTAATATGGAACCACATACTGCATTTGCATTAATGCTGCTTACAGTCTTCCTGTTCGAAGACAAATATAACTGGTACAAAGAAAAGCAGGATTTACAGATCATTCTATTTTTAATATTCGATGCTTAAAAAATGGAAAAGTTCCTGAATATCATTCTATATACGTTCCAGCTGCAAGAAGAAGGGTGAAGGCAGCAGATTTGGTTTAAGAGAAGAAAGAATTCTCAGTAAACTAACTGCCATCATACACAAACTTGTTGGATTTGTTCAACTGAGTAACATTCTGTGTACCTGATACACATTCCTACAAAGCCTTCATAATAATATCACCTTTAAGAATTAGTTTAAAGGGATTTTATTTGTTTCCCTACATATTAATTCTTGAAAATAAATCTGTTGCTCTCTAGCAACTGGCTACAGGACGAAGTTGCCTGGCGTTCTAGTGAGACGTCGTGACCAGTGGGGTCCACCCAGTTGGGAGTAAAGATGAAGTCCCGCCAATGACATTGGTTGGTAGTTATGGGTCATTGAATAGGCTATCAGTGGCTGGATGGTATACGAAGTTGCCTTGTAGCTGGAAGGTCCTGGGTTCGAAACCCGGTTGGTGAATACTAATGATGAGTCCCAGCTTAAGACGAAACAACTATCCAGTATTCCCTGATTCTCAATGATTTCGTAATTGATATCAGTCCGTTGTCTAACCTGAAAAAATAATAATCATATTAAATATCTGTGGGCATACTGAATTGTCACATGTATATGTATAGTAATCGACCTGCCAAATATTTTACACACACTGGTTTGTAGTGACATGCGCTTATCTTAAGTGGTCAAATTTAGAATTATTTAACTTCACTCAAGCTTAAGATACCTTTATCATTTTATTGCGGTTTCATTCTTGATAACGTAGGTCTCTTTCCTTAATGCCATTACTTATTTCCTCCTTCCAGCAATAATTTGTAAGTGTACCTGTTCTCCTTTTCACTTTTCATTTTTAATTTCCCTATTTTTGTACAAACGCTTCCTTTCGTAAACCTCACTGAGTCATTCCAATGTATTTCATCTGTTCACTATACCTTTATTGCGAGAAATAATAGGAAGACATATTTTATCTGAAACGTTTAATACATTTACGCAAAACATTTTGGACATTCTGTTCAAACACATACCTGTCAAGAATATTCATATAGAAGGCAAGAGAGCATCAGTTGGTACGATACAGGACAAATTGTGCACAGGTCAAGGTGACAAAATGGATTATCGAGGCAGGTTCAAAGTAATGACAAATAATTTCTGAACATACAGATACAGGCCTATGCTTTTACAGCTAAACCTTCAACGAATTGAAGCATGTGACCCAGCCTCGTTTCATATATCTTGCCAAAAAGCATTGTTTCACTAAATCATGCAATAAGTCTCATTGATGTGTTTTGCAACAGATGAAGCTGGAGATTTTTCTCCAGGAACATTTGTATCCATTGATTGTACTTGTTATCGCAGCTACTTGTGATTATTTCATGCATTTATTCCCCTTGATGAATTTGAATAAAGCAAGAACAACAGTGGTTTGTGCAGAATAATACGGTATCATCATTTATTTCGTAGGCTTCTCATCAGCTGCTTACAGCCTAAATAAATTGTGAGGTTTGCGTACAGAAAAGTTTTAACATACTTGCAAATTTTTTACATGTTGTCAGTAGACAAAAAGTTCCACAGTAAGTGAACAGTGCTCAGAAAATTGCGCTTATATAGTTTTTACACAGGCAGTTCAAGTTTAAACAAAATAGATGTATGCATACAATGGTAAAAGAGTTACGTGATAAAGACGAAATATGAGTTAGATACAGAGTGACTAACAAATTAGGTAACAATGTACTGAGTTCAACTCAAATCACAGAAACAAGAGACAAGCAAAATTACAGAATATAAAAGGGGGTGAGGTTAAAGACGAAGATTACGTAATCAGATGAGAGAAAATGACGACATTTAGTTACCAGGGCAAGGCAATATTACTAAACGGCTTCTTTCTGAACACATAAATCTGGTTTCATGCGTTTGATAGAGATTGCTTCGGCAAACTTGAGGAGAGTGGTAATCCTTTGTCTATTGATAATTTTAGAGGATTTCTCGATTTCTACCTCATGACTCGTGTCGAGAAGATGTCTAGTGATAGCGCTGCTATAAGAGTTTGTTCCCTTGAGACGTAGGCTTTTTGGCACATGTTCAGAAAATCGGAGGTGTGCCCTTCTTTCTGTTCTTCCAATGTAACTGCTCCCGCAAATACACGTAAATTTGTAAACACAGTTGGAGTTAACATGAGAAGGGTATTTATCGACTTTTGACTGCACTTAAAAGCATGATGTTCGATGGACCGAAACCAACTTAGCTGCAGGATAGGCTCTAGCTATTGATGTTCTCAGTCTTCTGTTGACCATTTCTGCAATGTTTCCACCTTTAAAATCTAGTTGAATGAAGACAGGCTTTTTTTCAACTGTGATTTGTTTGGTATTTGAGCCTTCACATCTTCCATATTTGTTTATGAATCTTTGAGGGTAACCGTTGTTTTTCAACACCTTTTCGAGAATCATAAATCCTTCCTCTAGTTTCTCTGTAGAGCATATTCTCCTTGCTCTATAGTACAGGGTCTTGACTAGTGCTCGTTTATAGCTATTTGAACAAAAACTATTAAAATGTAAGTATTGTCCATTCCATGTAGGTTTTCGGTAAATTGACCTCTGAAGATTACCATCTTCTAGGCGTTGCATGGCGATGTCAAGGAAATGGAACTTCCCATCATTTTCATGTTCCATGGTAAACACAATATTTGTATGTGCTTTGTTGAATAGGCTGAGTAGGTAGGAGGCATGACTTTCGTTGTTGCATTTTACCATTGTATGCATACATCTATTTTGTTTAAACTTGAACTGCCTGTGTAAAAACTATATAAGCGCAATTTTCTGAGCACTGTTCACTTACTGTGGAACTTTTTGTCTACTGACAACATGTAAAAAATTTGCAAGTATGTTAAAACTTTTCTGTACGCAAACCTCATAATTTATTTAGGCTGTAAGCAGCTGATGAGAAGCCTACGAAATAAATGATGGTACCATGTTATCCGCACAAACCACTTGTGATTATGTTTTTTTATTCCTAACCTGCAAACATCAGTCGGTCTTTGCCATGCACGTGTGACTAAGCATATATGATAATCGGTAAACACAGTGGGATGTAGCACTACCGTTCGGAGGCTGTAAGAGTGTACAGGACAACAAACATCGCGTTTCCTCTATGAAAATTAATTCGCCTGCATGATGAGTCCTACTAGGTGCCGTCCTGAGTCTTTTTAAAGTGACTTAGACTTTGATGATCACCCTTGAACGGTCAGAATATCAAAACATCCTTTCCTAAAGCTGTTTGGATTAGTGGTTTTATTTTACGGGGTGAGGTGGCTAGTCTAACACTGAACTCTGTCTGTACCGGGTTTTCTAACAATTTTGGCGAGGCTTAGAGATGTGTAACTAGGGGATCCTACCTCGAATCACGTGCGTGGTTGGAGAGTTTCCTAATAATGAACCGCGGAATTACAGATTAGCTACACATGTTCCTTAATTATACTTCGTAACTTTCGAATGTATTTATCTCGTTCCGAAGTGCCCCTTAGTTATTTGTTATAGTGTTCTGTGAACTCACTTGATTTCTGTTTTTCCTAGGACTCTGCTTCACTCCTTTATCCTTTGTTCTTATTTTGTACTGAATTTCTAACTTCGCTCTTCGTCCCTATACTGGTTCATCTTTTTCATCGCCGTGCTTTTCTCCATCCACTAACATGTGTACATAGATAACTATCCCTCGTCATATCTCCACTGTATGCCTAAAAATTCTTTACAAAAGATTTTAACTTCGCCCGTAAGCAGTTCTGCTGTTCTTCAACACAAATTTTCTTAATCATGTTGTCTGCTTTTCGTAATAGTTTTCATGTGAAGGCATTGAATACGATCTTTGGGGCTTTGCCTTCTTGTCTCCTATTTCTTTGAGAGCGACTAGCCTGATCATGAAGGCTGTGCCCACTAAGTGGTGATGCGATCCGACACAGTTTCATCATTTTTATCTTGATTTCAATGTGCTGTTTCTCGATATTCACCAGATTGAGATGTTGTATCTGCTTCGAACTTTGTACATTCCATTGATTGTACACACTGCCTCCTAGCACCGTAAAGCTAACGGCAGCTGCCCATACAAGTGATATGTAGACATAATTTTTGACGTGTAAGTTTCTCTCACCCCACTTATTAATTTGCATACCTAGTTCCACTGATAAACTTTAAAATCCAATTGGTAATTGACTGCTTTAACTAATCGGTGTAATTGGTGTATCTCATGGTCATTTAAAGCGTATGAATACGCTGGCGCTGTCAATCACTTTCGATACTGATACGAGTTATTAAAAGCTCTTCACTTCAACAGTGGGTCTTCTCTTCTTCTGTTGGGTTTTCAGTGGTATCATGCTATGTTGTTGTTGCTAATGGTGGTTTAAAAATAGGCTCAAGAATCGATTAGACAGGGCAACTACAAGTGCATATCAGCAAATCCTTCTTCGAATGGTTCGCTTCGTTTTCCTGTGCATAGTATTCTGCATTAGTAACTTTCCTTCCCGTTTAAATGAGTTTTGCTTTCATCTTATCGGAGATCTGTTGCAGAGACAACAGCTCTGAATCAACATTGCTTCGTGCTACGGTTACAGATTCGGCGGGTAAACTAACGAGCTTCCGAATAATGCGGGGTTAGTAAAAACCTGCATTAGATTGAAATTATCAATTGATATCTCATCAAAAGAAGGAAAAATGGACGTGAAAATGATGGTCGCTTTTCTTATAGTTCTTGATTTTGTTTATTTCAGGCCCTTGTTTTCTAATTAAATATATTTTCTTACCACTAAGGGCGAAGTCACGTTCGTAAGTTATGCTTTTTATGTTGATATAAATTTCTAACGTTAAATTATATTTATTATTTATTGTTCCCTTGGATTTCTAGTTGAGCATAGGGCTTCAACTGCACGTTTGCACTTGCTTCTGTCTTCTGCTGTACTTTTCACCTGCATCCATGTTAATCCATACTGTTTCAATTCCTCATCACACGATCTCCTCCATGTCACCCTTGGACGTCCCACTCGCCGCTTCCCTTTCGGGTTCCACTCGAGGGCCTGACGCGCGATGTCACCCAACGGCCTCCACAGCGAGTGTCCAATCCATCTCCACTTTCTCCTGCATATTTTTTGAGCCATTGATTCTTGTTTTGTTTGTTCTCATAGCTTCTTGTTTGTGATTCACTCCGGCCATTTTACTTTCAGTATAGAGCGAAGACAGTTGTTGATAAAGGTCTGAAACAGGCTGTTGGAAATATTCTTGGTGACCCGCCAAGTTTCTGATCCGTAAAGCAAAATTGACTTGACGTTTGTGTTGAAAATCCGAATTTTGTTGTTGATGTTGAGTGACGAAGATTTCCAAATTGGTTTCAGGTTGATGAATGTGTTTCTCGCCTTCTTGATTCTTGATTTGACATCCTCGTCCGTTGCTCCTGTAGTTAAGACAATGCTCCTTAGATAAGTGAAAGAAGTAACCTCTTTCAAACTCCTCCCGTTGATGGTGATTGGCGCTGGATGTTGCTACTGCTGTTGTTGTTGGTTGGTTATTTTCATAACCTCCGTCTTGTGTTTGTTCACCTGGAGTCCTGTCTTTGCTGCCAGCCTCTTCGACCAGTTTTTCAGTTTTCGCTTGTAAGTCTTCGATTTTGTGTGACATCAAACATAAATCATCCACACGCAAAATCCAGGTCTTGTAGGTTATTCACGTCGGTCCAGGATATTCCTGTCTTCTCGTTGCTCACTGTCTGACACATGATCCAGTCCACCACAATTAGGTATATCATTGGTGATAATAAGCACTCCTGTGTTTACTCCAAACGCCTCGCTGAGTTTTCCGTTGTGGATCACTTGACATCTGCTGTTGTCGTACAGCTGTTGAATAAGTTTGATGAATATTTGGGGTACGCCATAGTACTTGAGTAGTTTCCAAATTACTTCGCGGTCAACGTTGTCGAAGGCCTTCTCAAAGTCTATGAGGTTGAGGTAGAGGTTTGATTGCCATTCCATGCTTTGTTCGATGATGATGCGTAGAGTTGCAATTTGGTCAGAACATGATTTGCCTTTCTTATGATTTAATTCTTCAGTAGAAGTGACACCTGTTCAAGTTGAATCTTTCCGATTTTGCGATCTTTATATCTGTAATTGGTACAGTCTTAATTAATCACTGGAAATGCTCATCGTTGGGCTAATTTGCGTCGAAAAAATTCTCCGTGAAGACAAAAAATTAACGATCATGTGAATTTCACAAACTCCATGAAAAACGCCTCAGATTTTTTCGCCGTTTCAGTAATGACCAGTTTACAAAATGCGATACAATTTCTGATTATATATTTATGTAAACTACAATGCCACAGAATTAAGATGGATATATGGATTGTTTTTCATATATTTTTTCTTTTCATTGTGTTTCAAATTGTCTTTCCTGTTAAGAAAAAGGACGTAAGTGCAGCAATCGAATGTAATTTCACAAAATTCTATTATGATAATGCTTTTATGCGTTCTGTGATGTTTATTATTTCCTTGGGAATAACCGAATACTAGATTGTGGTTTCAGAAGCTGATTGTCCTAGGTTCGAAGATTTGACTACACCACTAGAATTTCTATTTCATTTGCTAATAAAGACGTATAATGATTTGCTTGTTGATGAAATTCTGGAGGGTGAAAGATTATATTTTTCTGTTATTCCTTTACGCTCCCACTGGAGCATAGAGTCTTGAGCTAGAACTTTGAACTTTCCGTAGCAGTGTTGTTTATTTTTACGGGATGGGTCGCTAGCCTCATGGCCAACCTTCCATCTTCACCAGTCTTGTTACTGACATAGCGAGTTTTAAGTGTGCGTCAACCAGGGATAGAACCCCGGACCACATGAGTGGTTGGCGCACATTATACATGTGTGCCACCGACGCACAGTGTGAAAGATAGTGACTAGAATAATCATGTCATAACTATGAAATTGCAGCAAGTTGGTCTCATTTTGAATTTCGTTTTACCATATAACTTAGCATTCAACCGAAAAATCAGAAATTATTTGCCCACTGATTTCTTCTCTAGTTGATATTCATTCTGACAATGAAGTATGTGAGAATACGAGGGATATATGATGATATATAGGAAAGATGGAATATTAGGCAGCTTCGAAATATCCTCATGGTTTTAAACGTTTAAGTCTATCATGAACATTAAAGCATCTGACAGTACTGAGAGATATAGTGAAAAGAGGTGAGGAAACTGAGGTGGCCAATAATTCAGTTTACTCTGTCGATAATTTTCAATAATTATCGCAAATTTTGTGTGATAATTTGACACTCGTGTAAGGACGAAGCTACTATAAGCAATTTTTAACTGAAAGCTAGATTTTCAGTTAATCTAATACGTGGAACATTAGCTGGTTTCTACCGGCTGTCTTCCAGATAGTGTAGAAATGGCATACATCAGCCAAAGTAGGTTCAATTTTCCGCGGACAGTTTTCAAATTGAAAAACACTTTATTACAACACTAAGAATATATTAAGTGAAGAGGCTTACAGAATGAAATTTCCTTCTGTTTGTTGTAAAACTATTCAAGAAGGCGCGGATACACCATCTAGTCTTCCTACAATGTAAAACAAGATCAAAAATTCCCACTGTGATCAGTATGGATGTTATTATTTATAAGTAACAACTATCAACAATGTTTCTCATTTATTGCTTCCATTTAAAGGTGAACTTTTAGCGAAGAGTGAGTGTTTACTATCGATGACTTTGTTAAAAGGAAATTTCAAAAACAAACAAATTTCCCATAATAATGTGGGTCGGTTATTTTGTGGATCCTTAAATAATGACTAACGAACTGCCTGAACACTCTTTTTTCACAGTGACTTCGAGTTATAGAAAGAAAGTATTGGCAATCTAACTCAAGATATGATGTAAGTGGACGAGTGATTCAGTGTTACTTTTCTTAGCATGCTCCTTAGGTCTGCATATGGAACAGAGTATTCTCAAGTGCAACTGTCGGTCACCTGATCAACACGTGGCATACAGTGAAAATTAGTCAAGTATTCCAAATAGTCAGTACAAAAAGAAACACACGGATATTTCACAGAAGCCATTGCTCCCAAACTCTGTATACAGAAACTTGTCTTGATCAGTCTCTCACTACCCTGGTAACCGTAATTGTTTTTTCCTCCACATGTGTAATTTGTTCTGTTTACTTAATTTCGAATTTGATTTTCACTTTCTGAGTTGAGCTCAATTTCCAAATTTACCACAAAATTTTGTCTGTCTTACAGTTTTACTTAGCTATTCACTATATTGTTCGGTCTTGTTTACAGTTCCTAGTCAGTCTTCATTTCCAAGCAAAACCTGAATTCTATACATTTTTCCATTTGTACAAAAAGTATTTACTCTTTCAACACCGAATAATAATAAGTCTAAATACATTATTTTTGGAATTAGTTTGCCCATAATTTCTATGTGTAGCTCAAAGTCACTGTGAAAAGGGGATGTTTAGCAATTTTGTAATTTATGACTGCATTCTGTTTAGAATATACCCAATAAAAAAGGATCCAAGAAATAAGACTTGCTCGTATTATACTGTCCTTATGTTTATTCTTACTTTGTTCAAACTAATAGTATGCAATATCATAAATCCCTATTTGCAGTGTTTTATAATATAAAGGCACAGTATTTTAGCTTCCAGTGAATTTATTAAAATTGTCCAGAAAAGAGGAACAAATTAGCGTAAATTCATGTATAAATCTCATGCAAAATATTTTAAATATTCAGCCTTTACAGATGAAATTTTCTAAAATCAAAAATAGTTGGAACATAACCACCTAATAATAGCTAAGAGAATGTGATTGGTAAATTGTATGTAACTTTTTAATTTGATTAAGTCCTCTGAACTGTTTAATTCAATTGTGAGGATGTCGTTGCCGCTTCAGACAACAAATTCTCCGAAAACTTTAATGTTAAGTGGAGCTACTTGAAATCTGCATCATTCTCATTCTAGGAGAAACCAGATAAATTCACCTCATATATTGAAGCTTCTTCCAAAGGTATTTTCTAGAAGGAGACAGCAGAATCTTCTCCATCAAATCGTATAACCTAAAGATTACAGCCAAATCGGAATCATTCGACTGAGATACCAATCTTCTTTTTTCATTTTATCAATCTATATAGTTTTGGATGTTGCAAGAAGTTGTAAGTTATTTTCGTAATAGTTTGAGTATTTTATAGTTTCTTCCACTCAAAATCTATCGAAATAAAATAACTTTATCGAATTATTTCCTCCTTTTAACATTGAGTTCTATACGTGGAAACTCGATTCTCTGTGCAATAAGAAGCAAAACGTTTCTGTTACTGATAATACAGTTATGACAGATAATGGCTATGCGTTACACTGAAGTATCATTCAAATTATTATAAATTTCTTATCAAGGTCGAGGAGGGAGTAAGTTAATTTACAGTAACGAATTTAAATATATACACTTCATAGTGGATTAAAGGACGTCAAAGTCCATCTAGTCATCCATCAGCATCAAGCAGAGCTGAACAATTATATCGGATACAATTAGGCTGTTGGGTCTATGTACACCAAAATAAACACGTTAATTCCCAGTACAATAAACAGGAAGCTGTCACAGAATTCTCCATAGAAAGTTAGTGAAAATAAAACTGGAAAACACATTTGAACAATAAACATTAAATCAACTAATTTTTAATGGAACTACATGAAACAAATTAGCAAATGCACTTTCATTTTGATATATTCACCATTTTGAGAAGTTTCGGAATAATCTGCTACTAAGAAATCTGACTCTCTGCGGCGTGAGCGCATGAAGTCGATCTCTGTATCCTGCTGTATAGCTGGCAAACCTTCCTTGAGATGCATGTAGTCTCAAAATAACAGTTATTTTTAGTAAAATCTGTGGTTTTTCACAGTGTCGTTAGGCAGCTATGCAGTTGAAATGATTACAAGACGAATACTTAGAATCAAATAGAATATTCCCTTATATCTCTGTCCACAAGGACGACACATCAGTGCTTTCAGCAGACAGACCAAAGTCAGAGTGATCTTCATTCACTTAAGCAAAGTCAAATCGTGCAACACATTATCAGTGCACAAAATGCGCGCAAAGAGAAGCCAACCAAAAACACCTACAACCTAATAAACTCTTGCACTCGTATTGATTGTGTGACCATGTCTACACTACCGTCCTAATGAGGAGCTTCAGATTATCAGATCAAATCCTGATAAAAACGGTTTTCTAGAAGGCGAATTTCAGTTTTGATCACTAGTTGACTTCATTTGAAGAACAATTGTACACAGCCAGTACTGAGCTTGCTAGCAGCACATTGTGAAGGACTCTGTGGAATTCCAAGTCAGGTTATTAGAACAATAAGAAGTAGAGAAGAGTTTGTGCATCATACTTGATGGAAATATAGGCAGCCAAGTGAATTAAAAGGGCTACTAGAGAGATCCAGTAAAAACTACAACATGTATTTGAGGCCATCTGAGTTAACCTGAACCTGTGTGTTAAGATGAAGTTAGTTCAGCCACTTTCTTCACCTCCACCATCCTCATTGTTTTAACTGTCTTATCATTTTGTCTACTGTTTCTTTAACTGCCTCTTAAGTAATCAATCTGGACACAATTACATCCAATGAACTCTATTTTTTTCAAGTGGTCATGAATTATATTAGCGTTTGTTTTAACTACACAGATATTTGGACCTTCATGTAGTGCATCAAATGGATACTTATGTTGACATCTCTTGTTCTTTTCACAACAATCATGAGCAGAAGGTGAGTTCAGCTATCGAAAAATATTTCGAATGACTATTTCGTGATGATTTGTCTGGTGTGGATACCTACTCATTGTCATACCTTCAGTCGCAGACGTTTCGATTTCGTAATCTTTTATGATCAATTCCTCATAGTAAATTTGTAGATTAGCTATTAAATAGGAATAAAATAAGGGAAATCAAATAAAATTCATTTTTACTGAAGGTGATCATAAATTAAGAGTTAGTTTCACCTCAGCAGATGAAATCGCCTATAAAAGCGTAGTGCGTTTATTTTTACTGAAGCCAATTTTTCAAGATATGATTACTAAATCAAAGGATGCAGATAGTCTTCTTCATTTCAGTGCCTAGTACTAGAGGTCGAACAAGAGTAGGTTTTATGAAACAATTTCTAGCAAGTTTTCTTTGTGATTTCTTTGTTCAGTCGCTAAAACGTTTCATTGTTTTCAGAATTAGATAATCATGGTAAGAGCCAACTTTGTATGTATGGAATATGTATGGAATTTCTTCATTCTTCAAACAGTTGTATATATTAAGAACAAGTTTAAGCTGCTTATATTTCACTTGAAACTGATTGTGTATTAAATATGCCAACCAGACTAACGAATGATGAAGAAGTAGGAGAGATTGATTCCGAAATTCGCACTGGTATACTCCTCGGAGCATCTTACACTGAATTATTTGGGTGTAAATTCTGATATTCAATAAACCCAACGTTTAAGTAATCTTGTTGTGTATTTCTGGTAACTATAATTCAGTAATAAATTTCCGCTAATTCAGTGGGCTCACATTATGCAAATAGCCAGGTGAATACAGATCATGAGCGAAAAAGGATGCGAAAAGTCTCCATAAGAGTAGTCCAATAATATGAATTTAATGTGACTCAGTCATAAGGTGTCACCTTTAAAAGCAAACAACCACTTGTCGAATGTTCTGAGTTTACTCGAAAAGTGAATCTTTGAATTCAAACACTGCCTCGCATATCTACGAATAACACCAATGGAGCATCAGATTTAGGTCATCTGCAAAACGAGGTCAAGGAAACTTATCCCACATTCTACGCGGATACCATATTGAGTCAGCATGTGCTTCGCTTTGCAAGCAGACATTCTCCGCTCAATAAAACTCTAAGGAAAACTAAACGTGGTTAAGGAAGTGAAAATATGTTTCTGCAAAACGTTAAGTAATCCTCATTATTTGCGATGATGAGTTAATTTCACGTTTTATCCACAACCCAGATTTTCATGCAGTGAAGTGACTAGTCCGTCTACTGAAAACCATTCTCCATCATCCCACTGTCAATAGTTTTTCCTCTAAAAACATTTTCATGGTTTGTGCAACATCTATAATTACAGTTCTTGGGCCTTCGTTGTTCACAAATCTCGACTAATTGTCATTATTGATATATATTTTCTGTCAGGCTCAGGAAACTTGAAGTACAGGCTTAAACAAATAAATATACTCCGAATAATAAGGCAATAGTAATAGATTGTGCAGAATCAGATGGCCTACTCATTGTTTATTTCGTGGGCTTTACATCAGCTACGCACAGCCCAAAGAAATCATAAGGTTTTATACAGAATAATTTTTACATGCCTTCAAATGTTGCATAATATCGGTTGACAGGAGGCATAAAACTTGATAAGCAGTGCTGAGAAAATTACTGTTACTTAGTTTCTACCAAGAGAGTTCAAATCTAAACAGAAGTAAACAACTTTTCAATCAGTTTACTCACCACCTTGCTTACCTCTTGTTTGTTACAGGTGACTCACTTGGCATTGTGAAAGTAGAAACTACATAAGAGTATTTTTGAGCACTGTCTATGAAGTCTTGAGCCTCCTGTCAACTGATGTCATTTAAGATTTGCAGTTATTTTAAAACTGTCGTGTACATAAGCTTAGCAGTTTCATTAGTCTCTTCTATGTGGATAGGCAGACAACGAAATTCAGAATGATAGTACCATTTGATTCTGCACAAAGTTTTGTTCTTACTTTATTCAGATTCATGCACAGGAATAACTGTATGAATCCAATTTTCTTGGGCGAAATAATTATGATTCTTCAGTGAATCAAATTTTGGAATATGTTCACTAACTTCCAAGATTGTTTCTCTATTCTGAAAGATTTTGAGCTATTTTGTCAAATGCGTAATGAATGAGCAAATGCGAGATATGCAATTTAACTGTTATCTCATTTTTGTCTATTCAGAAATGTGTGAGATGCAAATTAAATATCTTTTTAAATGTTTATTTACCAGTTACACAAGTTGTTTCATTGATGCCTAGATAATTTTGATTTTAGTCGTATTATGATAAAATTCTATAACAGAAATCTCATATGAAATCTTTTTCTATTGATACTAATTCACGGCATGGTTGAAAGCAATAAGTGATCATAAATTTAGTTACTGAGGCGACAGCAAGCGGTTGAAGCAATGACTAATCAGGTCGCTGGTGGGTTCATGGAAGAATTGCATAAGTGGAATTTTGAAGTGGTTGTCACATTTACGAAAAGATTGCAATGGGCGGGCCATTTACTTAGTGCTGTAATTTCCTAATATATATATATACATATATATATATCAAAATGGTTTCAGGGCTAATAATAATTTCCTAATAAAAGTTTGAGTAATCGAATTTTATCCGTACACCAAGCACGAGTCAAATAATTAAACAACAATTCAGATTACGAGCCGATTTCATTATCTAGCATCCACGTTTCTCGTCGTCAATGAAATCACTATGAGCGCTAACAAAGATTTTCTGTAGGCAATATGTACAAAGCAGCTAACATTCTTGAGCGCAGACAAACGGAAAACACATTTCAACCTCCACTTTTAGAAGTTCAATCATTGTGAACCTCAACAGACTTGTCAATTATGATGGTATAAGACACAGTTAAAGAAAGTATATAGATTCGCTTATTTTGTTTAAATCAAACATTTTTGTGCCGATGATGAAATGGGACTTATGAAATCATTTTTACTTCAGGGCGAAAAGGTGAATATTAATATTTTACAGATATGAATAGATTTTGATCTGATTTCACTCAGAAAAAATGTTTGAATAACCAGATGTCTCATTCTTTGTACTTTTACTTTTTCTGTGATTTACCCATGAGTTGAGAATACATGAAGTATTTTTAGCATGCGGTCAATCTAGACATACAATTCTGCAACAAAATCAGTATCATCTGAAAAAAGAATATATACCATTAGTTTTAAATCAGTTTCCATTTCCCCGTTAATGGATTCGACCGAAACGTTCGCCCTCTGTTGGCATGCCAAATCCTCTTGTGGAAGCATCAACGATGTCTGAGGATTACCGTGAAGCAGTTTGGTCGATGTTGACAAACACTGGACTGCAGGATCTCCAATTTGTGTCCCATCATCTGGATGTACCTGAAAAAGATAGTACAGTGGATAGCGCTCTGGTATTTGAAACGAAGAGCATTGGGTTCGAGGCACAGTGAGATCACCATAGCTTACCTAGGAATGTAGGTAAATCCATCTGATGAGTTCCAAGTAGGACGAAATGTACATCCCGAATTTCATCGCTAGTTATACTGTCCATCAAATTACTTCAAATAACATTTGTATAGAATTTAACAACCTAGATGACTGAGTGTATATTTAGAGCCACTTTACTCCTGAAAGAATCAATCTCTAATTTAATGCTAACCAGCGCAGAAAAATATTTTTCTACTCAATCAAACTTCAGATGTTTGTAGGTATTTTGCATTAGATTAATGCCAACTGACATTTGAGTAGAACTCTGCAGAATTAAGTATTTCATCAAATCTCCATAATTAATAATGTCAAAAGAAAATCTCAGAAACATTTATACTTTAATAATTTTAAAGGACAATTCGGTAAGTGATTGAATGATGGATAGAAATAAAGTGATCAAGTGGCTTTGAAGTGACTACTTTTTGATAAGTCCATAAATATTTTGAAACCTTTTAGGTGATATATGCGTGAACTGATTGCATCTGATGATATCTTTCAAAATGTTTTATGATATTTATGTACAATAAAATCTGAAGTTGGGACCATTGGGGAAGAGCAGGTTGGGTGTGAGGACAAATTCTCGCCGCTAAAGATATTAGCTAGTGGTCGCGTCATATCGCGAATTGGCAGAAGTAAGAATGCATGGACGATTGGATCTGGCCTAGTGTCTACTCGCCTTGTAAGCGGAAGGTCCTTGGTTTAAGCCCAGTGGGCGCGTAATGATGAAGAGTCCCAACTAGAACGAAAGAGCCATCCAGTACTCCCGCGTTTTCCATTATTTCGCTAACCAATGTTGATTCATGATGAAATTCTGAAAGCAAGGAAACCTTTCAAGAGAAGTAATTATATCACTTGCATGAAGGCAACAGATAATTTGATGAAACTGTATGTTAGCAAGCAGAAAATATAACTAACTAGAACATTGACAGACGTTATATACTTGCAGTCAGGTGACATAAAATCAAATCAACATTCAGCCTGACTTTTGAAACCAGGGTATTATGGTCAAAGAGCTGAACTAATTCAGCATAAAGAATTCGATGTTTAATCAAACAATATCTGTTGTCAAATTACATGATAAAATAGGATGTTTGGTTGACATGCTTGATAAAGTGTAATTCGAGAAGAGGATTCCGAATACCCGCTCACTCTTATCGGCCAGACACTGTTTCACAAATCTCAATCTTATTGCCAAAGGAGCAACTGACCGTTGTGTAAAAACGAGATATCTGAACTACTGATATAATATGATTTATATTGATCAAAGCTATTCAATAATGACTAGTTAGCGAAATCATTGTTGAATATATTAAGTTGAAAAATGGAATGCAACCCACAAGTTCGTAGAATCATAAAAATATAACTGATTGCGTTTAACTGTCATACTGATAGAAAACAAAGCTGATAAATTAAATTTCTCTGTCTCAGATGAGTTTGAAAGTAAGCTAAATGATTGTTCCAGTATTCTTATTCCATCTTATTTAACACGACATATCTGATGCAAGAAGATGTATAGCAGAAATGTTTGAAAGCATTTCAGCTTGAAAAATCATTATACACATATTCACCTCTAGTTCCATTGACTCTAACTGTAGACATCATGTCATTAGAGTCACTATGTATGTGAGACATGTGTTCATTTTCTTTCCTTTTGAAAACAACGAAATGTAGAAGTTGATGTTTATCAGAGAGAAATTTTTCCGATACCAATTGCATTACACATTATAGGATAATTAAGTTCATTTACTGCTATCTTCAAATTACATAACAAAAGGATTCATTGAGTCGTTGTCAGGTTAGAAATTCCCGTAATACAGATACGACGTGATACCACTGCCAATACCTATCTCGGAATGACCGGTACATTAATTATTAAAATAATAGCAAAATAAAAGTAAAATTGAAAGTTTTACAGGGAACGACTAGTGAAGAGGTTAAGACGAAAGTAGAATAAGAGACTGGACAAACTATTTCTGTATACAGAGTTCGGGGTTGTACTGGCAAATTACCAGCATCTCCGCCAGGCGCAAAAGCCAAAACCTGACACTTTTTGTACAATTTGTCCTCACCTTGAGGATGATCTTGAAAGACGACTCTGGTGGAGTTACGCGGCTTGATTTAACCAAGTGGTCGAGAATATATCTGGTAACTGTCTTGCATTGTCCTTTTGCTAACCATGCCAGATAATGTTCAGATATGCGTTTGGGAAGTTTGCGCTTTATGCGGCCAATATAACTAGCTCCATACGAGCAAGTGAAATTAGAAACACACATTGAAGTGGATCAAGGCGGCAGTTTATCCTTCACACATCCATTGATTATTTTTCAGCTGTAGAAATTGATTCGTAGCTCAGGATATCAGCTGCAGTGTCACCCTTAAATTCAACACTCATAAATATCATTTTCTTCGGTACTGTCTGGGTTCTTTCAAACTTTTGCTTTAACTTCATGTTTTTCTCGATAAATCTTGGAGGATATCGATTCTCTAAATTAGTGTATTTAAGTGTTGTCCAAAGTTGGTGGAATTTGACTCATTTGTTACTGGTTCACCTTCATTGATTCATTTTTGTTATTAGCTTCTTATATTTTTTACATCTCATTTTAAACCGTGTGTTTTCATCACAGAGAAATACCATAACAGTGAGTATATATATAATATATATGAGATTATTATTATTAACCAAATACCTCGATTTATTTTGAACATTGCGCTTCTGTCACACAACTCAGGGTTTATTAGTACACTACATCAACTGTAGGTAGCAATAGATTAGATAATAATTTCACGTGATGTATAATTCACACTCGGACTCTCAAACCGCTGCTTCCCAAACCTATTCCACCGGACGGACTGACGTGTGACTACAACAGATTGTATCCTCAATGTATGTGTAATACATCTCGCATATAAGGGCATAGGCTTAAATTTTGTGCTAAAAATTCGTGCCGTCTGATTTTTCTCAAGAGTTGCAGATCACTTCCTGACCCTGGCTTTGAAACATTTATCTGTGCCATATGTATTCGTGTCATTGCTGTTCACGTAACTGAGAGACAACTTTCTGCAGATTTACCTCATCCATAACCACTGGAATTTGTGATTGATGGCCGCTTACCTTCATCACTCCTGTCTTCAGCATAATCTGCAACCCTGTTGATTGTCACATGTAAAACATCGAATAAGTGAGATGCGAGACATCTATCATTGGAGAAATCTTGATCTTGTAAGGCAGTCTATCTATCCAATGTGTGCCTTTCTTCACATCCTTCATGGCGAACCACCTGATTCAGTCTACCACAGTCTTGAAGATTAGGGTTGGAAGTAGCAAACTTCGTTTTACTTTTTCCTTCATTTCAAACACTTTGATGAGCTTTCCGTTTTGAATTGCATGGCAAACAGCACCATAAAGGTGCTATTTAACGGAATTTAGAAATGTTTCCGCCAATGCACTCCCCTGTGTGGAAGCAATTTTTAAATTCTTCCATGGTCTATCCCGACAAGGACACCGATAAAATCTATGTAGTTGGGGTAAATATGTTCACCATCATCTCAGATTCTATTTGGTAATGACCTGTATAATTGTGAAGTGATCCAGATGTGATCTGCATTGTCGTAAATCATCCATTTATTCCAGGGTAATTTTATATTCTTAGCATGAGTGGTGTAAGCATGTTAACTGAGGTCCCTGTATTCGTTTTTCGGGAATTTAAGGGATTCCATCTAATTCTGCCACTTCTCAGGCTTCTAGGATCCTCATGATCTTTCACACTTCTTTTTTGATGGATTGTGCATATCCGGTTGTATTTTCCAATCGACTGCTGGCATTTTCGGACTCTCCTTAAATGATGGATCATTCAGAGTTGCCTCATGGATTTCTTCAATCTACCTCTGTCATAAAATAGTTTCCATAACTTCCTTTCCCCGACTTCATCTAAGTTCTCCTGTTGCAGGTTCCTGCCTGGCCAGCTGATACCATGTTGTGAGATCCTTCTTGCTTTCCAGCTGCCCTGCTTCAGTTGCCAGTGCGTCGTTAATGCAATTTTATCTTTCAAAGCAATCTTCTCCACTCCTTGTTCAGTACCCTATAGACTGAACTCAGCCTCTTCTCTCGTTGTTCATCTTTGCACTGGTTTGTCTTCTGCTTCGTTGTCTTTCTCTATTCTATCAGCAACCATGTGTTTGTAGAGAACCATCGGTGACAAATGCAGTGTGTCTCGTCCCTGAGGATTTATCCTTTGATTTATAAGTTATGAAACTGAGGTGTGGTCTAACACCAGCTTCTTAAAAGATTTCCAGTTCATCTTGAATACTACATAATGATAAGAACTTACACATACCACCCCCATGTTTTGTGCTGAATAGGCTGCATTTCTAATTTCTTGAGAATGAGATGAAGTCTGTCAGATTTGCGGCGTATCCATATGGTGAAACAAATGTCGTCGTGTAGATATTCTTGTGACTGAAGCTGATGGCTGCAATCATCAACATATTTAAGGCGTGGACATCTACAAGAAGTTCTGCTTTCTCATTTATTTCACCTAACACTTCTCGTCGACAGATGAGTTACTCTCCTATGTCGCTTGACCCAAGTTAGGCTTACACTTATGTCTCTAATTAGAACTTCAATATCACTCTCAGTTTTTGTTAGCACATGTCTCAAAATGTTACCCTTCTTCTAATGAAATGCGATGTTACTAATTGCAAAGCATTGTTTGACTGTAACTTCTCTTTTTGTTAAGCTGAAGCTTATTGTCATGATCTCGAAGGAGATTAGTTGCCGTGGCACGAGAAAAACATTGTTAAACTCACAGTGTGATTGTAGTTCCTGATATAGGGATCAGAACGTACTATCATGGCCACTTCTATTTCATTTCCTGTCACAGATACTTATCACATTTACGTCAGCTCATTTCATTTACATTTTGGACAACATTGCCTGCATCAAACATGGCAATGAGATTCACCCCATTCATAACATCTACTCATTGAAAAAGGACACATAAGCTAACCAGCTATCCCAAGTCATTCAGCTACTCGAATTCAGATGTTTTTACAAATCGACTGAGGAGTAAGTTTATTTTTCTGGAACTGAACGGTTTCATTGGCATTAGGGTTGCTGTTTACAGAAAAGGTTACTCAGCCTTCCTTCTTTCACTTCCTGACGACCAGTTAGTGGACAGCAAAGGAGTTATTTTTTTTACTCTTTTATTAACACTCAACCTGTTTCAGGCAGTTTTTTGGTTACGTAGATTATGAAAACTTCATTGCTAACTGGGAACATTTAACATTAACCTCTATTCCTGTTGAATTTGATTATCGATGCCGTGTCATCACGACTATTTTATGTATCTATATTCGTTCATTTTCTTTTCGTTTAAATATGACGAATATTATAGAAATGGATCTTTATAAGAAATGTTTTTTGTCGGATGACAGTTACATCATGCACTCATAGGACTTGTTGATTGGTCAAGCTTATTATTAACCACTGTCCTCCAGTTATACCACATACTGTAACGATTGGCTTGCTTGCTTCTAAGAAAAGTCGAGACGACTTAAAAATAGGATTCAGTTTACCTTTTCAGTCTCATCAATCAGTCAGTCTCTGGTATTCCAGCTGAAGCTTTATCACCATAGAAGAATCAGAGAAATATGAGACGCAGAAATGAGGATGAAAATTATTTATTTATTTATTATTATAACTAAAAGTCTAATTAAAGTTTTGAATAAGTGCAGTTGAATGTCTTCTACAAGTCATGGATTTTAAATATTTTTCTTTGATTAGTTCTCTTGAGTGCTTTATTTTTTTAAATATTCTTATCGATGCATTACGCTGGTTTCTAATCTTTTACATGTTTGTCATAGATGAGAAAATACGTGAGTTTATAAACTCTCTAGTTTTTTTTCTATGTTTTGATTGAATTACTGTTTTTAATGTATAATTCAATTTTAGATTTTACCGTCGATTGATTGAACCGAAATGCTCGATCTCAGATTGACATGTCGGCTGCTTCTTGTGCAGATGCTTCAACGGTGTCTGGGAATGTGATTAGAAGTTGATTGGTGGATGGTGACTAGCAGTGGAATACAGGATAACGCGCATTTCGTTCTATTTGGGACTCTGCGTTCAAGCCTCAGTGACAAATATCATCACTCACTGGGGAATGCGGGTACATCCAGATAGAACGAAATGGGCACCCTGAAATCCATTGATAGTCACCATCTAGTAACTAACTGTTTTTCATAGTTTTTGTTTCTAATGGTCTTATTATTTCACATTCTGTGATATGTGTCTCACCAATATCCTGTTGCAGTTTTGTCAGTCCTGATTTCGGAAATTTCTTACATTACAGTTATCATATTCTCAACTTCCCTTGATTTTCCCTGCAGTCAGCAAACCAGTTAGGGTTGAGATTAATTAATACCACAAATTAATTTTTCTGATGCTGGTTGCATCACCTCTGCAAATATGTGGATAGATAATGATACTGTAGCATTATAAACGGAAGTGCTATTATACCAGCATTATCTTGACTAAAGCAGTCACATCTTTACGAGTTGCTGATTTTTTTTTTGACTCAGATGGTACTGAGTGTTAAATTCTTACGCCATGCATTCCAAGATATCTTTTCAGCAAAAGTGAAAATGGTGTTCATTTTTAGGATATTGACTTCATCATTCGACAGAATGATTCCGTCAATCGTTCTTATTTAGTATTTCTTAGTTATATCAGGATCTCAGACATACCAAAATGGAACCTGTTAAGTTTCATTGAAAAATACGTGAGTGACATCGCCGAACGTATTTAACAAAGTCCAAAATAAAATTCCGGCTGTTATTTGTTTTTCTCATTACGAAATAACAGACTCTCTGATATTTTTATCAACAAGCATGTTAAAAGAAAGCCTACACGTATAATTATCAAAGTCAACATAACGTGTGAGACTTTCAGTTAAATGTTGGAGGGTATGGATCTTTGCTTTTTCGAAAAAAAGTTTGATAGGGAACTCAGAAACTTTATTCTCACACTATTAAATATCGAAATTCTAATTTTTCATCCAAAAAATAGAATATCAATGTGAGTTGGTCACGCAGGAGCAAACTCCTCAAGGTTTTTAAAATTTAAAAGAAATTATCAAGGGTGAAAACACGTACAGTATCAATATAGGTGTGGTGAGATTTCCATTTACAGGCAGTTATTTTACTTTTATCTAAGGAAGTGTTCTAGCATCAGACATTGGCGTTACTTACTTGTGAAAAGGAGGCAACAGAATATCCAAACTTTACATAAACTTATTCGAACTGTTTGCAAAATAGAACAATATCAAGTACATCGTTTTATATCTTATTGCGAGATACTTTTGCATATTAACACTGAAGCTTGAAGATTAATTACTGTAGCAAATTTACTCACTACGCGTTAGGAGATGTACAAAATAAGAACTCAATTTGTGCCATATTGTTAAGTTTTATCCTGAGTAGTTCTGACTAGTAATCCATAACAGTCTTTCCAATATTGAAAAAAATACTTTTAAAACTAAAAAGCAATATTCACAGTAACGCAATTGTGCCTATGCGAAATCCTATTACATAATTAACACATTTATCTTATTCCTCTTAAACACTAACTAATATCAACAAATATAATCGTGATAACTCATAACATCCTCTCTTTAATGAAAATAAATTGTATACAAATGCGATGATTGTACAACTGCAGACGAAAGTGCATTCACGGAAAACAGCCTTTTCGCTGAACTACATGTTTTACCTTCCTTAATATCTCGATGGGGACTATTCATGAATAGTTGTGAAGTTCTATCGATTTCAAAGAAAGTATTGACTTGATGGTCTCCGTATTTGTATTATGCAGTAGACGAAAAGATTCGCTAAATGAAGGAGAAATCATTTAGCATAATTCAGATAATAGTAGATAATACACATATTTCAGCCGCGTTTTTAAACAAATTTGTTTGAATTCCTGAAGACAAAGCCTGTAAGTGATATGATGATGTATAACTTAAAACAATGAAATGACTAACCTCCAGTTTCTTACTCTTTCGGAAATGGTGAACTAAAGCAGCTCTTTTTTTGCAAAATTCGTCTTGTAGAAACACACTACACAGTTATTTACTGAGTTTTAACAAATGAACCTGATATAACTGGGTGAAATCAGCTTGTTTAAAGGTGACCTGATTGCCCCAAAAAATTGAATATATCCAAAAGCTGGTTATTTTGTCATATATTCAAACAAAACTAACGAAGTTCACGAAGGAGATGATATCTTCGATCAACTGATGAGGTTTTGATACAATCACGTTCTTTTGCTTTAACCTTAGGCATCAGAATAGCATTCAGTGCCATTTTTTGATGTTATAACACATAATTATGCTTTTTCTCTTTGCTACCTTACATCTTTGAGTGGATAATATAACTATGAGTTTCTATTGATACTTAGACCATAGGAATATAAGGGAAATAAAAATTCAAAACTGTACTTGCTCTTTTTTAGTGTTATTTCAAAGTCTTACCGTATCGTTTGACGTGTTTTTAATTCGTAATATAGGGTTATTACGTAAGTAAATGGCATGAATACCTAGTTACTGATTTATCTCACAGAAAGTATTGGATGAAGCGACAAAATACACCTTCACTGCAACCATCAGCGCTTAACGAGAATTCTTAGAGTTGGCATCACTGAGAGAAACCTAATTCTAAGAACATTGGAAGTATCTACTGTCCAATGAATAGTGCACAGCCATTCTAGGAAGAAAGAAGAGATATGACAAAGAATGGCTCTCAACGGACACCTGGAAGCCAATGGGAGAGAGGAGAATAATGAAAGAGCAGATGACTCAATGCAAAAGCCTTGATTATCATATCAGATAACCAGCTCTGTATCCTAAAAGGGATCCACAAAACTTAAATCAAAACACATAGTCAAGGGAACCCCATAAACAGAGAGAAGAAGAAGCAAAACACCAATCAGCCAATTATTTCAAAGGTCTCCTGAATCTATCGTCATATGTAACTCATCCGGAAATAATGCGAACAACCACAGGGCTGACGGTGCACAAAATCCTACAACAAATGCAATCAATCTACTAAGGGCTCGAAGGTGTGATTCCTCTGTCAGGAGATGGAAACGGATTCAAAGACCAAAGCACTAATTCTCACGCCACAATCACAGAAATTTTGGAAGGAAAGAAAGGCATATACTGACTGGAAGAATGTCTACTTTGTCAAAACACTAAAGAAAGGCTACTTAGGCCTTTGCTAGATCTGGCAAGGAGTTACGCCGTTGTCCACGCCAAGCGAAATACCAAGTCACATCATCATGGGAAGAGTAAAAGACGTATATAAAACCGAACTTCGCCCCGCGGAAGAAGCTAGATTCCAGAAAGACAAATCATAAGCAGATGAAATTGCAACGCTACGAATCATCATCGAAGGGAGAATAGAATGGCCATCAAACCTCTACCTAAATTCTATCAACAGCGTTAGCCGTAAAGTTGTTTAGGAACTTCATCAAGAATATGGAGTACCCCAAACCCTTATCAATCTCATTCAGCAACTACATGTCATTTAAAGTTTTGGGTGATCCACAGTGGAATATTCAAAGAGTTGTGTGAAGAGAGAAGCGTGAAAATTCTAATTGTGGTGGACCTAATTATGCGCTGGACTGCGGGGATCAAGAAGACTGGAGTACACTGAATCGATTAAACGACTCTTGAAGATATCAACTCAGCAGAAGATTTATGTCTAATGTCATACAAATTTGACATTTTATGGGTGAAAGTCAATGAGGTAGCGGAAGAGGCAGTGACGATGAGACTTCAAGAAACGATAGAGTGGACGCCAAACCCACAAAATGTCCTATATGAAGCGGCTGACTTCACTCCATATTGAACGTCAAATTAACAGAAGGAATTACTAAAAAGAAACTCTGAGAATGAAGCAACAGGAGAGAACCTGTCGCTCAACAGATATTTTGAAACATATGAAAATGGATTCCACACAAGCTGAAGATACCGTCGAATGACATCGCGAGTCATGGTATCGCTCGAATGGAACTTGAATACAAAATGACAGGTTGGACCTTCCATGGTGACATGGGGGAAAACGTGTGATGAGGAGATGAAAGTTTATCAACAATCGTGAGGCTATCTTTAGAACTGTAAAAGAATAACCCTGGGACATTATATGTTCCACAATGAGCACTGATAAAATGTATTACAAACTAGGCACTCTTCTCTTCTGGTAGTAGAAATAAGCTGATAATAGAAACAAATTAATTATGTAAAAGCTTGTAAAGTTTTGTTAGTAAAGTGTATACCCACCTCATGACATTTTTCAAATTTTTTAACAAGGTTTCATTGAATTCCCACAGGACATATTTTCTTTCTGAAGGCACTGTTGTTGCAAAAACAAAATAATCGATTAGCCAATTAAGATAACTAGAAGACAAATACATACATACATACATACATACAGAGAATGGCTACCAAAAAGTTGTGAATTCACTCAGCTTCAATTTGATTCCATTTATCAGAGAAATTCTGCAAATATAGGAATCAATACTTAGGTATTATTTAGACTGCAAAGGAATATTTTCAGCCTCAAACTAGTTTAATAGCTTTTATTTTATTTTCTATGTTATGAGAAGTATCACAAAATACATACCCCAACTGCAATCAGATGATTCACGTAAGTAATTTATCGCCGTTCTATGTGTTTGGAATGATTTCCACCATTGTAATCGGTATTATGCAATGCACACAGTCGATTTAATGAATGAGGTGATATTTAACAAAGTAAAACTACTAACAGATACCGTGAAAAGGGCCAATTTCCTGTGAACAAGTTAAAATGGGTTGATTTTTTTGTAGACGACGAATGGTACTTAATTTGGAATAAAGGGGAACGCGGATGAGATTAAAAGAATAGAAGTAGGGGGAAAACAGTTTACCTAAACAGTTCGAAAATTGTAAGGAGGTTGAATATTTTAGGGCGAAAAAATTATATTCTAGACTTATACATGAACATCTGAAATCGCTTCTTAATACTTTAGAAAACTGCGAAGCTTCCAAAACATTGATCGACAACTCTTCTTCATTTTTCTGAAATTATTGTTTAACTAAAAGAATGTTGATTTTATTCAATCCAGACGTCTGTAAGTTCACTTTCATTTTATACGTGTAATATACTCATTTGAGATTTGAAAAATTCGTGTTTTGATGACTATTTTCTTTATGCCACACTTATTTAGGAAATCACAGCCTTAAAACTGTTACAGTGACATTTACTGCACAATAATTTAGGCTAACTAATCTCGTTATTTTAAGTGTGAACACTATTCACATTGTTAATAATGTAATTGTATATTACACATATCGCATGGTGCAACTGTTTTTTTAATGAAGCTAATTTGTTACACATGCAAAAAGTGTCCATCGAAGGGATATTTATGGTCCGCCGAATACAATTATGTAGAAGATGATAACAAAAAGGATCTCATTATATTCCCTTGAAGTTAAGACATTACTGACTATCAGTAAAGGAATAGTCATGCTTTGAATTATGTCATAATTTAGGTTTTGTAGTAACATTTCTGCTTAATATGTAGTGTGAGAAAAAAAGAAACTTTAATAGTGAATCATGTAGATAGACACAAAGAAGTTACAAACGATTTACTGAGTTCCAAGCGCTTTTCGCCTGCAAGACTCAAAAGACGAAGTTTGTTCGTCTCCATTTTACATGAATTACAAAGAGTGGTTTTGCACAGACGAATTAAATTGAAAATTTACATTGTTTTGTCACGTTCCCGAGATTGGGTTCGACCGTTAGCTTCTGTGGACAATATTATTTAAGAAGTGTGCTTTGTAATAAATGAATTGGCTATCCTTGTTCATATACACATTATACACAAAAAACAAAGAACCCAGAATAGAATAGAACATACCAAGAGGTTAATCATTCTCAAATTTTCTCTTCAATGAATAATACCCGTCTACATTCGCTTAAAGATTGTAGTGAGTGAACGTTTTCTGTTTTCTTTAACTTACTATTTTTCGCGTACTCATCTGCGTCTATGATACTCCATTAACAGTAGTAGACGATAACTAAATTTATTTTAATCATGTGAATTACAACGGATGCTGGCTGTAAAACTGAAATAGCTGTTATTATTTAGTCGTCTTTGAATACAGTAACATTGCCAGTTTAAACTGTAAAAGAGCACTGATTTATTTTCAGGCTCAAACATACCTACACTTACACAAGTATTAGAATTTTGAAATCATTTAAGTATACAATAATTAAATAAACAAATAAGGTCGCGAAATTCATGAAACTATGAGATATGTAAGTTCGAAATCCACTGAAGAGCATTTGCACGAACTGAAGTCAATTATCTATAGTATATCCAAACTATATTTAGAAGACAGCAATAGGATAGATGGTTACTTTTGGTTAGAGCCTATCGGAGACAAGCTAGAAATCATTCAGGGAGACTAACTAACCGGCTCAATAGAATTAGTGAAGCCTATGTGATACAAACATGCAACCTTCTGATTTAGGGTTAGACTTAGTTCAAAGGTATTTTTCATAGTGAAGCCAGCCAGAGTGGACCGCGTAAAAAGAGCAAATTGGAGATGTGCTACTGAAGTCCTATGCCTGACTCAGAATTTAAGGGGACAGTGTTAATATTTTACGGAGTGACTGTTTCTGAAATAGAAGTTTGGCTTCAGAAGTATCTTTGCAATTCAATAAAGATAGTGCTATACAGTAATATGGTTGCTTTAGGCGTAGTAAAACTGCTGCAACTTCAACATGTTTCTCGAATATGCTTTTTCACCTCCACAAACTCACTTCAAAGGGACAATTTAGAGTGGGACTTCATCCAACTGTGTCAAAGACAAATATGAGGCTCGATTACAGAATCCTAGTAGTGTTCATAAGTCACACGATAGAGACTTAAGACCTACTGGGGACAGAATCTGTGAAAAATTTGGACGATTGTATACCTCTTTTACTTTTATATGCCAAATATTGAAAGATTCAATTCACCAAACCACAATATATGGAAACACATGAAATGGCCAATCACTGATGACAGCATATCCTGAGTGTAATGTAACAGATTTAGAATGAAATACCTTAAAATCAAACGTTTTGTATAATTCTGACTTGTTTCGCTTTATAAATAGAAGAAAAATGCTTTCGTAAGTGAGCTTTTCAATTTCACATTCTTTTAAATCAATGATATAGATTTGTACTTAGTCTTCTGATGAATGCGATAATTTCATTTATTTCAGATCACGTAAAAAACAGTATCTTCTTGAAAATTTGAGATTACTGAAAGTTATGTACACTAAAGTTTGATTGTTTTTAAGCTAAGAACACAGAAATGATGAATCAAGGAGTATGTCATGTTCAACAGTGCCTTGTCACATTTAAGAAAAAGTTGGAATTACAACGGTAAATTCATCGTAAATCTGTTTCCAACCTAGACATAAAACAGGAAATTTGAAGGGTATTTGCTGCGTTGACGCATAAGTGTTAATCCTCTGGTGAATGAGAAGAGATTGAATTTAGCTAATGGAATACCACGCTCAGAAGTCCTACACAGACTCCACACGAGGGCCCTGCATGCGATGTCGTGTAACGGTCTCATCAGCATATGTTCGGTCCATGTCCACCTTCTTCTATATTGAGAGATAGATTGCGCACACGCTTAGAGGACCACTAAATGACATCGCATGCCAGGTTATCATTCGAGTGGGACCCAAATTGGAAATGATGAGTCGGGTGCCCGAATATGATTTTAAGGAGATCATATAAGGAAATGAGACAATGTGACCAATCATTCAGCCAGTAGGGAACAGGACAACATGGAAATTTGCTGTTGAAGTTTTATGTTCCACTTAGGTTGTAGGAGAACATTAATACGAATATGCAGTGGATGGACCAAAGTGTCCCATTAAATATCCTATATTTGTCAGATATATTAGGGTGTGGCCGAAATAAGCGGCACAATTTAGTTGGGATGAAGGTATAGAGAATACAACGCTGAAATATGTAAACACGATAGCTCTTCACTATGCGGTAATTTGTTGGAGCCACTTGTGTGTAGTGTTGAACTTCCACTGTTCTCAGTTTCAACAGGTAGTTGACACATTTGCGCTTATACCTTTTGATCCCCTTGGTTATTGACCAACTCGTAAAACAATATAAACAATAAATATGGAGATATATACATGTATATATATGCAATAAAATTCAGCCGATGGTAAGTTTACTTTCGTTTTGATAAAAATTTATATTTTCTCGGATACCAAAAAAGCCTGGATCACTGATTAAGTTTATCATATAGATGAGAAAAACTGCTTTCCTCAAATGAATGTTAGCTTGTAGTAAGCGGTCAGCCTTTATTGCATAATTTCATAGATTACAGGTATTGTTTGTTATCAAAATTAGAATAAGGGATAAGCACCACCACAATCCACAGATATTTTATTTGATTAAGATAGTTTTTAGTGTATCCTACTTCTTAACACAGATTATGTACTTACTATCAAATAAGTGTAGGCGATGAGAAGAAATACTGAATATTCATGTACAGTTCCAAACCAAACCATCCATTTAATAATAGCAGTACTGTCAGTTTCAATATTCAGTTCAATATACCCTTCTTGTTCCATTCCCAAAGGGTAAAACATTGTCATACGAAAAATACTTTCAAAGACAGAGCAAATGCTTCTTTCATCTGCCTACTTAATAAAAAACGAATATGGAAATAGAATGCGCATATATAAAAAAAATGTGAGACAACTTAAACACTTTACCTCTTTCTTCCAGGGGAGTGATTTGTATGAGTAGCTTGAATAATATTTTTGTGCCTACTGTTGACAAATAGAAGTTTCACATAACATGTAACTGTACGCGAGCTTACTTGCATCTTTCACATAGATCCCGGAAGTGCACATTCTCAAATGCGCATCAGTTTCAGTTTGATTGAATTCGAATTCGAATTATTCAAGTTGCTGCTTTAATCGGCATTCACAGATTCACCTAAATTAAAGTGTTTTTGCTTCTTTAATTTCTTTTCGAATCGAGATAATCTTGCTTCTTTATAATGCATTATGCGGTGTACTGCGGTTACCTCAAGCTTCCTTTTGAAATAAGCGTTAACGAGATTAATCCTCGAAATGTTTCATATTTCTGGACAGATGCGCAAACTGCTACTTATGCATCCACTCAACACCTGAATATCTCTTGACACAGTCTGGTTATTTCAGCTATAATGTAAGAGACAAAGTTAAGTAAAAAACGGCACAAATGCATGCATACAATGGAATGGATTATATAAACACTTTCAGTGTAAACAAAATAACATTTGTATACGTATAACATATTTAAGGTAGTCAACTATTTCTCACTATCTTTCAATCGATATTAACCGACGAGTCCCGCTATTGATGGAAGTGTGAGAAATGACGTTTTATGACGTTCCACTGAGTAAACCGAACTTTTCTTTCTATTTGAACTGCATGTATTTATTTTAAATAAACAAATTCAAGATTTTATAGTTTTCCTCCTTTTTTATTTGTGAATATACTTCATCAAACCAATAAAAAATCATAAAAGAATATTTGAGTTTCATATAGTGCCGAGAAAATTTTATATGAATTTTTTAAAATGAACTGTTCCTTCATATAAATCAGGAGACAGAATCGCAAAATGGGATTCATACTCCTATGTATTACTCTGATCACGGCAAATACACTTCTTTTCATATTTCGCTTCACCTTACAAGACTAATCAAGTGAATGTGCAAAGAAATTACCGATTGACATTTTCTCATTGTAATTTTTTTAACAGAGAATAAAATCCGAGATTGGTAAGTTATTTGACAAAAAGAGAAAATCTGAGTATTTTCGATTTCAAATCCTTCTTTTCTTGACTAAATTCTTTTAAAATTATTTTCACATTAGTTAGAAGATTTTCCAGCCATAGTCATTTCCGGACTCAAACAAAAAATATTCATGATCAAAGAGTCATTATTCCGTCGTTCCTAAGTGAAATGTTTTCGTGACGAGTCTGGATTATATTTATCTTAGAGTCCCTTTCATGAAAGTGATATTTAGACGGCGGCAAATATTACTTTAATCACAATCCCTGTTACATAGTCTATCGTTTGTTGAAGTGGTTCCTCAGGTTATTTTCAGTTTGTAATACGACGAGTACTGCGGTCATAAATTTTGAGAGTTACTGACTCAGATAATGCCTTTTTGTCGTTTAGTTCTACCGTCTTTCGTCACTGGCATGACAATTCCTTTTCGCTAAGCGAAATACCCCTGCGAGTGGACTCTAACAATTATAGAATCGATTCACCAGTGACATTCTTCACATTTGGCATCAAAAGCTGAGCCACTTGACTTGACTCAATCTCCTTTTTATTTGTATGAAGCATTGATGTCAGTCCTGAATATTTCAGGTCAAAATACAATACTATTAGGAATTTCCTGGACGTCACGTGATTTCAAACTCTGTGCAGCTTACTGTGAATTAGTGACATACAAATTACTAATTCGTTGTAAAACAGGTTTCTGTGTGGATAAAACTATCAAAAAAGTTCACTTGATAAAAGACATTTTCGTATCATCAAATATTCAAAACATCCAAAAAATGTCATGTTTAGTAAAAAAATTAGTCTTATTTTGTGACAGACGCCCATTTCAGTGGACGTTTTGACCCAAATATTCACCTATCAATTTCATACTGAGAAATAAATTTAGAGAGTAAAATAACCAGTTCAGTATGCGCTTGTGCGTAAATTTAAATGTCGTGTATTAAATCTAATTGCTACCTGGTACCTGAGATTCAAAATTCACTCGATAGGCCCATACTACATCTTCAAACCCCCCGGTTTCGCCATGACTCTTGTGTAATTACCCTTGCGAGTCGGTGGCACAGTGGTTAGGACTCTATCCGACCATGCAAATGGTCCGGGGTTCGATCCTCTGCCGACGCACACCCGATATCTACGGTCGGCCTGCAAAATTTGAGGTACCGATATCCATGCTGAAAATTTCATACTTGTACTGAAAATAAGGTGTGGCATCAAGCTGTAATCAAAATATAATATAAATATAAAAATATAAAACAAATATCTCGATATACAGGTGAAATCCTGTTGATACTAATTTAAGGGGACTCTGTTCTTGTTGGATTTCTAAGAAAGCGGGGTAACTGGATTACAATTGTTACTTTATTAATCTGTGGTCCTGTTTCATGCTACAAATGAAAGTAACTGGGAATCTGTGACAAGAAGCTAAATATGTGCAAGCAAAGGTTTTGATAGGTGATGATATGATATTCAGGCCTACATGCGCGATTCTAGTAATATCAATATTTATGATCGATTTCGAAAAAATGAATAGATAGTCAATATAAGAAGGACTCAAGGTAAACATACAGAAGACGGAGACAATACATATGACCAACCAACCAACCAAAAGTGACAACAACCAGTACAAATCACCATCAACAGGAGAAATTTGAGAGATTTAAAATTTGAAAGAGGTAACTGCCTTCAATTATCTAGGAAGCCTCGTTTTGACCACCGGGGTTGGGAGAGATGAATATGTCAAAGGAAGAATCGAAAAGGCAAGATATAACTTCATAAATCTGAAATGAGTTTTAAAAAATGTTCCGCACTCCACAACAATGAAAAGATGATAAGGTTCTTCAACACAAATTTTAAAAAAGTTCTCTTTATGGGTTAGAATTTTGGTGCATCAGTGAAATAATTTTCAACAGGCTATTACAGACTCTTATCAACAGAGCTGCCTTCATCAGCTCAATATTGAATATCAGATGGCCGTAAGAGATTAATAACAAAAAACTTCGATCAGACTGCTACGGTTGCAAGCGCAAGCTCACATATTTGCGCAGTCTGACCAGACCATTTCATATTATACATAAGACACAGCTAAATAGTATAATGGGGTAAAAATTTAGTTTCAGAGAAAAATGCAATCATGATTTTACCGTCATTAGTGTGGCTTAATTGCTGGCTATTGTGGCACGATTCGCATCACAAACACTATCTACCGTTTATAATTTAATGCTAAACACAATATTTCTAATAAATATAGAACTAGTTATGTTCAATGCGCATAAATGTGTGAAAATGTTTATTGTTTATTCTAGCCAGAAGGTTCTTTGGGTAAATAACGATTCATGTGTTTTATTAGTGTATTTTTTCCTTCACGTTCCTCAGTGAAACATAGGGCTTCAAGTTAGAGGCTTGAAGTTTCTGTAGCAGTGTTTATTTTACAGGATGGGGTTGCTAGCCTCATGTCCAACCTCTCCTCTTCACAAGCATTAATTCTGGCTTAGCGAGGTAAAGGAGTGCGTTGGCCGGGATTTGAACCCCGGACCATGTGCATGGTCGGCGAGCGTCCTAAATGCTTTACCACTGATGAATTTTAATAGTGTAATAAACAGTAATATAACCTTTCTGAAAAGAGGCGTAGGAATAGTGCATTTTAGGATATCGCTTGCTTAACCACAGTCTGTTTTTTATTAGCCCACCTGAATGATTTTCCTGACACATGGGATCAGACTCGAGTATTCACTATTTACACACCAAAATCTGTGTTCTGAATTATGTGTCTTACTTTGAAATGCAGTAGAGTCATGTCTTAAGTTATGAGAATAGTTTGAAGGTGCAAGTGTATATTCGATTTTGTTGTTGTGAAGACAAAATATCTGTGAAACGCTGCGAAACAAAAGTTAATAATAACAACTGATGAGCTATACGAAAATTTTAGTTTTGCACACGAAACACCGAATTCAGACAAGTGAAATATTGATAAAAGGCTATTTGGTTCTTTTTTCACTAAATAAGATTGCAGTGATCAATAAAATCATATTATTCTCGAATATTTTAAAAACTTTTTCAGTGATGAAGCAGAATAATGTTCGAAAAGTATTATCGAAGGAAAAGAAATGCTGTGTTTTCTTTAGGCAGTTTTGAAAATTTATCGTGTGACACACTTATGTAAATTCTCTGTTATAAGTGTAAATAAATGTTTACCTTCACATAAACAATTGGGTTTTTTATGCTTTTTCTCTATTCCGGACAAACAAAATGATCATTTCACGATTTCAAGAATTGATGAATAAACAAAACGTCATGTAGAACATCATGAATTGTAGGATAATAAAAATGCACAGATTATAGTCGATTAAAGCAAGGAGAGGTGATTGAGTTAAATGATGAATAGGGAAACCCTAATCGTGCGATTCGCATATTGTTCAGGCAAAAAGAATCGTCATCAAAACAGAAAATTAGATGACAAACAACTCGTTAGAAAATCCCAATGAATGTACACGAAAACGCGTAGAAGCCATGTTGGTTACCCAGTCTGTCTAAATAGTTGCAGTTTATTGAGACAGTATCACTTAATACGAAGGAAAACGCAGATGTAATGGAATAAAACAGTGAGTAGAATTCAAAGCATCAAGAATTAACTAACATATGGAAGTCAAGAGAAATATGTGTGTAATTAAGTAATGGATCCAGAAGACAAAGATGGACAGTTACCGGGGTAATTGAAGTTTCATGTCATATTCCACTTGAACACATAAGTAAGGTTTCAGCTGTTTTGTTGCGACACCTACAGCATATGAAGGAAGACTCCTTTTTACTGTTAGTTATTTTGAATACTTCGAACTCGTCGACTCAGTATCTTTTGCGTATCAGGTGCTTTATAATCAGCGAGTCTAAGCTATCCCATCCCTTGATTCGAAGCTGTTTGCTGTGTGTTCAAATAATCTCACAAAGGTTTTTCTTCCTTCTCTTGCAATGTAACCGGTTTGGTAGTTACACATGAACTAACACACTTTCGTCGACTCCTGGCACTGTCGACCAGTAGGACATTGAGGTAGCTCAATACCGTGGATGGAACTCTATTGATTAATTTCATAATAGCGTCAACATCCAGTGAAACTGAATGAAAATCAATTTCTTTCCGACTGTTACTATATCTGGCTTTCATATTCTTCCTCGCCATATCTGTTGGTGACATTTTACAGATGACTTTTGTTCTTTCAGGAATCTCTCGAGTAACATAATTTCACTGTCTAGTTTATCTGCTGAATATATGTCGTTTCTCTTTGCCAAATGTACTTGCAAAGGAATTTATGGTACTTTTATTCATATTATTTTGTCGTCTTTTATTTTGTACACGATCGAATCACCGGCGCCTTCAAGTAGCCATCCAATGGCTATCATTGCTAATAAACAAAGGTTCAATGTTCATAATCACTACAACTCATCGGCATAAAGGGTTCCATCCCTTTTTTCATAACACCAGTAACCCTGAACTGGACTGCCAAACGGGACTAGGCTGAAATAGAATTTTCTGGTTCGTTTTCTAACCTCAAAAGGAGATTCAACCTGTTGAAGAAATACTTTCTTTGTCTGTCACTCTGCAGTCGAACTTTCTATGTCCCATCCTTAAGAAGTTAAAAGGCTTTGCAATTCTTAACCCCTGTGTTTCTGAACCACGTACTATAAGTCCTGTCTTATGTTCAAAAGTGATAAGTGCTTTTGATGTGGCTGTGTTCTCTGAGCTTTAATAGAAAATAACTGCACTAGTGTTATTCACCTGAGCTGAAAGTCGCCTCAGTTTTACTGAGTTATAGGAATAGATTGGCGTTGGCAGCCATAATCTTCACTTAACTTTTTTGAGTTGAAGGCCAAAGTTAACTCAAACATAGGTCTAGTTTTCAGATAATCTAATGATTCAACCTTCTCCTAACAAACACATTATTATAGATCTAGACCTCGTTGACCACTAGGTTGTACCTTAATTGTAGTTTCTTCTGTCATGAAACATGCTTTTTATTGTACGAAATACGCATCCTACATATTTTAGAATACATTATGCCTATTTTTAACGGACTGTTAAATGGCGATGGACTTGAATAACACGGGGTTAAACGACACTTCACATTACGATGTGGTCTTAACTAAGCGTCGAGATAGATTGAAGTTAGGTTCACTCTGTAAAATAGGTTGTATTTGAAAGCTGGTTGACTCCATGTAATTCACACTAGCTGATATTAGCATTTAAATTTACCCCCGAAACTAGTTACACACTTGAACTTCGTTACAACTTGAGTGCTGTAGTGCACATTCAGACTGTGATGCACTTATTGCTTAACAAGTTTCCAGCTAGTTTGAATAGAGTACCAGCTAACATGTGTAACGCTAATACACTCCCAATCCTCATCTTCTACGTCACTAGGCTCCTCAGAATGACTTTGCTCTCCTACATCTAGCCCACATTGATTCTTTTTCACCCCACAAGGGTGAACGTGCTCCACGAAGTGTATAATTACCACTGTACCTTATCAAATATGCCACACACATATAGGTGGAGCGTAAACATAATACAACAAGTCATTTTATCACTACATGATTTCTATATGAAAAGAATATATATATGTTTACAGTTCCTAACTAATAAATTTAAGTGGTACTATGAAACTGTTAGCTCTTGGCACCAATCACTGTTGACGGGTGAGTTTTGACAGAAGTAACTTCCTTCACTTATCTAGGAATAACCGTTTCAACCACAGCTGCAGGAACGGATGAAGATGTCAAGACCAGCCAGAATTGGGAAGGCGAGATACGCCTTAATCAATCTGAAACTAGTTTGGAAATCTTCTGCACTCACTCAGTCAACATAAAGAACAAGATTCGGATTTTAAACACCAATTTTAATTCACTCAGTTCTTCTATACGGGTCAGAAACTTGCACTGAGTGTCACGAAAAGGATTTCCAAAAGGTTGCAAACTTCCATCAACAGCTGCCTTCTATGGTTCCATATTGAAGATCAAATGGCCAGCCAGAAAGAATAAGCAACAAGAAACTATTGGAGCGAACCAACCAAGAACCGAGAGCTCTATAAATATGTAGGAGAAAATGGAGATTGTTCGGGTATACGTTGAGAAGGCCGTTGAATAGCATAGCACGCCAGGCCATTGCTCAAGTGGTCACTGAGAGATACAATAACAAAAGAAAAACGATTATTTTTAAACAAATTAATTAGATACAACAGTGGTAGTGAACAGAATGCACTCACCGTCTAATTTATGAGTTATTTGACCCACTTTCAAGGACAAATAATCACCTTTCTGTATGCATTTTTCATAACTACATGATCACAAATTGAAATGTACACGAAGAGTAAGTTAAAGAGAGAGCGTGATAAGAATATGAGAAGAGTGGCATTATCTCAATTTGTAATTTTCAGCATATAGTACAACATTTGACTTAAAATATAATAATTGATCATTTGCATATGCATATTTTTATGCACACCTTATGTACTCGTTTACGTGTCTGAGAAATAGGCGACAACATTTATGACAAGATTAACAATAATCAAGTCATAATTTCATGTGTGTGTGTCGTCGGCAAAATTGCTTGAGGAATGGGCGTTGTATATTTGTACATGTTCTGTTTATTGTTTTCACATCTCTCTCTCTCTAATTACATTTCACTGGTTCAATGTTTTTTTTTGATTTTATCACTAAAGATTAAAACAACAATGATGTGATATCATTAAAAATTTTCGATTGTTGTTTTTATCTTCATTACTAAATAGAGAAATGATCTAAATCTTTGAAATCTCACTACTTAGAGATATGAAAATAAAGACAGAACACATATATCTACGTACGACATCCGATTCTCGAGCAATTTCGCCAGTCCTACACATCCGTCTGACTTAGTTATTTTATTCTTATCATGAATATTGATGTGTGCTTCTCTAAAACACGTAAACGACTAAATATGATGTACGTAAGCTGTGTAAATAAGTAAGTGATCGATTTTGTCTTCACTGAAATCGATTTCAGTGTTTAGACAACTAGCAGCCTGCTTATTTCACTGAGCTACACAAATTCCAATAAATTCTTCTCCATTTCGTGTTGTTCTTTTAATCATCTAAATATGATTTTGGATCGTTACATGAACACTCGACTATATACTTCAGGAATAATCATGGTCTTAACCAACTTATTCGTTCACATGATGCTTGTAGCTGAGAGGAAATTGATATAGAGGAAAAGTCAAACACAAAACACCTTGATAAAATTCTATCATCTGATCTTTCCCTTTAATCTGTCTGTATCTAAGAGAGTGTTCTGATTAACCTCCTTCCCTAAGAATTTAGGAACTTTCATAATTCATTTACTCTTGCACCGTACCTATACGTTGATTGTTTCCCTTTGGTCTTTTCTAGGCTACGCAAAAAGGATTATGTCATATTGTGAAATGTATTGAAGATTGTATGTGGGTAGGCTGTCTGCAGTTTGACTCGTTACAATCATAGTCGATAGACACCAAAACTCATGTTGTAGCAGCAGAAAGCTAGACGCCGAAGTCAAGGTATATTTCCAATTTAACAAACAACTATTAATATCTTTACAGTTTATGTTCTTTAACGAATCACTGAGCGTGTGATTTTAGTTCAAACATATATATAGCATTCTGTTGCTAATGCAGTACTGAACTGTTGAACTAGTATTCAGACCTTAACACCAACAAATACAATGATTCTTACTGTGAGAATAATATTCCGTTGGAACCAATTGTCTGTATCATATGACCACAATTTGTGAAATGGTCTGAATCCATATTGTCTGGCTCTCACCACCCTCCCTGTTCAGAGAAATCTCCCCGTGAATCTCATCTCGTAAGACTAGAATTTATAATATAATATTATTTGCTCGTACAACCAAGCACACAATTTCAACGATAACCTATTTGGCCCGACAGCGTTCTGTGTGATAGCGATGGTGTTAAACGTGAAACTTACGACTAACTGTGTAATTAGCATAAAAATGGATCAGTTATTCCCTATATTTGTGCTTTTCTGTTGACAGTATCCCATTTGTCTCCTAATTTTTTGTTTTTAATACTAATATATTATTGTTATAATTTTACATTTGTGCCTTTTGACCCCCAACTGTTTCTGTTCCTGACAAAAGTTGCTGTTATAAATCTTCGTTAGGTGCACCCTAAGATGTAATTTTTCCGTTGTTGTTATTCAGCAAATTAGATGCGAAATAGTAAAAAATCCCGAAAATTTCACACTGTATCCTAAGCACCGTTTTGGAATAAAGCAAGACACTGTTATTATTGTTATTTGGTTTGCTGAAATGAGGAGCAATTCCTAACAAAAATGAATGAAAAATTTCTTGGAGACTTGCATATTACTTACAACAACGTCACACGATGTACTGCTGAATACAATGCCACTTGAATATCTTAACTGAAGAGGTTTAAACATGCTGAAAGTTCTTAAGTAAGGTGTTAGCAAACTGTCTAGAAAAAGCTGATATTATCATCAATAATCTTAAGCGTACAACTCGAAAAATTGTTCAATAGTTTAAAATAATTTTCTGATCCTTGTTTTCCACTTGAATTAAAATACAAACGTGATTGGAGTCTTTGAAATGTATATGCTGTTAGGAAACAAACACTGAAACTCATGAAGTCACGACGCCACTTCCTTGTGATATAGTCCAAACCAGGGACTCACAAAAGTTAGATCATAGCGGAATCTGTGTGCCCGCAAAAAATGAAATTTCGTGCTTCTAGCAGCAGTGTTTTTACACTTTAAGCATGAAGCTGAACAAGATGCATCTGAGTTGGATAACACTTCGTACTGCTTCCAGTCTAATATAAGTGAAATGAGAACACAGACTTCAACAGATATATTTATTATTCACTTTGAAATGAAAACTTTACACAGTACATTCATCGCACAATTTCGGCCGATAATTATTACACACACACACACGCGCACACACTGAAGGCAACGGGCATATTTCATATGCACAGAACATGTGAACGTGCATGACGGTTGTAGGTCATCCATTTATCTTTTAGAAAACTACAACCCTTTCTCGTTCCATGCATGTTTTCATTTGCTACATAAACTTCCAACCGTGTGAGAACATTTCATTTGTACGATTCGAAGTGTAACGATGCACGAATAACAGTTTACGTCGAGTGTCGCATACACTATATTAGATTCCATTAGGTTTTCAACTGAACACATGAAAGATATATGTTTGTTTCTTCGGTGTAGTATGCCTGATAGTTAGCCAAATCCCCTTTCCGATTTTGTTATATTTCTTTAAACTGATGTGCTGTGCATTACCTACACTACCGATTCTCAGTGCACTCACACTTTTATATAAATCACCCATAATTATTATCACTAATTCTTGATTTCACTCTAACATGCTACAAGAATAAATAATCATCAATAAGTACACTTACTTTCAATGAGACCTGGACGATTGTTTGCAGAAGGCCATCTCATGTATGAATGCGCTATTCTTCTTTGAAGTCTTGAACGAAATATAATTTTCAAACAGTGAGGACATACAGCTCTGACCGGAAGCTTGTTATAATCTGTGTTAACAAACATGCACGTATTTGCTTTAGCTGGAATTACGAATCAATCTCATAAGAAGTAAAAGTAAAGCATTTTTTCATATCATCTTATACAGTAGCAGTTACTTTACGTCATTGCCCTAGTAAATATATCATATGATGTTAAACATCTTGCCAAAGCTCATGACTTGCATTTCAGATCACATGTAGTATCTTACTAGGCCTCATATAAAAGAAGTACACTGACTCAGCCTATCTTACTGGTGCTATTCTAGTTAGTGCATGCATTCCATTTCTACAGATGGAACATACAGATATGTAAATCCATGAGAATAAATAGTCTTAATCGTCTTCAGAAAACTACAGACTGCAGTAAGACAAGATCTGAATACGCACTGGTCTTTCATGAAATTTTGCAGCTATTACTCTATACGCAGGTCAGTAGCTTAAATGTACATTCATGTACTTATTCATCCTGTTCATTCACTCCTGACCGCGTCTTAATTGTTGTTTTCAGCATTACAGTGAAGACAACAAGAAGCTGATCAAAAGTATCCTTCTGACGATTTCATCCTGAAAAGCTGTACAGTGGCACTTATTTACTTCAGTTTACACGAATGCAATTATTATTGAATTGCACACCATAACGAAGGTGATTAAATTGTGATAAAAATTTCCAATTTAGTTTGGAAGTATGAGTGCGAATAAAGATTGCAAATAGCTTTTCCGTTCATTTGAATTCGATTCTGTTTCTTCGTCTTCAGTTATGAAGTACACCTTTTGGCAGCTGACTGTTCTGAATTCAATTTGTTTCAGCGCATTTCATCACCACATCTTACGTGATACGCAGAGATTTCATCCCCGACCTACAACTTTCAAAGTCTCACTTCAAATTGCAAAGTCATTTTTCACAAGCTCAGGGAGGTGGAATAGGCGTGACAACAAATACTGGCAGTTAGAAAACAAAAATTAATGGATTGTGAGGGGAGAGAAATTCCTAGCAATCTTATGTAGTAATTCATTGGAAAGACTGTTGCTGAATTTAGCGAGTTATAAAACAATGACCATCTGAAACTTAGAAGTGTTCACTAATGCTATCCAAATGATACCGCAGGTTAAGGTCAAACAGAAAAATATTCATGTCATAAATACATGTAAAATAGAAGGAGGATAGTTCAGGAAGGGAAATACCATGTTTCGCATATTCTGTAGGCAATTGTTTGGTTGATCAGCACTGCCACTATGGAATATTTCATTCCGAATACATCAGTGCCAACTACGTAGCTTCGACAGAAAATGCTGTACACTACAATGTTATCAGTATTGTAGAGACACGGTATCTCGAAACTTTGAGGAGGTACCTATTCTTTGGCGAGAAATGGGAGTGTTAGTTCATATTCATGGAACACTGCTAACAGAAAACGCAGCATAGGCAAGAATTCAGAAGAGCTAATCAATTCAGAGTACTTGGAATTTACGAAACCTCGTTGTGTCAGCGTTCTCTTGAAGGTATATGTAATAGGAACGCTGCCACACTCAACACAGTCATCCACAAATTAGTCCTAAATGGGACAACAGTCAGCACCGAGTAATAGGCTGAGTAAAACCAGCTATCAGTTATCAGTTATGTAAAACTTTGAGTGTATCACTTCACATATTTCGTGATTTATATAGCATGCTCACAAGTTACCTCACTCAAAAACGCTTCGTACGTAGAAGAAAATGCCGTAAATAATAATTCATATGTATATATTTACATTCGTAAATAAGTGACATCGGTAGGCATATATCAACCAACATAGTAATCATGGATTTCGAGGGAAAATCCAGTGAAAGGCGCAAATTTTGAAACTTCAAACAAACATCCACTAAGTGGAGTAGCTTTGTTAATGTTACAAATATTCACAAAATATGACTTGACTACTAACAAAGAAAGGTAGTAGAATAAAGTGTTTTCGAGAGAATTACTACTGCATTTGCACTGACTAATCTGACCAGAGTTATCTCGCCAGTCATCGAGGCACCAGCTAAACATCGAATGTTCAGTTATCTGCTCCGAAACATCATAATGCAAATTTCAAAAATGCTTTATTTATAATTTCTGTCGTCATTATCAGTATCACGATTATTTTTCTTTTTCTTCAAACCATCTCAGATCTTCTTATTGCATTTTGGTGGATAGCTAATCAAATCAAACGCTTCTTCTAACTGTTTCATTCCATCTTTGTGGTTTCCTGCTGTTCAACTGCTTAATGCTATTGTTGGGTTTGATAGATGCTTACAAAAGCCTGCCAATCAAGCATAACGGATGGGATGAATTAAATTCTAAATATCTCTTTGAAAGCGTTGGCTTTTAAAGACGTTAGTGTGCAGTTTACCTTCTTCTGTTTGATTGATTTACATGTGAGAACCTGTGATTACAAAATACAAGCTTGCAGTCAGTTAAGAGGCCAAGTGAAGGACACCGATTGGGATGGATATGTGCCACCGATACCCTCTTTTCGACTTGGAACGCAAACTGTGAATAATTATATTACAGTAATACTCTGCTGTAGTTTGCTAGGGAAAATTCCTCATTTAAAGAATTAGCAATATATGAATTCATGTACTCCTTCAGGTTAACCATATGGTCTTGGCTTGCATATGCCCATAGGTATGGTCTACTCACAGAAACCTTCCGGAAATATTTCTTATTTCTCTTTCACCTAACTCTCGACGCATTTCATTGGTTCACTGTCTTCCTTAGTATTGATTGATTGTTACAGATCCATCATGAGCTGACATTAGTTAGTCTTCCTTAGTATTTAACAACTTTCAACCTTGCCATTTTCTGAAATTTTTCTTAAGGTCTCTCTAAATCAGTGATTAATCTCGTCTTGCCTAGTCAGCGTTTTGACATTTATTGGTTCATGTAATCACAATTAGTGTTTTTTTTGCGTGAATAACTCTTCAGTTGAACAATTTGTCTTCATACACCACAGAAATCATTTTAATCTGAAATATACTTCTCGTCCACTGTTATGCATATCTACCTATAGCATAGAATAATCTGTGTACCAAGTCACCTGGAACATGCAATAGTTTCAAATGTTTGAGAGTTCCATACAAGTGGAGATCAGTTCTCCCTCAGAAGACTTGCAGTATGTTAAATTTCCAATGTCACAATTTCATAATTTCCCCTTCACGTCCACTATTCATGCAAATATGATTTTCAAGAGTAGCAGGCGTACTGCTAAGCAATCGTCAAATATAAAAGGTTAATTAATATGCTTTCACATTCTACCAAATATAACTGAGATGCATGCTGCTTAATAAAGCTGCTTTTACTTAGGAGATTCGTGAATTCCAAATCACTTTTATGCTACCCTAGTAGTCGTGAGTAGTTAGTTGCCACCGAAGAGATAATTCGCTACTAAACTGATGATATAATACTCCTCCTTGAAATGGACTAGCCGACGAATATTGATGTAATAGGGGGAAACTCCTAATATGATCTCATGGCCTTCAGTCAGTCAGCCATGGGCTCCACCAACTGAACTATACGAACCTGGAGATCATTGTCAATAGCGCAGTAATTTATCATGTAGCATCAGGAATATGATATTCAGTGAAGAGACCCTTTTCAACGAATCAGTCATCAAGCTGTACACTCGTTTATATACATGTATATAAGTATAAAGTTTGTGAAAATTTATATCCCGTGAGGACATTCAAACGAAGGTGTTAATATCTAAAATAATGACAGTAGTATGAAATGAAATCAAAATGTCTATGTTATAATAATCATGGTTGAATATCTAGTGGTTTACTAATTATGTCATCGTATATATTATCCACTCCTTCTGATACTAAATTCAACGAATGTGTCTCTTCTCTGCATTTTGTGCTCTTAATATATCATCAAAATATCATTTTTAGTATCATTATCAGTCAACACGCTGCCTACTGTGTGAGATAGACTCCTTCAAATTTATTATGAGAAGGAGTCATAGGAGAAATTATAAGTAGGAAGCTTGTGTGTTGGTATTAACTGACAGTTACGCATAATCCATTCTTATAACAATCGGGGATAAAGCATGATGATTTCAGTATAGTGACAATGACGTTGGCAGCTGTGTTTCACATCCAGCCTGAAAGAGAACCGGACTAGTATTCTTCAGCTCACTGGGTCTTTCAATCGACTTAGCTTTGCGTTATGCCATATTTCATCTGACTAAATGTGTAAGTTTGCAATTAATAGTGTTCTCTGAGCTGGTTGGTTTAGTTGCGAAGCTTTCGTCGTCCTTCTGGACAACATCTTCAGCTCCATATTTAGCACAAAGTGAAATGATTTAAATTTCTTCATGAGTGATATAATTGCGTCTCCTGGGTTCGAATCCAGGTGGGTGCGTACTGATGATGAAGAGTCCCAAACTAGGACGAAACAGCTGTCCAGTACTCCCAGGTTTTCCAGTGGTTCTCCAACTGATGTCAGCTCATGATGAAACCCTCCATGCAATTAAATGTGTAAGTCACAAAATGAGTGCTCCCAAGCCTTTCGTGACTGAAGCCCAAGTGCATTACACGCACATGCGGCCACATATATAAATATAGACAAAGTTTACGGGTATTTGTAGTTGAAGACACAAGCAGATGTGCAATGAATTGGAAGTCTCTTGACGTTTCAAATGGGATGTTTCAGTGAAGTTAGTCAATTCCTAAGAGACTTGTTATTATGGAGGTAGGAATTCCTTCCGTGCACTGAGTTATTCGTAGTGACTTGGTTGAATTTCCGTAGCTGCTCTGATGTTGAGTTGGCCTGTAATATAATTGACGTTGTGCTAGTTGCTTATGAAGAGTGAGCGCATCGTCATCGCCTCCAGGATCTTGGAAATGAACCAGTGTATTTTTGTCTCGGTCTGCGTCATTTATATTTGATTGTTTCAAGTTTGTTGCAAATCCAACATATGTTTGTTATGGAGGCAGTTGGCGAAAACCTAGCACATTGCACAATTGCGTGCGCAGCCAAATGACCCATGCAAAAGTGTATGGAGAGTTGGCTGCCTCTTTCCATTACATTTAACAGCCAATGGCACCTCCCTCGTCAATACCAGAACGTCTATATCAGGTAACTTTGTGCACTGGAGCCAACCCCTCCTGACTCATGGACACGGATCCCGACCTCCAATCCACACCCCACTGCATTAGACACCACTTCAGACTGACCTCAACTAACAGTTGCCATACTTCGCCTCGCGATAAGGATTACCAGTCCTCCGCAGCCACCCACTAACCAGCTGTTATTGGGCCCGGTCCTCTCATCAGGAATCCCCGGGTCTCCGCCCCACCGATGTCCCACACAACGCGTAAAGCCAAGGACGGCATGGCTGCTTCATCATAACTGAGTAACCGAATGTGAGCGTTGTCTCATACTTGTGACAGGTCTTTGCTGAAGCTCGGGTTGCCTTCCCGTTAATCCTCACCCAGCGATCAACACGTGGAGGTGCCTGCCTCATGTAACCATACCCTCTTCCCGCTATTACCCATGCCCGAGTGAGTTTCTTCAAGTTGATACTCATAGCACTGGGCGGAACAGAGTAGCCAAATGGAGACTTTGGCAAGAGAAGCCAATATTGTAAAGCACACGATGTTCACAGATTTTCACATCTCGCACCACATGGAGGGCCTCCCTGCTAAGCCCCTCGCCAGACGACGGGGGAAGACACACTTTATCTTGTGAACAATCGCTAACGCAGGCTGGGGCAACGAGCATACGCAGCACCATCTCACTGTCAATGTTACGTATGCTAAGTAGCGTATGGGCACACCGGATACATTTTAAGTAATGGCAGGCATGTCAACTAACCAATTAGATGACGACGCTTTTGGCTACCTTAAGAGAGTCATAGTTACTTTAAGCAACCAGTTACTCATTTCAATCTCGCTGAGATTTCACAAATATAATTTTTTACAAATGTCCACTCAACATGACTTCGAACTCTCTGACAAACTGTGGATAGTCGGCTGGATTTCCATCAAATTACCGAGGCTCAAATTTGGTAAAGCAGTATTTGAATAAGCAATACACTCTATCAGTTGTGCTGGTGGCACCTTCGCATTTCACTAGGGAATGAATGTTGATTGGGGTGCTGATATTTTAAAATACAGTTGGCTAGGCATAAGGACCTCGAATATTCCGCAGATATATGTGTATATATATGAAGAAATATGTTAGTAGTGTTAATGCATAGGAGCCTAGAGGGTGCCGTTCAAAATGGCTAATTATTTGTCTCTCAACAAATCACAGGGACTCCTCATTTGTTATCAATTTCTGATTAGTGATTCCTGGTAATTTTTGTTGTTCCTCTAGCTATTTGGACCCAAGTGATCCATTCTGAAATCATACAACTACACTTTTATTGGTAGATCTCTGTACACTTAGTATGTGACTCTGAATGATGAGTCACTTAGATGATGTGACAGGTGCTGATCTGATGCTATATAATTGTGCTTGTGATCGAACAAGTGCTGCGTCATTGTAGCAACGCTGGACAGATTTCTCTCACACGTTTCGAAATGGCTCATATGAGACGACCTATCTACCTTGCTCAACGGGAGTAGGTGAATTATTATATACACATGTGAAGAATAGCCTGTATTGCCTCGCTTGTCACCTTTGTTTACTTAGTTCAACACAAGCAACGCTGTCTTCAGCTACCTGACACAATGTCGTGGAAATGTTTCATCAGCCATCGCCACTAAGTACTTCCACATCTCTTTTCAACTCACAAATGTCGTGAATTGTTTTGAAGAGTGCGTGGTCAAATATTTCTTCTATCTAAATTCACACTGATGTTAGAAATTTTTTTCTTATCTGCTTCACTTTGCTTTCAATGTGTTTTCTATTCAACGTTGAACTACTTATCATTAGTAAGTAGTACGGGGCTTTTATAATGAGTTTACTAGGTCGTTACATTATAACCATAATTACAGTTTGCTACTGAAATTTATCTCGCTCAAAGAATAGCTGTTCTATTTGATTATTATTAGTAGCAATTGTCATCTTGTAAGTGAACAGTCTCCTTTACACGCGCCTTGTTTATACTCTACATTCTGTTGAATTTTGATTACTCTAATGGCCATATTCTCAGTCTAGACATTTGTGCGCTGTTCAATCTGATCATGGGTCGTCCTTGACATAGATCTGCTGTTGTCTGTGAACAAAGGTGAAGAATTCTATTCCTTAAAACATTTTATGGTTTGAAAAAAGGTAGATGAAAATAATTCTTTCGATAGAGAAATAAAGACCAGTTTTTCAGAGTAAAACTGTAACAACAGATGACAAGGGCCAGGCAACAGAACGTTTCTTACGGAAAATCAACATGTATTTATAGATTTTGATGTGCATTATTGTAGGTTAATGTTAGTAGAAAATACAGTCTGTTGATCGGTTGTTTCTCACACAAAGTTAACCTTGCATCTATTGTGGCTGTGTCAGTTCATCTATATGTTAACTGTATCCGACTGTCCATCTTGACATTGACCTCAATTACTGTCAACCAATTTGGCTAGCAACCATCTCTCACCACAACATGACTAATATTTGATACATAGACATTGACCTCAATTACCGTCAACCAACTTGTTCGTAGACAGCTCTCACCACAAAATGATATCATTCTATTTCACAGATTGTTACCAGCTTCAAACAACCTGCGAAATCCAGTGGTTATAAATAATACCATTTCATACTTCACTATTTGAACTCACTCGGAATATAAGCATCACCATTTTTAATTTAAGTCACCATCGATTCATATGCTTTCAAACTATGAGAGAAAACGAAAAGAACGAGAAGTGAAGGTATCCAATATTTGAAATGAAAAAAGTGTTCATTCGTCTCTCATTTAAAGAAGAATCACCATCACATAAGATTACCAGAGGGTGAAAGGAACAATGAAATGATACTTTCCTGCACCTAAGCTGGTGACGCTATACAGAACTACATGCTATATAATTCAATCGACACCGGATAGGTACCCTGAGGAGGTTACCTCCAACTACATTGGTAAATTCACGTACATCTGCGACAGCAAGTATATTGAGATGACAGAAAGATGAGCTTGTATCCGATTTCCGAGCAGATTTCAAGAAATAACGCTTAAACGGAAAGAGATATTTACAAAGTGCAATTAACGGACACCTTGTGGATACGAGTCATTTTGTCGAGATTTCCAAAACCCTTAAAATATTTAACATACAAAGGACAGCGAACGTACTACGATTTGCTGAAACAATTGCGATCAGGTGTTTCAGACAACACTTATACACACATAAAGGGAGTGTAGTCAATCTCTCACTCTCTTGGTAACGTATTACTTTGATAACAGCGATTATTCTCACACACTTATGAGCTCAGCTCACTGAGCAGGTTTTCACTTTGATGAACTGTAGCTTACATTGACGTACAAGCTAACACTGTTTATTAACTTTTTCTGTCTTCTGTCTTTTCTCACCCCCTGAACTTTCTTTTTCATAGTTTGAAAGCCTATAAATTGGTGGCGAATTAAACTACAAATTGTAATACTTTCATTCCAGATGTGTTCATATCATAATGTTTTCTCTATTAACTTCCAAATATTGCAGTAGGAAATGTCATTATTTATAACCATTTAATTTTCAGGTTGTTTTCAGCTGAAATAGAATGATATCAAGTTATACTGAAAATCTGATCTTCCTCTACCGAAGTTAATCAAGGGAATTAAATGTATGAGAATTACTTATTGTTTTATTGCAGGAGGAATGGTGCGCTCTGCTTATGCATATGTATAAAGTTCACAAGGTCGCTGAAACTGGTTTTCCTGTAAAATTAAGGAGCCTTATTTTGGTAGCATATATATATGTATATATATTGTGAGCTCACTCAGAATGGATCAAACATTATTGCAGTCGTGTATACATTTTGGTGAAACACTTTTAAATTGCCATTTCAACTTGACAGTTGTTTGACGGTGCCCCGTTTCGGACAATCTGGTTTCAAAGTATCTTTCACTCCCAACGTTTATTTTCATATCAACTCAGGTAGGCGAGTAGGCATGCGTCAACCAAATAGGATATCTGTTTGATAGCATATCCCAGCACAGAGTGTTCACCCTAGACAACTTACGTGTTGGAACATTACACAGGCGTTGAGATTCAAGTTTCGGGAACCATAGCAAGGTGGACATCAATCGATAGCTGAGAATTAAGACATTTAACTATTCCTGCTGATATTCTGTAACATGTTTTCCGAAGAAAACTTATTAGGAAAAATCGATATTTTCTACTCTTCCCATTATATATATTGCTGGATTTGTTAATTGTAAAACGACAGGAGCAGATGCAGCAAACGTGTATGGATTATGAGCAATAGATTCTCAAAAAGTCTACAAAATATAGAAAACTCCAATGAAGAATACTTTTCCGTTGAAAAGTCATGCAAGAATGATTGAAAATCTCATGGCATTTTCATGGGATTTCATTCCGTGTCCATGTAGACTGAAATCATGAAAGTTCATTTTTCCTGGAAAAGAAGGCAGACTAAATAAAACTATTTAGTGTTTCAATGATAAAGAGCTACATGCTCCACGAAATATAAATGTTTATCAAAAACAAAATATCAGTTCAAAAGTTATGAAACAACATTTGCAATTTTCTCCAGTGGCTGTCGATGAGTTTTGATTGAAAAATCAGAAAAGTCAATCGCATTTGAAAGTCCCTTGTGACATTTGGTTGTGTGAGCTGGCTAATATTTGTCATGTACTTTGAATTGATATCCCAGCTGTCTCTGTAGTGTGCTGGAGCATTTGGTAATTGCACCGTCATGAAGTGATAACTAGGTTGCATTCAGTCACATAGCAGTCCACCTACCATTCGTATGTTGCATTCTTAGATTAGACGTGATATTACGACATTGAAGGCATTCAGTCATGAGAAAAATTGAATAAATGAATGTTGTGGGCAAGTGGGATGCTTGTTACTCAGTCCGTGAGGTCTGACATCAATTCTGTAAAATGAAAATAAAAAATAATCAATCAATCTTCATTTCTTCTGACATTTTGTTAGGAATTGGCTTCTTGTTATGAAAGATTAGAACGTGGATACTGTGCAAGAGTATTATCACATCACAGAGTAGACGCCATTGGTAAACAATGCTGTGAAACTGTATCAAATAATTAACATTATTTTGGAGTTAGCTTCCAGTGATTTAAGTGAAGAATATTTGTTGGTTTCAGTGGCGGAATCCAATGGTAGAAATTAGGTTGTGTAAGCAAACAGAACGTCATTTAAGTGATCAGTTCACTTCACTCCATGATAAATAAAATGTATCTTATTAAATTTGTGCGAGTATATCTCTGCAGTATGGGATGCAAAGGCAGAATTTTCAATGAGTATCACGGATTCGTCAATGATTGTATCACATCGATAACTAAATCTAACGCTGTTATCTAAGAAATCATGACAACCTAGCTGCTATAGAGCATTGTCAGAATTACATGAGGCACAACTTCTTCTTAAGTAAGTTTTCACTCATTTGAAATAGACTACTAGCTAATATGCGTGACGCAAACACACTTCCAGTGTTCGTCTCCTCAGTCACCAGACTGCTCAAGGACACAATGTACTTCTGCGTCTGACCCCTACACCCTCTTTTTCACCATACATTGATATTTTCAGTTCATCAAACGTATGGGTAACAACAAACTACAAATGTTGATATTTGAGGAAGCACATGATGAACGTTTCTACACAGGACACTCTTACTAGTTCATACATAATATCAAAGTTAGCATAAATGGACTGTATATTTCTTGATGTGCTCCACTAATGACTAGTTAGCAGATTGTTCCCACAAACTAAAAACAAAAGTATGGCATCCATGTAATTTCGCCATAAACCAAATTTATGTAATTTGAATATTTCTTATCCATGCCTTTACAACTCTTGTGTCCTACACAGGCAGAAATAAATATATATTTTATTATATTATTATCAAATATGCATACTAATCGTATTTGTTATATCTCCCACTGATATTCTTCAAACCCTCAGGGTATCTTTCTTCGTTTTCAAGATAAACTGACTTCCACAAAGTTTCAACTCGATCTTCTCAGCGTTCCCATACTATTCCTGTTGTGTCGCTTAATATTGTGAAGGCCCAGAGTAGCCAGGAATATATCAGGCAGAATTTTTTCAGCACGACATAAGACTTTGACACCCAATTGTTCATCAGGGAGTAACGTCAAACGACTGTCACACTGATCAGCTAGCTGTTTACAAATTCTTACATTCTCTCCTATGTGAGTCCTGTAGTCAAATCTAAAATTCTTCACAAAAATCCCATAGTTGAATACTAGTAACAAAACAGATTTCAGTTAGACACTACACATTGGTGAATGCTGCTATTCATTCTTGTCTTCCGTAACAGTAAACGTCTTGCAGCAGTGGAATAATGTGGACAGTGTAAAAATCTTGTGGTTCACTATAAGCACTCAGTCGTCAGCATTTACTGGCTTCAGTTAACTATAAATTATACACAGACGTTGTTAATTGCCTTCTTATTTTCAAAAACTTTTCTTTTCTATATTCCACTTGTCCCTCATATTTAATAAGTGATTATGGTGAGAAGAGAATATGATTCCCAGATTATACGGTGTGAAGGAGTATGATTTGAAAACAGGCTATTATGGTCACATTTGTGTGTTAGTCAAACAAGATAGCTGACATGTTGGGAAAAACGTTAGGCAGCTCCCAGGCATATCACGACAAACATCAAGCGTTCTCAGGATTATTGAGGAAAAATTATTTGTTGAAACGCAGTGCGTGGCCTAGATGCACATGTCTGTGACGCTTGAACAGTTTGATAAAATCAAGGAAATGCTTCCCATGACCACATATCAGTCAAACCGTTCATTGTGGCCACTTTTTATTGTTGTTGTTGTTTAATCTATCACCACAGATGAAATAGAATATTCATATAATAAGTGATTTCAAATAGTTATCCTTAAGGTGTAGCGACGTAGTAGAAAGATGATAGAACCATCACATCAACAAATAGTGATAAATAGTGTGAATTTTGACAAGAAAATAACGATACCTAAGGATAGATAAAATTGAGTTGATAACCAATACTTGGCAAAGTGTATTCTTGTCACATATAAGCAAAAATTTATACAATCCTTCAAATGACGTTTCTGAAGAAATTGACATGCATTTGTGTTATTAAATTGAGTATTTCAAGTCGAATGCTGTGAAGTTTGATGCTGAATAGATAGTCTTCTTTCACAATGAGATGTTCACAAAGCCGCACACACAGTAGAACGACAGCTTACGTCATAAATAGTGTTTCACAAAAGTCATTGAAATGGCCCATGAATGTCATGTGTCAGTGTCAGTCGGTATCTCATTGAACATAGTGCAGCTAACTGGCAGCGACTGGAACATGTTTCAACCATTTATTTTGGTTATCGCGACTTGCACGTAGTTAGTTATGTTCCAACGGAGCGCAATATTCAAACAGTTAGTTGGCTTTCTAGTTCTGGTAGAGAAATCTGTGAAAATTATGTCAACATAACTGGTTGAAAAACGAAAATATATTTTGTTCCGTAAAACAAGGTTAAGCGGCTTCAAAATGACTATCGAACACAGCAACTTCTCCAAAGTGGTGCTCTGAATGACTAAGCTTCAAGCTTTTTTTCACTCGAGACTAAGTTTTGCCACCATACTTTCAATAAGTTGAATCTGGATAAAGAAGTTGAATTCCGGTTTCTGGCTTGTCATGTTTTCCATTTCTGACCAAGAACTCAGATGAATATATGCACACACACCGTACTCTCGAGTAGAAATAGAAATTGATTGATGAATTGGTCATTTGAGAGTGATATGAAAAGGACTGTGTGAGGCGGAAATGGAAGCTACTGGGCGATTACGCAAAAGACCGTAGTGTGATGGAGAAGTGATGCTGACATTCACTTATAAATAATATTATTATATTATAATTGTATCCTTTAATTCCTGCTGGAACATAGGGCTTCAGCTGCGCGTCTCCATTGAGTTCGGTTCTCTGCTAGAGTCTTCACCTGGCTCCAGGTCTGCCCACACGTTTTCATCTCCTCTTCACATGACCTCCTCCAAGTCACCCTTGCACTGACCAACAACTCGCCGCTTCCCTTTCGGGTTCCACTCGAAGGCTTGTCTAGTGATGTCACTTGATGGTTTTCTAAGAGTATGGCCAATCCATCTTCATTTCTTTCTGCCTATTTGTTTCACAGTCGGTTCCTGCTGTGTTGGTTTGCTCCCAGAGATCTCTGTTGCTGATCTTTTCTGGCCATCTGGTCTTGAGTATTGAGCGAAGACAACTGTTAATGAAGGTCTGTAGTTTGTTTGAGATGCTCTTTATGACGCGTCAAGTCTCTGATCCGTATAGTAGCACTGACTTCACATCGGAGTTGAAAATCCGGATCTTATTTTTGATGCCGAGTAGTGAAAGCATGTCCTGCTTTTCCGATTCTTGCTTTGATATCCTCGTCAGTGCCGCCTGTAGTTGAAACAATGCTTCCAAGGTAGGTAAAAGAGGTTATTTCTTTCAGGTTCCTCCCATTTATGCTGATTGTTGTCAGTTGTTGTTGCTGTTGGCCAGAAATCTTCATCACCTCTGTGTTCCCTATGTTCATCTGAAGGCCTGTCTTCTCTGGATGCTTCGTCTGCCAACTTGTTGCTTTTCGCTTGCATGTCTTCCAGTTTGTGGGAAATCAGACATATATCATCGGCGAAGTCCAGATCCTCCAGGTTTTTTGTGTGGGTCCATTTTATGCCTGTTTCCTCATTGCCCGCTGTTTGTCGCATTATCCAGTCTACTGCAATCAAGAAAATCATTGGCGATAGTAGGCAGCCTTGTCTTACTCCTGTCCTCACTTCTTATATGTATACGTACTTACTCACTTATATACATATATATATTTACTGAGTTGCCAGTAAACTGTGAATTGTGTGTATATTCACTTCACTCGGACGTTCATGAGCTGAAAGTCCTGATTTTGGAGGCAGTCTCATATAACATTACAATGAAAGCACCGAATTAACTACTTGAATATTCTACAAAATCACAATACATCCTGTATTCTGTTGACTTTCTTCAATGTAAAATTGAAATGTTCTTGCATGTCATCAACCAGTTTATGTTAAAATTTCCAGGATGATCTCGATGGCTAAATGTTTTCATACGAGAATATGCAATGTGCTCGCGCACAAACAACTCTCATCTCAATGGCGAATATACAACAGATTATACCATATATTTTAATACAAAACGAAGTCACCTCAGTCTGCATCGATAGTGACTTTTCATATTCCATTATTGATGATATATATTTCGTCAGATTTCCTAGCCTGTTTCAAGGCTGCAAAAGCAGGAGCAAAGCAGCGCTACGAAAACAACCAAATTGCTATGAGAAAATCAAAGCCATCTCTCTGTTGAATGCAAGAAGAACATCAAACATATTGACGCATGACACAGCCTGGTAAAAGTGGTGAATATCAGTCGGATGACACGTCCTCTTCCAATGAAAGCCAATGAATGCAATGGTATGTGAAATAGTAGCCACGTGTTAGAGACAAAAAGCTACTGACAGTGCGGAAGAATCGACAGAGCCAATTTGAGTAATGCCAGGAATGGAAACTTCACTCCTTCATAAATAAACCCAATGGAGAAGTGTAGCGGAAATAAAGGCTTATCATTGCATTCATTAGGAAGTGAATCCTTTTCACAATTAAGAAATACCTTGACAAGTGGAAATTACATTGAATTTTTCTCTCCACAATCAAGTCTTCTTAAGAGTATGCTACAGGAGAAGAGAGACGCGAAGGGTGAACATCGTAGTGCCATAGATAACATGAGTGAAACTGCGTCCATGGAATTCAGGGCGAGTTTCATCCATACCACAGAGTTTCACTGCCAGTCTGAAATCATGAGAACACTAACCACAGATATACACTGACATTTCATTTTCAAATGTACTGACTGTTTATTCTTTTTGCTAGGGCAGTGAACCACTGTTTGAAGCGTGATGAAATTGTTTTTGCCTCCAACTTGAGTCTTCCTTCCTCTTCCAAGTTAAATAAAGTGTACTCAGAGGCAGGTGAGTAAGCACGTGTTCGCTGTTCAGATGCTGTTGAAGTCCAATATCTCTATCGTGGTGTTGAGTGGGCCACTCGTGCAAGTTCCTCCAGTGGGTGCATTCTCATGGTGACCAAGTTCCACGCGCCTTTCCACCACTTAGTTCTCGTCTCCGCTAGGCGAGTTGAAACTCTAAGCCCAGTATGAGTTCAATGGTCACCACTTTGTTGTGAGGCGACAGGTAATAAAGAGGAATGTATCAAGTAGTCAATCCCAAGTTAGAAACATAACAATGGTACCGGCATTGTAAACGGAGTTCAACAGAACTGTCACTTCATAACGCCGAGATGTTCATCGCCCTAATATATGATGCGTTGCATTAAACGACTGATGCATTCTTATTGCTTTTGTAGTCACTAGAGTGTTACAGATTATACGGCGACCATCTGAACCGTTTACTCGAGTTGCAGCTCTGATTTCGAGTTGAAACTGGAGACACTTACTCTATACACGTTCGGTGAAATTTTCTCGCCAATATACAAATTACGAATTATAGATTATGTCGAAATTATGTGCACACGAATGTCGATTCGCTGTTACCTCTTGCGCGTGTTTTCTAAAATGCTGTAATTCAAGCAGATAACTAAACGTGATTGGTATTAAAAACAAACATGTCCGCAAAATTTGCAATTACTGCTGCACTACGGTGTGTAAAACACAAACATCGGACTGTAGTAGCGGATCTGGCGTTTGATGAGTTCAACAAATGCACAGTTACTAAGAGATTTGATTTTATCATGTGATGATAGCAGCGATTTGGACCTGATTTCAAGTGCATTGTTCGAGTATTCTCTGAAATTTATAGTAAGTAGTGTACTAGTGCCTTTCTTGCCTTTCCGAGAAAACGAAACAGAATTCTAATCACGAGACAATTTACAATGACTTAGAGACAGTTGGCAGACACCAACTGCATACTATTAACTGTGCATATACTTGACAATGCAATAACTATTATAATGGCTTATCTTCAATTCTGCCTGAAACATACACTATTCAAAAGACTTAACCGTTTCTCTTCGCCTCATCTCAAAGGCTATGTAGAGCAGAAGATCAATTATTCTGATGTTCTCCATACAGGGTCAACACCCACGGACTACATAATATTTTTAACTGAAAAATATTGTCTTGTAAAACTCTTGCAAAAATGTGGAAATGTTTTTGCTATAATTCTGATAGTGGTAAGCAAAGTATTATTGTTCTCAGTTTTGATGTAGATACTCTTATCAAACCTTTCATACACTGGCCTAATGACGATTTCATTTCTAATGTTAGGAACCACAAGGTTGGTCACATTCATGGTTTTAAAACTGTTGACGTTCTGAATTGTCTGCAATATCTGATAATTTTTCAAAGCGTAGGGCCTGATGGTGTATCTGCTGTTGTCCTTAGAAGACAAGCTGACGTTCTTTGTTACTCGCTTACAAACATTTTCAGAGCCTTCTCTTTCAGTAGGATTGTACTTTGAGCATAGAAAGATGTTGAAGTTATCTTTGTAGCTAAATTATGTTCTGGTAATAATGCTAGGTTTAGGCCTAATGAATTTATCATCCCATTCTGAAATCTATGGAGTAATTACTTTAACTTGACCTTAAGGCCGTCCTTGAAAGGTGTCAATGACCAAAAACAATTGGCTTATCAGCAGATCAATGTGACTTACATGCTTCTGCTGTCTTAAATCATAACATTGTTTACTCTAGTCAGGCAAATGGGACACTTTTGTTAGCTGTACCTTCTGTTATTATCTATGAGTGGTCTAACACTGTGACACATTCTACTTCACGTCTAACTAATTCATCAAAGCCCCTTATAATTTGCGACACCCAAAACACGTCGACACTTTTTGGATTAGAGTGTCAAGACACGTAACAACAGTCATGTATCCGATAAAAATGCATACAGAAATCAGTACAAATGAAAATATTCAACCAAACATTTATTGAAATGTGTGAAAAATGACAACAGTCAGTTAGAATCATGCCGAACGGGCCTGAAAATCTTCACAAAATGTGCCTAATAACATGCACATCATAGTTCTCCACAATTTCCATGTCGAAATCTGTTCTCTCTTGCCAACGTTCAGAGTCTGTTCACCAACATGTTTGTTGTGTACATCTGCAAAGAAGAGAGAAATCAAATATGTGATTAGAATCAGGTAGCATTGTGAAATGTGCAATTGTCGATGAAGTTATGTACTTGATTGACATCTAATTCAACGTTCGACACGCTAATAACCCTGAGAATGTGAAAGAAACATTCAAGTTGCCTTTGTAAATTTCAACTGATTATTGTATCCGACATGTAGCTGAGATTACATAGTTAGACATCTCGTACAGGCATTTCACGTCACATGCGAAACTACACCACATGCTATGGGATTGCACCGTCATCATTATCACCATCAATGATAATCATTGCTCAGAAATACACATAAACACAACAACCTACAAACATTGATATACACATTCATCTACTGAAGTGGGAATCACCCTATAGAACACTTGTCGCACAATCAACCACTAACTGCAGTGTCAAAGATAATGCAACATATCAGATGCCAGAATCACTTTGTAAAAATAAATCATATCTCACCTTGACCAGAAAAATGATGAAGTTCATGATGAAATTCTTTCGATAGATGGTTCCGGTTTACATATGTACTGTCAACGACTGAAAACACAAGTGCTGTAAGAAGTAGATAGTCAATCTGGAAAGTGTTGAACATGAAAATACCGTACAACTTACCATCTTTATTAAAGTTAAATGAGCTAAGCGGAGAGACAATACCGCATAGTCAAGAAGCATGTATTTAAACTTCTCAAGAAGACTGTGAAGAGACAGTCTGTTGAGGTCATCCAGTTTGTCCAATGGAATCGGTGTCACTTAACCTATTAGAATTTAGTGGACTCTTATGTGGATGATTTCATTGGTGAGTATGTGGATGTGAATTCCATAGTGATTATTAGTGGCAGTCTGAACGCAAGAAACCAATCTCTACGTTCTACTGTAAAGTCGACCAAACGTGTCCATGAGAAATTGGATTTGTTTATGAGAAAAATGGGGTTGTGTGTATGGTTGTTTTGTTTATTTGAGAATACTAGGAATCCATTGTGTTCCAGTGAGGAGTGGATTCAGCAGGCATGGTATGCAGAATCACAATTCTTACTAGAAGGGTGTCCTGGAGACAAACCTGCCTGATCTGTTTCTATCCATTGCACCATCTTCCATTTAAAACGAGGTAGTGAATGTTTCGCAGATACTGACCGACACTTGGCGGGAGACAATAATGGAGACCAATGCCTGATCGCATGCTGATTTACAGGGGACTGGAGAGAACCGATCAGAAGTATCATTGTACATTTGATGAATTGACGTTTATTCACATAATTTGCACATAGTAACTCGGGAAGAGGAACACATTTGCTAACAGAACATTATCCATCGTAAAGAAACTTCACGCTGGAATAGGAAGTCTTGAAAGCAGCTAGAGATGCACTGCAGTACAAGTTGAACACTCAGGAAGCCAAAATGGCACCTACATTAATGCAATGAGACTAGAGCCGCAGAGATTATGTAGCATCATCGTGGAAAACTGTGAAAAAAACACATGAAATCCATGATAGTATTACTGCGGGAAAGGTGCAAATAATTCTTAGGAATGAAGGAGAGACAAGGCAGTCATTGGCCTTCTTCAGACACCCGGAGGATAATGTTGAATACAGCGAAGGTGAAACAGAAGATGAACTAGGTTGAAGATGGTTAACAAGAAGAGAAACTGAGTTTGGTGTGTAACACACAGAATCGTGAAGTGAACAGGAGAGATAAGAAATATGCGAGATAATTCTTCGGTAGACTGGAAAGTGAAGCAGAACAGACTGCAGGTATGAGAGACCTCAGAACACTCTATCAGATAACCAGGTCTCCATCTAGGAATACATAAACTCAGATAAAACCACTGAAAGATAGTGAAGGGAATCTAGTAAACAGAGGAGAAGTGCGAAGAGAAGGAAAACAATAAGCTGGTCGCATCAAGGGAAAATCGAACAGATGTTGCAGACATAATCAGTTGAAGGCGGTCGTAAATTCAAACAGCCGACTGGTTACTTGGTTACTTGGATAGTGTCCATGCATTTGATGGTATTCTGGTGTATTAGTGAGACCAGTGCTGGCGTTTGCATTCATCGTCTGTGCAACATTACTGCAACCTGTGTCACTCAGCTTGTTGTTACCATTCCATTCTCCTAAAGTCACCTGAGAGCAGATTTTAGACGATTTCTTTCAAAATAGATGACAAAATACCATGCACACATTTAATGCATACGTGATACACAATTCTTGAAAGACACCAGAAACACAGAGTCCATTACATTTAGAACTCACACACGCAATTGCACACGAAGATTCATAATTTGGTGTTTGTACAGTTGAAAATAAATATGTCGGAATACTAGTGTAGCTAGTGTCTGTTTCACTCAGATTGACAAATATTTATTGCACATCAAATGAAATGTTGCAGAAATCACAGACTGATTACACTTCACTGGGACTGACATAATAACTACTTGTGACCACGTGAGCACTTCTTTGAATAGAACACCCTCGATAAGCATCGATGTAGATAGGACGAATAATATAAGATTATCAGATTGCTATTAAAACACGAAGTAATAAAAGCCGCTCAAAATGAGGAGCAATTCTCAGTAGATTGTTCACAATGGTAACATCTAACAATAACTCAGTGTTCAGAACATTCGAAAAGATTAGGATAATGTAAAATTTATTCGTATCTCAAATTGACTAGAAGAATGACGAAGTTCAGCGTCTTTCGGTAGATGCTTCCGGTTGATATATGCACTGTCAACGACTAAAACTGCAAGTGCTGCAAAGATAAACAGTGAATATGGAAGGTGTTGAACATGAACATATTCTTCAACTTACCGTTGTTATCAAAGTTAAATTAGCTAAGCGGAAAGTGGAGAAACATGACCAAGATAAAAATCAAAGATGTAGATGACGTGACTAAATAATATTTTCACATTTTACAGCGAAAAAATGATTGTTGTTCCAAATGAACGACTGAGTAATTCTGATAGAGTTTGCTGTCAGTGGAATACTGAAACGATATTAGTTATATGATGACAAGACAGCTATCATATCAGTTAAAGTGCACTTCGAATTCTAAGAATGAAGATTTGAATTCAATTGAATTTTTGAATCTGTGAAAAATCATCAAGCAACTAACAATAGAAGCCTTCGCATGAATGTAATACACTCAGCAATAATTATGCTATTGATTGCTGTTCACTTTGAGTATACATATAATGTAACTGTATGCGCCTGCGTGAGCAAATGTTTCCACCATGCAGACAAACTGTAAACCAATTATTACAACACTCGAAGTAATGAAGAGGCAGGGAAAATTGAAAGTAATCAATCGGCTAACAGAAATTTCTCTCTGTCTTCATCTATGTCAATATCAAAAGTTTTGGATGAGAGGATACTTTTAGAAAAATAAAACAAAGAACACACTTCCTCTTATAACAGAATTGTTGAATAATGAGTGGTAGTCTTGCAGTGAAATTCATGATTTCATGAGTAGAAAAGTGAAGAGTCGTTTTCATATTTTGTATCAGGTATTCATTCACACTACGCCAATATTTGTGGTACAGCTGACGTGTGTGTGTGAGCACATCGAAAAAATGACTCAGTGAGAATCCAGTTGAAGTGTTTTCCCTTTAATCGTGTCATTCTCTGACTTAAATGGTAAATTTTCGAATAATGCATTTTCGGTTATTCAAGAGGATTTGTGCATTGTTTTGAGATATAGGGATCCTTAGAGCTCTTTGATATCTCAGTAGTTAGCACACAGTTTGAAAATTGCATGATGCATGACCAAACTGACAAAGTGACAGTCTTGTCCGCTTCATCAACTATAGGTTCAGTTGCTAATTTCAAAGAAGACTAGTGAGATTCGACTAAGCCAGCTACTGAGATGATACAGTGATTTAGTTGTTCTCTAGTGGTTGGTTGGTTATCATTCACACTTTTCACTGACAAATCAATAATCTCAATGAACGGATGCAGGTATTACTGTGCAAGAGCAAATGCGAAACACTTTTCTTCAGATACTTATTCTTTTATGAACATAACGACTGAGAGGAAATTATCTCGAGCTGATCAAGCAGTATGAGACTCTGTATTTTGATGGAAGAAGAGTTAGAGTGTATTGAGAATGTGCTGACTGAAATGGACTATCATATCTATACTGTCGTTCAATGTATGAAGACGTTATACGCAGAACTGAGACTAGTCACTCATGAAATAGGCTACAGATTCCTAAGACAACACTTCAGTGGTCATATCTGTCTGGATGAGCTGTGAACTCAAGTTTGTCTCAAGAGATAAACTGAACGCTTTCATTTCTCATACGATTGATATTCTCAGATTAAACGAGAAATTATTCGGAAGTCTCTGTGACTCACTAAGAAATACAACAAGAACTGATCACTTTTGTCAATGAGAGGAACTCGAAAGCGATCACATCAATTTCTTTTCTAACCAGCCATCATCGTTTCAACCACATATGTCACGCCGCACAGATGACGATGTGTAAACCATCCAGGATCCAGAGAGGCAAGACAGACCATCTTCACCCGAAAATCACTATGGTCATCTGCTACAATCAGCACGAAGAACAACTTTCTGGAATTTCAACTCCAATGTTTAGTCAGTCAGTCAGTCATTCAGTTGCTTCTGCTATATGAGTCAGTTCCCGGGCATCACCATAAGCATTTGCAAATGACCGTCACAAGTCTTTGTCACCAGCGGATTCGGCTCGATACTGAAGATCACATGACTGGCCAAAATAAATCAGCGACAATAAAATCTGCAGCGAACGAATGAACCACCTGTTGCACAAAGAATATGCAGGAGATAAACAAGATGAATTGGACATACGCTGAGAAGACGGTTGGATTACACAGTGGACAGTGACGCGACGAGGGCAGATACATTGCATCAGTGACACAGGCTAAAAATGGAGTGAAAACATAGATTTATTCCGTATAGTCAGTGGATGTCATATGGTCTCAATGCAATCTTTCACAATAGGAACACTTATTTTGAGTGCTGTCCATATCAAATTTCAAGAAAACCTTGACTATCTTCAGCGTCAATCAAGTCCTCAAACACACGTACGCACAGACACAGTTTGGTCCGAGAATAGTTTCCCATTGATGCTGTTCACGAACACAAATGACAATTTTCACGTTCTCCATGCATCACATCTCCTAAAAGTCTTAGTCACTGACAGTTCACCTCTACTAATCTGTCCTTTCCAAATGTTACCAAAGTCAACAATCCCTCACTTCATAAAGTAAACCTTCATTTCACATGAACATATTTCAGATTGGAGAAGGAGCCAATCCTAGCTACTTCTGTCCAATGCACTATATACTCAAATAACAAAAGAATGAGTGAACCACCTTGGATTGCATTTGCAGACTCACGATTGTGTGTACTCGCAGAATCAGAAGTTTCCATTTCCCACTATATATGCTTCTGAACATACTAGGTTTACATCACACTACGAAAGAAATAAAATTTCTCATGAGTAGAATGAGACTTAGTTTGAGTTGTTTTCATCGAAATTATTACTATTCAATTTTATTTTTCTCGTATGATTTTTCACCTGTTATCGTGATTCCGATCAAGGTTACACGTGCTCCTTATTTTCACATTCTAATGTGTAAAATACAAAAGACAGAGAAATTAAATTGTATGGTACCAGACTGCTGGTTATCTATTCATTCACATAATTAATTAAAACCACTGTTTGTAATTGTCTTTTGTTAGTTTCGACAGTAGTGTCGTGATTTTCAGTTTTTCATCAATTTATATTAGTATAAAACTTGGGCACTATGGTAGAGTATAACTCTATTATGGATAAGATTTCATTTTTGATATATCACACAGTGTTATACACAGTAATTGTCATTTGTGTTCATGAACAGCATCAGTGGGAAACTATTCTTGGATTAAACTGTGTTTGTGCAGAATAAATCGATGGTGTGTCTGTGAGTACGTGTGTTTGAGGACTTGACTAACGCTGAAGATTATCAAGCTTTTCTTGAAATGTGAAATGAATAGCACTTGACTGATGTCCTTTTTTAAACGTCGTTTTCTTCCTATAATCATAGTTGTTGCTTTTATGCACTTGAAGTTGTTTGATTCTAGTATGTACCAGCTTTTATTTAGGAAAGTGGCGGTAAATTTGTATGTATTATAAATGGTTATCTCTTAGACCTATTTTATCGACGCGTTGGGCCTCGCTTCCCAATGTGTCATCCAACAATTTCCTCAGCATATGTCCGTTCCATCTTGGTTATCTCCTGCACGTTTGTTGAGCAATCGGTTCTTCGTTCTTTCGTTACAGAGATTATAGTCGCTGATTTATTCTGGTCAAGCTTTTGATTTTCATTATTGTGCAGAAGCAGTTGGCGACGAAATTATGTGGCAGTCTGTTGCAAATGCTCATGGTGACGCGATAGCCAAGCTACTGAACACACGCAGAATCCACTGAATGACTGGCTGACTGACTTTACATTGGTGTTGAAAATCCGAAAGTTGGTTTTTGTCCTGAGTGTAGTAGATGTCCTGACTGACTTTAGGGTGATGAGGTCTGTATCGCTCTTCGTGATCTTGGATGATTTTCACACCCTCATCCGTGCGAAGCGTTACATGCGGTTGAAACGATGTCGTCTGGTCAGATAAGACAATGAAGTGATCTCTTTTCCTGTTCCTCCAGCTGATAGTGGTGATTATTGCTTGTTGTGTATGCTAGTTGGTAGGTCTTTGCAGCCAGCCTATTCCAACAGTTTTCTAGTTTTCGCCTGTATGTCATCGAATTCGCGTCGCATGTGACATAAATCATCCATGAAATCAACATCTTTCATAGCCTTCCAATCGGTCCAATGCAGTCCTGTCTTGTCGCTCCCCACTCACAACATTTTTCCAAATCATCCAGTTCTCCACCTATAAGAACATCACCGTGTTTGGTAGTAGTCGCTCACTTCACGTCAAACGCAGACTTCAGTGATTTCACCATTGCTATATTCTTCTTCATTATATCCGTCATACATATTGATAGTTTTATTAAAAATCACACAGACTTGCGAATGGCTTTTCGTTTCTTCATGGAATCTTAATCGTATGAGAGACGAAAAGCGTTCAGTTACCCTCTGGAGACTAACCTGAGTTAACAGTTTATCCAGATATAACCATTGAAGTGTTGTCTTGTGAATCTGTAGCCTATTTGATAATTGACCAGTCTCAGTTCCCCAAATAACATCGTCATTCATTGAACGTCAGTATATATGTTGGTGATTTTAATTCAAGGTGTTCCCAATACACTCTGACTCATTCTCCGTTATTCTTCTGAGACTCAAACTTCGTGATCAACTCGAGATAATTTCATCTTAATCTCTATTTTCAGAGAAAGAATGATTAGTTGAAAAAACTGTCCAGACCTGAAGTTTAAAGTGCCTTTTTATGGTAATTTTCGTTCTACCAATCAGAGCACATCAAATTGGATATTCACTCTCTCTTGTTCCTTTCCAACGTGGACGAACAACCAAGTAACAGGAACTATTATTATCACTAATATTTTACCAAGAGTAGCTACAATGCATTTTGTGAAATTAGTCTTATTAACAAGGTTTCAGAATGAAGCATCACACCTAATTCGCTCTGTCTCTTTAACAAACTGATCGTTTCACTCAGATTATTGAATTGTCAGTGAGAACTGTGCAGGATGAGCAATCACTAGAAAACAAATATTTCACTGTGTCATCTCAGTAGCTGGCTTAGTCTAATCTTACTAATCTTCTTTGAAATAAGCAAATGAACCTATAGTAGACGAAGCGGACAAGACTGTCACTTTGTCAGTTTGGTCATGCATCATGCAATTTTCAAACTGTGTGCTAATTACTGAGCTGTCAAACCACCCGAAGGATCGCTATTTCTCAAACGAATGTACGAATCTTCTTGAACAACGGATAATGTAATATTCGAAAATATACAATCCAGGTCAGAGAATGACACGATTACGAGGAAAAGCACTTCAACTAGATTCTAACTGATTCATTCATTTTACGTGGTCGCACACACGTGAGTTGCATCACAAATATGATAAAAAGTATGAAAAGAACTCTTCTGTTTTTCTAATGTGCTTAAGAATTAGCCTACACCGTTTTATTTGTCATCGTTTCAATCAAACTGAGTGAATTGTGTTGACATTCATGCAGCTTCCATCTTGCGTCGTTGGCACAGTGGTTAGGATTCTCGCCGACCGTGCACATGGTCCGGGGTTCCATCCCCTGCCGACGGACACCCGATATCTATGGTCGGCATACGAAATTCTGGCTACCGATGTCCATGCTGAAAATTCCATACTTGTACTGAAAATACGGTGTGGCATCAAGCTGAAATCAAACTAAAAAAAATCAAAAATAAATAATTCATGTAGCATTATATAGTAAGGCTGACATAATCAACACAGAAAAGAAGGGAGAAAAAACGATAATGTGATCCCTTCAGGAGAATAATAGACGAATCACCACAATCTCTTGAAGTTCCATCAACACCATCAAATCTATCTTAATAGTGAATATGCAACGATGCTTTCATGTGATGATTATTATGAAGTGTAATTCAGAAGCTTTATGAAAAGGGAAGGCGCTAACACACCACACACTCAATGTTTTACACCACATACACTAAGCAAAGTTACATGTGTCTATCCATTGAAATCAAAGTTTAGGATTATCATTTTTCACAGCAAGAAATCATATTTAAAATACCCACAAATTAGGGATTATTTGGATAGGCAATACACACTATCAATACTACTGGTGACACTTTCTTAATTAACTAAGCAATGAATGTTCTTAAGGGTACTGAGATAAAAACAGATACTCGGCCGGAGAGTGGGGCTTGACTATCCACGACGATATATTATATAAAGATATATGTTAGCAGTGCTAATGCCTGGGAGCCTGGAGTTTGCTTTTCAAATAACCAATTAATTGTCTTTTACAAAAACATTTTCACTTCCCATCTGATCTCAGTATCTGATTAGTGACTACTGGAAACATTATATTGCTGCTGTAGCTACACAGACCGAAGTAATTCATTCTGAAGTCTGACAATCACACTGTTATTGGTAGATATCTGCTCACTTTGTACGCGACTCTGAATGATGAGTCACTGAGGATGATGTGACAGGTACTGATATGACGTCATATTACAGTGCTTCTGAAAGAGCGAGTTCTGCATCTTTGCATCGAAGATGGACAGATGTCCCTAACACTTCAAAATGGCTCCTTTCAGACAACCTCTGCGACTATTTCTACAAGAGTAGGTGAAATAATATATATATATCCATATGAACAAGATCCCGTATTATCTCACTTGCAACTTCTGTTAACTTGGTTTAGTACAAGCAATGCTGTCTTACTCTAATTGACACACTAATGCGTAATGTTTATGTAGCCTGCAGCACTTCAGATTTCTACATCCCTATGCAACTCACAAATTTCGTGAATTATTCTGAAGAGTGCGTAGTCGAATATTTCTTCTATCAAAAATTCACACTGATGTTAGAAATTTTCTACTTATCTGCTTCATTTTGCTTTCAGTGTGATTTCTGTTCAACGTTAAGCTACTTATCATTAGTAAGTAGTACGGATCTTTTATAATGAGTTTACTATTTCGTTACTCTATAACCATAACTATCGTTTGCTGATGAAATTAACCTCACTCAACGCATAGCTGTTCTATTTGATTAGTAGTAATTATTATCTAGTAGGTGAACAGTGTCCTTTACACATGCCTTGTATATTTTCCCAGCTAATACGCGGTTTGAATATTTCTTCGTCTGTCTTCACAGTGAATGATCCCGGGTTACATTGTGCGTCATTCGTGTCATATCAATATGCACTGCTGCTTATCTTGACTTCTTCTCTTCAAGTTATTGACCTGAACGACGCTGAATTTTTACGTGTTCAGTTTCGCTTTTGTGCAGCTGTGACTTTTGCGTTTATCTTCAGTCAGCTTTATATTCTTTCAAGTAAACTTTTGCTCGCACTGTCTGTATTTCCCTGTTAACTGGTAAAATTGATATGGCACCATCGATTGCCATGGAAGGGTTGTTCAGTGTGAAACTCGTTGTAATTCTTCTCTTGTCTTTAACTTTGTTGATAGTTTTTTTCTGCCAAAATTCCAATAATTGTCTGGAGATGTTGATGAAATGATCAAAACCGATTGATTGTTGGTGTTTTATTAACTCGCAATGTACTCAGCACACGTGCACGTGTGTAGCTCAACTAACTACTGTCTAGTTTACTAATAATCTTCCCATTTCACGTTTCATCTCCACAGCTCTGTCGAAAATATTGAATTACGATTTATGCTTTTCAGTAATGCAAATTTTCGATTGTTAATATTTCCAGATATATCAGTGTGTTGTAGGATAAAAAATCAAATGTCAGTGATGATTCAATGCAATGACGGACCAGAGAAGGAGACGCTGAGCTCAACTTACACGGCACTGGACAAAGAAGTGAAGAAGAGTGCCAGGAAAGACAAACGACAATTCTACGACAACCTGGCTACTGAAGCTGAGAAGGCAGCAGGCAAAAGGGACCTGAGGACACTATATCAGATAACCAAGTCTCTATCCGGGAAGAGATCAACACAAGTGAAACCTATAAAAGATAGCCAAGGGAACCCAATTACCAAAGAAGAAAGACAGATTAAACAATGGGCGGACCACTTCAAAGGACTCTTGAACCGACCACCACCTACAACCCGTCCAGAAATACCAACAACAGCACGTACACAACTGCAAGTTGACACCAATCCTCCAACGAAAGCTGAAGTCTTGAATAAAATCAAGCTTCTGAAAGCTGGAAAAGCAGCTGGAATAAGATGGAATACCCCCCTGAAGCACTGAAAGCGGACCCGGAGGCGACAGCAGATATGCTGACTCCATTATTGCAAAAGGTCTGGAAGGAGGGAAAGGTGCCTACTGACTGGAGGAAAGGTTACCTCGTCAAACTACCAAAGAAGGGCGACCTAGGACTCTGCAAGAACTGGCGAGGAATCATGCTCCTGTCGACGCCAAGTAAAATCCTGAGTCGCATCATCCTGGAGAGAATAAAGGATGCACTGGATACAGAACTCCAACCAGAACAAGCTGGATTCAGGAAGGGCAAATCTTGTCCTGACCAAATTGCGACTCTACGCATCATCATCGAACAAAGCATGGAATGGCAATCAAACCTCTACCTCAACTTTATAGACTTTGAGAAGGCCTTCGACAGCGTTGACCGCGAAGTAATTTGGAAACTACTCGAGTACTACGGCGTACCCCAAATATTCATCAACCTTATTCAACAACTGTACGACAACGGCACATGTCAAGTGATCCACAACGGAAAACTCAGCGAAGCGTTTAGAGTAAACACAGGAGTCAGACAAGGGTGCTTATTATCACCAATGATATTCTTATTGTGGTGGACTGGATTATGCGTCAGACAGCGAGAAACGAGAAGAGAGGGATTTCTTGGACCAACGTGAAGAACCTAGAAGAGCTGGATTTCGCGGATGTTCGATGTCACACAAAATCGAAGACTTACAAGCGAAAACCGACAAACTGGTCGAAGAAGCAGCAAAGACAGGACTCCAAGTGAACATAGACAAGACGGAGGTTATGAAAATAACCAACCAACAACAACAACAGCAACATCCAGCGCCAATCACCATCAACGGGAGGGATTTGAAAGAGGTTACTTCATTCACTTATCTAAGAAGCATTGTCTCAACCACACGAGGAACGGACGAGGATGTCAAATCGAGAATCGAGAAGGCGAGAAACACATTCATCAACCTGAAACCAATCTGGAAATCTTCGTCACTCAGCATCAACAACAAAATTCGGATTTTCAATACAAACGTCAAGTCAGTTCTTCTATACGGATCAGAAACTTGGCGGGTGACAAAGAATATTTCCAACAGCCTGTTGCAGACCTTTATCAACAACTGTCTTCGTTCTATACTCAAGATCAGATGGTCGGAAAGAATCACAAACAAGAAGCTATGGGAACAAACAAAACAAGAACCAATCGCTCAACAAATATGCAGGAGAGAGTGGAGATGGATTGGACACTCGATGAGGAGGCCGTAGGGTGACATCGCGCGTCAGACCCTCGAGTGAAACCTGGAATGGAAGCGGCGAGTGGGACGTTCAAGGGTGACATGGAGGAGATCGTGTGAAGAGGAGCTGAAACAGTATGAACTAACATGGATGCAAGTGGAAAGTACAGCAGAAGACAGAAGCAAGTGGAGACGTGTAGTTGAAGCCCTATGTTCCACTAGGAACCCAAGGGAACAATAACAATATTATCTTGATACTTTTATTGCAAATGACTTCAATTGTAGGAGAAATAATAAACTGTTTATGAAGGTGTAGGTTTTTGAATAGCTATAGCCTCTGCGTATTTTAGTAAGCGCCCTTGACCATTTTCACAGATGACCATAAAGGCTGTGGTAACATCAATCCTTTGGTTCACCTCGATTAGATGTTCGGCTGTAGACGAATTTGATAGCCTGCCACTTGCGTCTATTGATTTCTCACAATTCATTTGTTTTTCTAACCATTTAAGGATATTCTCTGCTACCCTGACATGCTGAGCACGATTACTCCTCCCTATTTCTGTGTGTCCACACACATGGACAAAATCGGTAAATAAAGTGGGATGCGACATAATCAATTGTGCACATTTGAAATTTGCAGTGGGGCGTATTTTTGCCTTTTCAATGATTAAAAGCCAGATTGCTGCATAACAGGTCCTACGGATGATCGAATAGAACCTTTCTCTCAAAGGCCTACTGTTTTTTACCATCTTTTATGGTAACCTGATGAAAACACTTTTCCTAGGGGCGGTATAGATCGTAGGCCTGAAGATTTATTCACTCCTACACCTGCTTCAACTTTTTAAGTATATCTGTTTTCAACAAGAGTATCCATCAATATCTCATTTTCTTTCTCTATCACATCACCCATGCAAATATGTTGAATCCTCTGAAACAGACATTTCACTAAGCCTCTCTTAAACTGTAATTGACAGAAACTGTGAAAATGTGTGTATTGCCCTGCCCAAGTGGGCTTCATCACTTCGACTCAGAAGTATGTCTACAAGTGCAAGCTGGTTGCACCTTCTTCCTCGCATGTAAGGCTTATATCATTCTGTACAGAATTAAGTCTATCTAATAGACCACTTCAACCTTCATGATCGTCATATATCAACATGATATCATCCACATATCTCCTGTAGTAAGGCAATTTAGAAATAAAATCAAAGGACAAGTTGTCAACATTAAACATGTAAACGTCCGCAAACAATGGTCCTAAGATTGAGCATTCTTAATTGTTTTAAAATGTATATATATTAGAGTAGAGCCATAGAAGAGGATCTAATTGAAAAGAAAATATTTCTTCGCTCAATCTTTCTGTTTTCAATTGTCCTAAGGTTCTCCCCATAGCAACACCAACCACTTGTCGAAAATGTTCACATTCAAACGTGAAATGTCGGTTGTCAGTACATAATAGAAGTCAATCTTTCAAATAGGTTAAAGGGAAAAGGAGTGAAAAACAACTAGCAGATATTTACTCACTAAGAATATCAACGATCTTGACCAATAGTACATCAGTGAACAAAGATTTAACATCAGCATAGGACATTTTCCTACCTTTAATGTTCAAATCCGCAGGACAGTCAACAGTTTGAATTGTATCCTTCAAAGTAAACTTACATAATTCATCGCGTACTGGTCTTCAAACACCGGCTAATCATTCTGCTAATTTATGTGTAAGAGAGTGACACATTGATAGAATTGGACGTAATGGATTATCAACCCTATGAATCATTTGAAAGTCACATCACATAGGTTTCGATGAAATAAACTCCTGACTATCCATAACATCCATGCCACCAAGTATTACGTATTGAGAAGTTACTTGTCCACACAGTTTTCTGATAACATTGGCTATGAATTTGCGTCTGTCATTAGAGATGGAGAGCATTTTTGTTTTTCAATCGCTTCTGCCCATTACAACTACACCAGATCCTGTGTCACGTTTCAGAATAACTAATTTTGATCTCTTGCATTATTCACAGAGGGTTTCAAAATGAGTCCTACATTCATGAAAGCATTTGACAAGTCTCTTCGATCTTCCAAATTTCAAACAGTGTTTTTCAAATCTCATTCGCAACACGAAATCTCACATTGACAATTCTAATGAGAAGTTATGTAGTTTAATTGGATGCCACTTATTGTCTTCAAATATATTTTCTGATGTCTCCGTAATTCGCCAAATCAAGTTCATTATTTTTTGTAGCTCTGCCTTTAATAAAACGAAAGGGAATAGTAGATTGAAATTTCTTTGGTTGTGTACCTCTGACTTTCAATTTAACCTATTCCCATTGAATCCTGATAAAGATGTGACAAACGTGTCATCGGTTGAACTTCTATCACATGAAAAGGATCTACAATCAGTTGGTTTTTTCCTTTCCAATTAAACAATATTTTAGAATTCGCAAATGATTCACGGTTTGAAAATTTTTGTGATGGATTGAGTTCTCTAATTCCTACTTCACTTTGTAGATAACTTTGAATGTATTCTCGTAACTCACAAGCTACTTAGTTACAAATCTGCAGATTTATTACAATTTTCGAAATATTTGGATGAAGTGTGCAACCGAATCTAATATACGCACATCCAAAAACTGAACACCTGTTTATCATTGTGATTGTACAGCTAAGCGAACTAATCCGCTGCACAGAGATGCGTCTTTCAACTATTTGTGCTTAGTTCCCCAAATAAAGTCTTTGCAGGATATTTAGGTACAACAAAGTTGTCTGGTGAAGTCAGATACATTAATGGAATGTAACGAAGTTGAGAACACGTGTAATTGCTTATATCATCGTTGGTGGATATTGAATAAGCAGCATGTGGTGTGGTCATTCGAAAGGATCTATCATTTGCTCGGGAGTCAAACATGGCGGCCGTATCATAGTCACAGACTGTTTGGAAGAAGGCTTAGGAAACATTATCAGACGTCTTCTGATTATTTGTGCTGATGTGTATTCATAGAATTTGTGCTAGGCTACTATGCAGTTCTGGCTCACTTTCAGCGAAGAAACAGATAATCCTCGAGTTTTCTGATATTTTAGAGTAAGTTGCCACACATAATATCAGGTGCAGCCACCAGTTTTTCGTCAGCAGCGTAAGAGTCAGGATCATTTCCCATCTGAACAATCGACAGTTTCAGATATTACAAATTGGCGAACTTGTATCAATCTTAATTGAAATACATGCGTTCACTCAAATGGAGTGTTATATATTCAGTTGTTTCGCATACTTACAAGCTCATCTGAGGTTAGTCAAACAATTAGATGATAATATGTTTACGATGAGCAACCTGTATTGCCTGATTTTCTGATGGTATATGCTTTGTCTGCATTCAGATTATGCATCGAAACTAATCCACGAGTTATCAAACCAAACCTGTCTGGATATCAACATATTTATAACTCTTTTCGGCGATATCATTCTCAAGCTGTACAAACTGCAAATTTATAGTAATTTTTCTTGGCAACAAAAGGAACATTTCCAAAGATGTGTTAATGCAACTGTTAATTTTTTGACAAGAAATTACGTAATTTAGAAGGCGTTAATCGGTTAGAAACAAAAATGAAGTTCCACTGGGGGCCTCATCAATGTGCATCTACCAATTCACCTGCTCATGTGGAGCTAAATATGTCGGCCGTACCCAGCGTTTGCTATCCCAACGAATCAGCGAACACTTACCTTCATGGTTTTATAAAGGAGATAGAAGATCCTTCAGCCACAGCTCTATCCTAGGATACTTGATCGAATCCGGACACCAAGCAAATCCACAAAACAACTTCTCAGTTATCTACACAATACGTGGGAATCTTGCCAAAAGAGTACGAATTAAACTTCTTCAAACTGCAGAAGCAATGGCAATTCACATATTGAATCCTGAACTCTGCATACAAAAGAAGTTTGTTCAGTCACTAAATCTACAATGCTCCTGATCTATCTCAACGCCAAATACGTGATTTTGTCTTACCTCTTTCTTCTTTGTTTGTCTGTTTCTTAATTGCATTATTTTCTATCCCCACCTCCTATTAAATCTCTACCCTCATAACGACTGTTGCTAACTCCATTTTCGTTCATTTTTAAGTGAATTCTACTCAGATTATTAACGTGACTCTCATTCATTTTTCATTGAACCCTAGCATTACGTCACCCAACCTACTTTTGTAACTTTATTTTAGTTTCTAACTGATTAACGCCTTCTAAATTACGTAATTTGTTGTCAAAAAATTAACAACTGCATTAACACATCTTTGGAAATATTCCTTTTGTTGCCAAGAAAAATTACTATAAATTTGCGGTTTGTACAGCTTGAGAATGATATCGAATCCCGGTGGGTGCGTACTGCTGAAGAGTCCCAAACTAGGACGAAACAGCTGTCCAGTACTACCAGGTTTTCCAATGGTTCTCTAACTAATGTCAGCTCATGATGAAAATAGAGTAACTCTTTGCTGGACGCCTTTTCTTTTCTATGACTGAATGGGAATTTTCAAATATTTATAACTGTAAAGTATATCATAATGAGGATAAAGAAGTTTCTGTAGATTACAGTCTTTTTCTTAACGAGAACAATGCCCCAACGGATACATGCATGTCCTTATAAAAATTGAGAACATCAGTTTCTGTTTGATATCCAGTATTTCTGCATATGCATCGTTGATTTCAGTTAGATATTCGTCTCTCATTTCCATGCTTCCACAAATAGGCAATCTGTTCCCTTTTTTATTTTCACCTGAAAGCCACAATATTGACTGACTGTCACTTAGATTCTCAACTGTATCATAAATCTAATAGTTTCACGTCAGAATCACATTATTTGTGGTCACACACTGAAATGCTTTCAATTTACATGTTTGTAGAATCCGAAGAAGAAGAAGCATGCGGTGCCGTCTGATGATTCATATGGAAATGATTTCACCAAAACAGAAGTCAATTTCCAAGTGAACAATTCACATTCAATAACACCATCAAACTGCATTGGTACGTTGAGGTTTCTGTGACACAGTGCTTGTACTTCCTGCTCAACGTCTAGAAAACTAAATAGTCATGTCATTTGCATACTCAGGGGATCACAAAATTTTGTGTGTGGAGGAATATTGTCACACACGCCTAATCGACGCCTAACTACTTCATCAAGGCACTTTATAATTTTCGATAGGCAATACACCTCAGCACTGTTTTAATCCGAGTGACAAGACACGTAACAACAGTCATGTTTTCGATGGAAATGCATGGACAAATGAGAAGACATGAAAATGTTTTACCAAACATTTATTGAAATGTTTGAAAATGTAAATGGACAGAGTGAATTTTCAGTTAGCGAGGAGTAGGAATAGACAAAGTGGACCAAAAAAGAAGCACGTTACATATTGCCAATCGTCCCGCTTCTCAATATTACCTCTCCCATCACCGGATAGAGTCTGTTCACCGACATGTTTGTTGTGTAATTCTGCGAAGAAGAGAGCAATAAAATACGTTGGTCAGAATCGGGTGGCATTGTAAAATGCGCTAGTGTGGATGAAGTTATGTATTGGATTGACACGTTAGTCAACGTTCAACACGCCAATAACTCTGAGAATTTGAAACAGACATTTGAGTTTGCCTTGAGAAATTTTGACTGCTTATTGTCGTTGACATGTTGGTGAGCTTACACAGTTGAACATCTGATACGTTCATATCACGTCACATGCGAAAAGACACTGGATGCAATGTGCTTGCATTATCATCACCATCATCACTTATGATAATCATTTAACATAAATCAACACAAGCGAAAATACATACAAACATCGATGCACACATGCCTCTGCTAAAGCGGAAATCACTAGATAAGACACATATCGTACAACAAAACACTAACTCCAGTATCAAAGAAAATCATATCTCACCTTGACCAGGAGAATGATGAAGTTCAGTGTCTTTCGACAGATGATTCCCATTTATATATGTACTGTCGACGACTGAAATCAAAATTGCTGTCAGAAGTAGATAGCCAATCTGGAAGTTGTTGAACACATTAACTTGAACATCAACTTACCATCCTTATCAAAGTTAAATTAGCTGAGCCGAGAGAAAATACCACACAGTGAAGAAGCATGAATTTATACCTGTCGAGAGCACAGTGTAGCAAAAGTCTGTTCAGGTCATCTAGTTTAACCAATGGAATTAGTTTCACTTAACCTATCAGAATTTAGCTGACTTAACTGTGGTTGTATGCATTAGTGAGTTTGTGCATGTGAAGAGTAAACTTGATCGATTATGGTCTGAACGCAAGAAACCAACTCTGAGTTCCATTCTATAGCCAAACAGAGTCCGTCGAGATAATTGCGGTCACGAGACGTTCTTTGGACAAGGAAGACACGACTCTTCTTCGATAATTTACCGGTTTGATTGAACAATACAACTGTACATCAAAATTCATATATATATGTGAACAGTTCCATGAGGTAGCCACAAAGTCTGTGTATGCTTCTAAGTACAAAACAGGTACTGTAAGACGAATCAGTTAACAGAAGCTCGGCTGATAAAAGCACCGTAGAATCGGGGAAAATATTCCCGACGATAAAACTCTGTCCACAAGAATCGTACACCAAATATTTCAGGGAATACTTTGCAGTCCAAGTGCACTTCATTCACTCAAACAAGCCCATGTCGTTGAACAATACATTCCATTATGGGTAAATTTTATTTTGATAGAATCTCACAGTGTTATACAGTAATATTTACTGATGACGTTTCGAGCACAATTTATTGCTCATAATCATATCAAGTTAATCACACGACTTCCTAAATTCATTTATATAGTCCCATTGTTTTTCACTTGATTTTCACTTGATTTGTTTGGTAGTATTATTTTCCATATTTCAGGTATGAGAGATGATTCATTCCTATTGCATGTGTTGGGTGTAGATACGATGAACGAAGATTCAGTAATCAACCTCTCTTTCCACCTACCTAGATTACTTTTTAGAATTTTAACCCTCTCCCACCCTATTGTGTGGTTGTGTGTTAATGCATGCATTGCAATTGCCGAGCTTTTTTCTAAATTACTTATCTTCTCTGGGTCAACCATTCTTACCTTAGCTAAATTCTTATGTTCTGACAATCTGACTACCCCTGACATACTAGTTGGACCTATGTAGTTGACCTCACAGTCATTGCAGGGTATTTTGTAAATTATATTATTTTGTCTAATTGGGTCCACTGGGTCCTTTAACCTACAGAGCCCGTCCCTGAGTGAGTTTGTAGGTTTAAATGCCACTCTAATTCCTGGGTTTCAAAATGAGTCCTACATTCATGAAAGCAATTGACAAGTCTCTTCGATCTTCCAAATTTCAAACAGCGTTTCTCAAATCTCATTCGCAACACGAAATCTCACATTGACAATTCTAATGAGAAGTTATGTAGTTTAATTGGATGCCACTTATTGTCTTCAAATATATTTTCTGATGTCTCCGTAATTCGCCAAATCAAGTTCATTATTTTTTGTAGCTCTGCCTTTAATGAAACGAAAGGGAATAGTAGATTGAAATTTCTTTGGTTGTGTACCTCTGACTTTCAATTTAACCTATTCCCATGGAATCCTGATTATTATGTGACAAATATGTCATCGGTTGAACGTCTATCACATGAAAAGGATCTACAATCAGTTGGTTTTTTTCCTTTCCCATTAAACAATGTTTTAGACTTCGCAAATGATTCAGGGTTTGTAAATTTGTGTGATGGATTGAGTTCTCTAGTTCCTACTTCACTTTGTAGATAACTTTGAATGAATTCTCCTAACTCACAGGCTACTTAGTTACAAATCTGTTTATTTATTACAATTTTCGAAATATTTGGATGAAGTGTGCAACCGAATCTAATATACGCACATCCAAAAACTGAACACCTGTTTATCATTGTGTTTGTACAGCTTAGCGAACTAATCCGCTGCACAGAGATGCATCGTTCAACTATTTGTGCTTATTTCCACGAATAATGCCTTTCCACGATATATAGGTACGACAAAGTTGTCTGGAGAAGTCAGATACGTTAATGGAATGTAACGAAGTTGAGAACACGTGTAATTGCTTATATCATCGTTGGTGGATATTGAATAAGCAGCATGTGGTATGGTCATTCGAAAGGACCTATCATTTGCTCCAGAGTCAAACATGGCGGCCGTATCATAGTCGCAGACTGTTTGGAAGAAGGCTTAGGAAACATTATCAGACGTCTTCTGATTATTTGTGCTGATGTGTATTCATAGAATTTGTGCTAGGCTACTATGCAGTTCTGGCTCACTTTCAGCGAAGAAACAGATAATCCTCGAGTTTTCTGATATTTTAGAGTAAGTTGCCACACATAATATCAGGTGCAGCCACCAGTTTTTCGTCAGCAGCGTAAGAGTCAGGATCATTTCTGATCTGAACAATCGACAGTTTCAGATCTTACAAATTGGCGAACTTGTATCAATCTTAGTTGAAATACATGCGTTCACTCAAATGGAGTGTTATATATTCAGTTGTTTCGCATACTTACAAGCTCATCTGAGGTTAGTCAAACAATTAGATGATAATATGTTTTCGATGAGCAACCTGTATTGCCTCATTTTCTGATGGTATATGCTTTGTCTGCATTCAGATTATGCATCGAAACTAATCCACGAGTTATCAAACCAAACCTGTCTGGATATCAACATATTTATAACTCTTTTCGGCGATATCATTCTCAAGCTGTACAAACTCCAAATTTATAGTGATTTTCCTTGGCAACAAAAGGATCATTTCCAAAGATGTGTTAATGCAATTGTTAATTTTTTGACAAGAAATTACGTAATTTAGAAGGCGTTAATCGGTTAGAAACAAAAATGAAGTTCCACTGGGGGCCTCATCAATGTGCATCTACCAATTCACCTGCTCATGTGGAGCTAAATATGTCGGCCGTACCCAGCGTTTGCTATCCCAACGAATCAGCGAACACTTACCTTCATGGTTTTATAAAGGAGATAGAAGATCCTTCAGCCACAGCTCTATCCTAGGATACTTGATCGAATCCGGACACCAAGCAAACCCACAAAACAACTTCTCAGTTATCTACACAATACGTGGGAATCTTGCCAAAAGAGTACGAATTAAACTTCTTCAAACTGCAGAAGCAATGGCAATTCACATATTGAATCCTGAACTCTGCATACAAAAGAAGTTTGTTCAGTCACTAAATCTACAATGCTCCTGATCTATCTCAACGCCAAATACGTGATTTTGTCTTACCTCTTTCTTCTTTTTTTGTCTGTTTCTTAATTGCATTATTTTCTATCCCCACCTCCTATTAAATCTCTACCCTCACAACGACTGTTGCTAACTCCATTTTCGTTCATTTTTAGGTGAATTCTACTCAGATTATTAACGTGACTCTCATTCATTTTTCATTGAACCCTAGCATTACGTCACCCAACCTACTTTTGTAACTTTATTTTAGTTTCTAACTGATTAACGCCTTCTAAATTACGTAATTTGTTGTCAAAAAATTAACAGCTGCATTAACACATCTTTGGAAATATTCCTTTTGTTGCCAAGAAAAATTACTATAAATTTGCGGTTTGTACAGCTTGAGAATGATATCGAATCCCGGTGGGTGCGTACTGCTGAAGAGTCCCAAACTAGGACGAAACAGCTGTCCAGTACTACCAGGTTTTCCAATGGTTCTCTAACTAATGTCAGCTCATGATGAAAATAGAGTAACTCTTTGCTGGACGCCTTTTCTTTTCTATGACTGAATGGGAATTTTCAAATATTTATAACTGTAAAGTATATCATAATGAGGATAAAGAAGTTTCTGTAGATTACAGTCTTTTTCTTAACGAGAACAATGCCCCAACGGATACATGCATGTCCTTATAAAAATTGAGAACATCAGTTTCTGTTTGATATCCAGTATTTCTGCCTATGCATCGTTGATTTCAGTTAGATATTCGTCTCTCATTTCCATGCTTCCACAAATAGGCAATCTGTTCCCTTTTTTATTTTCACCTGAAAGCCACAATATTGACTGACTGTCACTTAGATTCTCAACTGTATCATAAATCTAATAGTTTCACGTCAGAATCACATTATTTGTGGTCACACACTGAAATGCTTTCAATTTACATGTTTGTAGAATCCGAAGAAGAAGAAGCATGCGGTGCCGTCTGATGATTCATATGGAAATGATTTCACCAAAACAGAAGTCAATTTCCAAGTGAACAATTCACATTCAATAACACCATCAAACTGCATTGGTACGTTGAGGTTTCTGTGACACAGTGCTTGTACTTCCTGCTCAACGTCTAGAAAACTAAATAGTCATGTCATTTGCATACTCAGGGGATCACAAAATTTTGTGTGTGGAGGAATATTGTCACACACGCCTAATCGACGCCTAACTACTTCATCAAGGCACTTTATAATTTTCGATAGGCAATACACCTCAGCACTGTTTTAATCCGAGTGACAAGACACGTAACAACAGTCATGTTTTCGATGGAAATGCATGGACAAATGAGAAGACATGAAAATGTTTTACCAAACATTTATTGAAATGTTTGAAAATGTAAATGGACAGTGTGAATTTTCAGTTAGCGAGGAGTAGGAATAGACAAAGTGGACCAAAAAAGAAGCACGTTACATATTGCCAATCGTCCCGCTTCTCAATATTACCTCTCCCATCACCGGATAGAGTCTGTTCACCGACATGCTTGTTGTGTAATTCTGCGAAGAAGAGAGCAATAAAATACGTTGGTCAGAATCGGGTGGCATTGTAAAATGCGCTAGTGTGGATGAAGTTATGTATTGGATTGAAACGTTAGTCAACGTTCAACACGCCAATAACTTTGAGAATTTGAAACAGACATTTGAGTCTGCCTTGAGAAATTTTGACTGCTTATTGTCGTTGACATGTTGGTGAGCTTACACAGTTGAACATCTGATACGTTCATATCACGTCACATGCGAAAAGACACTGGATGCAATGTGCTTGCATTATCATCACCATCATCACTTATGACAATCATTTAACATAAATCAACACAAGCGAAAATACATACAAACATCGATATACACATGCCTCTGCTAAAGCGAAAATCACTAGATAAGACACATATCGTACAACAATACACTAACTCCAGTATCAAAGAAAATCATATCTCACCTTGACCAGGAGAATGATGAAGTTCAGTGTCTTTCGACAGATGATTCCCATTTATATATGAACTGTCGACGACTGAAATCAAAATTGCTGTCAGAAGTAGATAGCCAATCTGGAAGTTGTTGAACACATTAACTTGAACATCAACTTACCATCCTTATCAAAGTTAAATTAGCTGAGCCGAGAGAAAATACCACACAGTGAAGAAGCATGAATTTATACCTGTCGAGAGCACAGTGTAGCAAAAGTCTGTTCAGGTCATCTAGTTTAACCAATGGAATTAGTTTCACTCAACCTATCTGAATTTAGCTGACTTAACTGTGGTTGTATGCATTAGTGAGTTTGTGCATGTGAAGAGTAAACTTGATCGATTATGGTCTGAACGCAAGAAACCAACTCTGAGTTCCATTCTATAGCCAAACAGAGTCCGTCGAGATAATTGCGGTCACGAGACGTTCTTTGGACAAGGAAGACACGACTCTTCTTCGATAATTTACCGGTTTGATTGAACAATACAACTGTACATCAAAATTCATATATATATGTGAACAGTTCCATGAGGTAGCCACAAAGTCTGTGTATGCTTCTAAGTACAAAACAGGTACTGTAAGACGAATCAGTTAACAGAAGCTCGGCTGATAAAAGCACCGTAGAATCGGGGAAAATATTCCCGACGATAAAACTCTGTCCACAAGAATCGTACACCAAATATTTCAGGGAATATTTTGCAGTCCAAGTGCACTTCATTCACTCAAACAAGCCCATGTCGTTGAACAATACATTGTCAACGTGCACACAACCACAAGGAAAAGTAAAACAAATGCAGATTAGGCAGGGACAAAGGCGAATAATAAAGGTCAAAAATCAACATGTAACATGCGAATGTCGCAGTGTATATATAAAGATGGAAATGGAGTGATGTTGACTGATGTCACGGCCACATGAATAATTTGAAAGGTTTTCATCCGATAATTCATCCTTCAGTTTTCAGGGCCATGGGTTTTCATTTTCACTGCGAATAACATTCTTCTTCCAGTATTGTTTCGCATTGAGTTTCACTGATGTTCAATTTGCTTAATACATGATGCATCGCGAGATATAGCGAGTGCACCATAGTACCGGCAATGCAGTTGAATGTCAGAACTTTGTTTCTTGAGAATTCCACCAGCGATGTTTGAGAATGCTAGACTAATATTTGGTGCATATTTTCACAATCTAGAGGTACTGCGTTGGATTCGTGAAGCGCCCACTGGTGCTTATTGCTGAATTCGCCAAACCAGGATGAAACAGACATCCATTTCACTGGTTTACTGTAGGGTCATAATTGTAGAATGATTTTAGAAGGGTGATGGCATAGTTGAATACCCAGTAGCTACAGAAACTTGTAGTCCCAGGAGAAATATAAAGTGAAGTGTGTTTCTCACGGAATCGAGGAGACGGGATGAGGCGGACTGGTAAAAGCATTCGAGAGTTCAGTCATTCGATGTGTCCTGTTTCGATGGAAGCAAAGATAAACATGTTGACATGAAATTTACACACGTTGTTTGAATCCATCTGGGAAGGCTGCGCGGATAGCCAAAGAGCTGAGAATTAAAAATTATAAGAGTGCTGCTATTCTCTGTCATCAGAGGAGGGAACTTTACAATTTGTTAATTATAACGCCAACAAACACCTCCCGGCAATCAGATGGCCATCTTAAACACACGAATTTTATAGTCATCAATATTCTTGTCGATAACAACAGAGAGATGTATACATATGGTGCTATCAAGCAATCAACACCAACTGCATTTCACCATTGTCATCTGGGGTAGATAACTACTTTCACTTTCTTGTTCATCACATTACTATGCTGAGAATTTGAAACAGTTTCGCCAAGTGCCAGCTTCATAGGAATTGGCGGCTAGCTTACAGCTTGAGATACTAAAACCTTCCATCTCTCTATTGAAAATATTCTCCCTCGTAAGATTTGTTTTAATCGATTAGGATATGACGAAAATTGATATTGTCTACCCTTGTGTGTATTTAAAATGTTGAAAAAATTATGGTGTGCAAATTCCTGCCTAACTTGAGGAAAGGTCTGATTGTGGGTGGCAACGTGTTCCCATACATGAGACAATTGTTATTCAGCTTTCTCCATGGGTGTCAAAATGTACTTCTGAACATCTTGAAATTGGCTTTCAACTAGATATCGTGGATTTCTTGAAGGAGACAAAGCAGATATATCATAGTGGAATGGCTTGTGCTTCAGGTTGGAGACTACTGTGTAACAGGATATAAAGTCGGTTAATAGTTCATTTGAGGATATTGTGTGAAAAGGAATATCATGCAACATACTGCCGTGTAGTTATACTACTACTGTCCAAAATAAAGATGAGATTAGTTCTATAATTAGTAAATATTTCATTTTGCCAGAAGCGTGATTCGCATGAACGTCTCAAATAAATTCATGGCGTCATCTGATATAACCTCCTTGCTCACAAGAATCACAATCAATGAAACTTGCGAGATCATTCGTCAGAATTCTGATCCTGTCCCACTCTCGTATCGGAATCCAAACGCATATTGCTAATGCAAACCATGGGTGTACAGTTCCAGTTTGACAACGTTATCTACCACTCAATAGATTGTGTCAATATGACCAGTCCACTTAGTCTTTTTTAAGCAGATATCTGCATTTTCAAATTTGAGAGAACACAGTTGAAGCGTGCAATCGACTGAGCAGCTTCTTATCGTCGATACGTAGATGACACACTTGCAGTGTGCAACAATGATAGCCATTCTTCCTACCTATACTGAGAGTATCATGCAATATGAAAGTGATAGAAAATCTCTTTACCTTGACATTGTCATGCAACGCCTGGAATATGGTTATCTCCACAGATAAATTTTGGTGAAATTCAACATGGAGTGGGCAGCACTTACATTTAAATAGATTTCGTCCAAATAGCTATGAACAAGCACTGCTCAAAATTGTGTCTCATAGATTCATGTGACTATACACAATAAGAGGAATAATTCATGATTTCCGAAGAGGCATTGAAAAAGACATTTGCCCCCACAGTTTCAATAAGAAATAATGAAAATGTTTGGGCCCCTAGGCCAAATAAATCAGGGTGGGAAGAATGCCTGCCTACATTCAACTCAACTTTAAAGGGGATAATGTTGCAGGAATAGTAAACATGAAATTGAACACCTCACTAGCAAGAAATTATCCTGAGGCGAATTCGGTTCATTTGTCAATCGAAAGTCGACAGATACACTCCGCATCCTTAAACGAATTGTGCATACAAATTTACATGTATCTAAGGCGGCAGTTACATTGGGAGGGCGGAAAGCAGAGCACACCTTCTATTTTCTGAACATGTACAAAAAGCGATCGTGTGAAGAAAACCAATGATTCAAATAGTGCTATAGGCAGATATCTCATCAATATCGGTCATGAAGTGGGCATCGCGATATATGTATATCAATATACAACAAATCCTAATTCTTTTCACAAATCTTCACAATTTTCAGCTTGCCTTAACCGAACATGCTTCATCAATTAACCTGTCACATTATAAGCCAGAAGTCAAGTCGAGTCTACAACAGAAAACTAAGGAATATCTTAGATGTTGAGCGTCTCTTGAAGTAAGATTACTGAGAAACAATTCATTTGCCCACGAAATCGTAACTCTTTCAAGAATGAAGAGTGCCAAAATCTTCATTCAATACCCGTATGCTAGAACAATATGCCGTTAAGGCAATCCCATCGAAGCAATTGCGCTGCTTAGGATGAACTTACCTGAATGAAAATTAGCATGCATCTGTGGAAGCAAATATATTAAGAGGGCGGAAATAACATCAAACCACCCATTTCTGAACATCCAACAAAACGCGATCGTACGAAGCGAACAAATGATTGAAACAGTGCTGAAGCCAGATAACTCATCAGTATCGGTCATGAAGTGGACAAGAAATTCTAATTGTTCTCAAGTTTGGTGAAGCCATCCACCTCAAATACCTGCAACCTGAATTATGTGTTCAGGCGAAGCAGTTATCAGTCATTTGTTGCCATGGTCAACGGACGTCTATACTCTCAGCCTCATGGGATGAAATTATATGTCTACGTAATGTTGGGATAACACCCTACCAAAGATGTCATGCAAAGGATTGGATTCCAGACAACACGTGGGTGCAAATTTGTGAGTTTTAGGAAAAACGTCTTAACAGAAGACGCATTTTCATTGAAAATCACATCTGAAGAACATATGTTCAAACCTTCGAATGCATCAAAGGCAAATGCGGCGTGTCTGTTTCAGTAAGCACACTGGGAGATTAAAAGCGAGTGATGGTCGTTTCGTGAAAAAATATCAAAGGAAAAATGCTAACGATAACAGAGATTGAGAAACTAAGTAATATCATGGTCACGCATACTGAAATGGCTACATTTCAGTAGTGGAATAATAGTGCCTACACAACACATTGGTGATGTTTCTATCTAGTCCATTCCATATGAAATCCGTTCATTCTTTGTTTACTGGTAGTCATATGCACAAATACACTTGGATATGTGTCATTATTTCTATCGTGTTCACAAAAAAGAAGCCTAGATAAATTGTTTTGAAACGAAATGCCAAGATTCCATTCGTGTGCTACTGTGTCCTTATTTGGTGGTGCTCATGAATTCTTGTGCACTTCTGATAAAATTTCAATGTGACATGTACTTCTCCATTCCAAAACTACACATGTATTTTGCTAATATATTCTCTTATACGGAATGCGTATATATCCATGTACTTGTGTGAATGTGATTTAGGCCGTGTATCTGTATGACGAAATGACAAAAGTACAAAATTATGAATCTGTATGTTTTCAAGTAACTTTTTTCTATGGGCCTTACATATATTGGAAGTAGTACACTCAGAACTTCACTTCGTCAATTTGCACAGCTAAGAGTAAGCGTGTAACTGACGAAATGTAGGACGTGATCCTAGCAGCGAAACCCAGTGAACGAATACCCAATAGCTATTGAATCTTCAAAAAACAGAAAATTATTGAGAAAATCAAGAGATATTTGTCGATTTTTATCTACATTCTTTTCAGCAGAGAAGCAACGTCTTCCAATTTTTCAGTTTCTTTTAGGAGGTTGTTCTATACTGCCTGTAAATGTCTTGCAGAATGTTAAGCCATATATCTGCGAATCCAATTTGCACACATTCAGTCCGGTGAGGTTGATTATTGGATGCCACATGGTCAGGATTTGTTATTGTTTTTCGAGGACCCCTGATTTCGTACTTAACGTTAACGCGAATCGATCTCTACAAATTTTGCAATGCAGATAGCCATTCCTACAATAAAATTTACCTTATGAAAGGTTCATCAGTTAATTTCAAAACGTTCACCTCCATTATCATTCCTTTAACTCAGTTTTCTTCTACCCTCTCTCAGATTACAGGAACCCATGGAGAGCTCTGTCTTTTTTTACAACTCCCGCTTTCCTCACATGTTGGTTCCAGTGTTCTTCGAATTTGAATCTTATTACCGTGACACTAGAGGAGATTGTTTGAAACTGCATGGAAGCCTTCGAATCTGTTGCTGATAGGAATTATGGTGGACACAGCCTCATTTTGGTTGAAGGTGTAATCTTGACGACACAGGTAGATTGGATTTCACTCCTATTCTGTGTATTCTCAGAGATTCCCAACACCTCTTTGCCATAACTCCGTATTTCTTCTGTAATCTGAACAGTCTACCCATGGTGCAGACACTCCATACACTCATGCTTATTTTTCGTCTTCTTCAAAATAACACACATCTGTTGACTAGTGAGGTGAAAGCCTCTTCATTTCAGAGGAGAATCAGTTTGAATTTTCTGTTTTTTAAAGATTCAATAGCTATTGGGTATTCGTTCACTGGGTTTCGCTGCTAGGATCACGTCCTACATTTCATCAGTTACACGCTTACTCTTAGCTGTGCAAATTGACGAAGTGAAGTTCTGAGTGTACTACTTCCAATATATGTAAGGCCCATAGAAAAAAGTTAGTTTGCAACACAAAGATTCATAATTTTGTACTTTTGTCATTTCGTCATACAGATACACGGCCTATATCACATTCACACAAGTACATGGATATATACGCATTCCGTATAAGAGAATATGTTAGCAAAATACATGTGTAGTTTTGGAATGGAGAAGTACATGTCACATTGAAATTTTATCAGAAGTGCACAAGAATTCATGAGCACCACCAAATAAGGACACAGTAGCACACGAATGGAATCTTGGCATTTCGTTTCAAAACAATTTATCTAGGCTTCATTTTTTGTGAACACGATAGAAATAATGACACATATCCAAGTGTATTTGTGCATATGACTACCAGTAAACAAAGAATGAACGGATTTCATATGGAATGGACTAGATAGAAACATCACCAATGTGTTGTGTAGGCACTATTATTCCACTACTGAAATGTAGCCATTTCAGTATTCGTGACCATGATATTACTTAGTTTCTCAATCTCTGTTATCGTTAGCATTTTTCCTTTGATATGTTTTCACGAAACGACCATCACTCCTTTTTAATCACCTGGTGTGCTCTGTGAAACATCTACGCCTCATTTGCATTTCATGCATTCGAATGGCGAGCATGTGTTCTTCAGATGTGAGTTTCAATGAAAATTCCCCCCAGCCAATTCGGTTTTACATGGTTTGCGTGTTCTGTGAAGACGAATTTCCTTTACAATTGGTCACACGTTTTGTCTTGTATCCAACCTTCAGCGTCGTTCAGGTCAAATAATTTAAGCGAAGAAATCGAGCTTTGTAGCATTGCATATTGATATGACACGAATGACGCACAATGTAACCCGGGATCATTCACTGTGAAGACAGACGAAGAAATATTCAAACCGCGTATTAGCTGGGAAAATATACAAGGCATGTGTAAAGGACACTGTTCACCTACAAGATAATAATTACTACTAATCAAATAGAACATCGAAGCGTTGAGTGAGATAAATTTCATCAGCAAACGATAGTTATGGTTATAGAGTAACGAAATAGTAAACTCATTATAAAAGATCCGTACTACTTACTAATGATAAGTAGCTTAACGTTGAACAGAAATCACACTGAAAGCAAAATGAAGCAGATAAGTAGAAAATTTCTAACATCAGTGTGAATTTTTGATAGAAGAAATATTCGACTACGCACTCTTCAGAATAATTCACGAAATTTGTGAGTTGCATAGGGATGTAGAAATCTGAAGTGCTGCAGGCTACATAAACATTACGCATTAGTGTGTCAATTAGAGTAAGACAGCATTGCCTGTACTAAACCAAGTTAACAGAAGTTGCAAGTGAGATAATACGAGATCTTGTTCATATGGATATATATATATTATTTCACCTACTCTTGTAGAAATAGTCGCAGAGGTTGTCTGAAAGGAGCCATTTTGAAGTGTTAGGGACATCTGTCCATCTTCGATGCAAAGATGCAGAACTCGCTCTTTCAGAAGCACTGTAATATGACGTCATATCAGTACCTGTCACATCATCCTCAGTGACTCATCATTCAGAGTCGCGTACAAAGTGAGCAGATATCTACCAATAACAGTGTGATTGTCAGACTTCAGAATGAATTACTTCGGTCTGTATAGCTACAGCAGCAATATAATGTTTCCAGTAGTCACTAATCAGATACTGAGATCGGATGGGAAGTGAAAATGTTTTTGTTAAAGACAATTAATTGGTTATTTGAAAAGCAAACTCCAGGCTCCCAGGCATTGACACTGCTAACATATTTCTTTATATAATATATCGTCGTGGATAGTCAAGCCCCACTGTCCGGCCGAGTATCTGTTTTTATTTCAGCACCATAAAGAGCATTCGTTGCTTAGTTAAGTGTGAAGGTGTCACCAGTAATAGTGATAGTGTGTATTGCCTATCCAAATAATCCCTAATTTGTGGGTATTTTTAATATGATTTCTGGCTGTGAAAAATGATAAACCCAAACTTTGTTTTCAATGGATAGACACATGTAACTTTGCTTAGTGTATGTGGTGTAAAACATTGAGTGTGTGGTGTGTTAGCGCCTTCCCTTTTCATAAAGCTTCTGAACTACACTTCATAATAATCATCACATGAAAGCATCGTTGCATATTCATAAATACAATAGATTCGATGGAACTTCAGGAGATTGTGGTGATCTGTCTATTATTCCCTTGAAGGGATCACATTATCGTTTTTTCTCCATTTTTGTTTCTGTGTTAATTATGTTGGCCTTACTATATTGGTGCTACATGAATTATTAGTTGCAAGCTGCATCAACGTCAACACAATTCATGGAATTCGATTGAAACGATGACAAATAAAACGGTATTTTATTAATTCTCAGGGCATTACAAATGCTAGGATGTTATTTCGTAACATCAGTTATACTACTGATTGATTGAGATCAGTAGGCTTATACTACTCAGATAAACCAGCAGCAATTACTCATTCCAATCAATCACTGGTATATTTAGCGTTATGCAAACATACTTCCCTTCTTGATTACGATTCATGTTATGAAGCAGATCACGTATTGTGATTAGAATAACATGGTTTTCAGGAGGAAACTGTGGTGAAGTGTCATCACTGGAAATGACTAAATTGCGCATTGATAACTAGTTTGTAAATTGTGAATTTGAATTTTTATTTAATGCATACACTTACCGTTATTAGATCAATTTACACGTTTATATGTAACTACATAAATGTATTATTGTCATAGACGTTAAATAAATTCTTATATTCGTCGAAAGTCATATAAAATTGCAACACAGTATTTAAGGAAATGCATTTAGCTCCCGCATATATTCGAAATCATTGATTCGTGTCCCAGTGGTTTAATGGTGTGCGAGCTTACCTTGTTACCGGAAGGTCCTGGGTTCGAATCCCAGAGGGGGCCTACTGCCGATGATTCTCAAACTAGGATGAAACAGCAGCTTTCCAGTACTCCCAGGATTTCAATGGTTCTCTAATTGATATCAGTCCGTGATCAATTCGTAAAATATACTAGTAGCACACAGAGAAAGTGGTGAAGAAAGTTAAACTAAAGAAATCTTCACAGTTTAAATTGTAGATAATATTGATATGAATCCATACCCTGTGATCTAATTAAACTTTTATTCGGAACGTTGTTCTGTCATTCCTCATCCATATTCGCGTAATATTAAAATAAATTGGTATTCAGAAATATGATATTAAAGACGTAGGATAAATCTAGAAACTTGGTTCTTTATAGGAGATTTCGGCAGCTGGAAAACATTTATTACAAATGGACGAACCATTCCCTTTTCCATCGTCCAACGTATATGCAGAGGTGGATGGTGGTGAATGACTCATATGCTGTGGTGACAATGAAGTTGCTAAACACTCCATACCGTCCATTGTAGCCTAGACAGGAAGAGACACATTCACTGTCTGACGTTGATAGGTATTGATATTGTGAGCCAGTTTTACGTGAACTTGGAGCTGAGAGGGAATACTAATATAAATATTTTTGCAAATCAAACAACTATGGATCCCAAACTATGTTGATGAAATAGGCATGCGTGATGGTTAAACTTATTTCAATATATGGTTCATTTATCACACGTGCAGAAAGGGGTTAAAAACAGCACACTAGTGAATTTCTTCTGAAATACAAGGTGCAACAATTCAACCGGCTATCCGAACCACACGTAGAGTGGATTTCTTCTGAATAACCGTAACCTTCCTTGACCCAGGCATTATCCAACGTTACCAAAGGACCCGAATTGCGTTTATAATCCGTGTCCAAAGGGAAGCTGGGTGCAGATATAGTAAGTACACCAGTAAGAGTTGCAGTTTCAGAAAACGAACAGATAAATATTACTGCCCCAGAAGGTGCTCCAGAAAACGTACATAAGAATAAAAACTGTGAAGGAACTTAGCCTAAGTTCCTATTTTAACGAAGACGCTCTGAACCGATAATTACTATGTATCCTTCTCAACTTTAACTCCAAAACACCAATATTTGTTTGAATGAAGTTATATTGTTTGGCAATTGAAGTAAAGATTAATAAAAGTCTATAAACAAATGTTTTATCCAAAATTATAAGGTGATTTTATTCGTATTCTTTCGTCTTCTTTGAACTTGCACACCATCGAACCATTCTCACCTTCGAGTTGCACAACAATGGCTACCAGTTCCAATAAACAAATGTTCAATATTCATGTCCACTGACAACGGTATTACATTAGGCTTTGAATAATGAGACATGATATATTATTCTCGAATTGTCAGGTGTCCGTGGCTAAATGACAAGAAAACGCAGTCACTGTTCATTTTCAAGAAGAACAGCAAATCAACGTTGAAGGCAGTCCTAATGTGGATTCAAACAGCATGTGAATGAGTGATGCAGGAGATATTTATATGTGTTAACAACTATTATTAATTTATGCATTCTGATTGCCAGTACAACAAAGAGCATCAAGCTTGAGCTTCTGAGTTTCACTGGTACGAGTTATATTTTACCGGATGGGGTTTCTAGCCTGACACTCAACCAACTCTCTTTGCAACCAGTTGGTGGGAGGTATAGGTGCGTGGTCACTTGGAATCAAAAACTGGATTACATGCTTGGTTAGAATGCATTTTACAGCGGACCCACCAAAGCACCGAATAAACAGTTTCAACTGTAAAGGATATATAAATAAAGTGCACACAGCAGATAATGGTTAGCGATGAGGAAACCATTAATATACACTAAATGAATGATAAATATATTGAGTCAATTAAACTTCAGAATTTCCAGATAATTTCATTCTACTTACTAATGCTAAGTAGTATAAGCACAACTCCATCAAGAATGGCGAAAGGAATTAGCAACGATGAAAACTACTTTCACAAGTTATCAGTAGATTGTAAAGCCTTTACAATACGTGATGCTAAGTTTCATTTTCCTGAACTTCATAAGCAGACAAAGTCATCGTGAAGAAGTACCAAACATACCGTCACTACTTAGTGAAATTGAGAAGTATAAATCAGTAGATTGAAAATCCCCATTGAGTCATATGAAAAAGAGAAGACATTCAGCGAAGAGACTCTTTTCGGCGAATTCATTCACATAGCTGTACAATCGCATTTATATATAAATATTTGTGTGTGTGTGTACATGAGGTTTGTCAAGTTTAGATAATTGATTAGTTAATACAAGAATGATGTAGTATAGAGACAAAGTTAATCAGACAGCAACTAAAGTAAGATTGAGTTAGTAAGCTAGATGACGTAATATAAATGACTAAAATGTTACAACTTAGGTCAGGATAGGAACAGAGGTAATCACAGGTAGAGATTAAGTAGAAGTGAAATTGAGTGAATAAGTTGGATGACGTAACATGAATGACTAGAAACTGAGCGTTGTTCAAGTCAGTAACAGTGGTAGTGAGGTGTAGAAATTGAATCGGGTGGGGGTAGAGAACAAGAAAGTTGAAAATGTAAAATGTTACAATTGAGAAGACAAAATAATACTAACGAAGAGACAGAAGAAAAGATTAGGTGGAATTTACATGTCGGCTAATAAGATAGATTACGTCCATTGCAAGTGAAGTGATTGAACGAACTTCTTCTGTATGCAGAGTTCAGGACTTAGCAAGTGAATCGCCATTGCTGCTGCAGTTTGAAGAAGTCTGATTCGTACACCTTTAGGGAGACTACTTCTTACTCTGTAGACGACTTTGAAGTTTGTTTGCGGTGTAGCTTGGTGTTCGGATTCTATCAGATGTTCTAAGATGGAACTGCGGGGGCATCGATTTTCTCCTTTGTAAAACCATGTTGGTAAGTGCTCGGTGATACGTTTGGAAAGCGAGCGCTGGGTACGGCCGACATACCTGGCTCCACACGAGCAGGTGAATTGATAAATACACTGATGAGGCCAGGAGCGGTAGCTTATCCTTCACGTTCACATGAATCATAGGTTTTGTGGAGAAGGTTATTCGTAGTTCAGCTGCGAAGAAGGTCTTCTTAAGTGAGCGCGACAGTCGATTTTTCAGTGTTTCCGCAGATAAATCTCCATTGAATTGAAGATTCATGTAGAGAAGTTTTTTCTTGACGCTAAGTATGGGCGGCTTTTCTTGTCTAGGGTTCATAGATTTTGCAATAAATCTTTCTGGATAGCAATTCTCGACGAGGATTCTCCTGAGGTTGTCCAGTTCATCTTCTATGGTGTCCGGAGTGCAAATTCTGCGGACTCTGTAGCTGAGTGAACGGATCAGGTTTCGTTTGGTGTACAGTGGTACTCAACTGTGAAAGTTAGTAAGCTGTCCGTTCCACGTCGATTTTCTGTGGATAGATCTTTTCAGTGTTCCATCCTGTTCTCTTCTTGTTAGTTGGACGTCAAGAAAAGATATTGTGGAGTTGGACTCTTTCTCCATCGTGAACTGAATTGTAGGGTGGCAGTTGTTAAACGACTTCAAGATGTCATCTAGATTTTCTTCGTTGTTGACGATAATGAAAGTGTCGTCGACGTATCTCTTATAGATTTCGAAGGTATTGATCATTTTCTTCAGGCATGTGTTTTCGAGTTTTGCCATGAAGAATTCTGAAGGAAAGGGGCCTAGTGGTGAGCCCATAGCTCTACCATCCTTTTGGCTATATATTTCGTTGTTGAAAGAGAATTGAACATTCAGGGTACACCTCAGTAGGAGTTCTTTAATAAATCAAACGCAGAAGAAAGAAAAGTGAAATGGATAAACAAAAATAGACTCTACTCTCACAAGGTATCTTTAGAGTTCACAGCCTTTATAATACAGATCTTCCTGTGCACTGAAAAACAGAGTGCAAGCAGTTACAGAACCGTGTTCCTTAAATGGATCTCAAATGTTATGTTATTTTGACAGTGATATTACTGCTACGGTTACTTTTGTTCTTGTTGTTGTTGCTGCCTTCTGTGTTGAGATTATTTCTTTTGCTGTTATTGATCTGATTGCTTAATTTCTTGTTTTTATATTTGTAAACGGAGCCAACGAAAACTTACTGCTCTCTGACTTACATATATATACGTAACAACTCATTCATCAGGCGTGAGGCTACCAACCCTATCCTGTAAACAAATTTGCTACAGAAAATTCAGCACGATAATTCGCTTTGCGACGAAAGGAAAAGTATTTGTGGGAACATGAGTCAGTGGTCTACTCCGGTCACCCAGAAGACAAGCATGAGCACATCGAGGTTGTGGCTACCAGGATGTCAACGACGGCAACGAATGCCTTGATACAATGGGAGGGTTGAAAGTGTCAGTTATACAATGCTGTGCTCTCATTAACAACGCAGACCAAGAAAAGAAAGAAGAGTTCTACAGATAACTACAGCCAACAATAAACAATCCTCCAGTAGGTGACATTAAAATACCTATGGGGGACATGAATGCTAAACTGGGACAAGACAACACAGGAAGAGAACTCATCATGTGTAGGGAAGCTCTTGGAGAAATGAATGAAAATGCAGAGCTCTTCGCTGACTTCTTTGCCTTCAATGAACTAGTAATTAGTGGCAGCATTTACAAGCAAATGGATATAAAGAGGGCTGCATGAGTGTCACCAAACAGACGAACAAACATCCAAATGACTTCATCTCAGTGCCGCTCAAGGAAGTGGAGATCCAGCTCACTGGATACAAAAGAAAGAAGAGTACCAGAGTTTCGCTCAGACCACTCTCTCGTGCAAGGAACACTCCAAATCAAATAAAAATTTTCAAGGAAACAGGATCTGCAGAAAGACCAAGAGTCAAGCTCAATACTAAAGAACTGAAAGATCAGGATACATGGGATATCTTAACTGTAATCGAAAGAAAAAAGTGGAGACTAAAATCAGCACCGGCGAAGAGAACAGCGTTGAAAAGCACTAGAACAGCCTGGAAGCCATGTGGGGTCAAACCTGCATGTAAGTTCCAGGCAGAATGAAGAAACACGAGAAAAAGTGGCCGACTACGGACACATGGAGACTGATAGAAGATAGAAGAAGGATGGTGAAAAAATGATCATCCAGTGCATCGACGAGCAACAAAATATGAGTTGAATGCAAGGTACAATAAACTGAACCAAAGAGTAAGTAAGTGTCAGGGAAGAAAAAAGAAAATATTATGAGGCTATGACAAGCGAAGCAGAACAAGCAGCAGGCAAAAGAGACCTCACAAAACTCTACCAAACAACTAGGATCTTATTGGGGAAATGTTTAACACAAATTAAGCTAGTGAAGGATGACAGTAGACGAGAACATGAATCCTGAAGACAATCAAACTGCTAAACCTAGAAAGGCGGCAGGACCAGACTGAATCTCCTCTGAAACATTGTGAATGAACACAAAATCATCGACAGGCTTGATGACACCAGTACTGGAAAAATGAGGAAAAAGGCAAGGTACCTTCGGATTGTAAAAAAGGCTACTTATTCAAACTGCCAGAGACCGAAGCTTTAAGTCAATACAGGAACTGGCGCGACATTATGCTTCTGTCCATCTGAAGCAAAATACCACGCTGCAACATCCTGCAGAGAATCAAACACGTCCTGGACGAAAAATGTCGACGGGAACAAGCTGGATTGCAGAGGCACAAGTCATGCATGGATCAAATCGCAACATTACGGATCATCATTGAACATAGCTTTGAATGGTAGTCAGCTCACTATCTCAACTTCACTGACTTTGAAAAGGCATTCGACAACATCTATCGAGAGGTGATTCGGCAACTACTTTGCTAATAGGGGGGGGCGCAAACAATTATACATCTGATCCAAGAGATGTACGACAATGCTGCATGTCACGTAATCCACAGTGGGAAACTCACGAAATCCCTCGAAGTGAAGACGGGAGTAAGATAAGCTGGCTGCCTACTATCCACCATGATTTTCCAGATTGTGCTAGCCTAGATAATGTGACAAGCACCGGCGGGCAACGAGGAGACAGGCATAAAATGGACTCACACAAAACACTTGGAGGATCTGGACTTCGCCGATGATATATGTCTGACTTCCCACAATTTGGAAGATATCCAATTGAATAGTTGGAAGAAGAATCATCCAGAGAAGATAGGCCTTCAGGTGTACACAGAGAGAAAAAAGGTGATGCATATTCCTGGATAACAACGACATCAACAACAACAGACAACAATCAACATACATGGGAGAAATCAGAAAGTAGCAACCTTCCTTACACACCTACCCTCCTGGGAAGCATAGTTTGAACAACAGGCAGAAGTGACGAGGATATGACAGCGGGGATGGGGAAAGCATGGCGAGCTTTCGTTTCGCTCAAGTCTGGACGGACGAGAACAGCACTCAGCACGCAAAAACGTGAAGTCAGTGCTCTTTTATGGATCAGAGATTGGCGCGTCATGAAGGGCACTTCGAACAAACTACAGACTTTTATCAACAGCTGTCTTCCTCGAGTACTCAACATCGGACAGTCAGGAAAGATCAGCAACAGGAACTTACCAGGAAAAGATTGTGCAACAAATATACAGGAAGAATTGGAGGTGGATTGGTCATTATCTGAGAAAAATATAAATGGATAACACATGTCAGACATTTGTGTGAAACCCGAACGGGGAGTGGCTAGTTGGTCTACGGTGAAAATGTGACATGGAGGAGGTCATGCGAAGAGGAGATGAAGGCATGTGAGCAGCCTTGGATTCAAGTGAAAACGTTTGTAGAGAACTGAACGCAATGAAAATGTGCAGCCGAAGGCTCATCTTTCGCTAGGAACTAATTGAAACAGTAATCATCTGAGAGTAATATGAATGAGATTGTATGAGTAGGAGGTGAAAGATTTTGAGCGATAGTGCAGTCAGCCGAACTGACTGCAAGATAACACCGTTGGGTGAAACATTGCTGCAAACTCCTCAAATTCTAATTCAAATCCAAGGGCAGGAGGAATGATGAAATCGAATCAAGTTGTGGAGTGTCTGCACAATGTTTAGGGTTGCCTGATACGGCTGCTGAGATTGTGAATGAAACTCGAAGACCTGCAGCAGATAGCAATGGGATAAAGTCTCTGGGTTTTTAGTTACAGATTGTCCACTCCGAGTCACTAGACAATAGCATCATGCACACTGAGTGTGAAGGCACTATGATGTCATCAACAATAACACTTTATATTCTGGTGCAGTCACAACCAACCCACATTTGCGTAAAACTGCAACGGCGACGACATTATTCGCGAAAAAAATGAAATATTAAGGAAATTTAAGACTGACTATACCCTGACTGACACAATTACTGACTGTGATCACTTGGAACACGTGTCTGGATACGACATTCTCGATAAGCATCAATTAGGATGCGGAAGACAACATAGGATCAGCAGATTACCATTAAACCATGAAGGAATGAAAGTTACACAACAAGTTGAGTAATTCTCATAAGATTATTCACACTGGTACTGGCTCTCAGTAACTCAGTGTTCATACCAATCGACAAGATAAGGACGACGAGCAATGTTTAAAGTTTTTCAAGCAATCATGAATGAGAAAATGAGTCTACGCATGCATAGTCATTATCGCCAGTCACTGGATATACACTAGCTCGCTTCACTCACCAGTCGCCTATTTATCATTCAGAGTGAAGCATTCAGGTTTACCAGATTGTTGAGTAGAATAAACACACTGCTGCAAGAGGCATCATCGCAAGCTATACAGTGACAATGCCAAAACTTGTGAAACATTAATTTCGTCGAAAGAGAATTTCGCATGCACAAATAGCCAACGGCCGATAGAGACACTGAATTCGACCTCGCTTGTAAAATCCTCAATGCACCAATCAACCAACTGCATTGAACAGAGGAGGCACACACAACAATGTGGTGAAAAGAATTAGGTCACATGCGAATTGCTCGCTCACTCGTAATATGAAGATTAGTCAATGCACACTTGATATTACATCATGATATCCACACAGTCACTAATGTACGCTGATACAATCAGAACCTACTCCACATTATTCACAAGTGGACAGCAAACTAAGAAGCTTGAACGTTTATCTCTGTACTCTGTGAGATTGGAGGTGATAATGACGAACAGGCACCAGTTTCAGCTGAATTCGTCATTCCAGTGTGATGAGTGGCTCATCGGTTGATTTCAGAAGAGTATTTCAAGTGCATGACTTATTGAAAACATTCAATTCAACGTGAGAGTTTTCCTGATGATTATCACGGAATTGGCCTTGAGAAACATTTAGAGACCATCAACAACTCTCCTGCCATCTCACATTAAATAAAACAATGAAATCGCCAGTATCCCAACAATATTCGTCGAAAATTTCCGATCATATTCCACCAATCATGGTTCTGACTGTTTCGTTTCAATCTCCGGTAGACAGAATTACTTTGACCGAGGCGGAATTCACTGTCGTTTATAAATACAATCATGTACACCATAAACATATCCTACTGTATTGTAAATAGATGACCAAACGGTACCGAGTAATCTGTCACGTGTTTGACATAAGTTTATTACATGGATATCCATGCTAATCTACGTTTATAAGACCACATATAATGTGACGAGTTTAATTCAAGTGTAACTTCAAAAAGCGATTTTCATATGGATGTCTAGGTTTTCATTTACGTCTGCAATTGACAAGTCAACTTTTCAATTCGTTGACAGATTTCAGCCAGTGAGGAGCGGTTTGTTTATCACTGGGATTCCGAAATGGCTGAGGAACACAGAAAGCACCTTATCGCGTGTATGTGAATGGATAATTTCAGCATCAGTTTGGTACACTGAACTGATGGAAGGTCGATATTCGCATGGTGAAGTCTTCTGGAATACATGATTGAATGAGACTTCCAGCGTACAATGAATTTTTCGCGCCAGGTTGCAGTCAATGAGAATGATAGGGTGAAATGTGTTCCACACTTTGTAGATTTCATGTTGCTATGATATTAGTCAATGTGCATTCAGAATACTACGAATGAAGACTTGGCTACATTTGAAGTTGTGAATTTATGAAAAATAATCAAATACGCTGCAGTGAAAGCCTTCAGATGAAGGAAATACACTCAGCAATAATAATAGTATTAATTAGTCCCCAGCTTGAGTATGCATATAATGTAACTGCATGCATCTGTGTGAGAAATGTTTGCACACTGCAGGCAATCTGTAACTGAATCATTACAAATGGACATGGAGCGCTAATTGAAACTGACCGATCGACTAACCAGAAAGGTATCTTTCTTCATCTATTTCGAAATCAATAAAAGTTTATGGCTGACGTGATACTTTCAGAAAAAGAAAACATACAACACACTTCAGCGTATAGATGAATTCTTGAATATTATTTGATAATCTTGTAGGATAATTCATCAGCACATTAGTAAAAAAAAGGAGTTCTTTTCATATTTTTTATCATAATTGTTGTGAAACTCACGTGTGTGCGACCACGTAAAATGAATGAATCAGTTAGAATATAGTTAAAGTCTTTTTTCTCCGTAATCGTGTCATTCTCTGACTTAGATTGTATATTTTCGAATATTACATTATCCGTTGTTCAAGAAGATTTGTACATTCGTTTGAGATATAGGGATCCTTCGGGTGGTTTGACAGCTCAGTAATTAGCACACAGTTTGAAAATGGCATGATGAATGACCAAACGACAAAGTGACAGTCTTGTCCGCTTCGTCTACTATAGGTTCATTTGCTTATTTCAAAGAAGATTAGTAAGATTAGACTAAGCCAGCTACTGAGATGACATAGTGAAATATTTGTTTTCTAGTGATTGCTCATCCTGCACAGTTCTCACTGACAATTCAATAATCTGAGTGAAACGATCAGTTTGTTAAAGAGACAGAGCGAATTAGGTGTGATGCTTCATTCTGAAACCTTGTTAATAAGACTAATTTCACAAAATGCATTGTAGCTACTCTTGGTAAAATATTGATGATGATAATAATAGTTCCTGTTACTTGGTTGTTCGTCCACGTTGGAAAGGAACAAGAGAGAGTGAATATCCAATTTGATGTGCTCTGATTGGTAGAACGAAAATTACCATAAAAAGGCACTTTAAACTTCAGGTCTGGACAGTTTTTTTCAACTAATCATTCTTTCTCTGAAAATAGAGATTAAGATGAAATTATCTCGAGTTGATCACGAAGTTTGAGTGTCAGAAGAATAACGGAGAATGAGTCAGAGTGTATTGGGAACACCTTGAATTAAAATCACCAACATATATACTGACGTTCAATGAATGACGATGTTATTTGGGGAACTGAGACTGATCAATTATCAAATAGGCTACAGATTCACAAGACAACACTTCAATGGTTATATCTGGATAAACTGTTAACTCAGGTTAGTCTCCAGAGGGTAACTGAACGCTTTTCGTCTCCCATACGATTAAGATTCTATGAAGAAACGAAAAGCCATTCGCAAGTCTGTGTGATTTTTAATAAAACCATCAATATGTATGACGGATATAATGAAGAAGAATATAACAATGGTGAAATCACTGAAGTCTGCGTTTGACGTGAAGTGAGCGACTACTACCAAACACGGTGATGTTCTTATAGGTGGAGAACTGGATGATTTGGAAAAATGTTGTGAGTGGGGAGCGACAAGACAGGACTGCATTGGACCGATTGGAAAGCTATGAAAGATGTTGATTTCATGGATGATTTATGTCACATGCGATGCGAATTCGATGACATACAGGCGAAAACTAGAAAACTGTTGGAATAGGCTGGCTGCAAAGACCTACCAACTAGCATACACAACAAGCAATAATCACAGCTATCAACTGGAGGAACTGGAAAGAGATCACTTCATTGTCTTATCTGACCAGACGACATCGTTTCAACCGCATGTAACGCTTCGCACGGATGAGGGTGTGAAAATCATCCAAGATCACGAAGAGCGATACAGACCTCATCACCCTAAAGTCAGTCAGGACATCTACTACACTCAGGACAAAAAACAACTTTCGGATTTTCAACACCAATGTAAAGTCAGTCAGCCAGTCATTCAGTGGATTCTGCGTGTGTTCAGTAGCTTGGCTATCGCATCACCATGAGCATTTGCAACAGACTGCCACATCATTTCGTCGCCAACTGCTTCTGCACAATAATGAAAATCAAAAGCTTGACCAGAATAAATCAGCGACTATAATCTCTGTAACGAAAGAACGAAGAACCGATTGCTCAACAAACGTGCAGGAGATAACCAAGATGGAACGGACATATGCTGAGGAAATTGTTGGATGACACATTGGGAAGCGAGGCCCAACGCGTCGATAAAATAGGTCTAAGAGATAACCATTTATAATACATACAAATTTACCGCCACTTTCCTAAATAAAAGCTGGTACATACTAGAATCAAACAACTTCAAGTGCATAAAAGCAACAACTATGATTGTAGGAAGAAAACGACGTTTAAAAAAGGACATCAGTCAAGTGCTATTCACTTCACATTTCAAGAAAAGCTTGATAATCTTCAGCGTTAGTCAGGTCCTCAAACACACGTACTCACAGACACACCATCGATTTATTCTGCACAAACACAGTTTAATCCAAGAATAGTTTCCCACTGATGCTGTTCATGAACACAAATGACAATTACTGTGTATAACACTGTGTGATATATCAAAAATGAAATCGTATCCATAATAGAGTTATACTCTACCATAGTGCCCAAGTTTTATACTAATATAAATTGATGAAAAACTGAAAATCACGACACTACTGTCGAAACTAACAAAAGACAATTACAAACAGTGGTTTTAATTAATTATGTGAATGAATAGATAACCAGCAGTCTGGTACCATACAATTTAATTTCTCTGTCTTTTGTATTTTACACATTAGAATGTGAAAATAAGGAGCACGTGTAACCTTGATCGGAATCACGATAACAGGTGAAAAATCATACGAGAAAAATAAAATTGAATAGTAATAATTTCGATGAAAACAACTCAAACTAAGTCTCATTCTACTCATGAGAAATTTTATTTCTTTCGTAGTGTGATGTAAACCTAGTATGTTCAGAAGCATATATAGTGGGAAATGGAGACTTCTGATTCTGCGATTACACACAATCGTGAGTCTGCAAATGCGATCCAAGGTGGTTCACTCATTCTTTTGTTATTTGAGTATATAGTGCATTGGACAGAAGTAGCTAGGATTGGCTCCTTCTCCAATCTGAAATATGTTCATGTGAAATGAAGGTTTACTTTATGAAGTGAGGGATTGTTGACTTTGGTAACATTTGGAAAGGACAGATTAGTAGAGGTGAACTGTCAGTGACTAAGACTTTTAGGAGATGTGATGCATGGAGAACGTGAAATTTGTCATTTGTGTTCGTGAACAACATCAGTGGGAAGCTATTCTCGGACCAAAATGTGTCAGTGCGTACGTGTGTTTGAGGACTTGATTGACGCTGAAGATAGTCAAGGTTTTCTTGAAATTTGATATGGACAGCACTCAAAATAAGTGTTCCTATTGTGAAAGATTGCATTGAGACCATATGACATCCACTGACTGTACGGAATAAATCTATGTTTTCACTCCATTTTTAGCCTGTGTCACTGATGCAATGTATCTGCCCTCGTCGCGTCACTGTCCACTGTGTAATCCAACCGTCTTCTCAGCGTATGTCCAATTTATCTTGTTTATCTCCTGCACATTTTTGTGCTACACGTTGTTCGTTCGTTCTTTCGTTGCATATTTTATTGTCGCTGATTTATTTTGGCCAGCCGTCTGATCTTCAATATAGAGCGAAGCCGCTGGTGACAAAGTCTCTTGACGGTCATTTGCAAATGCTTATGGTGATGCCCGGGAACTGACTCATATAGCAGAAGCAACTGAATGACTGACTGACTGACTAAACATTGGAGTTGAAATTCAGAAAGTTGTTCTTCGTGCTGATTGTAGCAGATGACCATAGTGATTTTCGAGTGAAGATGGTCTGTCTTGCCTCTCTGGATCCTGGATGGTTTCCACATCCTCATCCGTGCGGCGTGACATATGTGGTTGAAACGATGATGGCTAGTTAGAAAAGAAATTGATGTGATCGCTTTCGAGTTCCTCTCATTGACAAAAGTGATCAGTTCTTGTTGTATTTCTTAGTGAGTCACAGAGACTTCCGAATAATTTCTCGTTTAATCTGAGAATATCAGTCGTATGAGAAATGAAAGCGTTCAGTTTATCTCTTGAGACAAACTTGAGTTCACAGCTCATCCAGACAGATAAGAACACTGAAGTGTTGTCTTAGGAATCTGTAGCCTATTTCATGAGTGACTAGTCTCAGTTCTGCGTATAACGTCTTCATACATTGAACGACAGTATAGATATGATAGTCCATTTCAGTCAGCACATTCTCAATGCACTCTAACTCTTCTTCCATCAAAATACAGAGCCTCATACTACTTGATCAGCTCGAGATAATTTCCTCTCAGTCGTTATGTTCATAAAAGAATAGGCAGCTGAACAAAAGTGTTTCACATTTGCTCTTGAACAGTAATACTTGCATCCGTTCATTGAGATTATTGATTTGTCAGTGAAAAGTGTGAATGATAGCCAACCAACCACTAGAGAACAACTGTCAAGGAACTTAGCCCTAAGTTCCTATTGTAATGAAGACTTAAGCGATTGAACCGATAAACACTATGTATTTCCTTCAACTTTAAATCCAAAACACCAGTATTCCTTGAACGAAATTATATTGTTTGACAATTAAAGTGAAGAAAACTACAAAGTCTGCAAACAAATGTTAAGTACAAATGAAGTTATAAAGTACTTTTATTCGTATTTAAATCCAGTCTTCCTTCAACTTGCAAGCGATCGTTCCATTCGCGCCTTCAATTGCCCGCCAATGGTTGCCAGTTCCAATAAAACAAACGTTCAATGTTCACTTCCATTGACACTCCCCGGCAAAAAAGGGTCCATCCCTTTTTTCCACAGCGGCGGTAACCTTGAACTGAACTGCCAATGCGGGAACCTGGGCCAATCGGGACTAGGCTAAAATTGGAAAAGCAAGACAAAAAAGCCCAACACACAGCAAACATACCACATCACACCGACACGCTCTCCCCGGCGCATGGGGTCTACGCTCTCTGACGATAATACCACCACTGATCTCGTTCACAAAGTATCGATTGCTTCATTCCACTCTAGCCCAATCCTCTCCCCGGCGTATCCAATCGCGTACGCTGACTCTGACTCTACTCGATTCGTTCACAAGTTTAGAAGCGAATTCAGAAGTACTTACAAAAACATTACAAGATGATTCACACAATCCGACAACTATAAAATTAACCGACAATCAGATGAATCGGAACCCACTGAATTACTCAACACAAACATATGTACAATCAATACATCAAATATTGCGGATTCTGCCTTGACGAGCTACCCTTGAAGAACTGTAGGACTTACAGCAGTACGCCTACATTTCTTCTCAGGTTGACGATCCAAGTGGAAGACGTCCGGATACAGACAAAAATAATCAACAGATAGAAGAGGGATGATACCAATTCATTATATACAACATGAACATATGTACAAAATAATACACCAAGTACGATGGACTGCTCTTCGACGTACTACCCTTGAAGAATTGTAGGACTTACAGCAGTACGCCTACAACCCTTCTCAGGTTTACGCCCTTAAGTTGGAAAATCGTCGTTGAGCTCATTTGCTGACCTCCTTCCATCATCTATATCCTCGACTCTGAATGGTAACACGCCCATGACATTGTATCGTGGAAGGTAGATGACTAACAAACATACGACGTATCTGACCAACCAAGCGAATGTACACAGTAATTTGCACCAAAGATAATAACATTCAAATAGTAGTTTGAAACCTGAAATGCCTTTATTCGTGCAAGTCAGTCTAACAGTTACCACCCTGTACACAGTTGGCTTATCGTCACTAAACTGGCCATTGACTTTCGTCCCTTCGAACGGACCGACACTAGCATAATCACTGCATAAGACACGTGGGTTCATGGACGACTCTTTTACTGCATATGACAACACCAACGACGACTGGCTGACACCAGTTGATGAACTTAGCGGTGTATCAGAAGCTGTTGTTGTTAGATCTTTAGGAGGTTGTCTAACCACAGGATTATCACCACTGCTATCTTTTATTATTGGCTCCAGTTCAGTTTTAACATCTGTCGATAGTTGGGCTACACTCGGATCACTTACACTGACGGCCTCACGAGTATCCATATCTGCAGCAACCGCATCTGCCTTTAATTCTACTTTACGTTCAAGTTGTACAGAACCTTTAGTCAACTCAGTAGTAGTAGGCATTCCGCTAATCTCATTATGCTCAGCCACAGACAAATGTGAACTATCGTGACCATTGTCACAAATACCCACTTTACCGCCGTCTGTATGATCGACTTCATCATTTTCACACTCTTTAATAACAGCCGTAGATGACCTGGGTACTTCCTCAAGAATCCATAGAGGTTTTATACCTTTACTCTGACTAGTAATACCTTGTAAACTTGTGGAGTCAGAACTGGACACTGAAACTGTAACCTTCTTCTTAGGCACAAACTGCGGTGTCGTCTGAGCCACTCTTTTCAACAATGGATTACCAGTTACGACTACAGGCTTCTTCACCGCACCATTATCGTCATACGATTCGGAGTCAGAACACCATGACGCTGACTTCACATTTAGCTTACCACTAAACTTGCTCATTGCTTCACAGTCCACCTTTGTATGCACTTCTTGCAAACGAACGAAGCACAACCGTGTTTGCCTTGCAGCTTGTAACTTATCCGTTGGGGACGTCCCACTAAAGCTGTCACAATCATTAGGTTTACTAGAAACCATACAGCTTTCTCGATATCCACTACGCTGAGACCCCTTCGTCATAAATGATTGCATTTTGCTCTCTGATTTCTCTATTCCAGGGGAGGGATGCAGTATACTAGCAAACTTGCTCAAAGCTTGGTTGACACTGTCTTTCACCAGGCTCACAAGGTCATCCAACCTGGGCTCTAAACCTTCCTCCTCTAGACGTGAACAAACCTTTATGAACTTCCTTTGTAGACGGACAGGTAATCTCTTGGCAACAGTCTCAAGCACGGAACTTGAGTTCAATTCATCTACGCAGTTAAAAGACATGAGTGTATTTCTATATACCATCAAATTATCCAAGAACTCTGCAAGTTCCTCTGCATTATCGTTTAACTGGGATCCGTTACCTTTCACTGTCTCGAAAATACTGCGGGATATCATAAATGGCCTCCCAAACCTCTGACGGAGTATCTTCATGGCCTCATCATATCCTTCGTTCGGGGGCATAAACTTACAGCACTGTATGGCTCTTGCAGCTACACCAGTGCAATATCTCAACAAATACATTAACTTCATTTCATCATTCAATACAAAACCACTCAGCATGACCTCAAACTCTTTGATGAACTGTGGGTAGTCGGCTGGGTTTCCATCGAAGTATCGCGGTTCAAACTTAGGCAATCTTAAACCCTTACTGTCACTTAACGGTGAAGCGTGAACATCAAACTTAACATGCTGAGCATCATACATATCATTACAATTAACAGGCAACTCATCGTGACTTACTTTTTTGTCTGCTTCCATTGTGCCATGTCCCTTTCTTGACCCAGGCATTATCCAACGTCACCAAAGAATCCAAATTGCGTTGATAATCCCTGTCCAAAGAGAAGCTGGCTGCAGATCTAGTAAGTACACCCAGACGATTTCCAGAAGGCGCCCACGAAGACTTGGAGAAGAATAAAAACTGTCAAGGAACTTAGCCCTAAGTTCCTATTGTAATGAAGACTTAAGCGATTGAACCGATAAACACTATGTATTTCCTTCAACTTTAAATCCAAAACACCAGTATTCCTTGAACGAAATTATATTGTTTGACAATTAAAGTGAAGAAAACTACAAAGTCTGCAAACAAATGTTAAGTACAAATGAAGTTATAAAGTACTTTTATTCGTATTTAAATCCAGTCTTCCTTCAACTTGCAAGCGATCGTTCCATTCGCGCCTTCAATTGCCCGCCAATGGTTGCCAGTTCCAATAAAACAAACGTTCAATGTTCACTTCCATTGACAACAACTAAATCACTGTGTCATCTCAGTAGCTGGCTAAGTCGAATCTTACTAATCTTCTTTGAAATTAGCAACTGAACCTATAGTTGATGAAGCGGACAAGACTTTCACTTTGTCAGTTTGGTCATGCATCATGCAATTTTCAATTTGTGTGCTAATTACTGAGATATTCAAAAGCTCGAAGGATCCCTTTTTCTCAAACGAATGTACAAATCCTCTTGAACAACCGAAAATTCATTATTCGAAAACTTACCATTCAAGTCAGAGAATGACACGATTACGGGGAAAGCACTTCAACTAGATTCTCACTGAGTCATTTTTTCGATGTGCTCACACACACGTCAGCTGTACCACAAATATTGGCGTAGTGTGAATGAATACTTGATACAAAATATGAAAACGACTCTTCACTTTTCTACTCATGAAATCATGAATTTCACTGCAAGACTACCACTCATTATTCAACAATTCTGTTATAAGAGGAAGTGTGTTCTTTGTTTTATTTTTCTAAAAGTATCCTCTCATCCAAAACTCTCATTGATATTGACATAGATGAAGACAGAGAGAAATTTCTGGTTAGCCGATTGATTACTCTCAATTTTCCCTGCCTCTTCATTACTTAGAGTGTTGTAAAAATTGGATTACAGTTTGTCTGCATGGTGGAAACATTTGCTCACGGAGGCGCATAGTTACATTATATGTATCCTCAAAGTGAACAGCAATCAATAGCACTATTATTGCTGAGTGTATTACATTCATGCGAGGGCTTCTATTGTTAGTTGCTTGATGATTTTTCACAGATTCAAAAATTCAATTGAATTCAAATCTTCAATCTTAGAATTCGAAGTGCACTTTAACTGATATGATAGCTGTCTTGTCATCATATAAGTAATGCGGTTTCAGTATTACACTGACAACAAACTCTATCGGAATTGCTCAATCGTTCATTTGGAACAACAATCATTTTTTTCGCTGTAAAATGTGAAAATATTATTTAGTCACGTCATCTACATATTTGAGTTTTATCTTGGTCATGTTTCTTCACTTTCCGCTTAGCTAATTTAACTTTGATAACGATGGTAAGTTGAAGAATATGTTCATGTTCAACACCTTCCACATTCACTGTTTATCTTTGCAGCACTTGCAGTTTTAGTCGTTGACAGTACATATATCAACCGGAAGCATCTATCGAAAGACGCTCAACTTCGTCATTCTTCTAGTCAATTTGAGATACGAACAAATTTTATACCATCCTAATCTTTTCGAATGATATGAACACTGAGTTATTGTTAGATGTTACCATTGTGAACAATCTACTGAGAATTGCTCCTCATTTTGAGTGGCTTTTATTACTTCGTGTTTTAATAGCAATCTGATAATCTTATATTATTCGTCCTATCTACATCGATGCTTATCGAGGGTGTTCTATTCAAAGAAGTGTTCATGTGGTCACAAGTAGTTATTGTGTCAGCCCCAGTGAAGTATAGTCAGTCTCAGGTTTCTGCAACATTTCACTTGATGTGCAATAAATATTTGTCAATCTGAGTGAAACAGACACTAGCTACACTAGTATTCCGACATTTATTTTCAACTGTACAAACACCAGATTATGAATCTTCGTGTGCAATTGCGTGTGTGAGTTCTAAATGTAATGGACTCGGTGTTTCTGGTGTCTTTCAAGAATTGTGTATCACGTATGCCTTAAATGAGTGCATGGTATTTTGTCATATATTTTGAAAGAAATCGTCTAAAATCTGCTCTCAGGTGACTTTAGGAGAATGGAATGGTAACAACAAGCTGAGTGACACAGATTGCAGTAATGTTGCACAGACGATGAATGCAAATGCCAGCACTGGTCTCACTATTATGCCTGAATACCATCAAATGCATGGACACTATCCAAGTATCCAAGTAACCAGTTGGCTGTTTGAATTTACGACCGCCTTCAACTGATTATGTCTGAAATATATGTTCGATTTTCCCTTGATGCGACCAGCTTATTGTTTTCCTTCTCTTCGCACTTCTCCTCTGTTTACTAGATTCCCTTCACTATCTTTCAGTGGTTTTATCTGAGTTAATGTATTCCTAGATGGAGACCTGGTTATCTGATAGAGTGTTCTGAGGTCTCTCATACCTGCAGTCTGTTCTGCTTCACTTTCCAGTCTACCGAAGAATTATCTCGCATATTTCTTATCTCTCCTGTTCACTTCACGATTCTGTGTTACACACCAAACTCAGCTTCTCTTCTTGTTAACCATCTTCAAACTAGTTCATCTTCTGTTTCACCTTCGCTGTATTCAACATTATCCTCCGGGTGTCTGAAGAAGGCCAATGACTGCCTTGTCTCTCCTTCATTCCTAAGAATTATTTGCACCTTTCCCGCAGTAATACTATCATGGATTTCATGTGTTTTTTTCACAGTTTTCCACGATGATGCTATATAATCTCTGTGGCTCTAGTCTAATTGCATTAATGTAGGTGCAATTTTGGCTTCCTGAGTGTTCAACTTGTACTACAGTGCATCTCTAGCTGCTTTCAAGCCTTCCAATTCCAGCGTGAAGTTTCTTTACGATGGATAATCTTCTGTAAACAAATATGTTTCTCTTCCCGAGTTACAAATTGCAAATCATGTGAATAAACGTCAATTCATCAAATGTACAATGATACTTCTGATCGGTTCTCTCCAGTCCCCTGTAAATCAGCATGCAATCAGGCATTGGTCTCCATTATTGTCTCCCGCCAAGTGTCGGTCAATATCTGCGAAACATTCACTACCTCCTATTAAATAGAAGATGGTGCAATGGATAGAAACAGATCAGGCAGGTTTGTCTCCAGGACACCCTTCTAGTCACAATTGTGATTCTGCATACCATGCCTGCTGAATCCACTCCTCACTGAAATACAATGGATTCTTGGTGATCTCAACTAAACAGAACACCAATACACACAACCCCATTTTTCTCATAAACAAATCCAATTTCTCATGGACACGTTTGGTCGACTTTAGAGTAGAACGTAGAGATTGGTTTCTTGCGTTCAGACTGCCACTAATAATCACTATGGAATTCACATCCACATACTCACCAATGAAATCATCCACATAAGAGTCCACTAAATTCTAATAGGTTAAGTGACACCGATTCCATTGGACAAACTAGATGACCTCAACAGACTGTCTCTTCACAGTCTTCTTGAGAGGTTTAAATACATGCTTCTTGACTATGCGGTATTGTCTCTCCGCTTAGCTCATTTAACTTTAATAAAGATGGTAAGTTGTACGGTATTTTCATGTTCAACACTTTCCAGATTGACTATCTACTTCTTACAGCACTTGCGTTTTCAGTCGTTGACAGTACATATGTAAACCGGAACCATCTATCGAAAGAATTTCATCATGAACTTCATCATTTTTCTGGTCAAGGTGAGATATGATTTATTTTTACAAAGTGATTCTGGCATCTGATATGTTACATTATCTTTGACACTGCAGTTAGTGGTTGATTGTGCGACAAGTGTTCTATAGGGTGATTCCCACTTCAGTAGATGAATGTGTATATCAATGTTTGTATGTTGTTGTGTTTATGTGTATTTCTGAGCAATGATTATCATAGATGGTGATAATGATGACGATGCAATCACGTAGCACGTGGTGTAGTTTCGCATGTGACGTGAAATGCCTGTACGAGATGTCTAACTATGTAATCTCAGCCACATGTCGACTACAATAATCAGTTGAAATTTACAAAGGCAACTTGAATGTTTCTTTCACATTCTCAGGGTTATTAGCGTGTCTAACGTTGAATTAGATGTCAATCCAGTAAATAACTTCATCGACAATTGCGCATTTCACAATGCTACCTGATTCTAGCCACATGTTTGATTTCTCTCTTCTTTGCAGATGTACACAACAAACATGTTGGCGAACAGACTCTGAACGTTGGCAAGAGAGAACATATTTCGACATGGAAATTGTGGAGAACTATGATGTGCATGTTATTAGGCACATTTTGTGAAGATTTTCAGGCCCGTTCGGCATGATTCTAACTGACTGTTGTCATTTTTCACACATTTCAATAAATGTTTGGTTGAATATTTTCATTTGTACTGATTTCTGTATGCATTTTTATCGGAAACATGACTGTTGTTACGTGTCTTGACACTCTAATCCAAAAAGTGTCGACGTGTTTTGGGTGTCGCAAATTATAAGGGGCTTTGATGAATTAGTTAGACGTGAAGTAGATTGTGTCACAGTGTGTTAGACCACTCATAGATAAAAAGAGAAGGTACAGCTAACAAAAGTGTCCCATTTGCCTGACTAGAGTAAACAATGTTATGATTTAAGACAGCAGAAGCATGTAAGTCGCATTGATCTGCTGATAAGCAAATTGTTTGTGGTCATTGACACCTTTCAAAGACGGCCTTAAGGTCGAGTAAAAGTAATTACTCCATGGATTTCAGAAAGGGACGATAAATTCATTAGGCCTAAACCTAGCATTATTACCAGAACATAATTTAGCTACAAAGATAACTTCAACGTCTTTCTATGCTCCAAGTGCAATACTACTGAAAGAGAAGGCTCTGAAAATGTTTGTAAGCGAGTAATAAAGAACGTCAGCGCGTCTTCTAAGGACAACAGCAGATACACCATCAGGCTCTACGCTTTGACAAATTATCAGACATTGCAGACAATTGAGAACGTCGAGTTTTCAAACCATGAAAGTGACTAGCCTTGTGGTTCGTAACATTAGAAATGAAATTGTCATTAGGCCAGCGTATGAAAGGTTTGATAAGAGAATCTTCATCAACACTGAGAACAATAATACTTTGCTTACCACCATCAGCAATTCGATTGAAAACGTTTCAACATTTTTGAGTGAGTTTTACAAGACAATATTCGTCGGTTAAAAATATTATGTAGTTCTTGGGATTCAGATTTCACCAGGGTGTTGACCCTGTCTGGAGAATATCAATATAACTGATCTTTTACTCTACTTAGCCTTTTGAGATGAGGCGAGGAGAAACGGTTAAGTCTTTTGAATAGTGTATGTTTCAGGCAACTCACGTCTAAGCAGAATTGAACATAAGCCATCATAATAGTTATTGCATTTTAAAGCATTTGCACAGTTAATAGTATGCAGTCGGTGACTGCCAACTGTCTCTAAGGCATTGTAAATTGTCTCGTGATTAGAATCTCTGTTTCGTTTTCTCGGAAAGGCAAGAAAAGACACTAGTACACAACTTACTATTAATTTCAGAGAATACTCAGACAATGCAATGATCAAAATTCACTCCTGGGTCATACTCGCGTGCCTAATATATTGCAGCATAATTAGTGAGCACTGAATCGAATGTTTTGTCGAGTCGAGTAGCAAAGTTGGCAGTGCTTACATGAAATGGTTTTCAAGGAAGGGACAGTCGCAGTAATCGTGGTCACCAGTGACTATTGAAAGAAAGCTCCCAAGATAGGTAGCTGGAGAAACGGTCAGTTCATCTGCAAAATTTGACAGATCTGAGAGGAAACAGACAGGATTCACGTAAATGTTTGAGACGAAACCTTGTTTATTATTTCAATAATTTATGGGATGACATTTGTCTGTAATGCTGTTCGTAAGCTCAGAAGAGACTGTGAGATAATGCTTAAAACTGACCACTAGGAATTAATAAACGTTGTAACAACAATGCCACATTTATTTTTCGAATAAACTGCGATCCGGTATGAATAATGTGAATGCCTTTGGTGAAACAAGAATTCTATCGTAAAGCTCGTGAAGCCGAAACTCTCGTGGCATGATTGTAGCACCTTTGCGATGAGTACAAATAGATAAGAGAGATCGGATATGTCAGTTAGTTGGGTAGAGAACAGCGAGATTTACTAATGATGACAAAAACAGTGGTACAATGTGTATAGTGCAGTGATCGTCTCAATGCACGTCGACATCCACCGTGATTCTAGCCTCTTGAGAAAACAGAAAGTCAGTTGACCTAAATATTTTTGAAATTTACCAGAGAGAACGGCGTGATATGACGTCTTGCTTCGGTATATCAATACAAATAAAGCATGATAAATGCCATTCGATACATAGATGTGTGTATGTCTAAGATAGATGTAGTTAACCAACTCAAAGAAGCATTTTCGTTGCCTATCTATCCTTTGTTACTGTTTGACTGGTTTTAAAAGGTATATTTCTTGCCACTTTATGTGCCACTCGAATGGTTAATATCATCAAACGAATGACATTCTCGCTCTACACATTCTATAAGAAATTCAAAGTAAAAATGTGGTTTCGTAAATCGATTTGTGCTGCTCTCAATCACTGTTACTCGACCCATGTTGAGAAACATGGGGTCAGAAGAAGACTACTTACAGCACCTTTCACTTAAGATAACTCTTTAACGGCTTCTTTGCTTGCATGTATTGCATCTAATTGGATTTTGGACTGGAGAAAATCAGGCCATAATTGTGAGGGCTCTGTAAGGGAGATATTGTCTCTTTTAGTTCCTAGAGGAACAAAGGGCTTCATCCGCACGTCCCCATTGCATTCTGTTCTCCGAGACCATTTCCACCCCACTGCACGTTTGCTCACATGCTTTCAACTCTTCTTCGCATGACCTCCTCCATGTCACCCTCACATTGAAGACTATCTCGTCGCGTGTAATGTCACCTGTTTAATTCTCAGAGTATGGAAAATCCACCTCCATTGCATTCTGCATATTCGTTGCACAGTTGGTTCCTGGTTCGTTCGCTAACAGAGATCCCTGTTGCTGATCTATTCTGACCGGTCATCTTATATTGAGCATTGAGTGAAGACAGCTGTAGATAAATGTCAGTAGTTTGTTCAAAATTATTGCTCATCTCACCGTTGAATGTTTCGATCAGGATGTGGATTTAGATGGAAGGAAGGTATGCTGACTACCTAAACAATACGGTCTATTGATACTGCTGACATCACTTTCGCAACAATAATCGATTTTCGTCATCAAAATCTGAATACAAAACCGAAGGACTACAACCACCTAACAGAGCAGCACAGAGAATAATGAAATCAACTGAGTTACAACAACCTCTAATAACCCGTCCCGATCAAGGAACTGGCGTAGTCCGATTACCCACAACTTGTTTAAAATAACTAATACTGAGATGTACAATTTATGTACAATTCACCTTCAACGGTGTTATTTGGAGACAGCAAGATGGGATCACAATGGGATCACCATTGACCCCATTTATAGCAGACTGCTCTATGGCAAACCCCAAGAATGGACCACTCAAATCAACCATTGAGAATTTCCAATTGTGTATTAGATATGTGGACGACATGCTTTCAGCCAGACTGCATTGTATTTTGCTACGTCTGCTGAGTGCAAATGACTTCTACACAAAAAGATAAGGGAGATCGCCTGAGTAGCAAAGCTTAAGTAAGAATTGTCTTTCGATCGTAAATACGGAAATTGAAGTGGCTATTTCAGATAGACACTCAACTGCATATTCCAGAATTACACTATGCACAACATTAACTCTTCGTTTTTATTGTTGCAAAACGCCTGCACTCTGACTCGTGGATACGACGTCTCTTTTGTGATATTTTGCATATTTATGATAGACAACGGCTGTCACATATTCATCAAGGCCACTCATTTCGACTATTTGTTAATGGTTACAAAGTACAATTTCCGAACAATGAACTGATCTTTCAGTGAAAAATAAACAATACTGCTATCATGAGTGTTACCTTGATTGTGTATCAATATCTCTCAGACAAATGTGCACTCCTCATGTGATTTCCTTCTGTCTTTCGATACCATTTTCACAGCTATTTCTCTGCATTATGATGATTAGACAGTAAGGATGTATGCTATATTTGTATTCCATGAACTTTGTGTTGAATCTCCACAATATACACTCAGCCGATATTCAGGAAGCATCCTACAACCTTGAAAGAGTTCAGATAATCTATGCTACGAAATCTATCAGTCCACTTGAAATCAGGTTCAAATCGCTGCTATTATCACATAATAAAATAAAATCTCTCAAAGACTGTGCATTTGTTGAACTCATTAAACGCCAGATCCACTACTACAGTCTGATGTTTGTATTTCCTGGCATTGCTCAAATTGGCTCTGTCTATTCTTCCGCACTGTCGGTAGCCATTTTGTCTCTAACACGTGGCTACTATTTCACATGCCACTGCATTCATTGGCTTTCTTTGGAAGTGTACGTGTCATCCAACTGATATTCACCACTTTTACCAGGCTGTGTCATGCGTCCATATATTTGGTGTTCTTCTTGCATTCAATGGAGAGATGGCTTTGATTTCCTCATAGCAATTTGGTTGTTTTCGTAGCGTTGCTTCGCTAGCTCCTGCTTTCGCAGCCTTGAAACAGGCTAGGAAATCTGACGAAATATATATCAGTCAGTATCGATGCAGACTGAGTTGACTTCGTTTTGTATTGAAATATATGGCATAATCTGTTGTATATTCGCCATTGAGATGAGAGTTGTTTGTGCGCGAGCACATTGCATATTCTCGTATGAAAACATTTAGCCATCGAGATCATCCTGAAAATTTTAACATAATCTGGTTGATGACGTGCAAGAACATTTCAATTTTACATTGATGAAAGTCAACAGAATACAGGATGTGTTGTGATTTTGTAGAATATTCAAGTAGTTATTTTGGTGCTTTCATTGTAATGTTACATGAGACTGCCTCCAAAATCAAAACTTTCAGTTCATGAATGTCAGAGTGTAGTGAATATACACACAATTCACAGTTTACTGAGATCCCAGTATATATATTCAAATGATTGTCAGCAACATTTCTCCATCTCACTATGGTCTTTTGCGTAATCGCCCAGTAGCTTCCATTTCCGCCTCACACAGTCCTTTTCATGTCACTCTCAAACGACCAACTCGTAAATCAATTTCTATTTCTACATGAGAGTACGCGTGTGTGCATATATTCATCTGGGTTCTTGGTCAGAAATGGAAAACATGATAAACTAGAAACCGGAATTCAACTTCTTTATCCAGATTCAACTTATTGAAAGTATGGTGGCAAAACTTAGTCTCGAGTGAAAAAATGCTTGAAGCTTAGTCATTCAGAGCACCACTTTGGAGAAGTTGCTGTGTTCAATAGTCATTTTGAAGCCGCTTAACCTTGTTTTACGGAACAAAATATATTTTCGTTTTTCAACCAGTTATGTTGACATAATTTTCGCAGATTTCTCTACCAGAACTAGAAAGCCAACTAACTGTTTAAATATTGCGCTCTGTTGGAACGTAACTAACTACGTGCAAGTCGCGATAACCAAAATAAATGGTTGAAACATGTTCCAGTCACTGCCAGTTAGCTGCACTATGTTCAATGAGATACCGACTGACACTGACACATGACATTCATGGGCCATTTCAATGACTTTTGTGAAACACTATTTATGACGTAAGCTGTCGTTCTACTGTGTGTGCGGCTTTGTGAACATCTCATTGTGAAAGAAGACTATCTATTCAGCATCAAACTTCACAGCATTCGACTTGAAATACTCAATTTAATAACACAAATGCATGTCAATTTCTTCAGAAAAGTCATTTGAAGGATTGTATAATTTTTTACTGATATGTGACAAGAATACACCTTGCCAAGTAATGGTTATCAACTCATTTTTATCTACCCTTAGTTATCGTTATTTTCTTGTCAAAATTCACACTATTTATCAATAATTGTTAATGCGAATGTTCTCTCATTTTCCTACTCTGTCGCTACAGCCTAATGATAACTATTTTTCGCGAACAAAATTTAACTCACTTATTGCATGAATATTCTATTTCATCTGTGGTAACAGATTTAACAAAAACAACAATAAAAAGTGCCCACAAAGAACGGTTTGATTGGCATGTGGTCATGGGAAGTATTTCCCTGATTTTATCAAACTGTTCAAACGCCACAGACGTGTGCATCTAGGGCACTGCATTTCAACAAATAATTTTCCTCCAATAATCCTGAGAAAGCTTGATTTTTGTCGTGATATACCTGGGTTCTGCCTAAAGTTTTTCCCAACATGTCAGCTCTCTAGTTTGACTTACACAAAAATGTGACCATAATAGCATGTTTTCAAATCATACACCTTCACACCGTATAATCTGGGAATCATATTCTCTTCTCACCATAATCACTTATTAAATATGAGAGGCAAGTGAAATATAAATGAAACGTTTTTGAAAATAACGAGAAGGCAATTAACAACCTCTCTGTACAATTTACAGTTTAACTGAGGCCAGGAGATGCTGACGACCGGGTGCTTATAGTGCCGCACAATATTTTCACACTGTCCACATTACCTCACTGGTACAAGAAGTTTACTGTTTCGGAAGACAAGAATGAATAGCAGCATTCACCAATGTGTAGCGTCTAACCATGGGATTTAAGTGAAAAATTTTAGATTTGACTAGAAGAGTGACATAGGAAACAATGTAAGAATTTGCAAACAGCTGATCACTGTGACAGTCGTTTGACGGTACTCCCTGCTGAACAATTGGGTCTCGAAGTCTTATGTGGTGCTGAAACATTCTGCCTGATATATTCCTGGCTACTTCGGGTCTTCACAAGATTAAGCCACACAACAGGAATAATATGGGAACGCTGAGAAGACCGAGTTGAAACTTCATGAAAGTGAAATTATCTTGAAAACGAAGAAAGATACCATGAGGGTTTGAAGAATATCAGTGGGAGATATAACAAATACGATGAGTATGCATATTTAATAATAATATAATAAAATATATATTTATTTCTACCTGTGTAGGACACAAGTGTTGTAAAGGCATGGATAAGAATTATTCAAATTACATAAATTTGGTTTATGGCGAAATTACATGGATGCCATACTTTTGACTTTATTTTGTGGGAACAACCTGCTAACGAGTCATTAGTGGAGCACATCAGGAAATATACAGTCCATTTATGCTAACTTTGATATTATGTATGAACTAGTATTAGTGTCCTGTGTAGAAACGTTTATCATGTGCTTTCTAAAATTTTAACATTTGTAGGTTGTTGTAACTTATACGTTTAATGAAATGAAAATATCAATGTAGGGTGAAAAAGAGGGTGTAGGGGACAGACGCTGGAGTGCATTGTCAACTTTGAGCAGTCTGATGACTGAGGAGACGAACACTATAAGTGTGTTTGCGTCACGCATATTAGCTAGTAGTCTATTGAAAATGAGTGAAAACTTATTTAAGAAGAAGATGTGATACTCATTGAAAATTCTGCCCTTGCGTCCCATACTGCAGAGATATACTCGCACAAATTTAATGAGACACATTTTATTTATCATGGAGTGAAGTGAACTGTTCACTTAAATCCTATAACCAATCAAATCCTTACAAACGAACACTTGAATAAGATATTGATTATTTTTTTAATTTTCATTTTGCAGAGTTTATGTCAGACCTCACAGACTGAGTAACAAGCATCCCACTTGCCCACAGCATTCATTTATTCAATTTTTCTCATGACTGAATGAATGCCTTCAATGTCTAATCTAAGAATGCAACGTACGAATGGTAGGCGACTGCTATGTGACTGAATGCAACCTAGTTATCACTGCATGACGGTGCAATTACCAAATGCATCAGCACACCACAGAGACAGTTGAGATATCAATTCTAAGTACATGACAAATATTAGCGACCTCACACCACCAGTTGTCAGAAGGAACTTTAGAATGCGATTGACTTTTCTGATTTTTCAATCAAAACTCACCAACAGCCACTGGAGGAAAATTCAAATGTTGTTTCATAACTTTTGAATTGATATTTTGTTTTTGATAAACATTCATATTTAGTGAAGCATGTAGCTCTTTATCATTAATAATAGTTATAATTAATTATTTGCATGACTTTTCAACAGGAAAAATATTCCTCATTGGAGTTTTCTATATTTTATAGACTTTATGAGAATCTAATGCTCATAATCCATACACGTTTGCTGCATCTGCTCCTGTCGTTTCACAATTAACAAGTCCAGCACTATATATAAAATGGAAGAGTAGAAAATATCGATTTTTCCTAATACGTTTTCTTCGGAGATCATGTTACGGAATATCAGTAAAAGTATTTAAATGTTCTAATTCTCAGGTATCTAATGATGTTCACCTTGCTATGGTTCCCGAAACTTGAATTTCAACGCCTGTGTAATGTCTCAACACGTCAGTTGTATAGGGTGAACACTCTGTATTGGGATGGGCTATCCACCAGTTATACCAGTTGGTTGACGCATGCCTACTCGCCTACCTGAGTTGATATGAAAATAAACGTTGGGAGTGGAAGATACTTTGAAACCAGATTGTCAAAGGGGGCACCGTCAAACAACTGTCAAGTTGAAATGGCAATTAAAAGTGTTTCACCAAAATGTATACACGACTGCAATAATGTTTGATCCATTCTGAGTGAGCTCAATATATATATGTATATATGCTACCAAAATAAGGCCACCTAGTTTTACAGGAAAACCAGTTTCAGCGACCTTGTGAACTTTGTACTTATGCATAAGCAGATCGCGTCATTCCTCTTGCAATAAAACAATAAGTAATTCTCATACATTTAATTCCCTTGATAAACTTCGGTAGAAAAAGATCAGATTTTGAGTATAACTTGATATCATTCTATTTCAGCTGAAAACAACCTGAAAATAAAATGGTTATAAATAATGACATTTCCTACTGCAGTATTTGGAAGTTAATAGAGAAAACATTATGATATGAACACATCTGGAATGAAAGTATTACAATTTGTAGTTTAATTCGCCACCACTTTATAGGCTTTCAAACTATGAAAAAGAAAGTTCATGGAGTGAGAAAAGACAGAAGACAGAAAGAGTTAATAAACAGTGTTAGCTTGTACGTCAATGTAAGCCACAGTTCATCAAAGTGAAAACCGACTCAGTGAGCTGAGCTCATAATTGTGTAAGAATAATCGCTGTTATCAAAGTAATACGTTACCAAGAGAGTGAGAGACTGACTACACTTTCTTTATGTGTGTATAAGTGTTGTCTGAAACACCTGATAGCAATTGTTTCAGCAAATCGTAGTACCTTCGCTGTCCTTTGTATGTTAAATATTTAAAGGGTTTTGGAAATCTCGACAAAATGACTCTTATCCACAATGTGTCTGTTAATTGCACTTTGTAAATATCTCTTTAAGTTAAAGCGTTGCTTTCTTGAACTATGCTACGAAATCGGATACAAGCTCATCTTTCTGTCATCTCAATATACTTGCTGTCGCAGATGTACTTAAATTTACTAATGTAGTTGGAGGTAACTTCCTAAAGGTACTAATCATATGTCGATTGGATTATATAGCATGTAGTTCTATATAGCATCACCAGCTTAGCTGCAAGGAAGTATAATTCGATTGTTCCTTTCACCCTCTGGTAATCTTATGTGATGGTGATTCTCCTTTAAATGAGAGACGAATGAACACTTTCTCCCTTTCAACTGTTGGATACTTTCATTTCTCGTTCTTTTCGTTTCCTCTCATATTTTCAAAGCATATGAATCAATAGTGAATGAAACTAAAAATGCTAATGCTCATATTCCGAGTGAGTTCAAATAGTGAAGTATGAAATGTCATTATTTATAACCACTGATTTTCAGGTTTTTTGAAGCTGGTGACAACTTGTGAAATAGAATGATATCATTTTACTCTGAAAATGTGGTCCTCATTACTCTATCGAAAGAATTATTTTCATCCAACTTTTTTCAAACATAACAGTTTTAAAGAATACAATTCTTCACCTTTGTTCACAGACAACAGCAGATCTATGTCAAGGACGACCCATGATCCGATCGAACAGCGCACAAATGTCTAGACTGAGAATATGGCCATTAGAGTAATCAATATTGAACAGAAAGTAGAGTATCAACAAGGCATGTGTGAAGGATGATAATTGCTACTAATCAAATAGAACAGCTATGCTATGGTTTGAGCGAGATAAATTTCAGTAGCACACGATAGTTATGGTTATGGAGTAACGACCTAATAAACTCATTATAAAAGCTCCGTACTACTTACTAATGATAAGTAGTTCAACGTTGAATAGAAAACACATTAAAAGCAAAGTGAAGCAGATAAGAAAAAACATTTCTAACATCAGTGTGAATTTAGGTAGAAGAAATATTTGACTACGCACTCTTCAAAACAATTCACGACATTTGTGAGTTGAAAAGAGATGTGGAAGTACTTAGTGTCGATGGCTGATGAAACATTTCCACGACATTGTGTCAGGTAGCTGAAGACAGCATTGCTTGTGTTGAACTAAGTAAACAAATTTGACAAGAGATGCAATACAGGCTATTCTTCGCATGTGTATATATTTATTCACCTACTCCCGTTGAGCAAGGTAGATAGGCCGTTTCATAATAGCCATTCCGAAACGTGTGAGAGAAATCTGTCCAGCGTTGCTACAATGACGCAGCACTTGTTCGATCAGAAGCACAATAATATAACATCAGATCAGCACCTATCACATCATCTAAGTGACTCATCATTCAGAGTCACGTACTAAGTGTACAGAGATCTACCAATAACAGTATAGTTGTATGACTTCAGAATGGATCACTTGGGTCCAAATGGCTAGAGAAACAAAACAAATTACCAGGAGTCACTAATCAGACAGTGGTGACAAATGAGGAGTCCCTGTGATTTGTTGAGTGACAAATATTTGGCCATTTTGAACATGACACTCTAGGCTCCTATGCATTAACACTACTAACATATTTGTTCATGTATATATACACATATATATCTCCGTGAGTATTCGAGGTCCTTATGTCTAGCCGACTCTATTTTAAAATATCAGCACACTAATCAGCATTCATTCCCCAGTGAAATGCGAAGGTGCCACCAGCACAACTGATAGAGTATATTGTTTATTCAAATACTACTTTATTTGTGGGTGTTTTCAATATGATTTCTGGATGTGAGTTAAAAACGATCTGAAAGTTTGTTTCATATGGACAGACACATTAAACATTGAAAAATGTGTGTAGTTAGCTATCCTACGTTCCTTACTCAAAATCCACATCTTAATTAATGGAACTGACAAAGAGATGAACATCAATTTCAGTGGTTATTTGCATTATTGCACCTTCATCCACAGCTGTGTTCACTGAATACATACGATCAGATGTTCGGCAAGAAATGATCAGCAATAGGGCTCCTTGGGAGTAAACGGTACAGGAACCGATTAGGCAAAGAATATGCAGGAAGAAACTGAGGTGGATTGGCCAGAATCTGAGATACCCAACAAGTGGCATCACATGCCAGGCCATGGGTCGAGTGGACACCGAATAGGAAGCGGCAAGTTGGTCTTCGGTGATCTTAGGAAGTCATGTGAATTGGAGGCTGAAGCATCTGGGCAGGCGAGGAGCCAGGTGCAAACGTTGGCACAGTACCCCAAGAATTGGAGACGTGTGGCTGAAGCACTAAGTTCGTGTAGGAACTAAAGAAAAAAATAATGATAACTTCTTATTTACAGAGCTCTCCTTAATTTAGCCTGATATCTAAAGTCTACCTAAAGAAGCGGGAAAGTTGGTTTCCAAACCACAGTTATCTTAGATATGCATACATCTACGTATCGAATCTAATTTATCGTGTTTATTGGTATTTGTCCACCAAAGTAAGACGTCAAATCGCACTGTGCCCTGTGGAAAAGTGTATGAGGTCAATTGACTTTCAGTTTTCTAATAAGGATAGAAAACAGCATCACGGTGAATGTCGACATGCTCTGAGATGAACGCTGCACCGTACACATTGCAATAATTCTTTGTTTAGTAAACTTCGCCGTTCTCTACCGAACAAATGGACATATTTGCGATCTCTCTTATCCGTTTGTATTCATGACAAAAGTGTCACAATAATGCCGCAAGAATTTTGGCTTCACGAGCTTTATGATAGAAGTCTTCTTTCACCAAATGCATTCACATTGTTCACACAGGATCGCATTTGATCGAAAAATGAATGTGTCATTACTGTTGCAACTTTTATTCACTCTAAGTGTTCATTTTCATGCATTACCTCACAGTCTCTGGTGAATTTATGGACTGCATTACAGACAAATTTCATCCCAGACACTAATGAAAGAATTAAACACATTTTCGTCTCAAACACTCAAGTTGATCCTGGCTCTTTCTTCTCAGATCTATCAAACTTTGCAGATAAACTTACCGTTTCACCAGATACCTTTTTTTAGAGCATTCTTTTAGTCGTCAATGGTGATCACGATTCCTGCGACGGTCCGTTCCTTCAAAAAAACGGTTCATGTAAGCATTGTAAACGTTGCTACTCGACCCGATAAAACACTTGATTCAGTGCACACTAATTATCCTCGAATATTTGAAGCACGCGAATGTGCCTCATTAATGAATACTAATCATTGCAATATCCGAGTTTTCTCTGAAATATATGGTGAGTTGTAGAAAAGTATCCTTTCTTGCTTTTTTCAAGAAGTCGCAAGAGAGATGCTACTCACAGGACACTTCACGAAGCTTGACATGCATGTTGTTGTAAACTAACCGGAAACATTTAACTGTACGTATACTGGATGATGGAGTCACTAATAAGGTGGCTTATCTTGAATTCTGCTTCGACGTGTGTTGCCTGAAGTCTGCACAATTTGAAAGAGTTAACCGTTCCACCTCCTATATCTCAAAATGCTAAGTAGAGCCGAAGAGCTGTTGTACAAGTCTCAAGACGGATATGGTTCAGGTAGGACAACATCTTGATCAAATCTAAAATACAGTGACTGGACACTATTTACAACCAAGGACTGTTGTCATGCCAAACTCTCAATAATATGTTGAAAATTTCTGAATGCAATTGCCGGTAATGCTTAGCAGAGTACTTTTGTTCTCAGTGTTGATTTGAATACTCTAAAGCAATCATTTATAACACATTTAGGCTAAGAGTATTGTTTTTAATTAGATCTCATCAGGCTTCACTCTAATATTCATAACTTTACAAATAGAAATTCAATTATAAACCAATCACTGAGTTTTGAGTCTATGAAACCAACCAGTACGAATACTCCACGTCTTAACGGACTGCCTAGAGTGCACAAACGAAGTCCTCCTCTTCACCCTGTTTCACATTTGTATAACTCTCAATTTGAAAGAACAGCGAAGAGCTTAGTAAAGGTTCTAGAACCCTAGCACAGATCAGTCGTGTGACACAAAATTAGTGCTGTCTTCGACTTTATTTCTAAAATATTCGAGACTAATGTGAAGGATAAATGCATGTTACCTATGGATGTATCATCACTATTCATGAATGTACCACATATGAAAACAGTAGATTAGGTATGTCAAAAAATCACCAAAGTCGATTGGACTTACGAATTCCGTTGTGAAGCTTGAAAGAATAACTCCTGAAATGCACAATGAATGTTCACTTTGTCTTCAGTAATGCATACTACCGACTAATAGATAGAATAGCTATGGGTTCACCATTGGGTCTCATATTATCTGACTTCTTCCTCGAGAAAATTTTAAAAACAGGAAATTGAAAGACATCATCAAGGAGTTTGATTTGCATTACCAATTTGTCGATGATACATTTATCTTAGCTGATGGGTATGGGAACACTGTCGAAATGTTGATGAAATTCAACAACGTCCACCGTCGCTTACATTTACTTGTGAAGAGGAGCAGGATAGTGAACTATATTTTCAGGATGTCCTTCTAAGTGGGCAAGATGATGAGTAACTTGGGAGAAGCTTGTACAGAAAAACCGCATTCACAGGATCATTCACACAATTCTTGAGTTAAGTGCCTATTAAATATAAAAGAAATGTTGAATGTATTGCGGGCGGAGCAAGAAAGATATGTACGTATGACCTCTAACAAAAGGAATTGGAATATATTCACGATTCCTTGACGTAGATGGGCTATCCAAGTAGTTTCATAAAGAAGCACATGACAACATCAGAGAGAAAAGCTGAGACTACGACTGCACGTAAAAACCTCCACTTATTAAGTTACAAAATAGTGGTGACTTATCATGTGAGATTTTATTCCAGAGACTTTTCAGGAGTATACGAAGAACGTTTAACACAGCATACTCGTGTTTGTCATTCTCTAGCCGACAAGTGACTGGGATGCAAATGAAGAATAAGCTAAATAGTTTTGCCACATCTATGTGCATTTATCCATTCAACTGCACATGTGTTGACAGTTATGTTGGGTATACTACCAGACAGCTCAGCCAACGTGTTAGAGAACATCTGCCACCGTGGTTTGGTGAAGGACAGACAAAAACAATCAGTAGCGTCATTTTGTAACCTTTAGTTATACCAGTGATAACTTAGTGGAGAAAACAAGAGCTTTTAGAGAAATTCATCATATCCCACCAAATCTCTGCAATAGACTTCGTATTCGTCTACTGTACACAACTGGGGCGATAGGCATTCGAAATATTTAACCTAAACCATGCATCCAAAGAAGCTTTTACAAATCTTCAACTCCTCTCTTACCATCCTCTTGTCATATCACGCCTTGATATAACTACAATACTTTGACATTGTGGTAGAGTATAACTTCCTTATAGATAAGATTTTATTTTGAAAAATCACAAATGCATACAAAACAAGCAATAAAGGTTAATACAGCAGGATTTAATGGATTCATCAAATTTTGGTAGATCTCGTCAGCTGAATACTCTACATACATGGATACGCATGCATTTGAAATTGCATTGGGAGATATAGGAATGATAAGTAAACAAACTACATTGAATTAGTCATGCAGAAAGACAAGTGCGAATGTTTTCCAGGTCATGTTCAAATAGATAAGGGGAGAGAGAGTATGGGAGATCAAAATTAAGATAAATTGCATTACGCTTCAATTTCACCACTTAGATAAACAATTAGACAGTTGAGAATATAACAAGAATTGCAAACAGAGTAATATCAATAGTAATAGTAATAATAACAATAATAATAATAGTGTTGAAGTGAGTTAAGATAATCCTACTGATAAAGGATAGTTTTAAATTAATCATGAATAATAATAATGATAATAATAATACTAAAAATAATAATAAGAGGTAGAATTATAAGTTACTGGTTGTTACTGGTTGACTAATGTTAAAAATTATCACTTGCCACAAAACGTGCCACTCGAGTGTTCGATATGATCAAGCAATGTGATCCTCGTGCATCTCATACGAAATATACAGTAGAAAATGTGGTTTCATAAATCGATTTGTTATTTAAATATTGGTTTGTAGGGATTTGATTGATTGTTTTCAGGATTTCATCATGAGCTGACAGTGGCAAGAGAACCATTGGAAACCAAACTAGGACGATACAGCTGTCTATTACGCTCATGTTTTCCAGTGTTTCTCCAACCAATGTCAGGTCATGATGAAATCCTGAAACCTATCAATGAGATTCTCACTGACGACTGGCTCTATTCACGTAGGTAGTAACCTGAGGTTCTAGTGGGAAGTCGTGACCAGTAGGGTGCAGCAGGTCGGGTGTGAGGACAAGTACTCGCCAAAGACATTGACTAGATGTTGCCTTATATCGTGAATTGGCAGAATTTAGAATTCATGGGCTAGTGGTTCGGGTCCCAGTGGCTTAATGGTTTACGAGCTTGCCTTGAAACTAGAAGGTCCTGGGTTCGAGCCTCGATGGGTGCGTACTGATGAAGAGTCCCAAACTAGGACGAAACAGGTGTCCCGTACTCTCAGATTTTCCAACGGTTCTCTAACTAATGTTAGCTCATGATGAAATTCTGAAACCAATAAATTGATTAGTGCTGTTCTTAATCACTGTTATCCGTCTAATTTCGACAAACGAAGAAGTGGAAGAAGAAGACTTTGGAAACTGCCTCCCTCGTAAGTTTACTTTTACTGGTTCCTCTTCCTGTGTGTGACGAACCAAATTAGAAGGTGGACTTTAGGAAATCGTGCTTAATTTACGAGGGCTCTGTAAATAAGAAGTTTTCATTCATTGTTTTCTTTAGTTCCTACATGAACATAATGCTTCAGTTGCACGTCTTCATTGCTTTATATACTCTGCCAATGTTTTCATCTGGCTCCACACCTGCCCACGTACTACACTGTTATTGGTAGATTTCTGTTCACTTTGTATATGACTCTCAATTATGAGTCACTAAGACTATGTGACAGGTGCTGATATGATGTTATATTATAGTGTTTCTGATCGAACAAGTGCTGCGTCATTGTAGCAACACTGGACAGATTTCTCTCATACGATTCGGAATGGCTATTATGAGACGGCCAATCTACCTTGCTCAACGGGAGTAGGTGAATAAATATATACACATGCGAAGAATAGCCTGTATTGCATCTCTTGTCAAATTTGTTTACTTAGTTCAACACATGCAATGCTGTCTTCAGCTACCTGACACAATGTCGTGGAAATGTTTCATCAGCCATCGCCACTAAGTACTTCCACATCTCTTTTCAACTCACAAATGTCGTGAATTGTTTTGAAGAGTGCGTAGTCAAATATTTCTTCTACCTAAATTCACACTGATGTTAGAAATTTTTTTTCTTATCTGCTTCACTTTGCTTTCAATGTGTTTTCTATTCAACGTTGAACTGCTTATCATTAGTAAGTAGTACGTAGCTTTCATAGTGAGTTGATTAGGTCGTTACTCCATAACCATAACTACAGTTTGCCACTGAAATCTATCTCGTTCAAACCATAGCTGTTCTATTTGATTATTATTAGTAGTAATTATCATCTTGTAAGTGAGTGTAAGTCTCCTTTACACATGCCTTGTTTATACTCTACTTTCTGTTCAATATTGATTACTCTAATGGCCATATTCTCAGTCTAGACATTTGTGCGCTGTTCGATCGGATCATGGGTCGTCCTTGACATAGATCTGCTGTTGTCTGTGAACAAAGGTGAAGAATTGTATTCTTTAAAACTGCTGTGGTTGGAAAAAAGTTGGATGAAAATAATTCTTTCGATAGAGTAATGAGGACCACATTTTCAGAGTAAAATGATATCATGATATTTCACAGGTTGTCACCAACTTCAAACAACCTGAAAATTCAGTGGTTATAAATGATGACATTTCATACTTCAATATTTGGACTCACTCGGAATATAAGCATCACTATTTTTAGTTTCAGTCACCATCGATTCATATGCTTGCAAACTATGAGACACCATTTCTGAATTGATTAAAAATCGTTTATCTAAATGTATTAAACGCACATTTCCTGCAGCTGACTTGCAATTAGTTTTTACCAGCCCAATTATGATTAGACAATGCGTCAAGGATAGATTACCGCTTTTGTCCACATCTTTGTGTATTTGCTCTTTTACCTGCTCTTGTGGAGCTGTTTATATTGGACGTTGTAAGCGTAATCTCCGAAAACGTGTAGCTGAACACTATCCAGTCTGCTTAATGAAAGGCGAACGTAGAACTGCGAAGTCGTCTATCTGTGATCACCTGTTAGAGTCAGGTCATTTAGCTCCACGTGATTCATCTTTCAAAGTTATCTACATGGCAAAATCGAATCGATCCAAAAGTTTACGTTTCCTTCACTTATGCATAGCCGAAGCTTTAGCTATACATGAACAGAAACCTAAATTATGTGTTCAAAAACGTTTTGTCAAACCCCTTTCTTTACCTTGGTCATAGTAATGTTCTTTCTAGTTGAATTCTTTCCACTTCACTTCACATCTTCAATCTTATCGTAATCGTACTCCTAATTTCTTAAAATTTTTAGACAACACTTGACATTTTAAAACATTTTTAATTTCAATTCACTTATAAAGCAATCTTTAACAATTTTGTAATTTATCCAATTCAACTCTACCCCTTATAAAATTTTTATTATCGTTATGCTTATCACATATATGTATATTGACTGAGCAATCATTTAGTGCCACTTAATAACCTTTTTTCTGTAATATAAATACGACTGTACAGCTTGAGAATGAAGTTGAAAAGAAATTTCTTCGCTGAACAAAAAAATTGTGTTTTTACTTATAAAACTTAAAAATGCTATGAAACTGAATCAAATAATTTACATTATGTTGGAATCAGCTTACAATATTTTAGGTGAAGAATATTTGCTGGTTTCAGTGTCGAAATCCAAAGTAAAAATCAGGTTGTGCGGGCAATTAGAACGTCATTTAGGTGTCTAGTTCACTTCAATACATGACACATAAAATGTATTTTAGTAAATCTGTGACAGTTTATCTCTGCAGTATAGGATGCAGAGACAGAATTTCCAATGAACATCACGGATACGTTAAATTATTGGATCACATTATTAAGTTAATCTATCGCTGTCATCAGTTACCATCTTATATATCAAGAAAACCTAGTTGCTCTAGAGCATTGTGAGACTCAATGAGGTTCAACTTCTTATTAAATAATTTTTCACTCATATGAAATAGACTACTAGCTAGTGTGGGTGACGCAAACTCACTTTCAATGATCATCTCCTCCGTCACCAGACTGGTCAAAGATGACAATGCACTTATGCCACTGACTATTACAGGCTCTTTTCCTCACTACATAGATGTTTTACGTTCATTAAACGTTTAATAATACCTTATAATACTCCACGATTGTGATTTAGAACATACCTGCTCGTGTCTGCAAAAATGTCTTTTCTGTCTTTGTAAACACTCGTTTATAAGAAAATATAATCTATCATTATTATTAGGCTGCATTGAGTAAAGCTCACTTCTGGTGTTACTCACGATGAAAATGCTGACAAACTTACACAAGTATATCATTTTTTAAAAATTGATTCCCTGATTTGGATGTAAATCAAGAATAGGATTCGAAGCCGTACACACCAATGCTATATGAGAAAACTGACTTGAAGCTGTAGTATTTTCAAAACATCCAAATTATACTTGAGTTTGTTTTGAACATGAACAATAAATATATATGTATATATACATATATATATATATACATATGCACGCATTATATGAACAACATATATGCACATGGGCATGAATGCTGTTGTGCATTCCACACCGTAATCTAGAAGTGAATCAGCACGTCAAGCAGAAGTATTACTGGCTATAACTCAGTGTGATAGCTGCTGAAGCACCTCCTTCCTGACGAAAACGTAGGTCTCTCACTCTCGTATTATACTTAGCTATATTGCAGCCTTCCAATAACGTTTGGACATTCAGCGAAAAATAACATTCTTTTCGTTATAAATTAAGACCGCAGGAATGTCTTTCAGTGTAAATTTCTTATTTTATAGTTATTATCAATATCTCCCACTGATATACTACAAATTTTTCGTTGTATCTTTCTTCGTTTTCAAGATAAATCCACTTGCATAAAGTTACACTGAGGTTTTCACATCAACATCACACTATTCCGAAGTAGCCAGGCATATAGCAGGCAGAATTGTTCAGCACGACATGAGACTTTGAGACCAAATCGTTCAAACCAAGAATAACACTAACTGACTGTCACGATAATCAGCTGTTTGCAAATTCCTAAGTATTTTTGTGCGTCTGCTAGCCAAATCTGAGATTCTACACTCAGACCCCATAGTTGGCTACTAGTAACAAAACAAGGTTCAGTTAGACGATATACACTGCTAAACGCCGTATTCATTCATTTCCTCCGCAACAGTAATTGCCTCGCACCAGTAAAGTATTTTTAGACGAAGTGAAAATATTGTTGTTCACTAAAAGCACTCGGCTGGAAGGCGATTTGGAAATTACGAGTGAGGCGTGTGTTTGAATGTGAAATACGGAAAACTGTGTGAAAAGATCAGAGAATCTGGGTAGTCTTGAGAATAACTAAATAAGATCGATTAGAGGAGGGCGAAGCAGAGATATGCGACTGAATTGATATGTTTCAAACAGAACCTAAGGGAACAAAAGCAATTTTCACGGGTAATGCCCAGATAGTCTTCGACAAATTTCACATCTCAACAGTATCAACAATCACTTCCGTTCAGCATATTGAAATATAATCAATGTACGTGGATGATTCAGAGGAATTCATTTATGAGAGGCAAATCAGAAAAAGCATTGATTTCTTGATGAAAATGCGTCTGGATGGGACAACCACAATAACTAAGAGGCATTTGTGAAGAAGCTGAAGCTCAAACTACAAAGTTTCAAACTTAAATGAAGCATCCTTTTTCGAAATAGTTGAAGCTGCATTGAAATGTGGTCTTCAAGAGAAACTATTTCAATTTCAAGGAAAACGTTCAACCAGTGAAATGCTTTCATTTCTCTACAGCCAGAAATGTTGGTGATAAATGATGGAGTCAGTCATATGGACTAGATTGTCGCTTGCTGAAAGCTCTCAGTGTTTTGAGACTTGTTTTCCCCTACGGATATTTCACAACTACAGAGTCAACCACAATACGGTTCTATTCTCCACTTGTGTTGAGTGGCTTCAAGCGACAGCCACTCTAAAATGTTTACCCTCTGTTCTGAATACTCCCAGTCCCTGTCACATGTTGAGATGTCTTCATGTACATGCAAAATATCTTCATATTATTCAATCACACAAAGTTGTGTTGAATGGTGTTGTAGACCACTCACATACATTTCCACTAATTTCACATCCACGTGTTTTCGACTATTTCGAAAGAGAGAGATTTAGCGAACGTACGTGTTATTATTCTCCTAATCATCCCATCCTAATAATAATATTAATAAGTAATCAATTTGAATAGACATTTCTTTCTCGATTGTTTCTCACAGGCAAGTAAACATTTCGCGTTGAGTAATGTAACCATTCAACTTCCATGGTTATTTCTACCCTTGAATATCTGATATGATTTTCTTCTATTATTATTACATATTTCATTTCATCTCATCAGTCACAGTAACTGATCGTATTCATGTTCCCTCTCACTGTTACGCTTACACATCAATGCCTTTCAACAGCACACATTTCGGATGAAAAACAAAGCAACATGAATTTCAATAGTAAACAATTTTTTATTAGATATCAAATGTTGTACTCATTGGTTGTCGCCAACCAACAAAATGCATTACAGTTCAAAAGTCAACTAACAAAAGCCGAAAAGAAGCACACATATCCACCACACTCTGCGTCGTTTATCCACAGCTGGATGATATTGGAGACCAGAGTGCTTGCCATCACCTGAAATCGATTAGCGAAAAACACACGTTCAACATCATATCTCAATCTGATGCAGATATCCACAAGTGAAATTCTCGTCTCGCTGGGGAGTGAAACATTTCGTCATTTTGGAATGTTGCCATAGTTCAACGTCAATGTCACAGTCACTGCGAATAAACCACAAGTATTTCATCACTCCATAACTTCTGACTTCCAACTAACAAATACGCCATATTGGTATACTATTTTGCGAACAAATCAAAATCAGTATACACATATCACAAAATTGGTGAGGCGAGATCATGTGTGTTGTCACCAAGGTGAGAAATATGAAGAAATGTGCTTACAAAGGCGTTAAATAACACGTGAGCAGTGGAGACAGCCCACTTCATAAATTTAAACAATAGCTGGTGTGCATCAACAAACTGGGTTATTTCACATGCACAGATTACTGAGAAAATGTAGATCATATCTCACCTTGAAGGGATGAATGGTGGAGCACGTCGATCACTGTTGAATGATTCCCCTTAATATGCGCACTGTCGACGACTGAAATCACTAGAATAGCAAGAAGCAGGTAGCAACTCTGAACAAAGGAAACGTGAATATCACCGTCAAACATCACACACTGACTCACCATTCTCACTGAATTACACTGGTACTCGTCGATAACGATGATAAGAACCCAGGAATAGAGAGACGTATTTATACCGTGCAAGAAGACGGTGATATGAACACATGTGGCTGTTATTCAATGACTGTGTACCAATAGAAATATTCTGATGTACACTGTTGATGTGTCTGAATGAGTGGATGATAAAGTGAGTGGGTGAGTTGGGTGGATGTTTGACTAACCAGCGTCCAATTCAGTGAGTGGTTATGACGATTTTAGTTGATGTTGAATGTGTGTAGTGATGAGGTGAGATGAGTGGGAGGGAGTTTCGACTTTTCACGAGTTGATCACGGACTGATATCAGTTAGAGAACCATTTAAAACCAGGGAGTACTGGACAGCTGCTGTTTCATCCTAGTTTGGGAATCATCGGCAGTACGTCTAACTGGGATTCCAACCGAGGACCTTCCGGTTACAAGGCAAGCTCGTATACCATTCAGCCACTGGGACCCGATTCTTCAATGGCCAAACCATGAATCCTTACTTCTACCAATTCGTGATTTAGCGCGACCCCAACCATTGTCGTTGGTGGGAAATCCATCCACACACGTAACATTTAATTGGACCTCACTGTTCACGACTTCTCACTAGACCTTCAGGAAACTCCATTTTGTAGAAAGTCACTAGCGAGCATCAGATTAATTTTCTATAGTTTGGTTTGTAAGGGAAGTTATGTTTTTACGAGTTGATCATGGACTGATATCGACTTTTCATTAAGTGGATAATGTAATTTGAATGGTTTGTCTGAACAAAGTGTCTCACTTATCTAGCAGTGTATCTGTGAATGTCGTATTAGACATTTCGTACATTCACGCATTCTTCTGTTCACCGTCTAATCATTTATTTTACTCCACTATCTTAAAGTTAGTGATTTGATTTTTGATGCTGATTTGAATGAATCTGTTCGCAATCCTCTTAATTCATATCTTGCTAAAATTCACGAATATATTATGTGACGTCTACGCTATGAATAATGATCTTGTCATGTGAATCGCGGAATCTCAACACTGCGTGTTTCTGATTCAATAATTTAGAAGTTTACTTATTTGATTCAAGTTAGATGACGGAATTTCACTGATTTCCATACGATCGAATGTTCACCAGCATCGATGAATGGTGTGTGCTAGTTCAGTAATGCTGAGAATTGTCACATACACATGTTATCATCAGTCGACACAAACATCTTTGGTGTAACCCAAGCAGGGGTAAAATTTTGCTACAAGAATGTTTTTACTACTCTGAACTCTGAATTCATTGGATAATGAAGAAAGTTCAAATTCTATTTTGCACTTCGTGCAATCTGCAGCAAAGAGAGCTATTGCACTGAAAAATAAATGAAGGAGCGTGATGACAAGATGAATCAGTGCATATGTTAGTGCATATCAGAAACATTTACGTGGTAGCATTGGTGGCACTTTGACCGAGACGATGGAATGACTTCACCCAGCACCTGACAAATGAGAAATCCACTTTCACTTCAAATTATTAATCACATGAATTATATAAATGCTCTCCATATTCACACTCCACAACAAAATGAACACACGCATCTGCCATTCACATGACAAAATCAATTTCATTTATACTCCATTCGAAACAGAAGCAAGCGTATTTCCTGTGTGAAATCAGCATTCTCCTCCCACTAGATCTTTCATTGAAGAAATCAAGTGGTTCACTTCTAGTTCTACTACAAATATCAGACATGAAAGGAATGCTTATCAAATTTGAATGATCAATTTCATTGCGCCACATTAAATTATACAAAAGAAAAGTATTCAGACACTTCTATTATCGTTTTAGCAACCGTTCAGACTACTCCTCTCTTGATGTTTGTGTGCTTGTTTTTTTGCAACCAATAATACACTTTGTAATTTTCGAGATTATCTTCATTCCTTGGGTTCCAAGTGGAAAGGACGTCTTCTACAGCACAAATTCACTCTCTTATATTTTCCACCGGCCTCTTCACCTGGTTCAACGATAACCAACAATCTGTCTTCTCTTCCACACATGTACTCAATGTCCTTTATTGAAGACACACTTCGCGCATCTCAAATGGATTACACTCGATGACCTGGCATGATGTCTTTCGATGGTATGTTCAATAAGTGCACACTATATCCCTAAATTACCCTATATATTTCTTCAGTGATTGAATCTTGTTTGTTCTCACAGATTCTAGTTCTTAATGCTTTCTGGCTTCTCAATCTTCAGTATTTAGTCAATGAAGGCAGATGTTGATATGGTCTGCAACGCGTTGGAATTCATTACCGTGACACGCTAGGCAAGTTTCTGTCCAGTAGAGAAGCTACCGACTGAACATTGGTGTTGAAAATCCAATACTTGTTCCTTATTCTAACATATGTAATTTACCTACTGGGAGATAGAAATACTGATCAAAGATCATGCCATCCAATTAAGCTTCCAAGACGTATTGTGCCCATTCAGCATTTTGACAAACATTAGCAAACAGTAATTTCATCAGTCTATCTGCTCTTTCAAGGATAAAGCCCTGAATATTCGTTTGGGTCGTCGTATTCTAACTTATAAATGGGAATTTATCACCGCTCCACTATTTTCTGCAATCGTGAAATTCAACCTGATCAACACTGCCAGTGACCAACTGATTCTAGTCGCACATGACCTAATAAGTCAAAAAGCGAACTCCAACTACCTCGAGCATCGCTTCAGGTTCTGAGAGTATCTACAGGCTTGATCCACCCTGAAAGAAACCTCGAGCGTGTCATAACACATTGCTACAGGAATCCCCTCAACTAACGAGGGACGATGACAACTCCATTTTGCATAAAATTTTACATTGATAAAATCACACAGCGTTATACAGTGATATTTACTGATCACGTTTCAAGCACAAATTATTGATGATAATCATATCGAGGCACTCACTCAAACAAATTTCTGGCTCTAATCATATACATTCAAAAATTGACGATTGGGCATTTGAATAAAATCCATTAAGGATAAGTTCATTCGAAAATAGTATAAGTGTTATCAACAAAATACAGTGAGATGCGAAAACAGATGTTTTCATAGTGAAAATAAGTAACTTTTGTTATGTGAATTTAACACGTTACGACATTATTTATCATGCTCTGATTTGAATGGTACCAACATCTTCCATACCTCTATTATTGGCGTTGAATCAATTCGATTGTACCTGTTGAGTAAAGAATCGACAAATCTCTGCGTGATGTGTTTCAACATCCAATCGCGCAAATTGTTACTGCTTTTGCTATCGTAATGTAGATTCGACGAACAGTCACTTCATTTTGAAAGTTATTTAGCGAATGCATATGACAATTAGCCAGTATCCAGTGGAGTACAAATCAACATATCCCAGAATCTCGGAAAAAGCTACATAAATTTTTAACCTGACCAACTTTAACATCCGTTTTATTCCTCTGGAGAACAGTTTATGCAACCATTGGCGGATTTATTGAAATACTGGCCGTGACTGACCCACACGACAGCTGTGTCTTTAACAGATCCATATTTGACATACCCGCACATGTACAAGGTATAGAACTATGACTGTCTAAGCTGAATTATTCGATCGAAGAGATGGTCACTTAACCATCCAGTTATTTGACTGATCTTCTGTAATTGTGATAACGAGTATATTGCAATATTGGATTTTTAATTTCAGCTAACCTGAAACTATCACTGCAGGTATGAACGTCAGCTTTTCGAACAGTGAATATTTGAATAGCTAACACAGTTGCTTTGATCCAAATTCATGAGTCATACCCTACAAAACCACTGTTTCAGTGATAAAGCAGTAGAATTTCATCAAATGACTCAGGCGTCATCGATAACAGCAGTGATGAGAGAGTGATATGTGAAACCAGTTACAATTACAGCTGAAACCCCACTAGGTCGATTCTTCAAAAATGAAACAGGATATCGGGTGTAATTCTGATTATGTGGTGAAAATTTCGACCAAAAAATGAATTTCCAGCTTGTGAGATCATTGCTTGACTTTGAACAGATTGCACGAATCGTTTCTAACTATCTTCAGTCAATTTCGAAAACACCAGCAACGTGAAGGAGATAACACACCTCACACTGATCTTGTCGGAAGTATCTGTTTACACGGAGATAGGAAATTTCCCTACGCTGCATACCATACATTGTGTAAAGACTTAATATTTAATTGCCGACAATAGTCAAATCACTAGTCCTCAAAATCTCCCTGAGTAATTTCCCAATCAGAAACAACTCTATCATTCGTCTTAGTTTCTTCTCATTTTGAATTGCGCCAACTGATTCAAAAAGATTCGCGCATAAACTCTGGAGCCTACCTCAATCTGTTACACCATTCTCAGGTCTCAGTAAGCATTTGCTATGAAGAAATGATATTTTTGTTTTCATTTTAACCATGTTGTACTTCAAATACGGAAGAGAAAACATACTTGCAGGTGAAAGCTAAACAACGTCCCCAGTATATGTTGTGTCTGAAAGGAATAGTACTCGACAGTTTTCAAAGAACTCCACTTTCACTGCAGAGTTGTTGGAGATTTCAGGTACACTGGACAAGCGCAATTACTCTTGTGTCGTTCACGCTACCTATCTCTGTTTATTATCTCTTCCCCGAACATCTGAGTTAATATTTTGCCGCAGACAGTCTTAGTGGAGATAAGATCTTCTTCGTCCGAATGTTCATCAGTCAATCATACTTTTATGAGGTTTGAAATACTGGTTTCCACATCGAAATAAATTGGTTCTCAGAAATATGATATAAAAGACGTTGGACAAATCTAGAAAGTTGGTTCTTAATAAGAGATTTCGGCAGCTGAAAAGCTTTAATTAAGTTGGAATAGTTTCTTGTGAAAAATTCCACGATGTGAATGAGCATGCCAACATCGTTCAGGTGGAACATTGTGGCTTTGGACTGAGAAAGCTCTATATTGGATGTCAGATAACACAGGATCGCACGTAGCATTCACAAAGTTATACGTGTTAACAATTATAAGTATTTTATGTATTCTCGTTCCAAGTATTACAAAGCATTTCAAGCTTGAGCTTCAGAGTTTCACTGGTGGTAGTTGAATGTAAACGGTTGGGGTTGGTAGCCTCGCACTCAACCAACTATCTCTATCTGACTTACAACCCGTTAGTGGGAGGTAGAGGTGTGTGCCTGTTTGGAGCTGATACCTGGACCCCGTGCTTGGTTAGTAAGAGTTTACCTCTGAACCATCAACGCATCGCATAAACAGTTTCAACTGTAAAGGATATTTAAATAAAGTGCGTTCAGTAGATAATGGTAAGCTATAAGAAAACAATTCATATACAAAGATAAATTATACATATATTGAGTCAGTTACACTTCCGATGAACTCACCGTGAAGAACTTCCAGATAATTTCATTCTACTCACTAATGCTGAGTAGTATAAATTGAACACAAAACAAGAATAGCCAAACGGATTAACAACAATGAAAACTACTTTCACAACTTATCAGTAGAGTTTACAGAGTTAAGAATACGAGACTTTTACTTTCACTTTCACGAGCATTGACAACAAATTGCAAGCAGTCACAGAATCGTGTTCCTGAATGAGATTTCAAATGTTACATGTATTTGCATTCCTGTCAACGGTTAATAGACACAACGAATACCACGTTATTAGACCGCATTTATTACCATCAACCTCGTTATTTGGTTCTACTCGTGTATCGACCCATTGTAATGTGGATGAAACGTTTCTGGTGTGAACTGAAAGGCAAGAAAGGCTTCAACACTTTTGAGCCAGATATATATTCACATAAAACAGACTCCATACTTAACAACAGTGCACGGACGATAGGAAATTCGGTCATGTTCTATATGTAGCACACCGTTTCTTCCGGTATATCAGCATCATGTATGTATCATAGGTATTAAAGGAAATTGAGTGAGTATCCGTGAAACACCTCTTTTTATTTTCCAATGCAGTGTATCCATTTGTCGATACTTACTTTCACATTGTGAGTCGCAGAATAGTTTATAAGTTGGTCCACATGAGAACATGAATAGGCTCATTCTTGCTGTTCAGAAGAGTCCTACCATCTGCCAAGTTTATTCCAAAACCGAAGTTGATTGTCTTCCATAAATGTATTTTTTAGAAAAGTTGAATTCTGTACGCTGAATGGATATTTGTTACTCAGTTCTTGGGTTCTGACTTTGAATCGTTAAAGGGTAAATGAAGCAGGAACAATACCCTTACTCAAAAGTAACACACTGTACATATTTTTCTACCGTGTTTATGAGATTTCCTTCTTGCGATATAATAACAACACTTGAGCACTCTTCTGACGCATTATTTTATCACAGAGTGAACGCAGACATTAAATAGTACTGCATGGAATTGTGACACGTTATCCAATACATTTAATGTATCATGGAGTTTGCTTACGCTGTCTGGAATGAGAAACAGTTGGTGGTTTGATTACTGAAATTCATTAATAACAGTGAGTTTAAGTGCAGAACAATATCCTCATTCAAGTGATTTCTTTTATTTTCTTTATTACACAATATTTCCATCAGCTGGATAATGACAGCATCCGAACTACACAGGAATTACAATGTGAATCTGCCGTGTCACTTATTCCACTCGGTGAATTAAGCCGGAGAGTCTACTAAGTAATGCGAAGATCTGGTTGGCATATCTACGAACGAAGGTATAACCTAAGTATTCCACATTACACGATATGTATTCGCAGGTATGCTATTGAGATTGCTTTATTATTGACTACTGTTCTACATTTTGTGAAGGAGCATATTTATTCCAGGATATCAACTCGATGTTTTCACGTAGTCCAGTGAAACATGACGCTTCGGAAACACACAGGTGAAGGTTGACCTTCTGACTCTTTCATATATTCAGTTGTTCAGCTCAGATAATATATATGATATCACCTCATTATTTACTCCACAACATTCATTTGTATTTATTTGTTTGATTTTCACATCAGCGTGAGTGTCTACTTGTTTCATAGTCAAGCCACATATAAATGAAACAGTTTCACCCAAATGCAGCACCTCTGTATATAGCTGCATAAAATGTAACCAAAGGCTGAACAAGAACACGCTCAGATCAGCAGTCAAACAAGTGGTGAATACAGATACCGTGACCACGTTGTACATGGAAATGTCTAAATCAGCCTGTTGTCATGTAGCAGTCACATCTGGAATTTAACTGCTAAAGTGTTTGAGTTACATTGGATGGAGAAGGTGTTTTGAAGCATGCTAATGATATAGTAGGCATTCAGATGTGATTGATTCAACCCATGTATATGAGGTCAGGGTATGCATTCACATTCTATTCCGTGGAATTTGCATCTAGGTATGCAAAGTATTGTCGTACGATGTATCTTACCGATGTCTGGAGTGATACACAAACGCGAGACATAATAACAGATCTCGCACATGCGTTTTCGAAAACTGCACAATACACCGGCATCATTCAAAGTTACCGACACATGCGGCTGAGGTTAGTGTCGTTACAGGAATCTATTCAGTTTTGCAGAATTATTATTTCATCACTTCAGCATCGACATTCATCTGACTAAGAATGAAATTCACTTCCAACAAGTCTCATCAAAGACGTTGAAAAATACCGTCTGTGAAAGTCAGACTTTTGTCTTGCATTGCTTGTGTCGTCCCGCGTAATTTGATTTTACGCACTTATCAGCATTACACAGAAACCTTCTGAACCTGCTTTATAATGCTTGCCTCATTGACTTTTAATACAGGATAAGTAGCATCGCTTTTATGCACACAGCAGAAAATCGGTGAGATTTAGCCATGAAAAATAACGTTGTCATTTGTGAGAACTGGAGTGAACACAATATCGGAAAGCCTACTGACTTTGCCAACTTATTCACTGAAGTTACTTCGCGAAAGCCGAATATAAAATATTTTACGGAAAAAATGTGTTCAAGAATATGAACATTGAACGTTGGTTCATTGCCTTGGTCACCATTGGCGGGCAACTTGAAGGCGCGAATGGTTATCGTGGCAAGTTCGATGAAGACGAATAATACGAATAAAAGTACTTTATAATTTTGTCTAAAACATTTGTTTATAGACTTGTATCAATCTTTACTTAATTGCCAAACAATATAACTTCCTCAAGAATACGTGTTTGATTAATGTTTCGTTACAATAGGAACTTAGGCTAAGTTCCTTGACAGTGTGCATTCACATGTAAATAATTCTACCATTTATTAATGTATTGGTTTCGTAGGGAATTTTGTTTGATTATTTGGAGGATTTCATCATGAGCTGATATCAGTTTGAGAAAATTTGTTTCATGAGCACTTTCCAAATATTCTTGCCTAAGTAGTATGATTTATTCATTGAAGTATCATAGTGTGACTATGCCTTGCGAATAAGTAAGAATTTCTTATAACTCAACGTATTATTCGAATGAGGTGTGTTTTCAATAGCATTTAATTCATAAGTTGTCTTGTGATCTCAAGTTCTACTGACAAATTCTCTCACGCAAGTAATTAATATAGAGACAGATTTGCTTGTGTGTAGCGAATAATACAAAGGCAAAACAATGTCTCTCTTTCGATGAGGACAGCTTTCAGAACTTTTCGAATCACCTTACGTTTCAACAGGCTGTCAGATCAGTAGGGGTATCAGAATGGAAAATAATCACTCCGAATAAACGGAAAGCATCGTCTGGACGAAAAAGTGAAGTGATCAGATGTGTAATGAATTAAGGCATTCTCGTTGCATTTGAAAGCTGATTTGTATCATCGCATTACATAGGACTTCAAATTGTCGTCCATCGCCATTTCAAATCAATTCTGTTTTGGAATGTTAAATTCTGTGTTTTCAAATTTCACACAATATTACTAATTGTTTTCACTTTATTCGATTTGCCTACTAATCCTATAATTGCACACACCTTCCAAGTTCTAAACATCCCTTGAATTGTACTATAAACGACATTAATTGTGTTGCCACTCGACATTTCACTATGATTATAATCACGAATATTTTAATGGCATTTCGTACAATTATTTATTTATGCATTCACACCCAGGATTCAATTCCCTCTAAGGATATAATTTATTAAAAACCTATATATATATATACGGTTGTACAGCTCGATTATAAATTCGTTGAAAAGAGTCTCGTTGCTGAATCACTTGTTTTGATTTTCTACGTCTATATAGATTGCTATTGAATGTTGGTGGTCAGAAATAGTAGAAGAGGGAAGGAATGTGAAGTGGAAGTGAAATTTCTAAGTGGATAAACAGTTGAGCAAATTGAATACAAACATCAGCTCAGCGGGTTTCAGTGCAGACAACACCTGTGACATAGAAGCAGAACACACCCACATCTAGTTTCATGTACACAGATATAGGGATAATATCGTGTCCACCAAGCCTTTCTACATCAGTTGGCATTTCGAATAACGTGTGTCGTCTTTTGGAAGAGAAATGTTGTTTCACTGTGTGTTCAGCTTTGTGAACATCTCATTCTGATCGACAAATATCCAGTCCACATCGAACATTGCAGTATCCAACTTGAAATATTCAGTTGAGTCGTACAAATGCACGTCAATCTGTTCAAAATAGTCAGTTGACAGATCGCACAAATTTCTGCGTATATATGTGACATGAATACACCCTGCCAACGCATTTTTATCTATCCTTTGTCACTGTTTTTCTTGTCCAATTTTGTCCTACTTGTCAATAGTGAGTAGTGTGCTTTTTGTATCATTTCTCAAACATGTCGTTACTCCGTGAAAATAACTATTGTTCAATATCTGAATTTATCTCACTTATCGTAAACACTTTCTTTGTGACCATTAGTAACACGTTTAAAGATACACCAGTAACAAAAGAACACACGCATTATTGAGGGATATCAACAGATATTCCTCACGTACAAAATTCGCGAAATGAGCACAGTTGATATATGATTTCTTCTCTTGGATGAGACCTCCATATATCTGAATTCGCTCATTGTTAAAACCAAAGTTATTGTTTCAATATGATTCACATTTTTTATTTTATCACACACACAAAGTTTGCAAATATAAGAAGTCACTCTGGAAATGCTTCTTATTAGATGTCAAATCGTACGCAAATTCATCAAGTGCACAATATGAAGAATGTTGGTATAATATTCAATCATCGAAGTGTCATTAACATAATAGTTGTAGTTGAACGAGCAAAATAGTGAAGTTTTCGCATGTATATTTCACAATGCCTAATAGTCACACTTTTGTGTGAACGCTGATTCTCAGCTGTCGATGAGAGCAGGACTACTGTAGAAAGAAATATAAGACAGAGAACAGTTTGATGCATATGTGATCGAGTAGAGTATTTCCATGATGTAATGAAACTGTTCAAGTGCCACAGACGTGTGCTCCTAGAGTACTGCATTCCAACAATTAAGTGTCTACAAGATTCCCCAGATTGCTTATAAGGGTTTTCGCGATATATCTGAGCGCTGCTTAAAGTTTGCTCAATATATGTGCTTCCCAGGTATACTAACACACAAATGAGACCATAATTGGCATATTTTAAAACCATACACCTTCACAATGTATACTCAGGTAATCATATTCTTTTCTCAACAAAATCACAAACTAACTTGAGAGGCAACTGAAATTAAAAGAAAAATAAGGAGAAGTCAATTCACAGAGTCTGTGTACAGTTAACAGACAACTGAAGTCGGCGGGTTCGGCTAACTGAATGTTTATCGTGAACCACAAGATTTTCACACTGTCCACATTAATCTACTGGCGCGAAGCGCTTACTGATTGGGCAGGTAAGAATGAATAACAGCATTCACCTGTGTGTAGCGTCTAACTGAAACTTGTTTTGTTACTGGTAGTCAACCATGGGATCTGAGTGAAGAATTTTATATTTGGCTAGCAGACTCACAAAGAAAGAGCGCAGGAATTTGCAGGCAGCTGATCACCATGACAGTCAATTAGTGTTACTCTTTGTAGAACATTTTGGTCTCAGAGTCCAAAGTAGTGCTGAGAAATTCTGCCTGCATATTCCTAGCTACTTCGAGGTCTATACAAGATTTGGCCACATAACAGGAATAGTATGGGATTGATGTGAAGACCACGTGGAAACATCGTGGGAGTAAATTAATATTGTAAAGGAAGACAAATGCCATGAAAGTTGTGGAATCAGAATGGAGGATTTTGTTACGAACTATCGAATAAGAAAACTGCACTGAAGAATATTGCTCCGTTTTGAACTTATCACGAAGGAATATAACATTTCGCTGTATGTTTTCAAACTCGATTTCATGACGGCACTTCAGCTAATTGGAATATGATAGTGAGAGTGCTAATATATCGTCAGGGATGCGCTCCAGCAGCTACCACACTGAGATATATTCAGTACTACTCCTGCTTGACTTATTGATACAGGACTCGTCCCTCAATCATTTCGTGTATCACTGGATTACGGAATGGTATAGATGACAAAATTTATACTTATGTTCGTGCAAGTGGTTCATATGATACCTAAATAGATATATGTGTCTATTTTACCAATATTTATGTGTACATCTTCATGATTGCCCAATCGTGGAAGCAAGATTCCAACTATTGGACCTGTCTCTGCACTGCAACTGTGCTCGCCTCTGCGTTGATATATGTACTAACCTTGCAACGCTTTCGGAGATTGAGAGGACTCTTGAGTGGTTGCGCAACAGGAAGATATTGCTTGTCGGTCAAATTATGCATGAGGCACGTAAAGGTGTGCTCTGTTCGCCTGAAAGCCAATAACTAGTCAATGAGCGTATCATTATGTAAATAAACTGGTCGATCGTGTCAGTAGACATACGCTTGTTTCAGTGCCTAATTCATGCGTATCTGAAATCGGTGAGACAACGAATGTATCAATAAATCAGCAGTGGTCCCTAAGATTATGCAAACTACATGGGTAACTGTAGTGATATTAGTTCTAATGCATGTAATTATGGCTGACTTTCAGATGAACGGATGCATTTATTAGAACAGGACCAGCCTGCAGCGGATTCGTCTATCTGTGTGAAATTCTGTGATGACTGTGGTTATATTCAGTGAATACAGTCAGCCTTGTGTTGGCGATGGATCTTCCAGATGTCTGCCGAATCGGCTTGTTGGTTGGATGATCTGTCTACGGTGATAATGACCGGTGGGCTCACAAGGTCTCGATTATGGAGAGAGATCTCGAGAATTAGCTGCCTCATCGAAGGATGGCTGCAAGTGGGAGCTAGCGACTATACACACCATAACGGGACACAGCTGAAGCTCCGTAATTTGAATGAGCACAATTTACATCACTTAATGACAACCCATGGGAGGGCATGCTTGGGGATAACAGCCGCGTGTACTCTAGCACGAAAGGTGTATATTAAATTTGCCACAGTGAAAAGATAAAATGCTGGTTTATTTACGTTCAATTCTGTTATACATAATAGGTAGGAAGCAATCCCATTAATTATCACCAAACAGTTAGATGACAGATTACCGATCAGCCATTCACAGACAAGGAAACCTCAGAATACGTATAGGCTGCTGATAACACGTACTGATTTTTTTAACCTTCTGGGTTTCATCTATTCTTTACTAATTGAGAAAATGCAACTTATAAATAAATATCACATTATGGTTGGAGTATCGTGATGGGAATTAGAATAATATGTCTTCACATCCTTAAACGCAGCGATAAACATTTGAAGATTCAATTATATACATTTTATGTGTCATGGAGTGAAGCGAACCGGCCACGTAGATGACGTTCTGTTTCCACATACAATTAACATTTTATTATTGAATTTCAGTACTGAAACCGACTTGCATTCTTCAATCAAGACACTAGAAGCTAATTCCATCATTTAGTAATTTAATTTGATAGATTTCAGAGCGTTGTATAAGGGTATTCCCTAATAACGTTTACTCTGTGATTCAATTATACTCCCACACAGTATCTACCTTCTGATCTCACATAACGAGAAGAAAATTCCAAAGAAAATGTTACAAAACCTAGGATATTTATTATTTTGGTTTAAAACGTATGATGTTCTCAAATGTCTGAAAAGCGTAAAACATTCACATAGCATACGGCCTGATGGTGTATCGGCTGTTGTCCTTAGAGCATTCTCTGATAATTTATGTCATCATCTGACATGCATTTTCAACGTCACCTCTCCCAGTAATGTTTCACGTGCAGCATGGAAAGACATTAAAAATAATCTTGTGGATACATTATGTCCTGGTATTCTTGCTAGATTCAGACAAATTGCAATTGAACACCTTTTTTGAAGTTCGTGGAGAAATTACTTTCACTCAAACTTGAACACCACTTGGACAGCTACAATAACGCAAACAATCTGCTTATAATCAGATCGAAGCGCCTAACATGCTGCTGCTCTCCTACATCAAAACATTGTTGCCTCTTCAGGTAAACGGACCAAATTTGTCAGTTGTGAATTCTTTACTTACCACTCGGCGATTTCACGTACTGTGAAAGAATATTTCCACACACGTCTTCTCAAAAACGATGAACTAATTCATCAAGACACTTTGTAATATTTCAACACCCTAAACGCCTCAACGCATTTTGGATTGGAGTGTCAAGACGCGTAACAACAGTCATGTATCCCGCGTGAATACACCGACAAATGAGAACACTTGAAAATATTTTGCCATAAATTCATTGGAATGTGGAAAGAATTGAAACAGGCTGTGAGATTTTTCAGATAATTTAGCGTGAAAACTGACAAAGTGGAGCGAAAGTCTCGCACGCTACACATTCCTACGCGTCCCGCTCCTCAATATTACTTCTCTCACCAGCGGACAGAATCAGTTCACTGACGTGTTTGTTGGGTACACCTGGAAGTAAGAAGGAAGTAAAACACGTGGATGAGAATCAGATAGAATTGTGAAATGAGCTCATATGGATGAAATCATTCAATGCATAGACACATTATTCAAATTTCGACACGCCAATAACCCTGAGAATGCGCAAGCAACATTGCAGGTTTCCGTTGGAAATGTTGACGGTTTATTGTTGTAGCCACGTCGCTGAGGTTACATAGTTGAATAATAGTTCATAAATGCATGTCACTTCACAAGCGAAATGACACCACATGATAAGCGATCGCATCAACAACGTTTAATAACCAACTTACAAGTGCAACAAGCACTAATCACCGCTATCTATGCGAGGAACTCGAAATAGATCACTTCACTGTCTTATCTGACTAGGCAGCAGCGTTTCAACCACATGTGACGCTTAGCACGGATGAGGGTGTGCAAACTAGCAAGGATCGTGAAAAGCAAGACAGACCTCATCACATTAAAACCAGTAAGGACATCTACTACACTCAGTACAAAGAACAACTTTCGGAAATTCAACACCAATTTCAAGTCAATCATTCAGTCATTCTGTTGTTTCTGCTATATGCGTCAGCAGTTTGGCCACAGCGTCACAATGAACATTTGCATCATCCTATCGATACTGAAAATCAGATGACCGGCCGGAATAAATCAGCGAAAATAAACTGTGCAACGATCGAACGGAGAACCTGTTGCTCAACAAATATGCAGGAGATATTAGGGATGGATCGATAATATGCTGAAGGGATGGTTGGCTGACACAGCTGAGAGCAATGAGACGAAGTCAGATTCACCTCATATGTGACATGAGCTAAAATATTCGTGACAACATAGGTATATGCTGTATCGTCCGTGGATGTGATAGGCTCCCAATGCAATACTCCACCATCGAAACACTTTGAGTGCTATTCAACTGACATTTTGTAGAAAAACGTGATTATCATCAGCATGAATCAAGTCCTTACGCAGACGTACACACACCAACGTTTTATTTTACACACACATACAATTTGATCCACGAGCATTTTCCGAAATATGCTGTCAATGAAGACAGACGACGACTTTCACATTCTCCATAAATCATATCTCCTAAAAATCTCAGTCACTCACAATTCACATCCACTAATCTGTTCTATTCAAATTTTATCACATTCGTAAATTCCTTACTTCATCATGTAAAACTTCATTTCACATAAATAGATTCATTTCAGATTGACGTAATTGCATGTCCATGCAACTTCTGTCCAAAGCATTATACATTGGAACAATTTAAAATGAGCACCTTAATATGTATTTCTGGCCCCATAATTGTGTGTACGCGCAGAATCAGCAGTTTCCATTTTCCACTCGACATGCTGCTGTACATACTACTTTTACATCTTATCACTGAAGAATGAACATTTGTAGTGAGTAGCATGAGAATTGGTTGGAGTTGTTTTCATTACTATTATTACTGTTCTATTTTTATATTTCACGTATGATTTGTGACCTGTTCACACGTGCTCCTTACTTTCACATTCCAATGTCTGAAATACAAAAGACTGAGAAAACAAATTTTACTGTACTAGTAGGCGGAGTATTTATTTATACACAGAAATAATTGAAACCACTGTTTGTAATGGTCATGTGCTAGTTTTGATAGTAGTATCTGCTTTTACAGATTTCATGAATTGACTCACACCACTCAGTCTGACAGGAAGAGATACACTGGAATGGCTTCGCCTGGCTTCATTTCTCAATGACGAGAGCCAGCTTCATAAGCTGTTATGAAGAAGGAGCAGTGTTGTGATAATACTTGAAATGCGTATTGATTTTGTGAGAATTGTCTACCCGTTTCAGTGTATGTGAGCAAAATCTGTTCTGTTTGCATTAGTCAATCGCAGATGCACATTTGAATGATGTTTCACGAAAGGCTTGAAAATGGCGCATGAATGTCATGTGTCAGTGTCAGTTGGTATCTCATCGAAGGTAATGCAGCTAATTTGCGGTGGCTGAAACATCTTTCAACAACATATCTCGGTCATCATGACTTGTAATTATCAAGCATTCATTAATAATAATAAGCTTTTAATACAATCATCGGAATCTAGGTTTTTCTGGAAGCAGATGAGAAGGAAATAACTACTGATCCTGTACTCGCTCATTAGAAATAATCACCATTTGTAGGAACTCAATTGTATCTCACGGTTAGTTACTTTAAATTCCAGGTCAAAATATACGGGTGAACTGCAAAATTTGCAATAAGTTCAAGATTTTTCTCAAACAAAGCAGATTGCTTCTTGGATTGCTTAGAAAATGTGCCTCATAGGATATGTTATCCCATCTTGAGTTATGGTGAAGATATGTAGATGACACATTGATCTTGCTGAGAACAGGAAATCTCCTCAGTTTTTCTGCATACCTAAATTCACTATTGAAGTGAAGAAATTCAACGCTTCAGTTAGAAAATGAAGGATGAGGACCATCTGCGTTATGTTGTGGAACGAAACTGACAGAATGAAAGGAAGAGTCATGCAGCAGTATTTATGAAAACTCGTCGCACTCTGACTGATACTTGGATTATAGGGCAGCTCAACTGTTACATATAATCCGAGCTTAGTTGAACACCTGAATTAAATTACGAAAATTCAAGGAGGTACGTGAAAACGCTAAAATAATGAAATGAAACAATCAGTGATTGAACTGCATTGAGTAACTGATAGAGGGGCGATGGGACAGACATTGAATCACCTAGACATCGAAGAAGGTTTGTATTTCACACACAACTTGTCTCATGCCAGAAGCACTCAGATATTTACAAGCGGATTTCGACAGGTTTGTAGTTGAGGCAGCGAAGATAACATAGCACATCAGCTGACCTCAATTCTAGAAGACATCGGTGATTGGCAAAGCTAAAGAAGAATCATCATCATCATATATATTGCCATATATATGACAGCATATTCTAGAAAAACCACTGCAGAGTACACGTTGGTAGACTAATAGGCAAAAGCTCGTCGAATTTCCGAGAAGAATCTTGTTGAGAAATGCAGGCAACTGAAAAGACTCGTTATTTTATTTGTTTCAGAGAAACTGTGACATCTGATGAACCACGTGTATTTCATCTGTATAAGAAACATCGTCATCATCATAATTATCAAAATGCATTGAAGTAATGTAACTCCGTTTAATATTTCAGTTGTATATCTACAGTGTTGAACAATGAATAGTTTTTTCTGACAATAACTCACATGGCATTTGAAATGGCAAGGTATATGTGGTATGTAGTGTATTAAAAATAATGTACACAATTTCTCTGGCTTAATCAAATAAAACCATTTCTTTCGGGTAAACAAAGTTTGTGGAATGATTTAAATACGATTTGTGAACTATGAGCTATCAATCAGCATAGCGGAATAAATCAGTGAAGAACAGATTCTAAAAATGCTGCAAGCAGTCTGATTGTAAGTTAGTTAAGGAAACGTTTTCTACTCTGGTTTCATCAAATCAAGTCTAATCAAAGCATGATCAATCCGAAGAAAACAACAGAAATGTGTTGACATCGGCAGCACACTTTGTTTCTCTTCATCTGGATTTGAATGAGATGCTTTATCCATACATAGAAGATTCAAGAATGAAGCCGGAATACTCATCACTTGGCAGTGAATGTTGACAGCCACAGCTCTGCTCTCATTATAAAGACTCACCTGACTGGATGCAAAATGCAGACGACTTCTGCAGTTCGTCCGTGACTGAAGTAGTCATGTCGTGTCTTCAACCGGGATGAAACATTCAGATACATGTCAAATGAATTCTTTCCAGATATATGGAAAGAACGGTCACAAGCGGTACAGAACAACCTTCGGGAAGAAAAAACAATCAAAAGACGTTTCTTCTCAGCTGAAATAGCGAATAATAATGTGTATTAAAATCTATGAATACCTGTTGATTTTCTCGTAAAACGATCTGTTACCTGGTGCTTGTCTTCTGTCGTTACAAATGAAGAAATTATTGTAAAACTTTTTCTAGTTGAATAGCTTCACTGAAGTAGTAGATCCTTCCCTAAGCCTATAATTTCCGTGATAATGTGCCAAAATTCATTCTGTAGAAAGTACATTTTTTGATTAGTCGTTAGGTGCAGTAGAAAAGCCTGACGTTATCAATTCACACAGACTCCTTTTTATTTACTTCGATTATTGAGGTCAATTAGCGAAATCATTTACACACAGACTGCCTGCGAACATTCATCACTGAGGTGTATCTGCACTAACCATCTGAGGAAAATATCTTCACTTCATGAAATAATTCTGGTTACAAGTAACTGCAGTATTGATACGCTCAGTTGAATGTTCAAAACCAGGATCATGCCAACACAGTAGTGTAATGTGCTCCAATGAGTCGTGTGACTCACCCAGATACTTATCTCATCAGTAGATAAATTATACATTCATAATGAAAGTATGCGATTTGTAAATAGAAGCATAGCAGTGACAGTGAGGTAGTAAGTACTACAGCGATTTCGTCATCGTTTTGTTTCCATGTGAAATGAAAATAGTGCAACGTGTTCTCCTCTGTGATGAAGGTAATTTGTTTGTACTTAAAATCCTACTCCATCTATTTGATGAGATTCAGTGAATTTTAACCTCGATCCAGGCAGGATCCAGCAGACTGACTCTAAGAAAACAACCGAAACAGACGGTGAAGTGATTACCGGCATTGAGACCACCATGTTTACGAAAATGAAAGCATGGGGATGTGGTGAAATATCGATTCACTTGTACTTATTCTTATTGTACATATTTGACATGGAGTGATCTGATGTTGATGTGTGACACGTCTAGGTGAAGATCAAAGTAGGACTGAACACCTGACTAGAAAGTCGGATTAGCACTATTATTATTAATATTCTCGAAAATTGTATGTTTTCTCAACAGGTTAGTGAAAATGCAACTCGTTTCGAAAATTATAAGGCGCCTTGATGCAGTAGCTAGTCATGAATTAGATTTATTTGACATTGTTCTTTCACACACAAACTTATGTGATCCGCTCAGTGTGTACATGACATGACATGACTGTGACGTTGTCGAGAAGACAACACACAAAGTGTGAATCAACATTATGCAATTTCAAGCAAAATTCACAACGTGAATCAAAATGGTGTTAAGAAAATTAGTCGGCATATTGAAGAAGAATAGGAAGAGGAACAAGTGATGTACTACAGGTAATTTCACCCTGGAATAAGCATGTTCACGAAGAAGAAATAAAGTATACCTACACTCATGTAAACAGCCACATGTACAACAATGTGTGGAATATATAATACACATACACTGTGATTCGCAAGATCAATGATAATCAGATGATCGTATCAGTCAAAAAAATTTACGTCTTAAAGATGTCTGCGTTCAAATGAAGTTACATTTCATTTCGAATATATAAGAGATTCAAGCGAGTGAAACTTCGTTCAAATAGTAAATGCATAAGTACAAATATGATGTGACTGACCTCCCAGTAAGTCATCTCAATACCAGCACTATTTTGCACCGGAAACACACACAGCTGAACTGTCAATAGCACCTTTGTGTTGATGCTTCGGATGCACGAACACACAAACACACTCATAGAGAGAAGCTCATTACGAAAGAACATACGGTAAATTACTACTTATAGTATTAATTCCAATAATGACATCATTAAACCTCAGAGTTTCGTGTCACAGCATTTCTAGCTGAATTACTAAACATTTCCACTTTTATTTACGATAATGAAATTGTGTATAGAGGATATCTGTGTTCAAGTTGTTAATATGTCAGCTTCGTTTTGAGTGGATCTCTACTCATTTGAAAGTTACTTGAGATAGACATAGGATTTCTCTACATTGTGATTCTACGTTCTATAGATTAAGGTCAGCAGTTTCTTTAAACGGAATATCAACTTAATCCTCACACCCACACATCTGTATTATCAACACTCTGATTCAGCGCTTTGAAACCACTGCAAAGTGAAAGGATAGTGAGTAATCAGTAAGGCATTTCAAGTAAACGCACTTAAAGCAAATGCATTCCACTCAGTTGCCTATGCTTTTGTGCATTTCGTAATATATCAGTGTCAAATAACAAAACAAATATCTGTGTTAATTCATTTCTTACCTATCATATGTTATTGTCTCTCTCATATTCAACTCCAACACTGCTGGATGTCACTAATATGTAGGTAGTATGAAGTTCATAATGTTCTTACTCCCTCACAATAACCGCTTTTAGCTATCAACACAAATCCTCGCGTTCAACTTGCAGCTTTCATTGATAAGAGCTATCACTGATGTAGAGGCTGATCAGAGAAGTAGCTGTGTAAATGGTGAGAAAAGACAAGGAAATCGTACGAGCGATGCACAATTCCTAACTTCAAATAAAAAAAGACTATTAATAATAAACAAATAACAATGAATAACACCCAAAATATCGCTATTATTTAATTAACACTGAAATGTTAGTTTGTGGTTCATGGATTTCATGGTGCTTTCCCTAACAAATAGTATGGATATTTGACCCTGATGAATATGGGAGAATCATGGTAAGTATTCACGATAAAAACAGAATTCTAACTTAAACTTTGGTACTCAAGGGAATTCCTTTATCCGTTTGTGTAGAAGCCATTAGACTCAACAGCTGTGGCAATATAAAATGCAGTCTGACAGAAAAGGATAGTTCACATTTGTCATCAACATCAGATTCGCTGATCAGGTGTATCTGACATTGCAAATTTAAATAGCTGCATCCTTCCGAGATGATTTGCTTGTATACGGTATTCTCTGATTGAGTGTGTCATGCAAATGCGTTAATTTTTAACGTCAAGCATTCAATCACAATCAGATTGTTCATGGTATGAATGTCGTTCCATTAGACCCTTTGAATATGCAGCTTGAATCATTTTGAGCACATAGACGGCGCTGACGATTTTTCTGTGGCAATCTATCCTGCGTGACGTGAGTTTTACAACACTGAATGATGGCTGAATGAAAGCACCTTGAATGATAATTCTGGCCTCATGTTTGTGTCTACGCACAGAATCAGCAGTTTCCATTTTCCACTCTATGTGCTGCTGTATATACTACTTTTACATACATAAATCATATCACTGAAGAATGAACATTTGAAGTGAGTAGCATCAGAATTGGTTGGAGTTGTTTTCATTACTATAAATACTGTTCTATTTTTATATTTCACGTATGATTTGTCACCTGTTCACACGTGCTCCTTACTTTCACATTCCAATGTCTGAAATACAAAAGACTGAGAAAACAAATTTTACTGTACTAGTAGGCGGAGTATTTATTTATACACAGAAATAATTAAAACCACGGTTTGTAATGATCTTGTGCTAGTTTTGATAGTAGTATCCGGTTTTCCAGATTTCATCAATTCACTCACACCACTCAGTCTGACAGGAAGAGATACACTGGAATGGCTTCGCCTGGCTTCATTTCTCAATGACGAGAGCCAGCTTCATAAGCTGTTTTGAAGAAGGAGCAGTGTTGTTACACTACTTGAAATGCGTATTGATTTTGTGAGAAGTGTCTACCCGTTTCAGTGTATGTGAGCATAATCTGTTCTGTTTGCATTAGTCAATCTCAGATGCACAGTTGAATGATGTTTCACGAAAGGCATGAAAATGGCCCATGAATGTCATGTGTCAGTGTCAGTTGGTATCTCATTGCACGTAGTGCAGCTAATTGGCAGAGGCTGAAGTAGGTTTCAACCATTCTTTTTGGTTACAGTGACTTTCACGTAGTGAGTATTCGTTATGAATTAGTCATAGTACTTTCGTTCGTTCGATTCACGGAGAGCATAGTTGGCACAGTGGTTAGGACTCTCGCCGACCATGCACATGGTCCGAGGTTCGATCCCCTACCGACGCACACCTTATATCTATGGTCGGCCTGCAAAATTCGTGCTACCGATATCCATGCTAAAAATTCCACACTTGTACCGAAAATACGGTGTGGATCAAGCTGTAATTAAAATAATATTATAATAAAAAAGTTACTTTCCTAACAAACGTATTTTCTGGCAATTACAATTTTCTGAAAGTATTAGGGCGTATGTATGATACGCTGGATAAATTTCGTATATAATCGTGTGCTCAGCTCGCTGGTTGTTCGACACGTCGTTTCTCTAGGAAGGATTCACGAGTTCAGGGCTCATTCCTCTTGACTTGTTTGTTGGGATTAGTACCTTTCTCGTCGGTGTCCACATTACCGACTAACTTTCTTGGAAGCGCTTCTGTCACCACACATGGAAGATAGTCTAGTTTCAGTATGTAACTACTGGCACAATGCGCGATATAACTTCGTTGAACCACAGTGTTTCTGGTGCCTCACAATTACTTTGATATCTCTTTCAAATATTAGACTTAATGACAGTTGTGCTTTTTTGCAGCCCATCAACAGTCAGAGCATGGAACTAAGTCTTTGGGTATAGGTACCTCATTTGACTCTCCTCATGATGGAATCAGCCCTATTTAGCAAAGTACATCATGGTTTGTGGACTGATAAGGTTTTCTCAATCACAACACTTGAACTGAAGAACTCTCCAAGTGGTCTAGCGGTGGTCAGCATAGCAAACAATGTCATCGGTAGGAATTCTGTTCAGCGAGCGTGGTGAAGGCAAGATGTCAATGAAACCTGCAATTGTCAATGAGAGCGTTTTATCACAGTATTAGTTTGGGGGTGATGCGCTGTGCAGCGAATTTTGTGTGATCGGAGGACCTTCGTCATTTCACTAAGAAGCTCGGAATCGGATTCAGCTCTGTCAGTTTTTAATGCTTTAAGCACAACAAACACGGTAACTCAGTGGTTAGGAAATGCTTTATTATATGAAAACCTTATCGGAACTGATGACGTGTATATAATTGTGTGAGAATTCAAACCACAGTTTGGTCAAAACGGTTTAAAGTTTCTTCAATTTCATATTCGGTATCTTCTTGAACTAACACAAGCGCAGACTTGAGTGAAACAACCAATACATTTATATTCACTCAGCAGTAGAATACTTGAAGTAGGAACCTCTTTACTACATTCAAAGCATAAGTCGAGAACATATCTTAGATCTGATAAAAGTTATTCACAAAAGTATTTTCGTTATTGAAAAGTGAATAGTTTCATTTGTAATCTTAATAACATGTTCGAATCACCATTCACAATTTCATTTTCCTGGTGCCAGTATGGAAACTGAAATAAGTGAAATAAACAATTCGACCTTGTTAGGACTGACTAAACATATCTGAACAACGATGAAGATATGAATATAGACATAATACGAAAACACCTTCATGCATTAAACAATAAAATCACTGGTTTCGTGAGTGTTCATTACCATCCTTATTAAACCTCGAGTGATTGTGTTTCTGATCACACACATTCAAACTCTGAAAGACATTTAACTGTAATACAAACGAAGTCATTCCCTATCTGGAACTATTAACTTTGCATTTACTGGATGATGCAATCAATGATATCACGAATTATCGTGAATACTGCTTCTGCGTGTTTCGCCTGAGTCACATATTATTCAGCAGACTTGATTATTTATCTTTGCCTCAACTCCAAAGCTACGTCGATGAAAAAAGCGGTTGTACAAGTCTAAGGACAGATGTGGTCCAGGCAGGATCGACATCTTGATTAAATCTGAAAACCAAGGAATGTACACTATTTATAACCGAAGCTATCTGTTATTATTTCTGTGCTGATAAAAATACTCCTGACAAATATGTCCTAATGACACTTTCATTCTTAATGTTACAAACAATAAATTGAAATTACTTATACATTTTTGATTCTAATAGGAAATGTTTGCAATATCTTAAACCCTCTGAAAGCACAGGGCATGACTGTATAACTGGTGATGTCTAAAGAAGATGTGCTGACATTCTACCTTGCTGAATCAACAAGATTTCTGCTATTAACACTATGTTTATTCTGATTGCAAATACATCCATTTTTTGAAATTCATGGAGTTCAAATACCTTGCTTGTCGATTGTGTGGTACTGTCTCTGCACATAGCTAATTCAACTTAGCTTATTTTGATAAGGATGGAAGGTTGAAGAATATTTTGATGTGTAGCACATGTTCTGATTGACTGTCTTCTTCTTACAGCAGTTGCGATTTCAGCCGGTGACAGCACATATATAAACCGGAACCATATGTCGTGAGCCGGCGGACTTCATCATTCTTCTGGTCAAGTTGAGAAGTGATTTATTTTCACCTTTGTAAATGCAGTCATTGGTTGGTTGCGCCCAGTGTGTTCTCAACAGCGATTTCGACTGCAGCAGATGCATGTGTACATCGATGTGTGTGGATATCTGCGAGAAAATCATCATGAACGATGTTGATGATGCAATCACGTAGCTTGTGGTGTGGTTTCATCTGTGAAACGATATGTAGGCTCAGCGACATGTCGACGACAATAATCACTTGACATTTCCATAGGCAACTTGAAATTTTTGTTTCATATTCTGTGAGTAATTGGCAAGTCGAACGTTGAATAACGTGTCTATTCAGTTAACCTCATCGTCTACATTAGCGTATTTCACAATGACAACAGATTCTCACCACGCATTCCTTTTCTCTCATTTTTGGAAATGTAAACAGCAAACATGTCGGTGGACGGATTCAGTGGATCCAGTGGTGGGAGAAATAATTTTATGATAAGGAATGTGTGGCTATATGCAATATGTATTTATTGAGCGTCGTCTAGACATGTTCGACAATGTTCATTCACATACAAATATCATTCCCCTTTAAGGATAAATAAGATTACTGCGATGTTGTCGTGAAAATAACATACCAAATATGAATCAGCATTGTGCTATTTTAAGCTCAGCTAACTTCACGATGAAATAAGGAATTTCACCAGAAATGAGAAGAGGAAAATGAATCAAGTGAAAAACCGTATTTCATACAACTGATTCCCTTGATAAATTTCAATAAAGAAAGGAAGACGAAATTTGCAGTATAAAATGATATCATTCTATTTCACAGGTTCTCATCGGCTGCAGACTACCTGAAATTACAATGGTTATATAAATGATAATAACATACTTTAATGTTTGAGTAGTAGTAGAGAAGAGATAAAATTGACGCATCCAAAAAAGAATGAAAGTATTACAATTTTTAGTTGAAGTTATCATCATCAATTTATACACTTTCAGAGTTGAAAAGAGGGGGGAGGGGTAAGACAGAAAACAGAAACATTGATTAACAGAAACAGTGTTAGCTTGTAGGTTCACATGGCAACTCCAAAAAACAAAAGCATTTACAGTTTATAAGATTGAGATTTGCTCAGTGAGTTGAGATCACTGAATTAGATGACTTATCAAAATCAAAATTCAGTTACCAAGGGAGTGAGAGGTTAATCACACTCCCTTTCTGTATGCATAAGTCTGGTTTAAATCGTTTGATTGCGATCGCTTCGGCAAATTGTAGTAAATTTGCTGTCCTTTGTCTATTTAATATTTTGAAGGACTTAGAAATCTCTACGAGATGTCCGGTATCAACAATATGTCTGGTAATTGCACTCTGAGAATATTTGCTTCCTTTCAGGCATAGGTTTCTTGGAATATGTTTAGAAAACCGGATAGAAGCCTTTCTTTCTGTCCTTCCAATGTACTTGCTCCCGCAAGTGCACGCGTTGGTGAAAGAGAAGCTAATCGAAGAATTCCCAGAATCACCTGAACGCTACGTCTGTAATCTATCAAAATTATAATTAAACAAAATCGAATTAGAAGCCTTATCTCTAGGATTCAAGTTTCACGTCCCCAAGAAGCAGATCAGTCGTATAGATACAGAAGCACAATTCGAACACTTATACCATCAACTCCACGACCTGAAACCCTTAGACGAAGATAAAAGAGGATGGCTAAAGTCTAAAATTGTTGATATTGCTAACCAATACCACATATCCCCAATGGAGAAGCAGAAGATGCTGACCGAAGAGCATAGAATAGCTCTGAAGAAACTATATGAGAACGATGAAATCGTCATATTTAGACCTGATAAAGGCTCTGGGGTTGTTATAATGAACAAAGCTGATTATACTCATAAAATGATGACAATTCTAAACGACAAAGAAAAATTCCAAGTAGACAACAAAAAAGATGCCACAACGTCGTTTGAAAATAAAGTAAATAAATGTCTCAAAGAACTTCTAATGAAGAAACTAATCAACAGCGAAACATACAATAAACTGAAGTCAAAAGGTGGACGCCTGCCGTCTATGTACGGCCTACCAAAAATATATAAAGCAAACGTGCCTTTAAGACCAATCTTGTCAATGACTGACTCACCATGCCACAAGTTAGCTCGATGGTTAGCTGATTCCATAGAGCCAATTCGAATTAAATTTGCAACCCATAGCCTGAAGGATAGCTACCAATTCTCCAAGGAAGTTGACAACATTGACATATCAGACGAACTCATGGTATCGTATGACGTGACCTCCTTGTTCACAAACGTACCACTGATGGAAACGATTGATATCATTTGTAAACAAACGGATCTACTACCGTTACCGGAAACAGAGATGAAGCGACTACTCCTGCTCTGCACAAAAGATATACAATTCAAATTCAACAATCAACTCTACCGACAAATTGTTGGGGTCGCTATGGGTTCACCTCTGGGACCTATCCTGGCTGATATCTTCATGGGCTACCTTGAACAGACACAACTAAGTTCTGCTATCAATGGAACAACCTACTATCGCCGATATGTTGATGACACATTTGTTGTTTGCAACGACATGGATCACGCATCGGCATTATATGATCACTTAAATGGGATTCATCCAAATATCAAGTACACCATGGAATATGAACATAAAAATGAGTTCAATTTCCTGGATCTAAATGTAAAAAGAACAAACGAAGGCATGATTGAAAAGTCCATCTATAGAAAAGAAACCTGGACTGGACAATATCTCCACTATAACAGCTTTTGTCCCATAAGCTATAAACGTGGATTAGTGAGAACTTTGTACGACAGAGCCAGGAAGCTATGTTCACCAAACAAGGTCGAAGAAGAACTAGATTTCGTCGAGAAATGCCTGAGGGAAAACGGATACCCTAAAAGATTTATACAGAAGTATAGCAGAGAAAAAGATAAGAAAGAAAAGCATCCAACTGTAGAAAAGAAAAAAGTGTTTATTTGTCTCCCATTCAAAGGAGATGCAGTTTCACAAAAGATTGACAGAAGACTGAAAGGAGCAATAAATAGAAGCTTCCCGGCAGCAAAACTCATAACAGTATACAACACCACTCCTTCCATGATCCACTGAAAACTGGATAAATACCCTGCTGATGTCACCTCCAACTGCGTTTATGAATTGACGTGCACTTGCGGGAGCAAGTACATTGGAAGGACAGAAAGAAAGGCTTCTATCCGGTTTTCTAAACATATTCCAAGAAACCTATGCCTGAAAGGAAGCAAATATTCTCAGAGTGCAATTACCAGACATATTGTTGATACTGGACATCTCGTAGAGATTTCTAAGTCCTTCAAAATATTAAATAGACAAAGGACAGCAAATTTACTACAATTTGCCGAAGCGATCGCAATCAAACGATTTAAACCAGACTTATGCATACAGAAAGGGAGTGTGATTAACCTCTCACTCCCTTGGTAACTGAATTTTGATTTTGATAAGTCATCTAATTCAGTGATCTCAACTCACTGAGCAAATCTCAATCTTATAAACTGTAAATGCTTTTGTTTTTTGGAGTTGCCATGTGAACCTACAAGCTAACACTGTTTCTGTTAATCAATGTTTCTGTTTTCTGTCTTACCCCTCCCCCCTCTTTTCAACTCTGAAAGTGTATAAATTGATGATGATAACTTCAACTAAAAATTGTAATACTTTCATTCTTTTTTGGATGCGTCAATTTTATCTCTTCTCTACTACTACTCAAACATTAAAGTATGTTATTATCATTTATATAACCATTGTAATTTCAGGTAGTCTGCAGCCGATGAGAACCTGTGAAATAGAATGATATCATTTTATACTGCAAATTTCGTCTTCTTTTCTTTATCGAAATAGCGTATGTTAGAAGTAGTCAGTGAAACGCACCAAGAGGAAGAAATCATTGCTACAATCATGTCAACCTGCACCTATTATATATACACATATTGTCAGTCACAAGACGCAAGTTGAATAGATGTTCGAATCGGTCAGACATATTTATTTATACATGACTGCAGTCAAATCGGACTCCTTTTCATGTCAATACAAGAGCTTCAAGAAACTGAAACTTCGTTCAAATAGTATATGAGTACTACCCCCTGCACAACTAATATGAATAATTTCACTGTACTCCGACAATCTACAAATTATTGTATTCTATGAATATCCATCTGGTTGTCTGAATCTGCTGATGCATGTCAGAATATCGATCGGACGTGTACTATTGAAAGTTATTGCCTAGATAAACATTGACCTTCAGTGGCCAATGGTAAAACACTCACATGCACACAATCAGAAAGAGAAACTCATCACCAAACAGGTGGTAATTAGTATTGTTGCTAATTCCAACAATGACCTCATTAAACCTCAACTGTTTCTATCACATTATACAAAGCTGGACAACAAAACATTCCAAAATTCTTTACGAAAATGAGTTTATTCATATGTGTGTTCAAGTGATCAATATTTCTATTAAGATTTTTAATTACCTGTAATCTATTAAGAGTCGCTTAAAATAGACATACGATTTTACTATACTGTGATTCTGTATTCTGTAGATTCAGGTCAGCGGTAAATTAAAACCGGAAAATCAATTTCATCATGACACCCACACATTTGTATTACCAACCTTCAGATTCATCACTTTGAAAGTGGTGTGGAATGGGAGGACAGGCCTGTTCGCTTAAATCAAATGCATTTTACTCAGTTGTCTATGCTTTTGTGTATTTCGTAATATATCAGTGTCAAATAACAAAAGTGATGTTTATGCTTATCCCCTTCTCATCTATCCTTTGTTACTGGTTCTCTCATGTTCCACTCTATCACTACTACATACCACCAATTTGTTGGCAGTATGAAGTTCATTATGTTGTTTATCCGTCACTACCATCACTTTTAGCTATTGACACTTTACTTCAGGTGTGAGCTCCAGCTTCCATAGATTTTCGCTATCACTGACCTGGATCTTGCCATCTACACCCCTATTGTCATTTAGGGTACTCCAATCACATTTAGTTGAGCTGACTGCACGCCTTCTTAGTACTTTTCGCAAATTTACAACTTCAATTGAAGTCGTTTTCATTCTTATAATAAGAAATGCATAATGACTACTATCAAATTACCATGAAATCTACAAAATATGGAACACACTTCAGTGCTTCATATTCACTATCTGCTATCCAGTGAGAAATTTCATCGTTTTGTTGACGTCTCATCCAACTGTATATTCCAGTTGACTTCACCATGCGAATATCAACTTACCATCAGTTCCATAGATCAAACTGAAGCTGAAACTTACCGTTGACATACGCACCATAAGACGGTTTTTCAGTTCCACAGGCATTTTGGAACTCCAGTGATTAGGAAACAGTTTGTAGCTGACTAAATCTGTCAACATATTAGAAAAGTGACTTGTCAGTTGCAGATAGAAATGGAAAGGAAGACATACATATGGAAATTGCTTTTCGAAGTCCCACTGGATTTTTAACTCGCCACAGTCTCTAAGGTCTTATCGACGTTGATTAGCACGGATATCAATGAAACACAGTGTGTGCCGATAGGAGGACAGCTTACTCGATGCTGTTCGCTCATCTCTTTTCAAGATGGTGTGCTGTGCTTATGGTGTGCATTTTTTTAAAGTAAATTCTATCAAGGTCTGACTGGTTCCGTCGGGCGGAGATTGGGATGAAACAGTCACGACCATAATAGATGGAATATCATTGGAAAGTTTCGACGAATATTGTCAGGATTCGAGTGATTTCAGCGTTCAATGAAATGTGAGGTTGAAGGAGATTTCTTGACGATCCTTGAATGTTTCTGCAGGTCAGTTTCTTGATTATCCTCTGGAAAACCCTCACGCTGAAGTGACCGTCGTCCAGTAGGAATACACTTGAAGTACTCTTCTATAATCAATTGATGAATCATTCATCACATTGAAATGAAGGATCCAGGTGACGTTGGTGACTTTGCGTCATAGTCACCTACAATCTCACGAGGTACAGTGATGAAAGCACTATTTCACTAGTCTGCCATTCGCTTGTGACTCATATGGAGTATTATATGATTACATCAACGTCCATCTGTGACACTGTGGATATCATGATGTAATATCAAGTGTCCATTGACTAATCTTCATATTGAGAATGTGCAAGCAATTTGCGTATGACCTAATACAACTCATTACATTTTTGTGTCAGATGATTTTAACTTCCTGAGTTTCATCTTACCTTCACAGGTTCGTGAAAATACAACTTCTTAGTGATATAACAGCATAACTGGCGTATCCATGAAGCTCAATGTTAATGATGTCTGGTGGTATTTCTGGATGATTTGCAGATGAAGTGAACAGCACACTGTTTGGTTTGTTCCTCCTCCTTCGTGATCAGTTTGTTTTGAGGATCTTTGATTGATTGGATCATCTGGGTTGATCTGTTCACGGGTAAAGACCTGGTTATCTGATATAGTGTCCTGAAGTCTCTATAACCTGCGGCCAATATGATCTGCTTCAGTTGCCTCCCAGTATGTCGTAGAATTGTCTTTCGTCTTTCCCAGCACTTTTTTTCTCTTGTCCATTTTGCATTGAGTCATCCTCTCTCTCTCCAATAATCTTCCTCTCCTCTCATGTGTTAGCTTCCATGTGTCCAATGAGAGCTATTCTTTGACTTTCTTCTCCTTTCTAGAACAGTAGTACTTGCTTCCTTGAAAATCGCTTTCAGATAGTTTGTTCCAAAGTTCTTCAACGCAGGTCGCATTTGTGATTCCACGTAATGTTATAAATGTATCACGAAAAGAATGTATTATTTCGCTGCATGTCAAAAAATGATTTCAGGGCTGCACTACAGCTAATTATAATACGATGATGAGACACCTACGTTTTCATCGTGAACAGGGTGATTCAGCAGCCATCACACTCAGTTATATTCAGTATTAATTCTGCTTGACGTGCTGATTTACTGCTAGATTACGGTATGAAAAAAACAACAGCATTCATGTTCATGTGTTGTTCATATGATGCGAGCATATATATATATACATATATATTTATTGTTCATGTTCACACTGATACTTGTATAAGCATTTGTTGTTTATTCTTGGACGCATTTCCTTTCATGCGTATATGTGATATATGTGGAGGTACATGTGTATGTGTTTGCGCCTGGTTTTTCAATTTCAAGAATTTATGTGCTTATATAAGGCATATCTGTTTACAAGTTTATATGTCCAAACGTATATAGGGTCTCGAAGTACAATTAAATTGTATAGACTTCCATATTCTCGTATTACCTAAGTTTTACTGGTGGTTGAAAATGAAGATTCAGCCATCAGGCAGTCAGTCACAGCTCAAATCTGACACTTGAAATATTAAAATGGCTTAGATGAATGAGGAAACCAATCTTTCAAACCTCATAAGAGGATGACTGGTGAACATTCGCACGAAGAAGATCTTATCTCCAATAAGACTTAGTGCAGCAAAATAATAATTCAGATGTTCAGGGAAGAGATAACAAGCAGAGATATGAACTGTGAACGACATAAGAGTAATTGCGCTTTTTCAGTGTACCTGAAACCTCCATCAACTCTGCAGTGAAAGTGAAATTCTTTGAAAACTGTTGAGTACTAATCCTTTTAGACACAACATTTACTGGCGACGTTGTTTAGCTTTCAGCTGCAAGTGTGTCTTCTCCTCACTATTTGAAGCACAACATAGTCAGAACGAAATAACAAATATCATTTCCTCATAGCGGATAATCATTGTGACCTGAGAATGGTGCAACAGATCGAGGAAGGCTCCAGAGTTTATGCACGAATCTATTTAAATCAATTGGCGCAATGCAAAATGAGAAGAAACTAAGAAGAATGATAGAGTTGTTTCTGATTGGGAAATTACTAAGGAAGATTTTGAGGACTAGTGATTTGACTATTGTCGACAATTAAATATTAAATTTTTACACAGTGTATGGTATGCAGCGAAGGATAATTTCATATCTCCATGTAAACAGATACTTCCGACGAGGTCAGTTTGAGGCGTGTTATCTCCTTCACGTTTTTGGTGTTATCCAAATTGAGTGAAGACAGTTGGAAACGATTCGTGCAATCTGTTCAAAGTCACTGGCGCTCGAGTAACCCGTCCTAAATGTAGCTCTCAGTTGAAAGTGATGGTTTGACTTGATATCATTGAGACACACTCCTTAGCGTGCTACTAAGCTTATTCACTGTTTTTTCAAGCAAGCATCTCACAAGCTGGAAATTCATGTTTTGGTCGACATTTTCATCGCATAATCAGAATTACACCCGACATCCTGTTTCATTTTAGAATCGACCTAGTGGGGTTGAAGCTGTGATTGTTTCTGGTTTCACATATCACTCCCTCATCACTGCTGTTATCGATGACGCCTGAGTCATTTGATGAAATCCTACTGCTTTATCACTGCAACAGTGGTGGTGTGGAGTATGACTGATGCATTTGGATGAAAGCAACTGTGTTAGCTATTCCAATATTCAATGTTCGTAACGCTGACGTTCATACCTGCAGTGATAGTTTAAGGTCAGCTGAAATTAAAAATCCAATATTGCAATTTACTCGTTATCACAATTTCAGAAGATCAGTCAAATAACTGGATGGATACGTGACCATCTCTTCGATCGAATGATTCAGCCTATTATATATATTTTAAGCCACCAGACAATCACAGTTGTATACCCTGTACATGTGCGGTCATGCTACATATGGATCTGTCAAAGACACAGCTTTCGTGTGGGGCAGTCATGGCCAATATTTCAATGAATCCTACAATAGTTGCACAGATTGTTCTCCAGAGGAATAAAACAGATGTTCAATTTGGTCAGGTTAAAAAAATGCATGTAGGTTTTTGCGAGATTGTGGGATATGTTTATTTTTACTCCATTGGATACTGGCTTATTGTCATATGTATTCACTAAATAACTTTAAAAAATGAAGTGACTCTTTGTCAAATCTCCACTACGATAGTGAAAGCGGTAACAATTTGCGCGATTGGACGTTGAAACATATCACGCAGAGACTTATCGAGTCTTCACCCAACAGATACAATCAAATTGATTCAAAGTAAATACTAGAGGTATCGACAATGTTGGTACCATTCAAATCAGAGCATAATAAATAGTGTCGTAACGTAATAAATTCACATGAAAAAAGTTTTTTATTTTCACAATGAAAACATCTTATTTCCCATCTCAATGTATTTTGTTTATAACACTCATACTATTTGCGAATGAACTAATCTTAAGTGGATTTTATTCAAATGTCCAATCATCAATTGTTTGAATGTATATGAATAAAGCCAGAGATTTGTTTGAGTGAGTGCCTCGATATGATGATGAGCAATAATTTGTGCTTGAAACGTGATCAGTAAATATCACTGTATGAGCCAGTGTGATTTTATCAATATAAAATTGTATCCATAATGGAGTTGTCATCATCACGCGTTAGTTGGTGAGATTCCCGTAGCCATGTGTTATAACATGTTCGAGGTATCGTTCAGAGTGGATAAAGCCGATGGATACCCTTTAGAACCTGTAGCGATACTCGAGGTAGTTGGAGTTGGTTTTTTGACTTATCAGTCCAATTGAGACTGAAATCAATTGGTCACTGGCAGTGTTAATCAGGTTGAATTTCACGATTACAGAAAATAATGGAGCGAGGATAAATTACCATTTATAAGTTGGAATATGACGATCAAAACGAACATTCAGGGTCTTATGCGTGAAAGCGCTGATGGAACTGCTGTTTGCTAATGTTTATCGAAATGTTGAACGGGCACAAGATGTCTGGGAAGCTAAATTCGATGGGATAATCTTGGATCAGTATTTCTATCTTCCAATAGGTAAATTATATTTGTTAGAATGAGGAACAAGTATAGGATTTTTAACACCAATGTTTAGTCCGTAGCTTCTCTACTGGACAGAAACTCGACTAGCGTCTCACGAAAATGAATTCCAACACGTTGCAGACTTTATCAACAGCTGCCTTCACTGACTAAATACTGAAGATCGAGAAGCCAGAACGCATTAACAACTAGAATCTCTGAGAACAAATCAAGCAAGAGTCAATCGCTCAACAAATATATACGGGAAAGTAGAGATGTAGTGTGCACTTATTGAAGATACCGTCGAATGACATCAAGCCAGGTCATCGAGTGTAATCCAATTGAGATGCGTCAAGTGTGTTGTCAATAAAGTACATTGAGTACATGTGTGGAAGAGAAGACAGATTGTTGGTTATCGGAGCACCGTTCCATCTGGAACCCAAGGGATGAAGATCATCTCAAAAATTACAAAGTTTATTATTAGTTGCAATAAACAAGCACACAAACATTAAGTCAGGAGTAGTCTCCACGGTTGCTAAGACGATAGTAGAAGTGTCTGAATTCTTTCCTTTACATAATTTAATGTAGTGCAATGGAATCGATTATTCAGATTTGATGCAGTCTCCTTGGATGTCTGATATTTGTGGTGAAAATAAAAGTGAACCACTTGATTCTTTCAATGAAGGATCAATTGGGAGGAGGGCACCGATTTTATACAGGAAATATGCTTGTTTTTGTTTCGAATGGGGTAAAAATAAAATCGATTTTGTCATGTGTACGGCAGATGCGTGTGTTCATTCTATTGTGAAGTGTGAACATGGAGGGCATTTATATATTTCATGTGATTATTATTTTGTAGTGAAAGTGGATTTCTCATTTGTCAGGTGCTGGGTTAAGTCATTCCATCGTCTCGGTCAAAGTGACACCAATGCTACCATGTAAATGGTTCTGATATGCACTGACATATGCACTGATTCGTCTTGTCATCACGCACCTTGATTTATTTTTCAGTGAATTAGCTCTCTTTGATGCAGATTGTCCGTAGTGCAAAATAGAATTCATTATTCAATGGATTCAGATTTCACAGTAGTAAAACATACTTGTAGCTGAATTTTAACACGAAAGATGTTTGCGTCGAGTGATGATGACATCTGTATGTGATAATTCGCAGCCTGACTGAACTAGCACACACCGTTCACCGATGCTGGGGAACATTCGATCGTATGGAAATCAGTGAAATTTCGTCATCTAACTTGAATCAAATAAGTAAACTCCTAAATAATCGAATCAGAAACATACAGTGTTGAGCCATGCGGTTCACATGACAAGGTAATCATTAATACCGTGGTTGTCACATAATATATTCGTGAATTTTAGCAAGATATGAATTTAGGGGATTGCGAACAGATTCATTCAAATCAGCAACAAAAAACAAACCACCAAATTTAGGGAAGTGGAATGAAATAAATGATAAGACGTTGAACAGAAAAATGCGTGAATGTACGAAATGTGTAATACGACATTCACAGATACACTGCTAGATAAGTGAGACACTTTGTTGAGAAAAACCATTCAAATAACATAATCCACATAATGAATAATCAAACGACGCCTCACTCACCTCACGTCATCACTACGCACATTCAACATTAACTAAAATCATCTTAACCACTCACTGAAACAGACTCTGGTTAGTCAAACAGCCACCCACTCCACCCACTCAATTTGTCATCCACTCATTCAGACACATCAACAGTGTATATCAGAATATTTCTATTGGTACACACTCATTGAACGACAGCCACATGTGTTCATATCACCGTCTTCTTGCATGGTATAAATACGTCTCTGTTTACCTGGGTTCTTATCATCATCTTCATCATCGACGAGTACCCGTGTTATTCAGTGAGAATGGTGAGTCAGTGTGTGATATTTGACGGTGATATTCATGTTTCTTTCTGTTCAGATGTGCTACCTACTTCTTGCCATTCTAGTGATTTCAGCCGTCGACAGTGCGCATATCAAGGGGAATCATTCAACGACAGTCGACGTGGTCCATCATTCATCCCTTCAAGGTGAGATATTATCAACATTTTCTCGGGTATCTGTGCATGTGAAATAACCCAGTTTGTTGATGCGCACCAGCTATTGTTTGAATTTATGAAGTAGGCTGTCTCCACGTGTTTTCGTTTGGCTAACATATGCAAAGTTATTGATATTTCTTACCTTGCTGACAACATGTGTGATCTCGCCACACTGATCTTGTGGTACGTGTATACTGACTTTGATTTGTTTGCAAAATGTTATACTAACATGGCGTATTTATCAATGTGAAGGCAGTCATTGTGGAGTGATGAAATACTTGTGGCCTATCCTCAATGACTCTGACGCTGTCGTTGAACGATGACAGTATTCCATAACTTGGAATATTTTCACTCCCCAACGAGACGAGAATTTCACTTGTGGATATCCGAGTCAGATTGAGATATGATGTTTAACGTGTGTTTTTCGCTATTCGATTTCAGGTGATGGCAAGCACTCCGGTCTCCAATATCATCCAGCTGTGGATAAACGACGAAGAGTGTGGTGGATATGTGTGCTTCTTTTGGGCTTTTGTTGATTGACTTTTGAACTGTAATGTATTTTGTTGGTTGGCGACAACCAATGAGTACAACATTTGATATCTAATAAAAAAATATTTTACTATTGAAATTCATGTTTCTTTGTTTTTCATCCGGAATGTGTGCTGTTGGAAGGCATTGATGTGTAAGCGTAAAAGTGAGAGAGAACGTGAATACGATCAGTTACCACGGTGACTGATGTGGTGAAGTGAGATATCTTATAATAATAGAAGAAAATCATATCAGATATTCAAGGGTAGAAATGACCGTGGAAGTTGTGTGGTGAGAGCTGTCTACTAGCCAAATTGGTAGACAGTAATTTACGTCAATATTTACGTTCCCAAGATTTGTCGTGAGAAAATGTGAACAAAGATTGATTCAAACCCAACCACAGCAGACTTTGCGTAGGCGGATGCAGTTAACATATAGAGGATTTGACATTGAAGAAAAAGTCACAAATAGATGAAAGATTAACTTTACGTGAGAAACAACCAATCGGAAGACTGTGTTTGTTTGCTTAAATATCCATAGTAATGTACATGAAAATATATATAAATATGCGTTGCCTGACTCTTGACTTCTGTCGTTACAGTTGAATGGTTATATTACTCAATGCAAAATGTTAACTTGCCTTTGAGAAGCAATTGAGAAATAAATGTCCATTCAAATGGATTGCCTAATAATAATATTATTAGGATGAGATGATTAGGAGACTAATAAAACGTAGAAGGCTTATGGGCACGGGGACCTGTCAGTCTTGTACTATCATACGTTTGAGGGAATGAGTGAAGATCCACGAAATGCATTTTAGGACACAGATCTGGCTTCTTCATGAGGATTCCAATGAACTCAACTTATGTGGAACACGAGCTCATAAAGCAATAATATTATCAGTAGGAATGCTGTTCAATCGTCATTATCTATGTGGCATAAGAAATATTTATTTTATTCAATCCATCTTATTCCTATATTGAAATATATTTCTGCCTAACCTATGCGTAGAGGAGAAGTGTGTTCGTAGTGAAATTCACATTCGCGCAAGTAATGTTCGATGAAACTTTGTAAGCCATCATTTTTGTTTGTTTCCTTTCAGAAATTCACACTATATGACCAGTACGTACGCTAAATCTCACTCATTCAAAATAAACAGTAATCACGTTGATGTAAACTTCTTGTACATTTATGTGAGTGGTCTATCACACAATTCAACACAACTGTGTGATTGAATAATAAGAAGACATTTTGAATGTACGTGAAGACATCTCAACATGTGACAGGGACTCGGAGTATTGAGATCAGAGGGTAAATATTTTGGAGTGGCTCTCGCTTGAGGCCACTCAACACAAGTGGAGAATAGAACCGTATTGTGGTTGACTCTGTTGTTGTGAAATATCCGTAGGGGAAATCAAGTCTCAAAACACCGAGAGCTTTCAGCAAGTGACAATATAGTCCTCATGAATGACTACACCATCTAACACCAACATTTCTGAACTTAGAGAAATGAAAGCATTTCACTGGTTGAACGTTTTCCTTGAAATTGAAATAGTTTCTCTTGAACACCACTTTTCAATGCAGCTTTAACTATTCAGAAAAGAGATGCTTCATTTTAGTTTGGAACTTTGTAGTCTGAGATTCAGCTTCTTCACAAATGCCTATCAGTGTGTGTGATTGTCCCATAAAGACGCACTTTCCTCAAGAAATCAATGCTTTTTCTGATTCGACTCTCATAAATGAATTCCTCTGAATCATCCACGTACATTGATTATATTTCAATATGCTGAACGGAAGTGATTGGTGATACTGTTGAGATGTGAAATTTGTCGAAGACTATCTGGGCATTAGCCGTGAAATTTGCTTTTGTTCCATAGGTTCTGTTTGAAACATATCAATTCAGTCGCACGTCTCCTCTTTGTCCTCCTCTATTCGGTCGTATTTAGCTTGTCTCAAGATTATCTATATTCTCTTATCATTTCACACAGTCTTCCGTATTTTACATTCAAACACACGCATCACGTGTAATTTCCGAATCGCCTTCCACCCATTGTTAGTAATGTTATCATGCTGTCTGATCAATGGCGTGTGACCAATCCACCTTCATTTTCTTCACAACACTAGCTTCGCAACAGGTTCTCGTTTGTCGGTGCATTCACAAAGCTTCTTGTTTCTTATCGCTTCTGGTCGGCAGTGAAGGCCATGAGGCCATGAGTGCTTTTCGTGAACAATAATATTTTCGCTTTGTCTAAAAGTAGTTTACTGGTGCAAGGCAAATACTGTTTCGGAAGAAAGGAATGAATACCGCCATTTAGCAGTGTATATCGTCTAAGTGAATCTTATTTTGTTACTAGCAGCCGATTATGGGATTTGACTGAAGAATTTTAGATGGTGAGATATTGATAAGAACAACCAAATTAGAAATCTGCACTAAAAGATAGTGCTCTGTTCTTAATTTATCGCGAAAGTAATGTAATATTTCGCTGTATTTCCAAACCTGATTTGAAGGCTGCACTACAGCTAATTATAATACGATGATGAGACACCTACATTTTCGTCATGAAGGAGGTGCTTCAGCAGATATCCCAATGAGTTATATTTAGTACTACTTCTGCTTGACGTGCTGATTTACTGCTAGATTACGGTATGAAATAAACAACAGCATTCATGTCCATGCGCATGTATGTTGTTCATATGATGCGTGGTTCTAGATATATATAAACATACATATTTATTGTTCTTGTTCACACTGATACATGTATAAGCATCTGTTATTTATTCTTGAACGCATTTCCTTTTATGTATACATGCGATACATGTGGAGGTACATGTGTATGTGTTTGCGCCTGGTTTTCCTACTTCAAGAATTTGTGTGCTTAATTAAGGCATATCTATGTATAAGTGTAAATGTCCAAACATATATATAAAGTAGTGCTCGTGGCTAATTTTGGCTGGTCCTTCGTGTACTTAAAAATGGAAATAAATGTATTTGTCACATAAGTGCATATTCATGTGCATATATGTGCGTAGCTGCATGAGTGCGCGCATATGCATATTTGTGCATGAGTATGCATGTAGACGGGCTAATGCAATTATGCTTTGCCCATTTATGAAAGGATATGCGTATATATGTAAATAAGCCGTGACCAGCAGGGTTAAGCAGGTTGAAGATGATGCAGTAATTCATCGAAGAAGACATTGCGAAATGGTCGCGCTATGCCGTCAATCGACAGAAGTTAGAATTCAACGACAATTGGATCTGCTCCCAGTGGCTAAATGGTCTACAAGCTCACCTTGATACCAAGAGGACCTGCATTCGAATACCGGTGGGTGCGAACTGATGAAGAGTCCCAAACTAGGAAGAAATTGCTGTCCAGTACTATCAGGTGTTCCAGTGGTTCTCTAACTGATGTCAGCTTATGACGAAATCCTCCATGTAATCAAAACCAATACTTGAAAATATATATATGTCTATTATTATTATTATTGTTCCCTTGGGTTCCTAGTGGAACATAGGGCTTCAACTGCACGTCTCCACTTGCTTCTGTCTTCTGCAGTACTTTTCACTTGCGTCCATGTTATTCCATACTGTTTCATCTCCTCCTCACATGATCTCCTCTATGTCACCCTTGGACGTCCCACTCGCCGCTTCCCTTTCGTGTTCCACTCGAGGGCCTGACGCGCAATGTCACTCAACGGCCTCCTCAGCGAGTGTCCAATCCATCTCCACTTCCTCCTGCATATTTGTTGGGCGATTGGTTCTTGTTTCGTTTGTTCCCATAGCTTCTTGTTTGTGATTCTTTCCGGCCATCTAATCTTCAGTATGGAGCGAAGACAGTTGTTGATAAAGGTCTGCAACCTTTTGAAAATATTCTTGGTGACCCGCCAAGTTTATGATCCGTAAAGCAAAATTGACTTCACGTTTGTATTGAAAATCCGAATTTTGTTGTTGATGCTGAGTGACGAAGATTTCCAGATTGGTTTCAGGTTGATGAATGTGTTTCTCGCCTTCCCGATTCTCGATTTGACATCCTCGTCCGTTCCTCCTGTGGTTGAGACAATGCTCCCTAGATAAGTGAAAGAAGCAACTCTTTCAAATCCCTCCCGTTGATGGTGATTGGCACTGGATGTTGCTGCTGTTGTTGGTTGGTTATTTTCATGACCTCCGTCTTGTCTATGTTCACCTGGAGTCCTGTCTTCACCGGCTGCTTCTTCGACCAGTTTGTCGGTTTTCGCTTGCAAGTCTTCGATTTTGTGTGACATCAAACATAAATCATCCGCAAAATCCAGGTCTTCTAGGTTCTTCACGTCGGTCCAGGATATCCCTGTCTTCTCGTTTCCCACTGTCTGACGCATAATCCAGTCCACTACAATTAGGAATATCATTGGTGATAACAAGCACCCTTGTCTGACTCCTGTGTTTACTCCAAACGCCTCGCTGAGTTTTCCGTTGTGGATCACTTGACATGTGCCGTTGTCGTACAGCTGTTGAATAAGGTTGATGGATATTTCGGGTACACCGTAGTACTTGAGTAGTTTCCAAATTACTTCGCGGTCAACGCTGTCGAAGGCCTTCTCAAAGTCTATGAAGTTGAGGTGGAGATTTGATTGCCATTCCATGCTTTGTTCGATAATGATGTGTCGAGTTGCAATTTGGTCAGAACATGATTTGCCTTTCCTGAATACAGCTTGTTTTGGTCGGAGTTCTGTATCCAGTGCGTCCTTTATTCTCTCCAGGATGATGCGACTCAGGATTTTACTTGGCGTCGACAGGAGCATGATTCCTCGCCAGTTCTTGCAGAGTCCCAGGTCGCCCTTCTTTGGTAGTTTCACCAGGTAACCTTTCCTCCAGTCAGTAGGCACCTTTCCCTCTTTCCAGATCTTTTGCAATTATGGACTCAGCATATCTGCCGTCGTTTCTGGGTCCGCTTTCAGTGCTTCCGGGGGTATTCCATCTGGTCCAGCTGCTTTTCCAGCTTTCAGAAGCTTGATTGCATTCATGACTTCAGTTTTCGTTGGAGGATTGGTGTCAACTTGCAGGTGTGTACGTGCTGTTGTTGGTATTACTGGACGGGTTGTAGGTGGTGGTCGATTCAAGAGTCCTTTGAAGTGGTCCGCCCATTGTTTAATCTGTCTTTCTTCTTTGGTAATTGGCTTCCCTTGGCTGTCTTTTACAGGTTTCACTTGTGTTGATCTCTTCCCGGATAGAGACTTGGTTATCTGATATAGTGTCCTCAGGTCCCTTTTGCCTGCTGCCTTCTCAGCTTCAGTAGCCAGGTTGTCGTAGAATTGTCTTTTATCCTTCCTCGCACTCTTCTTCACTTCTTTGTCCAGTGCTGTGTAAGTTGAGTTCAGCGTCTCTTTCTCTTGTCCATCTTTGCATTGAATCATTTTCTCTCTCACCATTCTCCTCTCCTCTATTAGTTTCCAAGTGTCTGTTGAGAGCCATTCCTTGTCTTGTTTCTTCTTTCTTCCTAAAACCGTTGAGCACGTTTCGTTGAAAATTACCTTCAGAGAGTTCCAATGGTCTTCCACGCATGATTCCTCAGTGGTGCCATGTAGTGTTTCCTGCTTTGCTCTGACAGTTGCAGTGAAAGTGTCCTTTGTGGTTGTGTCCTTCAGTTTTTGCGTGTTGAACTTGCATTGTGGCCTATCCCCAGATATCCTCGAGGCTTTCAGCTTCACCTTGAAAGTCCCTTGTACTAGATAGTGGTCTGAACCCACATCTGCTCCTCTCCTCGACCTTGTGTCCAGTAGGCTCCGTCTCCACTTCCTTGAGATTGAAATGAAGTCTATCTGGTTTTTGGTGTGTCCATCTGGTGAAATCCATGTTGCCTTGTGTATATCCCTGTGTTTGAACACACTGCCACCAATCACCAAATCATTGAAGGCGCAGAAGTCTGAGAAGAGTTCGCCATTTTCGTTCATTTTACCGAGGGCCTCACGACCCATGGTGAGTTCTCTTCCTGTATTGTCTCCTCCCAGTTTCGCATTCATGTCGCCCATCAGGATTTTGATATCGCTCTTTGGGACGTTGTCCATTACTGTTTGTAGTTGACTGTAGAAATCCTCCTTCTTCTCATGTTCTGAGACGTTTGTAGGCGCGTAGCACTGAATGATTGTAACCTTCTTTCCTTTTGAGTTGAACCTGGCTGTCATTATCCTGGAGGAGATTGGTTCCCACTGCATGAGAGCTTTAGCCGCTGTTGGTGACATCATGATGGCTACTCCCTCGGTGTGCTCATGATTGTCCTCTGGGTGACCGGAGTAGATTATTGTCTCTCCAGTTGATAGTTGGCTCCTTCCACATCCGTTCCATCTGCTCTCGCAGATTCCCAACACTTCTATTCTATATCTCCTCATTTCTGCGGCTACCTGAGCAGCCTTCCCAGCTTCGTACATTGTACGAATATTCCACGTCTCCATCCTTATTTTCGCTTTCATCGAAAGAAGGCACATCGGCTAGAATACTAGTGACCTAGTAATCTAGGCGAGGTTATATATATGTCTGCTTCCCCCATATTTACGTGTATATTTTATTAAATGTACAGTCACAGTTGTTAGGTTGTGACAACGTCTTCATCTGCCTAGTACTGGTGTCACGGCTTGTGATTATGGGTAATAAGATTGTTTCCTTGCTTACTAGGCATCCATATATATCTCATAATTTCTATAGTGGAATATTTATAGACAGCTGAGGGTAAGGTACATCATTCTCGCGGCTCACTTATATGACAAGTTGGTTTTCGATAATCTCGGTAGACGCATAGTGGCTACTTGCATGCCCCTTGGTTGTCATAATGGTTGATGGCTTCGTTTGTCAGGGAACATGTCACTACGGCATTGGTTTGCATAATGCTCTTGACAATACTGAAACGTTTGAATAGGCCTGTAGACAGTTTTCTCTTTTATTGGGTCTCTGTAGTGTGTGACCAGTTGACATCATCATCCACTCGTGAAACTGTGCTTACCTTTGCTCTATCAAGTTCACGAAACTTGTAAATTTTCCAACGGCGAAGAGGATTCTCGAGTGGTTACACAACAGGAAAATACTGCCTATACGTCTCATCGTGCAAAGGGGAACAGATGGATGTGTTCCAGTCGCCTGGAAGCTAATATCTAGTCAATGAGTGTATCATTATATGAATAAACTGGTCGATCCTGTCATCAGGCATGCGCTTGTCTCACCACCTAAGCCATGCGCATCTTAAAGTGGTGCGACCACGAATGGCGCATTAAATCAGCAGTCGTTACGTATATTATGCATATTACATCGGTAACTGTAGTAATTCTAGATCTAATTCATGTAATTATGTCCTTAACCCCAAATGAGCGTTTGCGTTTATTAGAACTAGACAAACATGTAGCAGTTCAGGGTACCTGTATGGAATTCTGTGATGACTGTGTATATCTTCAGTGAATGCAGCCGGCCTTGTGTGAGCGATGGATCTTCTAGATCTTCACCCAATGAACATGTTGGTTGGGTGATTTGCCTATCGTGATAACAACGGTGGAGGCGAATCAAGGCTGGATTACCCAGAAGGAGCTCAAGAATTAACTGCCACATCGAATGATGGAAGCAGGTGGAAAAATCAACCAATTTCAGCACGCAGAGTAAGTGACTAAACACAAGATAAGGAGACTCGACTGTGGCTCCATAATTTGAATGAGCACAATTTATATTGCTTAACGACAAGCAATGAGAAGGCAAGGCTGGAGCTAACGGCAGCGTTGACGTCAGCACCGAAGGTGTATACTAAATTTGCCGCTGGGAAAAGATAAAATGCTTATCATTTACGTTGAATTCTGCCATACATTAAAGGTAAGGAGGAACCCCATTAGGTAGTAGTATCATACGGTTGGGTGACAGATAACCTATCATTCACTGACAAGGGAACCTCAGTATATGTATAGACTGCTGATTACAGATACTGATTTATTTTCAGTTTCTGACTTTCATCTTTTTTTTACTGTTTGCGAAAATGCAACTTCCAACTGATTAAAATAAAAATATTTTCACATATTTTGTACATTACAGACGCCTGTTTCCAGCCATCATCAATATACATATATATGACTAGTATGCATTTTTGATAATACTAATAATAATATAATAAAATACATATTTATTTCTATATATGTAGCGTACACCAGCTTTGTTATTATTTATTGTTATTGTTTATTATTATTTAAATTAAATAAAATTGGTTTATTGTGAAATTACATGGTGGCTGTCTTTTTCCTCTATGGTTGCTGGGATCAGTCTGCTTACTAGTCATCAAGCAGTGTAGATCAAGTAATGTAGAAATAACGTCTTCGCATTAGCAAAACATACTCAAGCATATTTTGGATGTCTTACAAATACTTGAAAAAACTACAGCTTCAAGTCATTTTCCTCACACAGCATTGGTGTGTACGGCATCGAATCTTATTTTTGATTTACATCTGAATTGGGCAATCAATTTTAAATATATATGATATACATGTACAAATTTGTCAGCACTTTCATCGTGAGTAACACCAGAATTGAGCTTTACTCAATGCAGCCTATTAATAATGATAGATTATATTTTCTTATCAACGAGTGTTTAAAAACACAGAACAGACATTTTTGCAGACACGAGCAGGTGTGTTCTAAATTACAATCGTGGTGTATTATAAGTTATTGTTACTTTTCATTGGTATAGAGGTGTATTTCACAACTGTAATTCAGGCAGCATCTTCATGGGAAGGTAGTGACTAATTCACAAGGCAGTTGTAGGATATGTGACGAGTGATGTTTGCAGATCACTTGACAATGTAGGTGATCAAGTATCTATATTCCTTAATCTTTTATTCTTTATTCTGATTCAGAGAGTCATATAGAGGCTAAAATAGTGAGAGAAACAAGAAGACAAACGAAAGCAGTACAGAAGAATGCAAATTGAGTTTTCAAGGACTGATATGCCAAACACGTGACAGATTTCTCAGTGCTGGTTACTCATCTATTCACAACATAATGTGATGTGTTAACGGTGAACATGCTAGTATTTCCAAACTACAGTGAATTCCATCTCGCTTAACTAATCACGTCGATCGGTGATTCGAATGAAACAGTCGCCACTATGATTAACGGAAAATTGATTGTCCAATTCGGATGTAAATCAAAAATAAGATTCGATGCCGTACACACCAATGCTGTGTGAGGAAAATGACTTGAAGCTGTAGTTTTTTCAAGTATTTGTAAGACATCCAAAATATGCTTGAGTATGTTTTGCTAATGCGAAGACGTTATTTCTACATTACTTGATCTACACTGCTTGATGACTAGTAAGCAGACTGATCCCAGCAACCATAGAGGAAAAAGACAGCCACCATGTAATTTCACAATAAACCAATTTTATTTAATTTAAATAATAATAAACAATAACAATAAATAATAACAAAGCTGGTGTACGCTACATATATAGAAATAAATATGTATTTTATTATATTATTATTAGTATTATCAAAAATGCTTACTAATCATATATGTATATTGATGATGGCTGGAAACAAGCGTCCGCCTTGTACAAAATATGAGAAAATATTGTTATTTTATTCAGTTAGAAGTTGCATTTTCGCAAACAGTACAGAAAAGATGAAAGTCAGAATGTGAAAATTAATCAGTAGCTGTAATCAGGAGTCTTTACAGAGGTTTTCTTGTGAGTGAATTATAGGTTATCTGTCACCAAACAGTATGATACTACTACTTAATGGGGTTCCTCCCTACCTTTAATGTATTACAGAAGTGAACGTATTTGATCAGCATTTTATCTTTTCATTGCGGCAAAAATCTAATATACACCTTCGGTGCTGACGTCAACGCTGCTGTTAGCTCCAGCCTTGCCTTCTCATTGATCGTCGTTAAGCATTATAAATTGTACTCATTCGAATTATGGAGTCTCGTTATCTTGTGTTTAGTCACTAACTCTGCGTGCTGAAATTGGTTGATTTTTCCACCTGCTTCCATCATTCGATGTGGCAGGTAATTCTCGGGCTCCTTCTGGGTAATCAAGCCTAATTCGCCTCCTCCGTTGTTATCACGATAGGCAAATCACCTAACCAACAAGTTGATAGGGTGTAGATCTGGAAGATCCATCGCTCACACAAGGCCGGCTGCATTCACTGAAGATATACACAGTCATCACAGAATTCCATACAGGTACCCTGAACTGCTACATGTTTGTCTAGTTCTAATAAACGCAAACGCTCATTTGGGGTTAAGGACATAATTACATGAATTAGATCTAGAATTACTACAGTTACCGATGTAATATGCATAATATACGTAACGACTGCTGATTTAATGCGCCATTCGTGGTCGCACCACTTTAAGATGCGCATGGCTTAGGTGGTGAGTCAACCACATGCCAAATGACAGAATCAGCCAGTGTATTCATATAATGATACACTCATTGACTAGATATTAGCTTCCAGGTGAACTGAACACACTAATGTGTTCCTTTTTGCAGCTGACATTGTAAAGTGTCGACTTAATAGAGCAGTAAATAGAAAATTTCCTGCAGCTAAACTGCTACTCAACTTCTCAACTAAACCAGTACTCACACAGCAAGTAAAGGATAAATTACCAAAGATGGCCTCATCAATGTGCATCTCTGAATTGAACTGCTCATGTGGAGCTAGTTACATTGGCCGTACTCAGAGAGCTTTATCCATGAGCTAGCGTGAACATGTACCTGTATGGTTGAGTAAAGGAGTAAGCAAATGTGTAAATAGTGCAGTCTTAGCCCACTTGGTAGATACGGGACACTCGATAAAACTTGAAAATGCGCTCTCAGTTATTTACCGCGTTTACCAGTGAGGCATGTGTTTGAATGTAAATGACGGAAGACTCCGCGAAATGATAAGAGAATGTGGGTAATCTTGGGACAAGCTAAATAAGACCGAATAGAGTAGGACAAAGCGGAGGCGTGCGACTGAATTGATATATTTCAAACAGAACCTAAAGGAACAAAAGCAATTTTCACGGATAATGCCCAGATACTCTTCGACAAATTTCACATCTCATCAGTATCACCAATCCTTTCCGTTCAGCAAATTGAAATAAAATAAACCTACGTGGATGATTCAGAGGAATTCATTTATGAGAGTCGAATCAGAAAAAGCATTGATTTCTTGAGGAAAGTGCGTCTGTATGGGACAACCACACACACTAAGAGGCATTTGTGAAGAAGCTGAAGCTCAGACTACAAAGTTTCAAATTTGAATGAAGCATCTCTTTTCGAAATAGTTAAAGCTGCATTTAAAAGTGGCCTTCAAGAGAAACTATTTCAATTTCAAGGAAAACGTTTATCCAGTGAAAAACTTTCATTTGTCTACAGCCAGAAATGTTGGTGATAAATGATGGAGTCAGTCATATGGACTAGATTGTCGCTTGCTGAAAGCTCTCAGTGTTTTGAGACTTGTTTTCCCCTACAGATATTTCACAACAATACAGTCAACCACAATACGGTTCTATTCTCCACTTGTGTTCAGTGGCTTCAAGCGAAAGCCACTCCAATATGTTTATTCTCTGTTCCGAATACTCCGAGTCCCTGTCACATGTTGAGATGTCTTCATGTACATGCAAAATGTCTTCATATTATTCAGTCGCACACAGTTGTGTTGAATGGTGTGATAGACTACTCACATACATTTCCACTAAGTTTACATCCACGTGATTTTTGTTTATTTTGAATGAGAGAGATTTAGCGTACGTACTGGCCATAATGTGTGAATTTCTGAAAGTAAACAATCATCAATGCATACTGGAAATGATGGCTTACAAAGTTTCGTGGAACATTACTTGCACGAATATGAATTTCACTACGAACACACTTCTCCTCTACGCATAGGTTAGGCAGAAATATATTTCAATGTTGGAAGAAGGTGGATTGAATAAAATGGATTTTTCTAATGCCACATAGATAATACCGTTTAACCAGTATTCCTACTGAAATTATTATTGATTTACGAGCTCGTGTTCCACATGTAAATAAGTTCATTGGAATCCTCAGGAAGAAGCCAGATCTGTGTCTTTAAATTCATTTTGTGAGGCTTCACTCATTCATTTGAACGTATGATTGTACAAGACTGGCAGGTTCCTATGGCCATAAGCTTTCAACGTGTTATTATTCTCCTAATCATTTCATCCTAATGATAATGTTATTAAGTAATCAATTTGAACAGACATTTCTTCCTCGATTGTTTCTCACAGGCAAGTAAACATCTCGCGTTGAGTAATGTAGCCATTCAACTTCCACGGTTACTTCTACCCTTGAATATCTGATATAATTTTCTTCTATTATTATTGCATATTTGATTTCATTTCATCAGTCACAGTAGCTGATAGTATTCATGTTCCCTCGAACTGTTACGCTTACACATCAATCTTTTGTAATGATGGAGTGAGTCATTTGGACTAGATTGTCGCTTGCTGGAAGCTCTCGGTGTTTTGAGACTTGTTTTCCCCTACGGATATTTCACAACAACAGAGTCAACCGCAACACGGTTCTATTCTCCACTTGTGTTGAGTGGCTTCAAGCGACAGCCACTCCAAAATGTTTACCCTCTGTTCCGAATACTCCAAGTCCCTGTCACATGTTGAGATGTCTTCATGCACAAGCAAAATATCTTCATATTATTCAATCACACACAGTTGTGTTGAATGGTGTTGTAGACCACTCACTTACATTTCCACTAATTTCACATCCACGTGTTTTCGACTATTTCGAACGAGAGAGATTTAGCGAACGTACGTGTTATTATTCTCCTAATCATCCCATCCTAAGAATAATATTATTAAGCAATCAATTTGAATAGACATTTATTTCTCACTTGTTTCACAAAGGCAAGTTTACATTTTGAGTTCAGTAATATAACCACGGTTATTTCTACTATTGAATATTTGATATGATTTTCATCTATTATTATCACATATTTCATTTCATTTCATCTGTCACAGTAACTGATCGTATTCATGTTCTCTGTCACTGTTACGCTTACACATCAATGCCTTCCAACAGCACACATTTCGGATGGAAAACAAAGCAACATGAATTTTAATAGTAACCAATTCTTTATTAGATATCAAATGTTGTACTCATTGATTGTCGCCAACCAACAAAATGCATTCCAGTTCAAAAATCAACTAACAAAAGCCAAAAAGAAGCACACATATCCACCACACTCTTCGTCGTTTATCCACAGCTGGATGATATTGGAGACCAGAGTGCTTGCCATCACCTGAAATCGACTAGCGAAAAACACACGTTCAACATCATATCTCAATCTGATTCACATTTCTATGAGTGAAATTCTCGTCTCGTTGAACGGTTAAACATTCCGTCATTAAGGAATGCTGCCATAGTTCAACGACAATGTCACTGCCATTGAGAATAAACCACAAGTATTTCATCACTCCATAACGTTTGACTTCCAACTAATAAATACGCCATTTCAGTATACTATTTTGCAAACAAATCAAAGTCAGAAAACACATATCACAAAACTGATGTGACGACAAAATATATGCTGACACGGAGGTGAGAAATATCAAGAAATGTGCATAGAAACGCGTAAAATAACACGCGAGCAATAGAGGCAGCCTACTTCATAAATTCAAACAATAGCTGGTGTTCATCAACAAACTGAGTTATTTCACATGCACAGATGACTCAGGAAATGTAGAACTTATCTCACCTTGAAGGGATGAATGGTGGAGCACGTTGACTGTCGTTGAATGATTCCCCTTGATATGCGCACTGTCGACGGCTGAAATCACTAGAATGGCAAGAAGTAGGTAGCACATCTGAACAAAAAGAAACATGAATATCACCGTCAAATATCACACACTGACTCACCATTCTCACTGAATAACTCTGATATTCGTCGATGACAATGATAAGAACCCAGGAATACAGAGACGTATTTATACCATGCAAGAAGACGGTGATATGAACACATGTGGCTGTTATTCAATGACTGTGTACCAATAGAAATATTCTGATTTACACTGTTGATGTGTCTGAATGAGTGGATGATAAAGTGAGTAAGTGAGCTGGGTGAATGTTTTACTAACCAGCGTCCAATTCAGTGAATGGTCATGACGATTTTAGTTGATGTTGAGTGTGCGTAGTGATGAGGTGAGTTGAGTGGGAGGCAGTTCCGACTTTTCACGAGTTGATCACGGACTGATATCAGTTAGAGAATCATTTAAAACCAGGGAGTACTGGACAGCTGCTGTTTCATCCTAGTTTGGGAATCATCGGCAGTACGTACCAACTGGGATTCCAACCGAGGACCTTCTGGTTACAAGGCAAGCTCGTATACCATTCAGCCACTGGGACCCGATTCTTCAATGGCCAAACCTTGAATCCTTACTTCTACCAATTCGTGATTTAGCGCGACCCCAACCATTGTCGTTGGTGAGAAATCCATCCACACACGTAACATTTAATTGGACCTCACTGTTCATGACTTCTCACTAGACCTTCAGGAAACTCCATCCTGTGGAAAGTCCCTAGCGAGCATCAGATTAATTTTCTATAGTTTGGTTTGTAAGGGAAGTTATGTTTTTACGAGTTGATCATGGACTGATATCGATTTTTCGTTAAGTGGATAATGTAATCTGAATGGTTTGTCTGAACAAAGTGTGTGACTTATCTAGCAGTGTATCTGTGAACGTCGTATTAAACATTTCGTACATTCACGCAATCTTATGTTCACCGTCTAATCATTTATTCTACTCCACTATCTTAAAGTTATTGACTTGATTTTTGATGCTGATTTGAATGAATCTGTTCGCATTCCTCTTAATTCATATCTTGCTAAAATTCACGAATATAATATATGACGTCTACTCTATGAATAGTGATCTTGTCATGTGAATCGCGGGATCTCAACACTGCGTGTTTCTGATTCAATAATTTAGAAGTTTACTCATTTGATTCAAGTTGGATGACGGAATTTCACTGATTTCCAAACGATCGAATGTTCACCAGCATCTCTGAATGGTGTGTGCAGGTTCAGTGATGCTGAGTATTGTCACGTACAGGTGTCATCAACACCCGACACAAAGATCTTTAGTGTAATCCGAACCGGGTTAAAATTCAGCTACAAGGATATTTTTACTACTCTGAACTCTGAATCCATTGGATAATAAGGAAAGTTGAAATTCTATTTTGCACTACGAACAATCTGTAGCAAAGAGAGCTATTGCACTGAAAAATAAATGAAGGAGCGTGATGACAAGATGAATCAGTGCATATGTTAGTGCATATCAGAACCGTTTACGTGGTAGCATTGGTAATACTTTGATCAAGACCGTGGAATCACTTCAACCAGCATCTGACAAATGAGAAATCCACTTTCACTACAAATGATTAATCACATGAGTTATATAAATGCCCTCCATATTCACACTTAACAACGGAATGAACACACGCATCTGCAATACACATGACAAAATCAATTTCATTTATACTCCATTCGAAACAGAAGCAAGCGTATTTCCTGTGTGAAATCAGCATTCTCCTTTCACTAGATCTTTCATTGAAGAAATCAAGTGGTTCACTTCTAGTTCTACCACAAATATCAGACATGAAAGGAATGCTTATCAAATTTGAATGATCAATTTCATTGCGCCACATGAAATAATACAAAAGAAAAGTATTCAGACACTTCTATTATCGTTTTAGCAACCGTTCAGACTACTCCTCTCTTGATGTTTGTGTGCTTGTTTTTTGCAACCAATAATACACTTTGTAATTTTCGAGATTATCTTCATCCCTTGGGTTCCAAGTGGAACGGACGTCTTCTACAGCACATATCCACTCTCTTATATTTTCCACCGGCCTCTTCACCTGGTTCAACGATAACCAACAATCTGTCTTCTCTTCCACACATGTACTCAATGTCCTTTATTGAAGACACACTTCGCGCATCTCAAATGGATTACACTCGATGACCTGGCATGATGTCATTCGATGGTATCTTCAATAAATGCACACTACATCTCTACTTTCCCCGATACATATTAGTTGAGTGATTGAATCTTGCTTGGTTTGTTCTCAAAGATTCTAGTTCTTAATGCTTTCTGGCTTCTCGATCTTCAGTATTTAGTCAATGGAGGCAGATGTTGATATGGTCTGCAACGCGTTGGAATTCATTATCGTGACACGCTAGGCAAGTTTCTGTCCAGTAGAGAAGCTACCGACTGAACATTGATGTTGAAAATCCGATACTTGTTCCTTATTCTAACATATGTAATTTACCTACTGGGAGATAGAAATACCGATCAAAGATCATGCCATCGAATTAGGCTTCCAAGACGTATTGTGCCCATTCAGCATTTTGACAAACATTAGCAAACAGTAATTTCATCAGTCTATCTGCTCTTTCAAGGATAAAGCTCTGAATATTCGTTTGGGTCGTCGTATTCTAACTTATAAATGGGAATTTATCACCGCTCCACTACTTTCTGCAATCGTGAAATTCAACCTGATCAACACTGCCAGTGACCAACTGATTCTATTCGCACATGACCTAATAAGTCAAAAAGCGAACTCCAACTACCTCGAGCGTCGCTTCAGGTTCTGAGAGTATCTACAGGCTTTATCCACTCTGAACGATACATTGAACGTGTTATAACACATGGCTACGGGAATCCCCTCAACTAACGAGGGACGATAACAACTCCATTATGGATAAAATTTTACATTGATAAAATCACACAGCGTTATACAGTGATATTTACTGATCACGTTTCAAGCACAAATTATTGATGATAATCACATCGAGGCACTCAATCAAACAAATTTCTGGCTCTAATCATATACATTCAAAAATTGACGATTGGGCATTTGAATAAAATCTATTAAGGATAAATTCATTCGAAAATAGTATAAGTGTTATCAACAAAATACAGTGAGATGGGGAATAAGATGTTTTCATTGTGAAAATAATTAACTTTTATTATGTGAATTTGATACGTTACGACATTATTTATTATGCTCTGATTTGAATGGTACCAACATCTTCCATACTTCTAGTATTTGCGTTGAATCAATTCGATTGTATCTATTGGGTGAAGACTCGATAAATCTCTGCGTGATGTGTTTCAACGTCCAATCGCCCCAATTGTTACCGCTTTCACTATCGTAATGTAGATTCGACGAAGAGTCACTTCATTTTGAAAGTTATTTAGTGAATGCATATGACAATTAGCCAGTATCCAATGGAGTAAAAATCAACATATCCCAGAATCTCGCAAAAACCTACATAAATTTTCAACCTGACCAACTTTAACATCTGTTTTATTCCTCTGGAGAACAGTTTATGCAACCATTGGCGGATTTATTGAAATACTGGCCGTGACTGACGCACATGACAGCTGTATCTTTGACACATCCATATTTGACATACCCGCACATGTACAAGGTATAGAACTATGACTGTCTAAGCTGAATTATTCGATCTAAGAGACGGTCACTTATCCATCCAGTTATTTGACTTATCTTCTGTAATTGTGATAACGAGTATATTGCAATATTGGATTTTTAATTTCAGCTCACCTAAAACTATCACTGCAGGTATGAACGTCAGCTTTTCGAACAGTGAATATTTGAATAGCTAACACAGTTGCTTTGATCCAAATTCATGAGTCATACCCTACAAAACCACTGTTTCAGTGATAAAGCAGTAGAATTTCATCAAATGACTCAGGCGTCATCGATAACAGCAGTGATGAGAGAGTGATATGTGAAACCAGTTACAATTACAGCTGAAACCCCACTAGGTCGATTCTTCAAAAATGAAACAGGATATCGGGTGTAATTCTGATTATGCGGTGAAAATTTCGACCGAAAAATGAATTTCCAGCTTGTGAGATCCTTGCTTGACTTTGAACAGATTGCACGAATCGTTTCTAAATATCTTCAGTCAATTTCGAAAGCACCAGCAACGTGAAGTAGATAACACACCTCACACTGATCTTGTCGGAAGTATCTGTTTACACGGAGATAGGAAATTCCCCTACGCTGCATACCATACATTGTGTAAAGACTTAATATTTAATTGTCGACAATAGTCAAATCACTAGTCCTCAAAATCTCCCTGAGTAATTTCCCGATCAAAAACAACTCTATCATTCATCTTAGTTTCTTCTCATTTTGAATTGAGCCAACTGATTCAAAAAGATTCGCGCATAAACTCTGGAGCCTACCTCAATCTGTTACACCATGCTCAGGTCTCAGTAAGCATCCGCTATGAAGAAATTATATTTGTTATTGTGTTCGAACTATGTTGAACTTCAGATACTGAGGAGAAGACACAGTTGTAGCTGAAAGCTAAACAACGTCCCCAGTAAATGTTGTGTCTGAAAGGATTAGTACTCGACAGTTTTCAAAGAATTCCACTTTCACTGCAGAGTTGATGGAGATTTCAGGTACACTGAACAAGCGCAATTACTCTTGTGTCGTTCACGGTACCTATCTCTGCTTGTTATCTCTTCCCCGAACATCTGAGTTAATATTTTGCTGCAGTCAGTCTTAGTGGAGATAAGATCTTCTTCGTGCGAATGTTTATCAGTCAGTCATCATATTATGAGGTTTGAAATACTGGTTTCCACATAGAAATAAATTGCTTCTCACAAATATGATATAGAAAAAGACGTTGGACAAATCTAGAATGTTGGTTCCTAATAAGAGATTTCGGCAGCTGAAAAACAGATATTAGGTTGGAATCGTTTCTTGTAAAAACATTCCACGATGTGAATGAGCATGTGAACATCGTTCAGGTGGAACATTGTGGCTTTGGACTGAGAAAGCTCTATATTGGATGTCAGATAACACACGATCGGACGCAGCATTCACAAAGTTATACGTGTTAACAATTATAAGTATTTTATGCATTCTCATTCCATGTATTACAAAGCATTTCAAGCTTGAGCTTCAGAGTTTCACTGATGGTAGTTGAATGTAAACGGTTGGGGTTGGTAGCCTCGCACTCAACCAACTATCTTTATCTGACTTACAACCCGTTAGTGGGAGGTAGAGGTGTGTGCCTGTTTGGAGCTGATACCTGGACCCCGTGCTTGGTTAGTAAGAGTTTACCTCTGAACAATCAACGCATCGCATAAACAGTTTCAACTGTAAAGGATATTTAAAAAAAGTGCGTTCAGTGGATAATGGTAAGCTATAAGAAAACAATTCATATACAAAGATAAATTATACATATATTGAGTCAGTTACACTTCCGATGAACTCACCGTGAAGAACTTCTGGATAATTTCATTCTACTCACTAATACTGAGTAGTATAAATTGAACACAAAACAAGAACAGCAAAAAGGATTAACAACAATGAAAACTACTTTCACAACTTATCAGTAGAGTTTACAGAGTTAAAAATATTAGACATTTACTTTCACTTTCAAGAGCATTGACAAGGAATTGCAAGCAGTCACAAAATCGTTTTCCTGAATGAGATTTCAAATGTTACACGTATTTGCATTTCTGCCATCGGTTCATAGACACGACGAATACCACGTTATTAAACCGCACTTATAACCATCAGCCTCGTTATTTGGTTCTACTCGGGTATCCACCCATTGTAATATGGGTGAAACGTTTCTGGTGTGAAATGAAAGGCAAGGAGGGCTTCAACACTTTTGAGCCAGATATACATTCACATAAAACAGACTCCATAGTTAACAACAGTGCATGGACGATATGAAATTCGGTCATGTTCCATATGTAGCACACCGTTTCTTCCGGTATATCAGCATCATGGATGTATCATAGGTATTGAAAGGAAGTCGAGTAGGTATCCGTTAAACGCCTCATTTTATTTTGCAATATAGTGTATCCATTTGTCGATACTTACTTTTATATTGTGAGTCGCAGAATATTTTATAAGTGGGTCCTCATGAGAACATGAATAGGCTCATTCTTGCTGTTCAGAAGAGTCCTACCATCTGTCAAGTTTATTCCAAAACCGAAGTTGATTGTCTTCCATAAATGTATTTTTTAGAAAAGTTGAATTCTGTACGCTGAGTGGACATTTGTTACTCAGTTCTTGGGTTCTGATTTTGAATCATTAAAGGGTAAATGAAGCAGGAACGAAACCCTTACTCAAAAGTAACACACTGTACATATTTTCCTACCGTGTTAATGAGGTTTCCTTCTTGCGATATAATAACAACACTTGAGCACTCTTCTGATGCATTATTTTATCACAGAGTGAACGCAGACATTAAATAGTACTGCATGGAATTGTGACACGTTATCCGATATATTTCAACAGGTCAACAGCATTCAGCGTCAAAAATAAGATCCGCATTTTCAACTCCAATGTGAAGTCAGTGCTACTATACGGATCAGAGACTTGGCGTGTCACAAAGAGCAGCTCAAACAAGCTACAGATCTTCATTAACAAATGCCTTCGCTCAATACTCAAGATCAAATGGCCGGAGAGGATCAGCAACAAAGATCTCTGGGAGCGAACCAACCAGGAACCGATCGTGAAACAAATAGGCAGGAAGAAATGGAGATGGATTGGACACACTCTGAGGAAACCAGCAAGTGACATCACTAGACAAGCCTTCGAGTGGAACCCGAAAGGGAAGCGACGAGTTGGTCGTCCAAGGGTGACCTGGAGGAGATCATGTGAAGAGGAATTGAAAGCGTGTGGGCAGACTTGGAGCCAGGTGAAAACTACAGCAGAGAAACGAACGCAGTGGAGACGCATGACTGAAGCCCTATGTTCCTCTAGGAACTAAAGGAAATAATAATAATAATATCCGATATATTTCATGTATGATGGAGTTTGCTTACGCTGTCTGGAATGAGGAACAGTTGGTGGTTTGATTACTGGAATTCATACATCACAGTGAGCTTACGTGCAGAACAATATCCTCATTCAAGTGATTTCTTTTCTTTTCCTTATTACACAATATTTCCATCAGTTGGATAACGACAGCATCCGAACTACACAGAAATTACAATGTGAAACTGCCGTGTCACTTATTCCACTCTGTGAATTAGGCCGGAGAGTCTATTAAGTAATACAAATGTCCGGTTGGCATATCTACGAACGAAGGTATAACTTAAGTATTCCACATTATACGAAATGTATTCAGAGGTATGCTATTGAGATTGCTTTATTATTGACTACTGTTCTACATTTTGTGAAGGAGCATATTTATTCCAGGATATCAACTCGATGTTTTCACGTAGTCCAGTGAAACATGACGCCTCGGAAACACACAAGTGAAGGTTGAGCTTCTGACTCTTTCATATATTCAGTTGTTCAGCACAGATAATATACATGATATCACCTCATTACTTACTCCACAACATTCATTTGTATTTATTTGTTTTTTACACAAAAGCAGCAACTCTGTATATAGCTGCATAAAATGTTATCAAAGGCTGAACAAGAACACACTCAGATCAACAGTCAAACAAGTGGTGAATACAGATGCTGTGACCACATTGTACATGAAAATATCTAAATCAGCCTGTTGTCGTGTTGCAGTCACATCTGGAATTTAACTGTCATAGTGTTTGAGTTACATTGGATGGGGAAAGTGCTTTGAAGCATGCTAATGATATAGTAAGCATTCAGATGTGATTGAATCAACCCATGTTTATGAGGTCAGGGTATGCATTCACATTCCATTCCTTGGTATTAGCATCTAGGTATGCAAAGTATTGTCGTATGATGTATCTTACCGATGTCTGGAGTGATAGACGAACACGAAACGTAATAAAAAAATCTCGCACATACGTTTTCGAAAACTGCACATTACAGGAATCTATTCAGTTTCGCAGAATTATTATTTCATCACTTCAGCATCGACATTCATCTGACTAAGAATGAAATTTACTTCCAACAAATCTCATCAAAGACGTTGAAACATACCGTCTGTGAAAGTCAGACTTTCGTCTTGCATTGCTTGTGTCGTCCTGCATTATTTGATTTTACGCACTTATCAGCATTACACAGAAACCTTCTGAACCTGCTTTATAATGGTTGCCTCATTGACTTTTAATACAGGATAAGTAGCAACGCTTTTATGCACACAGCAGAAAATTGGCGAGATTTAGCCATGAAAATTGAAGTTGTCATTTATGAGAACTGGAGTGAACACAATATCGGAAAGCCCACTTATTCACTGAAGATACTTTGCGAAATCCGAGTATACATTCTTTTATGGAAAAGGTGTGTGCCAAGGAATACGAAGATAAAACGTTGATTCATTGGACTTGGTCATCATTGGCGGGCTACTCGAAAGGCGAGAATGGTTCGATCGTGTGCAAGTTCGATGAAGACGGAAGAATACGAGTAAAAGTACTTTATAATTTTGTCTAAAATATTTGTTTATAGACTTGTATCAATCTTTACTTTAATTGCCAAACAATATAACTTCCTTTTAAAGAATACTGGTGTTTTATAGTTAAAGTCGAGAAGATACATAGTCATTATCAGTTCAAACCGTCTTCGTTAAAATAGGAACTTAGTGTTAAGTTCCTTGACAGTGTGCATTCACATGTAAATAATTCTACCATTTATTAATGTATTGGGTTCGTAGGGATTTTTGTTTGATTAGTTGGAGGATTTCATCATGAGCTGATATCAATTGGAGAAAATTTCTTTCATGAGCACTTTCCAAATATTCTTGCCTAAGTAGTATGATTTATTCATTGAAGTATTATAGTGTGACTATGCCTTGCGAATAAGTAAGAATTTCTTATAACTCAACGTATTGTTCGAATGAGGTGTGTTTACAATAGCATTTAATTCATAAGTTGTCTTGTGATCTCAAGTTCTACTGACAAATTCTCTCACGCAAGTAATTAATATAGAGACAGATTTGCTTGTGTGTAGCGAAAAATACAAAGACAAAAGAATGTCTCTCTTTCGATGAGGACAGCTTTCAGGACTTTTCGAATCACCTTACGTTTCAACAGTCTGTCACATCGGTAGAGGTATCAGGATGGAAAATAATCACTCCGAATAAACCGAAAGCATCGTCTTAGCGAAAAAGTGAAGTGATCAGATGTGTAAAGAATTAGGCAATGTCGTTGCATTGGAAAGCTGATTTGTATCATCACATTACATAGGACTTCAAATTGTCCTCCATTGCTGTTTCAAATCAATTCAGTTTTGAAACGTTAAATTCTGTATTTTCAAATTTCACACAATATTACCAACCGTTCTTACTTTATTCGATTTGCCTACTTATCATATAATTGCACACACCCTCCAAGTTATATACATCCCTTGAATTGTACTATAAACGGCATTAATTGTGTTGCCACTCGACATTTCACTGTGATTATAATCACGAACATTTTAATGGCATTTCGTACAATTATTTATTTATGCATTCACACCTAGGATTCAATTCCCTCCAAAGATAAAATTTATGAAAAACCATATATATACATATACGGTTGTACAGCTCGATTAGGAATTCGTTGAAAAGAGTCTCGTTGCTGCATCACTTGTTTTGATTTACTCCGTCTATAGAGATTGATATTGAATGTTGGTGGTCAGAAATAGTAGAAGAGGGAAGGAATGTAAAGTGGAAGTGAAATTTCTAGGTGGATAAACAGTTGAGCGAATTGAATACAGACATCAGCTCAGCAGGTTTCAGTGCAGACAACACCGGTGACATAGAAGCAGAACACACCCATATCTAGTTTCATGTACACAGATATAGGGATAATATCGTGTCCACCAAGCCTTTCTATATCAGTTAGCATTTCGAATAACGTGTGTCGTCTTTTGGTGGAGAAATTTTGTTTCACTGTGTGTTCAGCTTTGTGAACATCTCATTCTGATCGACAAATATCTAGTCCACATCGAACATTGCAGTATCCAACTTGAAATATTCAGTTGAGTCGTACAAATGCACGTCAATCTGTTCAAAATAGTCCGTTGACAGACCGTACAAATTTCTGCGTATATATGTGACATGAATACACCCTGCCAACGCATTTTTATCTATCCTTTGTCACTGTTGTTTTCATGTCCAATTTTGTCCTACTTATCAACAGTGAGTAGTGTGCTTCTTGTATCATTTCTCAAACATGTCGTTACTCCGTGAAAATAACTATTGTTCAATATCTGAATTTATCTCACTTTTCGTAAACACTTTCTTTGTGACCATCACTAACACGTTTAAAGAGACACCAGTAACAAAAGAACACCCGCATCATTGAGGGATATCAACAGATATTCCTCACGTACAAACTTCGCGAAATGAGCAGAGTTGATATATGATATGATATATGGATTGCCCAAAATTCATAAGGTTGATAATCCACTACGGCCAATTCTTTCAATGTGCAACTCTCCTACACATAAATAAGCAAAATGGCTAGCTGATATTTTAAGTCCAGTGCGCAATGAATTATGTAAGTTTACTTTAAAAGATACATTTGAACATGTTGACTGTCTTGTAGATATGAACATAAAAGATAGAAAAATGTATTCATTTGATGTTAATTCTTTGTTTACTAATGTACCATTGGTTAAGACTGTTGATTTTTAACCGCATTTATAATCATCAACTTTGTTATTTGGTTCTCCTCGTGTATCCACCCATTGTAATGTGGATGAAACTGCCCGAAACGATGGCAAAAAACTTTAAACTGTAGAGTCTTTCTTCTTTTTCTCGCTCGCGTTTGGAGGTGGTCGGATTAGTCGAAAGAGGTTCAGTGTACAGGAGATTACATGTTAACCAAGAAATCAAATTTACCTATGTACAATACATTTCACCAAATAAACATCCTTTTCAGCCACCTTTTCTTCTTTACAGTAATACAGCGAATTCGTCATCGTTTCGTTTCCATGTGAAATGAAAATAGTGCAACGTGTTCTCCTCTGTGATGAAGGTGATTTGTTTGTACTTAAAATCCTACTCCATCACTCTGATGAGATTCAGTGAATTTCAACCTCGATCCAGGCAGGATCCAGCAGACTGACTCTAAGAAAACAACCGAAACAAACGGTGAAGTGATTACCGGCATTGAGACCACCATGCTTGTGGGAATGAAAGCATGGGGATGTGGTGAACTATCGATTCACTTGTACTTATTCTTATTGTACATATTTGACATGGAGTGATCTGATGATGTGTGACACGTCTAGGTGAAGATCAAAGTAGGACTGAACACCTGACTAGAAAGTCGGATTAGCACTATTATTATTATTAAAATTGTCGAAATTGTATGTTCTCTCAACAGGTTAGTGAAAATGCAAGTCGTTTCGAAAATTATAAGGAGCCTTGATGCAGTAGCCAGTCATGAATTAGATTTATTCAACATTGTTATTTCACACACAAACTTATGTGATCCACTTAGTGTGTACATGACATGATATGACTGTGACGTTGTCGAGAAGACAACACACAAAGCGTGAATCAACATTATGCAATTTCAAGAGAAATACACAACGTGAATCAAAATGTTGGTAAGAAAAGCAGTCAGCATATTGAAGAAGAATAGGAACAGGAACAAGTGATGTATTACAGGTAATTTCATCCTGGAATAAGCATGTTCACGAAGAAGAAATAAAGTATACCTACACTCATGTAAACAACCACGTGTTCACATGTGCAACAATCTGTGGAATATATAATACACACACACTGTAATTCGCAAGATCAATGATAACTAGATGATTGAATCAGTCAAACAAATTTACTTCTTAAAGATGTCTGCATTCAAATGAGGCAGCATTTTATTTCGAATGTATAGGAGATTCAAGCGAGTGAAATTTCGTTCAAATAGTAAATGCATAAGTACAAGTATGATGTGACTGACCTCTCAGTAAGTCAACTCAAGACTAGCACTATTTTGCACCGGGAACACACAGCTGAACTGTCAAAAGCATCTTTGTGTTGATGCTATGGACACACGCACACACAAACACAATCAGAAAAAGAAGCTCATCACGAATGAACATACTATAAATTACTAATGATACTAATTCCAATAATTCCAATGACATCATTAAACCTCAAAGTTTCGTGTCACAGCATTTCTAGCTGAATTACAAAACATTTCCACTTTTATGCACGATAATGAAATTTTGTATAGAGGATATCTGTGTTCAAATTGTTGATATGTCAGCTGCGTTTTGAGTCTATCTCTACTCATTTGAAAGTTACTTGAGATAGACATAGGATTTCCCTACATTGTGATCCTACGTTCTTAAGATTAAGGTCAGCAGTTTGTTTAAACGGAATATCAACTTAATTGTGAAACCCACACATCTGTATTATCAACACTCTGATTCGAGACTTTGAAAGCACTGCAAAGTGAAAGGATGCTTAGTAATCAGTAAGGCATTTCAAGTATACGCGCTTGAAGCAAATGCATTCCACTCAGTTGTCTATGCTTTTGTGCATTTCATAATATATCCGTGTCAGATAACAAAAATAAAATCTGTGCTTATTCATTTCTCACCTAACATATGTTATTGTCTCTCATATTCAAGTCAAACACTAGTACATGTCACTAATAGGTAGGTAGTATGAAGTTCATTATGTTGTTACTCCTTCACAATTAATGCATTTAGCTGTCAACACAAATCCTCGCGTTCAAGCTGCAGCTTTCATGGATATACAATACCACTGATGTAGAGGTGGATCAAAGAAATAGCTTCGAAAATGGTGAGAAAAGACAAGTAAATCGTATGAGTGATGCAAAATTCCTAACTTCAAAATAAACAAATGTTATTGATATATAAATAAAACTAAATGCCACTAAATAACACCCAAATTAGCACTATTATTTAGTTCACACTGAAATATTAGTTTGTGGCTCACAGATTTCATTGTGCTTTCCCTAACAAAGAGTATAGATGTGTGGCCCTGATGAATATGTCAATGATTGTCTATCGAGAAGACTTTGTGTTCACCAATCAGAGTTCAGTAATTTTGCAAAATATATAGCGAAGAGTTAATATCTTGTATTCTTTGATTCTCTAGTATGCAGTTGAGTGTTTATCTGAAACGGCCACTTCATGGTCTGTATTCACGATAGAAACAGAATTCTTACCTAAACTTTGGTACTCAGGGGATTTCCTTTATTCGTGTGTGTAGAAGCCATTAGACTCATAAGCTGCAGCAATATACAATGCAGTCTGACAGTAAAGGATAATTCACATTTGTCATCAACATCAGATTCGCTGATCAGGTGTATCTGACATCGCAAATTTATATAGCTGCATCCTTCCGAGATGATTTGCTTGTATACGGTATTCTCTGATTGAGTGTGTCATGCATATGCGTTAATTTTTAACGTCAAGCATTCAATCACAATCAGATTGTTCATGGTATGAATGTCGTTCCATTAGACCCTTTGAATATGCAGCTTGAATCATTTTGAGCACATAGACGGCGCTGACGATTTTTCTGTGGCAATCTATCCTGCGTGACGTGAGTTTTACAACACTGAATGATGGCTGAATGAAAGCACCTTGAATTGTATTTCTGGCCTCATGATTGTGGGTACGCGCAGAATCAGCAGTTGCCATTTTCCATTCTATATGCTGCTGTACATGCTACTTTTACATCTTATCACTGAAGAATGAACATTTGTAGTGAGTAGCGTGATAATTGGTTGGAGCTGTTTTCATTACTATTAATACCGTTCTATTTTTATATTTCACGTATAATTTGTCACCTGTTCACACGTGCTCCTTACATTCACATTCCATTATGTGAAGTACAAGAGACTGAGAAAACAAATTTTACTGTACAAGTAGGCGGAGTATTTATTTATAGACAGAAACTATAATTGAAACCACTGTTTGTAATGGTCTTGTGCTAGTTTTGATAGTAGTATACGGCTTTCTAGATTTCATCAATACAATGGAATGGCTTCGCCTGGCTTCATTTCCCAATGACGAGAGCCAGCTTCGTAATCTGTTTTGAAGAAGAAGCAGTGCTGTGATGCTACTACTTGAAATACGTATTGATTTTGTGAGAAGTGTCTACCCGTTTCAGTGTATGTGAGCACAATCTGTTCTGTTTGCATTGGGCAATCGCAGATGCACAGTTGAATGGTGTTTCACGAAAGGCATGAAAATGGCCCATGAATGTCATATTTCAGTGTCATTTGGTATCTGATTGCACTTAGTGGAGCTAATTGGCAGATGGTGAAGTAGGTTTCAACCATTTCTTTTGGTTATAGTGACTTTCAAGTAGCGAGTATTCGTCATATGTTAGTCATAATACTAACATCGGAATCATGGTTGTCCTGCAAGCAGATGGGTTCGGAACTAACTGCTGATCATGATCTCGCTCATTAGATATGATCACCATTTGTAGGAACTCAATTGAATCTTTTGGTCAGCATCTTTAATTTTTGTACGATAATATACGCGAACAAGTGAAGTGTCAACGAGATCAAGGCTATGCACAAACGAAGCAGATGTCTCCTTGGATTGATTAGAAAATTTGTCTCTGTAAACGCCTAATGCTATTCTGAGTTGCTGCGTTTATATGAGGAATAAAAGGAGATTAAAAGGAATGCAAATTCTAATTGTCAAGGTATTTCTAAATTGTGAGAATGATTCATTGACTTATGAATAGAATGATTAGCCTTTATTTCTGCTTCACTTCTCCACTGCGTTTGGTGTCCCCTAATATATGACGAAGTGCAGTTTCAATTTTTAATTTGCTCTTAAACTGCATGTAACTCAATTTAACATTATTCGATGTAAAGCTGTGTGCATGTGTGCGTCGGATGCACATTGGTTAGGACTCTCGCCGATCGTGCACATGGTCCAGAGTTCGATCCCCTGCCGACGCACACCCGATATCCATGGTCGGCCTGCAAAATTTGGGCTACCGATATCCAGCCTGAAAATTCCATACTTGTACTGAAATTACGGTGTGGCATCAAGCTGTAATCAGAATAAACAAATAATAAAAAAATGTAACTTTGCCAACACACGTACTTTCTGCCACTTACAATTTTCTGAAACAGTGACTGCGTATGTGTGATATGCAGGATAAATTTCCGTATATAATTGTGTGTTTTGCTCGCTGGTTGTTCGACATGTCGTTTTCCTAGAAAGGTTTCACAAGTTAAGGGCTTATTCCACTTGACTTGTTTTTTGAGATTAGTAGTTTTCGCGTCAGTGTCCACATTGCCGACTGCCTTTCTGGTAGCCTTTCTGTCACCACACATGGAGAATAGGCTGGTTTCAGTATGTAACTACTGGCATAATGCACGATATAACTTCGTTGAACCACAGTGTTTCTAGTGCCTAACAATTACTTTGATATATCTTTCAAATATTAGACTTACTGACGATTGTGCCTTATTGCAGCCCATCAACAGTCAGAGCATGGAACTAGGTCTTTGGGTATAGGTACCTCACTTGACTCTCCTCATGATGGAATCAGCCCTATTTAGCAAAGTACATCAAGGTTTGTGGACTGATCAGGTTTTCTCAATCACAACACTTGAACTGAAGAACTCTCCAAGTGGTCTAGCGGTGGTCAGCATAGCAAACAATGTCATCGGTAGGAATTCTGTTCAGCTAGCGTGGTGAAGGCAAGATGTCAATGAAACCTGCAATTGTCAATGAGAGCGTTTTATCACAGTATTAGTTTGGGGGTGATGCGCTGTGCAGCGAATTCTGTGTGATCGGAGGATCTTCGACATTTCACTAAGAAGCTAGGAATCGGATTCAGCTCTGTCAGTTTTTAATGCTTTAAGCACAACAAACACGGTAACTCAGTGGTTAGGAAATGGTTTATTATATGAAAACCTTATCGGGACTGATGACGTGTAAATATTTGTGTGAGAATTCAAACCACATTTTGGTGAACACGGTTTAAAGTTTCTTCAATTTCATATTTGGTATCTTCTTGAACTAACACAAGCGCAGACTTGAGTGGAACAACCAATACATTTGTATTCACTCAGCAATAGAATACTTCAAGTAGGAACCTCTTTACTACATTCAAAGCATAAGTCGAGAGCATATCTTAGACCTGATAAAAGTTATTCACAAAAGTATTTTCGTTATTGAAAAGTGAATAGTTTCATTTGTAATCTTAATAACATGTTCGAATCACCATTCACAATTTCATTTTCCTGGTGCCAGTATGGAAACTGAATTAAGTGAAATAAACAATTCGACCTTGTTAGGACTAACTTAACGTATCTGAACAACGATGAAGATATGAATATAGACATAATACGAAAACACCTTCATGCATAAAACAATAAAATCACTGGTTTCGTGAGTGTTCATTACCATCCTTATTAAACCTCGAGTGATTGTGTTTCTGATCACACACATTCAAACTCTGAAAGACATTTAACTGTATTACAAACGAAGTCATTCCCTATCTGGAACTATTAACTTTGCATTTACTGGATGAAGCAATCAATAATATCACGAATTATCGTGAATACTGCTTCTGCGTGTTTCGCCTGAGTCACATATTATTCAGCAGACTTGATTATTTATCTTTGACTCAACTCCAAAGCTACGTTGATGAAAAAAAGCGGTTGTACAAGTCTAAGGACAGATGTGGTCCAGGCAGGATGGACATCTTGATTGAATCTGAAATCCAAGGAATGTACACTATTTATAACCGAAGCTATCTGTTATTATTTCTGTGCTGATGACAATATTCCTGACACATATGTCCTAATGACACTTTCATTCATAATGTTACAAACCATAAAGTGAAATTACTTATACATTTTTGATACTAATCGGAAATGTTTGCAATATCTTAAACCCTCTGAAAGCGCAGGGCATGATTGTATAACTGGTGATGTCTAAAGAAGATGTGCTGACATTCTACCTTGCTGAATCACCAAGATTTCTGCTATTAACACTATGTTTATTCCGATTGCAAATGAATCCATTTTTTGAAATTCATGGAGTTCAAATACCTTGCTTATCGATTGTGTGGAACTGTCTCTGCACATAGCTAATTCAAATTAGTTTATTTTGATAAGGATGAGAAGTTGAAGAACATTTTGATGTGTAGCACATGTTCTGATTGACTATCTTCTTCTTACAGCAATTGTGATTTTAGCCGTTGACAGCACATATATAAACCGGAACCATATGTCGAAAGCCAACGGACTTCTTCACTCTTCTGGTCAAGGTGAGAAGTGATTTATTTTCACATTTGTCAGTGTAGTCATTGGTTGGTTGCGCGGAATGTGTTCTCAACAGCGATTTCAACTGCAGCAGATGCATGTGTACATCGATGTTATATGTGTGTGGATGTCTGCGAGAAAATCATCATAAATGATGTTGATGATGCAATCACGTAGCTTGTGGTGTGGTTTCGCCTGTGAAACGATATGTAGGCTCAGCGACATGTCGACGACAATAATCAGTCGACATTTTCAAAGGCAACTTGAAATTTTTGTTTCATATTCTGTGAGTAATTGGCATGTCGAACGTTGAATAACGTGTCTATTCAGTTAACCTCATCGTCTACATTAGCGTATTTCACAATGACAACAGATACTCACCACGCATTCCTTTTCTCTCATTTTTGGAGATTTAAACAGCAAACATGTCGGTGAACGGATTCTATCCAGTGGTGGGAGAAATAATTTTGTGTTGTGGAATGTGTGGCCATATGCAATATGCATTTAGTAAGCGTCGACTAGACATGTTCGACAATGTTCTTTCACATAAAAAATATCATTGGCCCCTAGGGACAAATGAGGTGACTGTGACATTGTCGAGAAAATAACATACCAAATATGAATCAGCATTATGCTATTTCAAGCTCAGCTAACTTCACGATGAAATAAGCAAGTTCATCAGAAATGAGAAGAGGAAAATGAATCAAGTGAAATAGCGTATGCTAGAAGTAGTCAGCAAAACGTACCAAGGGAAAGAAATAATTGCTACAATCATGTGAACCTGCACCTATTATATATACACATATTGTGAGTCACAAGACGCAAGTTGAATAGATGTTCGAATCGGTCAGACATATTTATTTATACATGACTGCAGTCGAATCGGACTCCTTTTCATGTCAATACAAGAGCTTCAAGAAACTGAAACTTCGTTCAAATAGTATATGAGTACTACCCCTTGAGTCTATCCCAAGCAAAATACTAAGCCGCATCATCCTGGAGAGAATCAAACATGCCCTAGATGAAAATTTTCGACCGGAACAGGCTGGATTCAGGAGAAACAAGTCATGCATTGATCACATCGCCACATTACGCATCATCATTGAACAAAGCCTGGAATGGCAGTCACTTCTCTATCTCAACTTCATCGACTTTGAAAAGGCCTTCGACAGCGTCGATCGAGAGGTGATTTGGAGACTACTTCGCTACTATGGGGTGCCACCGACAGTTATACATCTCATCCAACAGCTGTACGGCATTGCTTCATGCCAAGTAATCCACAACGGGAAACTTACGGAATCCTTCGAAGTGAGGACAGGAGTAAGACAGGGCTGCCTACTATCGCCAATGATTTTCCTGATTGCAGTAGACTGGATAATGCGACAAACAGCGGGCAATGAGGAAACAGGCATAAAATGGACTCACACAAAAAACTTGAAGGATCTGAACTTCACCGATGATATATGTCTGATTTCCCACAAACTGGGAAATAAGCAAACGAAAAGCAACAAGTTGGCAGAAGAAGCATGCAGAGAAGATAGGACTTCAGGTGAACATAGAGAAAACAGAGGTAATGAAGATTCCTGGACAAGGACAACAACAACAGACAATAATCAGCATAAATGGGAGGAACCTGAAAGAAACAACCTCTTTTACCTACCTGGGAAGCATCGTTTCAACTACGGGCGGAACTAACGAAGATATCAAAGCAAGAATCGGGAAAGCAAGACAAGCTTTCACTACTCTCAAGTCTGTGTGGAGGTCAACAGCACTCAGCGTCAAAAGTAAGATCCGGATTTTCAACTCCAATGTGATCAGAGACTTGGTATGTCATAAAGAGCATCTCAAACAAACTACAGACCTTCATTAACAGTTATCATCGCTCAATATTCAAGATAAGATTGTCAGAAAATTCAGCTATAGGGATCTCTGGGAGCGAACCAACTGGGAACCGATTGTACAACAAACAGGCAGGAGGAAATGGAGATGGAATGGCCATACTCTGAGGAAACCATCAAGTGATATCACGAGACAAGCCATTGCTCGAGTGGAAACCGAAAGGGAAGCGGCGAGTTTGCTGTCCAAGGGTTACTTGGAGGAGGTCATGTGAAGCGGAGATGAAAACGTGTGGGCAGACATGGAGCCAGGTGAAGACTCTAGCAGAGAAACGAACGCAATGGAGACGCACGACTGAAGCCCTACGTTCCTCTAGGAATTAAAGGAAACAATAATAATAACTACCTCCTGCACAACTAATATGAATAATTTCACTGTACTCCGACAATCTACAAATTATTGTATTCTATGAATATCCATCTGGTTGTCTGAATCTGCTGATGCATGTCAGAATATCGATCGGACGTAAACTATTGGAAGTTATTGCCTAGATAAACATTGACCTTCAATGGCCAATGGTAAAACACTCACATGCACACAATCAGAAAGAGAAACTCATCACCAAACAGGTTATAATTATTATTGTTACTAATTCCAACAATGACTTCATTAAACCTCAACTGTTTCTATCACATCATACAAAGCTGGACAACAAAACATTCCAAAATTCTTTACGAAAATGAGTTTATTCATATGTGTGTTCAAGTGATCAATATTTCTATTAAGATTTTTAATAACCTGTAATCTATTAAGAGTCGCTTAAAATAGAATACGATTTTACTATACTGTGATTCTGTATTCTGTAGATTCAGGTCAGCGGTAAATTAAAACCGGAAAATTATCATGACACCCACACATTTGTATTACCAACCTTCAGATTCATCACTTTGAAAGTGGTGTGGAATGGAAGGACAGTAATCGATCAAGCCTTTTAGGCCTATTCGCTTAAATCAAATGCATTTTACTCAGTTGTCTATGCTTTTGTGTATTTCGTAATATATCAGTGTCAAATAACAAAAGTGATGTTTATGCTTATCCCCTTCTCATCTATCCTTTGTTACTGGTTCTCTCATGTTCAACTCTATCACTACTACATACCACCAATAGGTTGTCAGTATGAAGTTCATTATGTTGTTAATCCGTCACCATCATCACTTTTAGCTATTGACACTTGACCCCAGGTGTGAGCTGCAGCTTCCATAGATTTTCGCTATCGCTGACCTGGATCTTGCCATCTACACCGCTATTGTCATTTAGGGTACTCCAATCACATTTAGTTGAGCTGACTGCACGCCTTCTTAGTACTTTTCGCAAATTTACAACTTCAATTGAAGTCGTCTTCATTCTTGTAATAAGAAATGCATAATGACTACCACCAAATTACCGTGAAATCTACAAAATATGGACCACACTTCACTTGTTTATTTTCACTATCTGCTATCCAGGGAGAAATTCCATCTTTCTGTTGAAGTCTCATCCAACCGTATATTCCAGTCGACTTCACCATGTGAATATCAACCTACCATCAGTTCCATGGATCAAACTGAAGCTGAAACTAACCGTTGACATACGCACCATAAGACGGTTTTTCAGTTCCACAGGCATTTTGAAATCCAGTGATTAGGAAACAGTTTGTAGCTGACTAAAATCTGTCAACATATTGGAAAATTGCAGATAAAAATGGAAACGAAGACATACATATGGAAATTGCTTTTAGAAGTCCCACTCAATTTTTAACTCGACACAGTCTCTAAGGTCTTATCGACGTTGATTAGCACGGATATCAATGAAACACAGTGTGTGCCAATAGTAGGACAGCTTACTCGATGCTGTTCGCTCATCTCTTTACAAGATGGTGTGCTGTGCTTATGGTGTACATGTTTGTCTTTCTAAACAACAGTAAATTCTGTCAAGGTCTGACTGGAATGAAACAGTCATGACCATAATAGATGGAATATCATTGGAAAGTTTCGACGAATATTGTCAGGATTCGAGTGATTTCAGCGTTCAATGAAATGTGAGGTTGAAGGAGATTTCTTGACGATCCTTGAATGTTTCTCCAGGTCAGTTTCTTGATCATCCTCAGGAAAACCCTCACGCTGAAGTGACCGTCGTCCAATAGGAATACACTTGAAATACTCTTCTGAAATCAGTTGATGAATCACTCATCACATTGAAATGAAGGATCCAGGTGACGTTGGTGTCTTTGTGTCATAATCACCTACCATCTCACGAGATACACTGATGAAAGCACTATTTCACTAGTCTGCTATTCGCTTGTGACTAATATGGAGTATTATATGATTACATCAGCGTTCATATGTGACACTGTGGATATCATGATGTAATATCAAGTGTCCATTGACTAATCTTCATATTGAGAATGTGTAAGCAATTCGCGTATGACCTAATACAACTCATTACATTTATGTGTCAGATGATTTCAACTTTCTGAGTTTCATCTTACCTTCACAGGTTCGTGAAAATACAACTTCTTAGTGATATAACACCATAATTGGCGTATCCATGAAGCTCAATGATAATGATGTCTGGTGGTATTTCTGGATGATTTGCAGGTGAAGTGAACAGCACACTGTTTCGTTTGATTCTCCTCCTTCGTGATCAGTTTGTTTTGAGCATCTTTGATTGATTTCATCATCTGGGTTGATCTGTTCACGGGTAAAGACCTGGTTATCTGATATAGTGTCCTGAAGTCTCTATAACCTGCTGCCAATATGCTCTACTTCAGTGTCTTCCCAGTATGTCGCAGAATTGTCTTTCGTCTTTCCCAGCACTTTTCTTCCCTTATGTATTCAAGGCAGTATACATTGAACTCACCTTATCCTCCTCTTGTCCATCTTTGCATTGAGTCATCCTCTCTCTCATAATCTTCCTCTCGTCTCATCTGTTAGGTTCCAGGTATCCAATGGGAGCTATTCTTTGACTTTTCTCTACTTTCTAGAACAGTAGTACTTGTTTCGATGAAGACCGATTTCAGACAGTTTGTTCCAAAGTTCTTCCATGCAGGTTCCACTTGTGATTACAAGTAATGTTAAAAAGGTATCACGAAAAGAATGTAATATTTCGCTGCATGTCCAAACCTGATTTCAAGGCTGCACTACAGCTAATTATAATACGATGGTGAGACACCTTCCTTTTCATCATGAAGAAGGTGCTTCAGCAGCTATCACACTGAGTGATATTCAGTACTACTTCTGCTTGACGTGCTGATTTACTGCTAGATTACGGTATGAAATAAACAACAGCATTCATGTTCATGTGCATGTATGTTGTTCATATGATGCGTGCATATATATATACATATATATTTATTGTTCATGTTCACACTGATACATGTATCAGCATCTGTTATTTATTCTTGGACGCATTTCCTTTTATGCATATATGCGATATATGTGGAGGTAAATGTGTATATGTTTGCGCCTGGTTTTTCCACTTCAAGAATTTGTGTGCTTATTTAAGGCATATCTGTATACAAGTGTATATGTCCAAACGTATATAGGGTCTCGAAGTACGATTAAATTGTATAGACTTCCATATTCTTGTATTTCATAAGTTTTACTGGTGGTTGAAAATGAAGATTCAGCCATCAGGCAGTCAGTCACAGTTCAAACTTGACACATGAAATAATAAAATGGCTTGAATGAATGCGGGAAAGAGTCTTCCAAATTTCATAAGAGTATGATTGACTGATAAACATTCGGACGAAGAGGATTTTATCTCCACTAAGACTGACTGCAGCAAAATAATAATTCAGATGTTCGGGGAAGAGATAACAAGCATAGATAGGTACCGTGAACGAAACAAGAGTAACTTCACTTGTTCAGTGTACCTGAAATCTCCATCAACTCTGCAGTGAAAGTGGAATTCTTTGAAAACTGTCGAGTACTAATCCTTTCAGACACAACATTTACTGGGGACGTTGTTTAGCTTTCAGCTGCAAGTGTGTCTTCTCTTCAGCATTTGAAGTACAGCATGGTTAAAATGAAAGCAAAATACCATTTCTGTGACCTGAGCATGGTGCAGCAGATCGAGGTAGGCTCCAGAGTTTATGCACGAATCTATTTAAATCAATTGACGAAATGAAAATGAGAAGAAAATAAAAAGAATGATAGAGTTGTTTCTGATTGGGAAATTACTAAGGAAGATTTTGAGGACTAGTGATTTGACTATTGTCGACAATTAAATATTAAAACTTTACACAATGTATGGTATGCAGCGAAGGACAATTTCCTATCTCCGTGTAAACAGATAGTTCCGACGAGATCAGTGTGAGGCGTGTTATCTCCTTCACGTTGTTGGTGTTATCCAAATTGACTGAAGATAGTTAGAAACGATTCGTGCAATCTGTTCAAAGTCACTGGCACTCGAGTAACCCGTCCTATATGTAGCTCTCAGTTAAAAGTCATGGTTTGACTTGATATCGTCGAGACACACTCCTTAGCGTGCTACTAAGCTGTTTCACTGTTTGTCAAGCAAGCATCTCACAAGCTGGAAATTCATTTTTGGTCGAAATTTTCACCACATAATCAGAATTACACCCGATATCCTGTTTCATTTTAGAATCGACCTAGTGGGGTTGAAGCTGTAATTGTTTCTGGTTTCACATATCACTCTCTCATCACTGCTGTTATCGATGACGCCTGAGTCATTTGATGAAATCCTACTGCTTTATCACTGCAACAGTGGTGGTGTGGAGTACGACTTATGCATTTGGATCAAAGCAACTGTGTTAGCTATTCAAATATTCAATGTTCGAAAAGCTGACGTTCATACCTGCAGTGATAGTTTTAGGTCAGCTGAAATTGAAAATCCAATATTGCAATATACTCGTTATCACAATTTCAGAAGATCAGTCAAATAACTGGATGGATACGTGACCATCTCTTCGATGGAATAATTCAGCTTATTATATATATTTTAAGCCACCAGACAATCACAGTTGTATACCCTGTACATGTGCGGTCATGCTACATATGGATCTGTCAAAGACACAGCTTTCGTGTGGGTCAGTCACGGCCAATATTTCAATAAATCCTCCAATAGTTGCACAAATTGTTCTCCAGAGGAATAAAACAGATGTTAAAGTTGGTCAGCTTAAAAAACATATGTAGATGTATGCGAGATTCTGGGATATGTTGATTTTTACTCCATTGGATACTGGCTAATTGTCATATGCATTCACTGAATAACTTTTGAAATGAAATGACTCTCTGTCGAATCTACATTACGATAGTGAAAGCGGTAACAATTTGCGCGATTGGACGTTGAAACACATCACGCAGAGATTTATCGAGTCTTCACGCAACAGATACAATCAAATTGACTCAACGCAAATACTAGAGGTATGGAAGATGTTGGTACCATTCAAATCAGAGTATAATAAATAATGTCGTAACGTATTAAATTCACATAAAAAAAGTTACTTATTTTCACTATGAAAACATCTTATTCCCCATCTCACTGTATTTTGTTGATAATTCTTATACTATTTTTGAATGAACTTATCTTAAATGGATTTTATTCGAATGTCCAATCATCAATTTTTTGAATATATATGAATAAAGCCAGAGATTTGTTTGAGTGAGTGCCTCGATATGATTATTAGCAATAATTTGTTCTTGAAACGTGATCAGTAAATATCACTGTATAACGCTGTGTGATTTTATCAATATAAAATTTTATCCATAATGGAGTTGTCATCGTCCCACGTTAGTTGAGGGGATTCCCGTAGCCATGTGTTATAACACGTTCAAGGTTTCGTTCAGGGTGGATAAAGCCGACGGACACTCTCAGAACATGTAGCGATACTCGAGGTAGTTGGAGTTGGTTTTGTGACTTATCAGTTCCTGTGCGACTAGAATCAACTGGTCACTGGCAGTGTTTATCAGGTTGAATTTCACGATTACATAAAATAATGGAGCCATAATACATTCCAATTTATAAGTTGGAATATGACGATCAAAACGAACATTCAGGGTCTTATGCGTGAAAGCGCTGATGGAACTGCTGTTTGCTGATGTTTGCCGAAATGGTGAATGGCCACAAGATATCTGGGAAGCTTAATTCGATGGGATTATCCTGGATCAGTATTTCTATCTCCCAGTGGGGAATTACATATGTTAGAATAAGGAACAAGTATCGGATTTTCAACACCAATGTTCAGTCGGTAGCTTCTCTACTGGACAGAAACTTGCCTAGCGTGTCACGAAAATGTGATCCAACACGTTGCAGTCCTTATCAACAGCTGCCTTCACTGACTAAATACTGAAGATCGAGAAGCCAGAAAGCATTAACAACTAGAATCTTTGAGAACAAACCAAGCAAGATTCAATCACTCAACTAATATATATCGGGGAAAGTAGAGATGTAGTGTGCATTTATTGAAGATACCATCGAATGACATCACGCCAGGTCATCGAGTGTAATCCCATTGAGATGCGTCAAGTGTGTCGTCAATTAAAGACATTGAGTACATGTATGGAAGAGAAGACAGATTGTTGGTTATCGTGGAACCACCTGAAGAGGCCGGTGGAAAATATAAGAGAGTGGATAAGTGCGTTGTAGAAGACGTCCCTTTGATTTGGAACTCAAGGGATGAAGATAATCTCATAAATTACAAAGTTTATTATAATGTGCAATAAACAAGCACACAGACATCAAGTGAGGAGTAGTCTCCATGGTTGCTAAAACGATAATTGAAGTGTCTGAATTCTTTCTTTTATGTAATTTCATGTAGCGCAATGGAATTGATTATTCAGATGTGATACACTCTCCTTGCATGTCTGATATTTGTGGTGAAAAAATAGAAGTGAACCACTTGATTCCTTCAATGAAAGATCTATTGGGAGGAGAGCATCGATTTTACACAGGAAATACGCTTGCTTCTGTTTCGAATTGGGTATAAATGAAATTGATTTTGTCATGTGTATTGCAGATGCGTGTGTTCATTCTGTTGTGAAGTGTGAATATGGTGGGCATTTATATAATTCATGTGATTATTAATTTGTAGTGAAAGTGGATTTCTCATTTGTCAGGTGCTGGGTGAAGTCATTCCACGGTCTTGGTCAAATTACCACCAATGCTACCATGTAGGTGGTTCTGATATGCACTGACATAGTCACTGATTCAACTTTTGATCACGCTGCTTCATTTATTTTTCAGTGCAATAGCTCTCTTTGCTGCAGATTGTCCGTAGTGCAAAACAAAATTTCAACTTTCCTCATTATCCAACGGATTCAGAGTTCAGAGTAGTAAAATTATCCTTGTAGCTGAATTTTAACCCGGTTCGGGTTACACCAAAGATGTTAGTTTCGGGTGAGGATGACATCTGTATATGATAATTCTCAGCATTACTGAACTAGTACACACCATTCACCAATGCTGCTGAACATTCGATTGTATGGAAATCAGTGAAATTCCGTCATCTTACTTGAATCAAATAATTTAAATTCTGTATAACTGAATCAGAAACACACAGTGTTGAGACACCGCGATTCACATGACAAGGTAGTTCTTGTTAGCGTGGTCGTCACGCAATATATTCGTGAATTTTAGCTAGAGATGAATTAAGAGGGTTGCGAACAGATTCATTCAAATCAGCACCAAACAACAAAACACCAACTTTGAGACAGTGGAGTAAAATAAATGATTAGACGGTGAACAGAAGAATGCGTGAATGTACGACATTCACAGAAGCACTGCAAGTAAGTGAGACACTTTGTTCAGAAAAACCATTCAAATTGCATTATCTAAACTCCGTTCCGCTCATCTCACCTCACCACTACACACATTCAACATCAACTAAAATCGTCATAACCACTCACTGAATAAGACGCTCGTTAATCAAACATCCACCCACTCCACCCACTCACTTTATCATCCACTCATTCAGACACATCAACAGTGTATATCAGAATATTTCTATTGGTGCACAGTCATTGAACGACAGCCACATGTGTTCACATCACCATCTTCTTGCATGGTATAAGACGTCTCTGTATTCCTGGGTTCTTATCATCGTTATCGACGAGTACCAGTGGCATCCAGTGAGAATGGTGAGTCAGTGTGTGATATTTGACGGTGATATTCATGTTTCTTTCTGTTCAGATGTTCTACCTGCTTCTCTCAGTTCTGGTGATTTCAGCCGTCGACAGTGCGCATATTATGGGGAATCATTCGATGACAGTCGACGTGCTCCACCATTCATCCCTTCAAGGTGAGATATGATCTACATTTTCTCAGTTATCTGTGCATGTGAAATAACCCAGTTTGTTGATGCGCACCAGCTATTGTTTGAATTTATGAAGTAGGCTGTCTCCAATCGTTTTCGTTTGGCTAACATATGCAAAGTTATTCATATTACTCACCTTGGTGACATTATGTGTGATCTCGCCACACTGATCTTGCGGTACGTGTGCACTGGCTGCCTGATTTGTTTGCACAGTGGAATATTGACATGATGTATTTATTAGTGTGAAGTCAGACGTTGTGGAATGAGTGATGAAATACTTGTGGCCCATTCTCAATGACTCTGACGCTGTCGTTGAACGATGGCAGTATTCCATAATTACGAAACGTTTAACTCCTCAACGAGACGAGAATTTCACTTGTGGATATCTGAATCTGATGAGATATGATGTTAAACGTGTGTTTTCTCTATTCACTTTCAGGTGATGGCAAGCACTCTGGTCTTCAATATCATTCAGCTGTGGATAAACGACGCAGAGTTTGGTGGATATGTGTGCTTCTTTTGGGCTTTTGTTGATTGACTTTTGAACTGTAATGTATTTTGTTGGTTGGCGACAACCAATGAGTACAACATTTGATATCTAATAAAAAAATTGATTACTATTGAAATTCATGTTGCTTTGTTTTTCATCCGAAATGTGTGCTGTTGGAAGGATTGATGTGTAAGCGTAACAGTGAGAGAGAACATGAATACGATCAGTTACTGTGACTGTTGAGATGAAATGAAATATGTGATAATAATAGAAGAAAATCATATCAGATATTCAACGGTAGAAGTAATCGTGGTTATATAACTCAACGCGAGATGTTAACTTGCCTTTGAGAAACAATTAAGAAATAAATGTCTATTCAATTTGATTACTTAATAATATTATTATTAGGATGACATGATTAGGAGAATAAAAACACGTAGATAGCTTATGGGCATGGGAACCCGTCAGTCTTGTACATTCATACGTTTCAAGGAATGAGTGAAGCCTCACGAAATGCATCTTAACACACAGATCTGACTTCTTCCTGAGAATAGCAATGAACTCAGTTTTATGTGGAACACGAACTCATAAAGCAATAATATTATCAGTAGGAATGCTGTTCAATCGGCATTATCTATGTGGCATAAGAAAAATTCATTTTATTCATTCCACATTCTTCAGACAATGAAATATATTTCTGACTAACCTATGCGTAGAGGAGAAGTGTGTTTGCAGTGAAATTCACATTCACGCAAGTAATGTTCGACGAAACTTTGTAAGCCATCATTTCCAGTATGCATTGTTGATTGTTTACTACCTGAAATTCACACTTTATGGCCAGTAAGTGCGCCTTATCTCTCTCATTCGAAATAAACAAAAATCACGTGGATGTAAACTTAGTGGAAATTTATGTGAGTAATCTATCACACAATTCAACACAACTGTGTGTGACTGAATAATTTGAAGATATTTCGCATGTACATGAAGACATCTCAACATTTGACAGGGACTCGGAGTATTCGGAACAGAGGGTAAACATTTTGGAGTGGCTGTCGCTTGAAGCCACTCAACACAAGTGGAGAATAGAACCGTATTGTGGTTGACTCTGTTGTCGTGAAATATCCGTAGGGGAAAACAAGTCTCAAAACACTGAGAGCTTTCAGCAAGCGACAATCTAGTCCATATGAATGACTACATCATTTATCACCAACATTTCTGGACTTAGAGAAATGAAAGCATTTCACTGGTTGAACGTTTTCCTTGAAATTGAAATAGTTTCTCTTGAAGACCACTTTTAAATGCAGCTTTAACTATTCAGAAAAGAGATGCTTCATTTTAGTTTGGAACTTTGTAGTCTGAGCTTCAGCTTCTTCACAAATGCCTCTTAGTGTGTGTGATTGTCCCATAAAGACGCACTTTCCTAAAGAAATCAATGCTTTTTCTGATTCGACTCTCATAAATGAATTCCTCTGAATCATCCACGTACATTGATTATATTTCAATATGCTGAACGGAAGTGATTGGTGATACTGTTGAGATGTGAAATTTGTCGAAGAGTATCTGGGCATTATCCGTGAAAATTGCTTTTGTTCCTTAGGTTCTGTTTGAAACATATCAATTCAGTCGCACGTCTCCGCTTTGTCCTCCTCTATTCGGTCTTATTTAGCTTGTCTCAAGATTATCTATATTCTCTTATCATTTCACACAGTCTTCCGTATTTTACATTCAAACACACGCATCACGTGTAATTTCCGAATCGCCTTCCACCCATTGTTAGTAATGTTATCATGCTGTCTGATCAATGGCGTGTGACCAATCCACCTTCATTTTCTTCACAACACTAGCTTCGCAACAGGTTCTCGTTTGTCGGTGCATTCACAAAGCTTCTTGTTTCTTATCGCTTCTGGTCGGCAGTGAAGGCCATGAGGCCAGCCGAGTGCTTTTCGTGAACAATAATATTTTCGCTTTGTCTAAAAGTAGTTTACTGGTGCAAGGCAAATACTGTTTCGGAAGAAAGGAATGAATACCGCCATTTAGCAGTGTATATCGTCTAAGTGAATCTTATTTTGTTACTAGCAGCCGATTATGGGATTTGACTGAAGAATTTTAGATGGTGAGATATTGATAAGAACAACCAAATTAGAAATCTGCACTAAAAGATAGTGCTCTGTTCTTAATTTATCGCGAAAGTAATGTAATATTTCGCTGTATTTCCAAACCTGATTTGAAGGCTGCACTACAGCTAATTATAATACAATGATGAGACACCTACATTTTCGTCATGAAGGAGGTGCTTCAGCAGATATCCCACTGAGTTATATTTAGTACTACTTCTGCTTGACGTGCTGACTTACTGCTAGATTACGGTATGAAATAAACAACAGCATTCATGTCCATTCGCATGTATGTTGTTCATATGATGCGTGGTTCTAGATATATATAAACATACAAATTTATTGTTCATGTTCACACTGATACATGTATAAGCATCTGTTATTTATTCTTGAACGCATTTCCTTTTATGTATACATGCGATATATGTGGAGGTACATGTGTATGTGTTTGCGCCTGGTTTTCCTACTTCAAGAATTTGTGTGCTTAGTTAAGGCATATCTATGTATAAGTGTAAATGTCCAAACATATATATAACGTAGTGCTCGTGGCTAATTTTGGCTGGTCTTTCGTGTACCTAAAAATGGTAATAAATGTATTTGTCACATAAGTGCATATTCATGTGCATATATGTGCGTAGCTGCATGAGTGCGCGCATATGCATATTTGTGCATGAGTATGCATGTAGACTGGCTAATGCAATTATGCTTTGCCCATTTATGAAAGGATATGCGTATATATGTAAATAAGCCGTGACCAGCAGGGTAAAGCAGGTTGAAGATGATGCAGTAATTCATCGAAGAAGACATTGCGAAATGGTCGCGCTATGCCGTCAATCGACAGAAGTTAGAATTCAACGACAATTGGATCTGCTCCCAGTGGCTAAATGGTCTACAAGCTCGCCTTGATACCAAGAGGACCTGCGTTCGAATCCCGGTGGGTGCGAACTGATGTAGAGTCCCAAACTAGGAAGAAATTGCTGTCCAGTACTATCAGGTGTTCCAGTGGTTCTCTAACTGATGTCAGCTTATGACGAAATCCTCCATGTAATCAAAACCAATACTTGAAAATATATATATGTCTGCTTCCCCCATATTTATGTGTATATTTTTTGAAATGTACAGTCACAATTGTTGGGTTGTGACAACGTCTTCATCTGCCTAGTACTGGTGTCACGGCTTGTGAATATGGCTATTAAGATTGTTTCCTTGACCACTAGTCATGTATATCTCATAATTTCTATAGTGGAATATTTATAGACAGCTGAGGGTAAGGTACATCATTCTCGCGGCTCACTTATATGACAAGTTGGTTTTCGATAATCTCGGTAGACGCATAGTGGCTACTTGCATGCTTAATTGGTTGTCATAATGGTTGATGGCTTCGTTTGTCAGGGAACATGTCACTACGGCATTGGTTTGCATAATGCTCTTGACAATACTGAAACGTTTGAATAGGCCTGTAGACAGTTTTCTCTTTTATTGGGTCTCTGCAGTGTATGACCAGTTGACTTCATCATCCGTTGGTGTAACTGTGCTATCCTTTGCGTTAGCACGTTTATGAAACTTGTAAATTTTCCAACGGCGAAGAGGATTCTCGAGTGGTTACACAACAGGAAAATACTGCCTATACGTCTCATCGTGCAAAAAGGAACAAATTGGCGTGTTCATTTCGCCTGGAAGCTAATATCAAGTCAATGAGTATATCAATATATGAATACACTGTTTGATTCTGTCATTAGGCATGCGCTTGTCTCACCACCTAATCTATGCGTATCTTAAAATGGTGCAACCAGGAATGGCGCATTAAATCAGCAGTCGTTACTTGTGTAACTGTAGTAATTTTAGATCTAATCCATATAACTATTTCCTAAACCCCAAATAAGCAGGTGCGTTTATTAGAACTAGACAAACATGTAGCAGTTCAGGGTACCTGTATGGAATTCTGTGATGACTGTGTATATCTTCAGTGAATGCAGTCGGCCTTGTGTGAGCGATGGATCTTCCAAATCTCCATCCTATGAACTTGGTGGTTAAGTGATTTGCCTATCGTTCTAACAACGGGAAAGGCGAATCTAGTCTGGATCACCCACAAGGAGCCCGAGAACTAACTGCCACATCGAATGATGGAAGCAGGTGGAAAAATCAACCAATTTCAGCACGCGGAGTTAGTGACTAAACACAAGATAACGAGACTCGACTGTGGATCCATAATTTAAATGAGCACAATTTATATTGCTTAACGAGAATCAATGAGAAGGCAAGTCTGGAGCTAAGAGCAGCGTAAACGTCAGCACCGAAGGTTTATACTAAATTTGCCACAGTGAAAAGATAAAATACTGATCATTTACGTTCAATTCTGTCATACATTAAAGGTAGGGAGGAACCCCATCAGGTAGTAGTATCATACTGTTGGGTGACAGATAACCTATCATTCACTGACAAGGGAACCTCAGTATATGTATAGACTGCTGATTACAGATACTGATTTATTTTCAGTTTCTGACTTTCATCTTTTTTTTACTGTTTGCGAAAATGCAACTTCCAACTGATTAAAATAACAATATTTTCTCATATTTTGTGCATGACGGATGTCTGTTTCCAGCCATCATCAATATATATATGATTAGTAAGCATTTTTGATAATACTAATAATAATATAATAAAATACATATTTATTTCTATATATGTAGGACACACCAGCTGTGTTATTATTTATTATTATTGTTTATTATTATTTAAATTAAATAAAATTGGTTTATTGTGAAATTACATGGTGGCTGTCTTTTTCTCTATTGTTGGTGGGATCAGTCTGCTTACTAGTCATCAAGCAGTGCAGACCAAGTAATGTGGAAATAACGTCTTCGCAATAGTAAAACATACTCAAGCATATTTTGGATGTCTTACAAATACTCGGGAAAACTACAGCTTCAAGTCATTTTCCTCATATAACATTGGTGTGTATGGCATTGAATCTTATTCTTGATTTACATCTGAATTGGGCAATCAATTTCAAAAAAATATGATATGCATGTACAAATTTGTCAGCATTTTCATCGTGAGTAACACCAGAAGTGAGCTTTACTCAATACAGCCTAATAATAATGATAGATTATATTTTCTTATAAACGAGTGTTTACAAACACAGAAAGACATTTTTGCAGACACGACCATATATGTTCTAAATTACAATCGTGAAGTATTATTAGTTATTATTACTTTTCATTGGTATAGGGATTTATTTCTTAACTGAAATCCAGGCTGCATCGTGATGGCGAGGTTATGACTAATTCACAAGGCAGTTGTAGGATATGTGACCAGTAATGTTTGCAGATAATTTGACAATGTAGATGATCAAATATCTACATTCTTTATTCTTTTATTCCTTGATCTCATTCAAAGAGCCATATTGAGGCTGAAATGGTGAGAAAAACAAGAATACAAACGAGAGCATCATAGAAGAAAGCAAGTTGAGTTTTCAAGGAGTGATTTATAAATTTATGTAAGTATATATATATGTATATATATATATAAATGATTATCATGTTCTCGAAATAATATTGACCTTTATTATTATAGGTTGCTTTAACTAACACGTTTAATGAGCTTAATATATCTGTTTAGAAAGGACAAGAGCGTGTAGGATTCAGACGCAGAAGTTCATTGTATCCTTGAGCAGTCTGGGGATTGAGGAGATGAACACTGAAAGTTAGTTTGCGTCACGCACATTAGCTAGCAGTTTATTCTAAACAATTGAAAAATAATAATAGAAGAAATTGTACCTCATGTAAGTCACACAATGCTCTAAAGAAACTAGGTTGTCATGATTTCTAAGATCGTAACTGATGACAGCGACAGATTTAGTTGTATATATGTGACACAATAATTGACACATCCGTGATGCTCATTACAAATTCTGTTTTAGCGTCTCTAACTGCATAGATAAACTCTCACAGATTCAATAAGATACATTCTGTGTGTGATGGAGTGAATTGAGTGAATTGGTCACTTAAATAACGTTTTGTTTTGCTCGCAAAATGTGATATTTACGCTCACGCAGGTGCATGCAGTTACATAATATGCATTCTCAAAGTGAACAGTAATTATTAGCATCATTATTGCTGAGTGTATTCCATTCATGTGAGTGCTTTTACTGCAGGCTGTTTGATTATTTTTCACAGATTCAAAAATTCAATTGAATTCAAGTCTTCATTTTTAGAATTCGATGTGTACATTGACTGATATGATAGCATCATGAAATCTTAGAAGTGCCTACACTTCTCACTCTTTCATGCTCACTGTCTTTTATTCAGTAACCGAAATTTATTTTTTGCTGGAGTCAATGAATCATTCTCACAATTAAGAAATAATTTGACAATAAGAATTTGCATTGATTTTATTCTCCTCATATTCCACATATAAACACAGCAACTCAGAATAGCATTAGGCGTTTACACAGACAAATTTTCTAATCAATCCAAGGAGACATCTGCTTCGTTTGTGCATAACCGTGATCTCATTGCCACCTCTTATTTTCGCGCATATTATCGCAAAGCAATTCAAGATACTGACCGTGAAATACAATTGAGTTCCTACAAATGGTGATCATTTCCAATAGGCGAGTTATGGATCAGTAGTTAGTTTCGTCCCAAACCGCTTGCAGGACAACTTTGATACCGATGTTATTTTTAAGACTTCCTTCTAACGAATACTCGCTACTTGAAAGTCAGTATAACCAATAGAAATGGTTGAAACCTACTTCCGAATAAGCCAATTACCCGCAGTACATTCAATGAGATACCAAGTGACACTGACATATGACATTCATGGGCAATTTTCATGCCTTTCGTGAAACAACATTCAAGTGTGCACCTGCCACTTACCAATACAAACAGAACAGATTGTGCTTACATACACTGAAACGGGTAGACACTTCTCACAAAATCAATACGTATTTCAAGTAGTATCACAACACTGCTCCTTCTTCAAAACAGCTTATGAAGCTGGCTCTCCTCATTAAGAAATAAAGCCAGGCGAAGCCATTCCAGTGTATCTCTTCCTGTCAGACTGAGTAGTGTGAGTGAATTGATGAAATCTGGAAAAACAGGATACTACTATCAAAACTAGCACAAGACCATTACAAACAGTGGCTTCAATTATTACTGTGTATAAATAAATACTCCGCCCACTAGTTCAGTAAAATTTGTTGTCTCAGTGTTTTGTATATCAGACATTGGAATGTGAAAGTAAGGAGCACGTGTGAACAGGTGACAAATCATACGTGAAGAGTAAAAATAGAACAGTATTAATAGTAATGAAAACAGCTGTAACCAATTATCACGCTACTCACTACAAATGTTCATTCTTCAGTGATAAGATGTAATTATGTAAAAGTAGTATGTACAGCAGCATTTAGAGTGGAAAATGGAAACTGCTGATTCTGCGCGCACGCACAATCATGAGGCCAGAAATACAATTCAAGGTGCTTTCATTCAAGCATCATTAAGTTTTGTGAAACTTACGTCACGCAGGATAGATTGTCACACAACAATCGTGAGGGCTGTCTATGTGCTCAAAATGGTTCAAGCGGCGTATTCAATGGTTCCCATAAAAGGACATTCATACCATAAAAAATCTGATTGGGATTGAATGCTTGAGGTGAAAATATAACACATATGCATGACCCACTCAATCAGAGAATACCGTATACAAGCAAATCATCCCGGAAGGATGCCATGTCGGATACACCTGATCGGAGAGTCTGATATTGATGACAAATGTAAACTATCCTTTACTGTCAGACTGCATTGTATTTTGCTACAACTACTGAGTCTACTGGCTTCTACACTAACGGATAAGGGAAATCGCCTGAGTACCAGAGTTTAAGTAGGAATTCTGTTTCTATCATAAATACAGACCAAAATGTGGCCGTTTCGCACAAAAACTCAACTGCACACTACAGAATCAAAGAATGCAAAATATTAACTCTTCATATGAACTGTGATCAAGATTTGACCGAATAGTTGCAAAATAATTGAGCGCTGAGTGAGAAGTAGACATTTATAAATTTATATTTGTAATATCTCAGCGAAATTGAAATGATTAAGTACAACGTTTCGTTTCTGGTCCGATTAATTTCCCTGAAGAATTTCGGACCAGATTGCCGAACGAAGCGTTGGAATTAATCATTTCAATTTCGCTGAGATATTACAAATATAAATTTATAAATGTTTATTAACTCTTCGCTTTATATTTTGCAAAATTACTGAACTCTGACTGGTGAACACGAAGTCCTATCGATAGACAATCACTGACATATTCATCAGGGCCACACATCTACTCTATTTGATTGGGAATGCAGAATGAAATCTCTGAACCACAAAATAACATTTCAGTGTGAACTAAATAATAGTGCAATTTTCGGTGTTATTTAGTGTCATTTTGTGTGTTTTATATATGAATAACAGTTGTTTAATTTGAAGTTAGGAACTGTGCATCCCTCATACGATTTCTTTGTCTTTTCTCACCATTGTCACAGCTATTTTTCTGATCCACCTCTACATCAGTGATAGCGCATATCCATGAAAGCTGCAGCTTGAACGCGAGCAGTTGTGTTGATACCTATAAGCGGTTATTGTGAGGGAGTAACAACATTATGAACTTCATAGTACCTACATGCTAGTGACATGTAGTAGTGTTAGAGTTGGATATGAAAGAGACAATAACATATGTTAGGTGAGAAATGAATTAGCACAGATATTATGTTTGTTATTTGACACTGATATATTATGAAATGCACAAAAGCATAGACAAATGAGTGGAATGCATTCGCCTTAAGCGCGTTTACTTGAAATGCCTTACTGATTACTCACTATCCTTTCACTTTGCAGTGCTTTCAAAGTCTCGAATCAGAGTGTTGATAATACAGATGTGTGGGTTTCACAATTAAGTTGATATTCCGTTTAAACAAACTGCTGCCCATAGTGTAAAGAACGTATAATCACAATGTAGCGAAATCCTATGTCTATCTCAAGTAACTTTCAAATGAGTAGAGATAGACTCAAAACGCAGCTGACATATCAACAACTTGAACACAGATATCCTCTATACAAAATTTCATTATCGTGCATAAAAGTGGAAATGTTTTGTAATTCAGCTAGAAATGCTGTGACACGAAACTTTGAGGTTTATTGATGTCATTATTGGAAGTAGTATCATTGGTAGTAATTTATCGTATGTTTCGGGATGAGCTTCTCTTTCTGAGTGTGTTTTTGTGTTCGTGTTTGTGTCCACAGAATCAACACAAATATGCTATTCAGAGTTCAGCTGTGTGTTTGTTGTAAAATAGTGCTAGTGTAGATTTGACTTACTGAGAGGTCAGTCACATCATATTTGTACTTATGCATTTACTATTTGAACGAAGTTTCACTCGCTTGAATCTCTTATATATTCGAAATAAAAAATGTAGTCTCATTTGAATGCAGACATCTTTAAGAAGTAAATTTGTTTGACTGATTCAATCATCTAGTTATCATTGATCTTGCGAATCACAGTGTATGTGTATTATATATTCCACAGATTGTTGTACATGTGGCTGTTTACATGAGTGTAGGTATACTTTATTTCTTCTTCGTGAAGATGCTTATTCCAGGGTGAAATTACCTGTAGTACATCACTTGATTCACGTTGTGAATTTTCCTCGAAATTGCATGATGTGGGCCATTCCCATGCCATTCGTGAAACATCATTCAACTCTGATTCTGCGATTGACTTTTGCAAACTGAACAGATTGTGCTCACATACACTGGAACAGGTAGACACTTCTCACGAAATCAATACGTATTTCAAGTAGTATCACAACACTGCTTCTTCTTCAAAACAGCTTATGAAGCTGGCTCTCCTCATTGAGAAATGAAGCCAGGCGAAGCCATTCCAGTGTATCTCTTCCTGTCAGACTGAGTGGTGTGAGTGAATTGATGAAATCTGGAAAAACAGGATACTACTATCAAAACTAGCACAAGACCATTACAAACAGTGGTTTCAATTATTTCTGTGTATAAATAAATACTCCGCCCACTAGTTCAGTAAACTTTGTTTTCTCAGTGTTTTGTATTTCAGACATTGGAATGTGAAAGTAAGGATCAAGTGTGAACAGGTGACAAATCATACGTGAAGAGTAAAAATAGAACAGTATTAATAGTAATGAAAACAACTTTAGCCAATTCTCATGCTACTCACTACAAATGTTCATTCTTCAGTGATAAGATGTAATTATGTAAAAGTAGTATGTACAGCAGCATTTGGAGTGGAAAATGGAAACTGCTGATTCTGAGCGCACACACAGTTATGAGGCCAGAAATACGACTCAAGTTGCTTTCAGTCATCTTTTGTTGTTTCAGCGTATTATGCCTTGGACAGAATTTTCACGCAATTGAGCTTTCTTCGATCTGAATTGAATCTGTTTAGGTGAAATGAAGTTTTACATAATTAAGTGAGGAATTTACGAATGTGATAACATTTGAGTAACACAGGTTAGTAGATGTGAATTGAAGTTTCTGAGATTTTTAGGAGATATTATTTATGGAGAACGTGAAATGTGTCCTCTGTCTTCACTGACAGTATATTTCGGAAACTGTTCGTTGATCAAATTGTATGTGTGTGTAAAATAAATCGTTGGTGTTTGTACGTCTGAGTGAGGACTTGATTTATGCTGATGATAATCACGTTTTTCTTGAAATGTCAATGGAATAGCACTCAAAGTAAATGTTTCGATATTGGTGTATTGCATTGGGAGTCTACCACATCCACTGACTACACAGCATATACATATGATGTCACGAATATTTTAGGTTATGTCACATTTGAGGTGAATTTGCTTTCGTCGCGTTGCTCTCAGCTGTGTCAGCCAACCATACCTTCAACATAGTATCGATCCATCTCTGTTATCTCCTGCATATTCGTTGAGCAGCAGGTTCTTCGTTCGATTGTTTCACAGTTTATTTTCGCTGATTTATTCTGGCCGGTCATCTGATTTTCAGTATCGACAGGTTGATGCAAATGTTCATGGTGACGCTGTGGTCAAGCTACTGACGCATATAGCAGAAACAACTGAATGACTGACTGACTGACTGACTTGAAACTGGTGTTGAATTTCCGAAAGTTGTTCTTTGTACTGAGTGCAGTAGATGTCCTTACTGGTTTTAATATGATGAGGTCTGTCTTGCTTTTCACGATCCTTGCTAGTTTGCACACCCTCATCCGTGCTTAGCGTCACATGTGGTTGAAACGCTGCTGCCTAGTCAGATAAGACAGTGAAGTGATCTATTTCGAGTTCCTCCCATAGATAGCGGTGATTAGTGCTTGTTGTACTTGTTAGTTGGTTATCAAACGTTGTTGATGCGATCACTTATCATGTGGTGTCATTTCGCTTGTGAAGTGACATGCATTTATGAACTATTATTTAACTATGTAACCTCCGCGACGTGGCTACAACAATAAACCGTCAACATTTCCAACGGAAACCTGCAATGTTGCTTGCGCATTCTCAGGGTTATTGGCGTGTCGACGTTTGAATAATGTGTCTATCCATTGGATGATTTCATCCATATGAGCTCATTTCACAATTCTATCTTATTCTGAGTCACGTGTTTTATTTCCTTCTTACCTCCCGGTGTACCCAACAAACATTTCAATGAACTGATTCTGTCCGCCGTTGAGAGAAGTATTAGTTAGAGTCGGGACGCGTGGAAATGTGTAGCGTGCGATACTTTCCCTCCACTTTGTCAGTTGTCACACTAAATTATCTGAAAAATTTCAGTGCCCGTTTCAATTCTTTCCACAATCCAAAGATTTTCTGGCCAAATATTTTCAAGTGTTCTCATTTGTCGGTGTATTGATGCGAAATTCATGACTGTTGTTACACGTCTTGACACTCCAATCCAAAAAGCGTTGAGGCGTTTAGGGTGTTGAAATTTTACAAAGTGTCTTCTTTCGTCGTTGTCAGGAAAACGTGTGTGAAAATATTCTTTGACAGTACGTGAAATCGCCGAGTGGTAAGTAAAGAATTCACAACTGACGAATTTGGTCCGTTTACCTAAAGAGGCAACCATGTTTTGATTTAGGTGAGCAGCAGCATGTTAGGCGCTTCGATCTGCTTATAAGCAGATTGTTTGCGTTATTGTAGCTTTCCAAGAGGTGTTCAAGCTTGAGTGAAAGTAATTTCTCCACGAACTTCCAAAATGGAATTTATTGCAATTTGTCTGAATCTAGCAAGAATACCAGAACATAATGTATCCACAAGTTTACTTTTAATGTCGTTTTATACTGCACGTAAAGTATTACTGGGAGAGGTGACGTTGAAAATGCATGTCAGATGATGACATAAATTATCAGCGAATACTCTCAGGATATCGGTCGATACACCATCAGGCCGTCAGCTATGTGAATGTTTTACGCTTTTCAGACGTTTGAGAATATCATACGTTTTAAACCTAAATAATATATATCCTAGGTTTTGTAACATTTTCCTTGAAATTTTCTTCCTGTTATGTGACATCAGAGCGCAGATACTGGGTAGGAGTTTAATTGCATCACAGAGTAAACGTTATTAGAAAATAAACTTATAACACGCTCTTAAATCTATCAAATTAAATTACTTTATGATGGAATTAGCTTCTAGTGTCTTGAGTGAAGAATGTAAGTTGGTTTCAGTACTGAAATTGAATAATAAAATGGAAATTGTATGTGGAAACAGAATGTCATCGAAGTGGCTGGTTCGCTCAACTCCATGACACATAAAATGTATATAATTGAATCTTCAAATGTTTATCGCTGCGTTTAAGGATGTGAAGACAGATTATTCTAACGCCCATCACGATACGCCAACCATAATGCGATACTTATTTATTATTTGCATTTTCTCAATTAGTAAAGAATAGATGAAACTCAGAAAGTAAAAAAAATCAGCACGTGTTATCAACAGCCTATACGTATTCTGAAGGTTTCCTTGTCTGTGAATTGCTGATAGGTAATCTGTCATCTAACAGTTTGGTGATAATTAATGGGATTGCTTCCTACATATTATGTTTAACAGAATTGAACGTAAATAAATCAGCATTTTATCTTTTCACTGTGGCAAATTGAATACACACACCTTTCGTGCTAGAGTACACGCGGCTGTTATCCCCAAGGATGCCCTCCCATGGGTTGTCATTAAGTGATATAAATTGTGCTCATTCAAATTACGGAGCCTCAGCTGTGTCCAGTTATGGTGTATATAGTCGCTAGCTCCTCGTTCTGAGAGTGGATCATTTTCCCAAATGCAGCCATCCTTCGATGAGACAGCTAATTCTCAACGTCTCTCTCCATAATCGCGACCTTGTGAAACTTACCCGTCATTACCACTGTAGACAGATCATCCAACCAACAAGGCGATTGGGCAGACATTTGTAAGATCCATCGCCAACACAAGGCTGAGTGCATACACTGAAGATATCCACAGTCACCACAGAATTTCACACAGATAGACGAATCCACTGCAGACTGGTTGTATTCTAATAAATGCACCCGTTCCTCTGGAGGTCAGGAACAATTACATGCATTAGAACTAATATCACTACGGCTACCCATGTAGTGTGCATAATCTTAAGGATCACTGCTTCTTTATTGATACATTCGCTGTCTCACCGATTTCAGATACTCATGAATTAGCCACTGAAACAAGCGTATGTCCACTGACAGGATCGACCAATTTATTCATATAATGATACGCTCATTGACTAGTTATTGGCTTTCAGGCGAACAGAGCACACCTTTACGTGCCTCATGCACGGTTAGACCAACAAGCAATATCTTCCTTTTGCGCAACCACTCACGAGTCCTCTCAATCTCCGAAAGCGTTGCCAAGTTAGTACATATATCAACGCAGAGGCAAGCACAGTTGCAGTGCAGAGACAGGTCCAATAGATGGAATCTTGCTTCCACGACTCGGAAATTATGAAGATATACACATAAATATTGGTAAAACAGACACATGTATCTGTTTAGGTATCATATGAACCACATGCACGCACATAGGCATAAATGTTGTTATCTATACCATTCCATAATCTAGTAATACATGAAATGATTGAGGGACAAGTCCTGTATCAATAAAACAAGCAGGAGTAGTACTGAATATATCTCAGTGTGGTAGCTGCTGGAGCACATCCCTGATGATGTATTAGCACTCTCACTATCATATTCCAATAAGCTGAAGTTCCGTCATGAAATCAAGTTTGAAAACATACAGCGAAATGTTATGTTTATTCGTGATAAGTTCAAAACGGAGCAATATCCTTCAGTGCAGTTTTCTTATTCGATAGTTCTTATCAAAATCCTCCATTCTGATTCCACAACTTTCGTGGCATCTGTGTTCCTATACAACATTAATTTACTTCCACGATGTTTCCAAGCGGTCTTCACATCTATCCCTTACTATTCCTGTTATGTGGCTAACTCTTGTACAGACTCCGAAGTAACCAGGAATATAGCAGGCAGAATTTCTCAGCACCACTTTGAAATTTGGGGCCGAAATGATCAACAAAAGAGTAAGACTAAATGGCTGTTATGGTGATCAGCTGCTTGCAAATTCCTAAGTTCTTTTCATTTGACACTAGTAACTAGTGTGATGCGTCTAGTCCTCTCTTTGGTGCAGACTGAATTCTATCAGTCAGGTTGTAATGTGGCCACCATTCTAGGTAGCTCGCCATCACGGTGTACATAGTTTGTGATGATATTAGGTGGTTGGAGGCAATCGACAGGAAGCCTTGGACCTAGGTTTCGTGCTAGTTGGCACTCGTCAGCAAGGCGTATCTGCAACCTTGAAGGAATTCATGTCCCTTCTGAGATTCGCACCAAAGAGAGGACTAGACGCATCACACTAGTTACTAGTGTCAAATGAAATTATCCACTACAGTCCTACAGGAGGTCAATCGCGAGCCCGAATAGCTCAGTGGTAACGTCTCTGACTGCAGCACTGGGTGACGCGGGTTCGAATCTCAGAAGGGACATGAGTTCCTTCAAGGTTGCAGATACGCCTTGCTGACGAGTGCCAACTAGCACGAAACCTATGTCCAAGGCTTCCTGTCGATTGCCTCCAACCACCTAATATCCTAAGTTCTTTCTTTGTGAGTCTGCCAGCCAAATATGAAATTCTTCACTCAGATTTCATAGTTGACTACCAGTAACAAAACAAGTTTCAGTTAGACGCTACACACAGGTGAATGCTGACATTCATTCTTACCTGGCCAATCAGTAAGCGCTTCGCGTCAGTAGATTAATGTGGTCAGTGTGAAAATCTTGTGGTTCACGATAAAAATTCAGTTAGCCGCACCTCCCGAATTCATTTGTCTGTTAACTGTACACAGACTTTGTGAATTGACTTCTCCTTAATTTTTTTAAATTTCAGTTGCCTCTCAAGTTAGTATGTGATTTTGTTGAGAAAAGAACATGCTTAACTAGTTTGGGACTCATCTTAAGTACGCACCCACCGGGGTTCGAACCCAAGACGAGACAAGGCGAGCGCGTATACCATTAAGCCCCTGGGACCGGAACCAATGGCTTTACCTTAACCTTGGTAAGTCAGTAATACAACTGGCAAAGGGAGAATGTTGAGCATCAGGTTAGCAACCCCATTTTGTAAAAATAGACACTGCTACAGAAAATTCAAGCCTCTAGCTTGGAGCCCTATGTTCCACTGGGAACGTGAAGGAATAAAAAAACACCAGAAGTGAGCTTCACACAATGTAGCCTAATATAAATGATAGATTATATTTTCTAATAAACGAGTGTTTACAAAAGCAGAAAAGACAATTTTGCAGATGTGCGTCGGAAGAGTATCGAACCCTGGACCATGTGCATGGACTCAAACACTGTGCAACCGACACACACATGCACACAGCTTTACTTCGTAACGTGGTAATTTGAGTTACAGGCTGGTTAAGCGCAAATTTCAAATTGAAACAACACTTCTTCATAATTTAGTGGACAAAAAACCCAGTGGAGAAGTGTGGCACAAACTGAAGGCTTATCATTATATTCATAAGTCAATGAATCATTCTGACAATTAAGAAATACGTTCACAATCAGAATTTGCATTCCTTTTATTATCCTTTTATGCAACATATGAAAAGAGCAACTTAGAATAGCATTTGGCGTTTACACAGACAAATTGTCTAATCAATACAAGGAGATATCTGCTTCGTTTGTGCATAGCCGTGATCTCGTTGCCACTTAACCTGTTCGCGCATATTATCGCACAGAAAGTAAAGATACTGACCATAATATACAACTGAGTTCTTACAAATGGTGATCATTTGTAATGAGCGAGTTCAGGATCAGTAGTTAGTTGGCGACCCGTCTCCTTGCAGGACAACCATGATTCCGATGTATGTATTATGACTTACTCATAACGAATACTCGCCACTTGAAAGTAACTATGACCATAAGAAATGGTTGAAACCTACTTCAACCACCGCAAATTAGCTGCAATACCTTCAATGAGATACCAACTGACAATGACACATGGTAATCATGAGCCATTTTCAAACCTTTTGTGAAACACCATTCAACTGTGCATCTTCGATTCACTGATGCAAACAGAACAGATTGTGCTCACAAACACTGAAACGGGTAGACACTTCTCACAAAATCAATACGTATTTCAAGTTGTTCCACAACCTTGCCTCTTCTTGAAAACAGCTTATGAAGCTGGCTCTCCTCATTAAGAAATAAAGCCAGGCGAAGCCATTCCAGTGTATCTCTTCCCGTCAGACTGAGTGGTGTGAGTGAATTGATGAAATCTGGAAAACAGGATACCATTATCAAAATTAGGACAAGAACATTACAAACAGTGGTTTCAATTATTTCTGTGTATAAATAAATACTCCGCCCACTAGTACAGTAAACTTTGTTTTCTCAGTCTTTTGTATTTCACACATTTGAATTTGAAAGTAAGGAGCACGTGTGAACAGGTCGCAAATCATATGCGAAGAGTAAAAATAGAACAGTAATAATAGTAATGAAAACAACTCCAGCCAATTCTCATGCTACTCACTACAAATGTTCATTCTTCAGTGATAAGATGTAATTATGTAAAAGTAGTATGTACAGCAGCATATAGAGTGGAAAATGGAAACTGGTGATTCTTCGCTTGCACATTATCATGAGGCCAGGAGTTTCATTTGAGATGCTTTCACTTATTTGTTTATTGTCTCAGTGTATAATGGTTACACAGAAGTTACATGCATATGCGCTTTCGTCAATCTGAATTGTATCTATTTAGGTGAAATGAAGTTTTACATTATGAGATGAGGAATTTTCGACTGTGATAACATTTGAATTGGACAGATTAGTATATGTCAATTTTGAGTGACTGAGACTCTTAGGAAATATGATTTATGGAGAACGTGAAATGTGTCCTCTGTCTTCATTGACAGCATATTTCGGAAACTTCTCGTGGATCAAATTTCATGTGTATGTAAAATAAATCGTTGGTGTGTGTTCGTCTGAGTGAGGACTTGATTCATGCTGATGATAATCACGTTTTTCTTGAAATGTCAATTGAATAGCACTCAAATTAACTGTTTCGAAGTTGAAGTATTCAATTGGGAGCCTATCATATCCACTGACGTCACAGCGTACAACTATGTTATCACGAATGTTTAAGCTTACGTCACATATGAGGCGAATCTGACTTCGTCGCATTGCTCGCAGCTGTGTTAGCCAACCATCCATTCAGCATATTATCGATCGATCTCTGTTATCTCCTGCATATTCGTTGAGCAACAGGTTCTTCGTTCGACCGTTTCACAGTTTATTTTCGCTGATTTATTCTGGCCGGTCATCTGATTTTCAGTATCGACAGGTTGATGCAAATGTTCATGGTGACGCTGTGGCCAAGCTACTGACGCATATAGCAGAAACAACTGAATGACTGACTGACTGACTGACTTGAAACTGGTGTTGAATTTCCGAAAGTTGTTCTTTGTACTGAGTGCAGTAGATGTCCTTACTGGTTTTAATATGATGAGGTCTGTCTTGCTTTTCACGATCCTTGCTAGTTTGCACACCCTCATCCGTGCTTAGCGTCACATGTGGTTGAAACGCTGCTGCCTAGTCAGATATGACAGTGAAGTGATCTATTTCGAGTTCCTCCCATAGATAGCGGTGATTAGTGCTTGTTGTACTTGTTATTTGGTTATCAAACGTTGTTGACGCGATCACTTATCATGTGGTGTCATTTCGCTTGTGAAGTGACATGCATTTATGAACTATTATTTAACTATGTAACCTCCGCGACGTGGCTACAACAATAAACCGTCAACATTTCCAACGGAAACCTGCAATGTTGCTTGCGCATTCTCAGGGTTATTGGCGTGTCGACGTTTGAATAATGTGTCTATCCATTGGATGATTTCATCCATATGAGCTCATTTCACAATTCTATCTTATTCTGAGTCACGTGTTTTATTTCCTTCTTACCTCCCGGTGTACCCAACAAACATTTCAATGAACTGATTCTGTCCGCCGTTGAGAGAAGTATTAGTTAGAGTCGGGACGCGTGGAAATGTGTAGCGTGCGATACTTTCCCTCCACTTTGTCAGTTGTCACACTAAATTATCTGAAAAATTTCAGTGCCCGTTTCAATTCTTTCCACAATCCAAAGATTTTCTGGCCAAATATTTTCAAGTGTTCTCATTTGTCGGTGTATTGATGCGAAATTCATGACTGTTGTTACACGTCTTGACACTCCAATCCAAAAAGCGTTGAGGCGTTTAGGGTGTTGAAATTTTACAAAGTGTCTTCTTTCGTCGTTGTCAGGAAAACGTGTGTGAAAATATTCTTTGACAGTACGTGAAATCGCCGAGTGGTAAGTAAAGAATTCACAACTGACGAATTTGGTCCGTTTACCTAAAGAGGCAACCATGTTTTGATTTAGGTGAGCAGCAGCATGTTAGGCGCTTCGATCTGCTTATAAGCAGATTGTTTGCGTTATTGTAGCTTTCCAAGAGGTGTTCAAGCTTGAGTGAAAGTAATTTCTCCACGAACTTCCAAAATGGAATTTATTGCAATTTGTCTGAATCTAGCAAGAATACCAGAACATAATGTATCCACAAGTTTACTTTTAATGTCGTTTTATACTGCACGTAAAGTATTACTGGGAGAGGTGACGTTGAAAATGCATGTCAGATGATGACATAAATTATCAGCGAATACTCTCAGGATATCGGTCGATACACCATCAGGCCGTCAGCTATGTGAATGTTTTACGCTTTTCAGACGTTTGAGAATATCATACGTTTTAAACCTAAATAATATATATCCTAGGTTTTGTAACATTTTCCTTGAAATTTTCTTCCTGTTATGTGACATCAGAGCGCAGATACTGGGTAGGAGTTTAATTGCATCACAGAGTAAACGTTATTAGAAAATAAACTTATAACACGCTCTTAAATCTATCAAATTAAATTACTTTATGATGGAATTAGCTTCTAGTGTCTTGAGTGAAGAATGTAAGTTGGTTTCAGTACTGAAATTGAATAATAAAATGGAAATTGTATGTGGAAACAGAATGTCATCGAAGTGGCTGGTTCGCTCAACTCCATGACACATAAAATGTATATAATTGAATCTTCAAATGTTTATCGCTGCGTTTAAGGATGTGAAGACAGATTATTCTAACGCCCATCACGATACGCCAACCATAATGCGATACTTATTTATTATTTGCATTTTCTCAATTAGTAAAGAATAGATGAAACTCAGAAAGTAAAAAAAATCAGCACGTGTTATCAACAGCCTATACGTATTCTGAAGGTTTCCTTGTCTGTGAATTGCTGATAGGTAATCTGTCATCTAACAGTTTGGTGATAATTAATGGGATTGCTTCCTACATATTATGTTTAACAGAATTGAACGTAAATAAATCAGCATTTTATCTTTTCACTGTGGCAAATTGAATACACACACCTTTCGTGCTAGAGTACACGCGGCTGTTATCCCCAAGGATGCCCTCCCATGGGTTGTCATTGAGTGATATAAATTGTGCTCATTCAAATTACGGAGCCTCAGCTGTGTCCCGTTATGGTGTGTATAGTCGCTAGCTCCCCGTTCTGAGAGTGGATGATTTTCACACCTGCAGCCATCCTTCGATGAGACAGCTAATTCTCAACGTCTCTCTCCATAATCGCGACCTTGTGAGCCTCACCCGTGATTACCACCGTAGACAGATCATCCAACCAACAAGCCGATTGGGCAGACATCTGGAAGATCCATCGCCAACACAAGGCTGACTGCATTCACTGAGGATATCCACAGTTATCATGGAATTTCACACAGATAGACGAATCCACTGCAGGCTGTTCCTGTCCTAATAAATGCACTAATATCACTACAGTTATTCATGTAGTGTGCATAATCTTAAGGATCACTGCTTCTTTATTGATACATTCGCTGTCTCACCGATTTCAGATACGCATGAATTAGGCACTGAAACAAGCGTATGTCCACTGACAGGATCGACAATTTTATTCATATAATTATATGCTCACTGACTAGTTATTGGCTTTCAGGCGAACAGAGCACACCAACAACAACACCAACAGCACACCAACAAGCAATATCTTCCTGTTGCGCAGCGACTCTAGAGTCCTCTCAATCTCCGAAAGCGTTGCCAAGTTAGTACATATATCAACGCAGAGGCAAGCACAGTTGCAGTGCGGAGACAGGTCCAATAAATGGAATCTTGCTTCCACGATTGGGCAATCATGAAGATATACACATAAAAAGTGGTAAAATAGACACATATATCTATTTAGAGTATCAAATGAACCACATGAACGCACATAGACATAATTGTTTTTGACTATACCATTCCGTAATCTAGTAATACACATAATGATTGAGAGACGAGTCCTGTATCAATAAGTCAAGGAGGAGTAGTACTGAATATATCTCAGTGTAGTAGCTGCTGGAGCGCATCCCTGACGATATATTAGCACTCTCACTATCAAATTCCAATTAGCTGAAGTTCCGTCATGAAATCGAGTTTGAAAACATATAGCAAAATGTTATATTGCTTCGTGATAAGTTCAAAATGGAGCAATATTCTTCAGCGCAGTTTTCTTATTCGATAGTTCGTAACAAAATCCTCCATTCTGATTCCACAACTTTCATGGCATTTGTCTTCCTTTACAATATTAATTTACTCCCACGATGTTTCCAAGCGGTCTTCACATCAATCCCATACTATTCCTGTTATGTGGCTAAATCTTGTATAGACTCCGAAGTAGCCAGGAATATAGCAGGCAGAATTTCTCAGCACCACTTTGGACTTTGGGACCAAAATGTTCAACAAAGAGTAACACTAATTGACTGTCATGGTGATCAGCTGCTTGCAAATTCCTAAGTTCTTTCTTTGTGAGTCTGCTAGCCAAATATAAAATTCTTCACTCAGATCCCATGGTTGACTACCAGTAACAAAACAAGTTTCAATTAGACGCTGCACACAGGTGAATGCTGACATTCATTCTTACTTGGCCAATCAGTAAGCGCTTCGCGCCAGTAGATTAATGTAGACAGTGTGAAAAGCTTGTGGTTCACGATAAACATTCAGTTAGCCGAACACGCCGAATTCAGTTGTCTGTTAACTGTACACAGACTTTGTGAATTGACTTCTGCTTATTTTTCTTTTCATTTCAGTTGCTTCTCAAGTAAGTATGTGATTTTGTTGAGAAAAGAATATGATTACCTGAGTATACATTGTGAAGGTGTATGAGTTTAAAATATGCCAATTATGGTCTCATTTGTGTGTTAGTAGACCTAGGAAGCACATATATTGAGCAAACTTTAAGCAGCGCTCAGATATATCGCGAAACCCCCTTGAAGCAATCTGAGGAATCTTGTAGACACTTAATTGTTGGAATGCAGTACTTTAGGTGCACACGTCTGTGGCACTTGAACAGTTTGATTACATCACGGAAATACTCTACTCGATCACATATGCATCAAACTGTTCTCTGTCTTATATTTCTTTCCAGTAGTAGTCCTGCTCTCATCGACAGCTGAGAATCAGCCTTCACACAAAAGTGTGACTATTAGGCATTGTGAAATATACATGCGGAAACTTTACTATTTCGCTGGTTCAACTTCAACTATTTTGCTAATGACACTTCGATGATTGAATATTATACCAACATTCTTCATAAAGTGATCCATCTACATCAGTAGTTTTTGATTACTGTGCACTTGATGACTGTGCGTACGATTTGACATCTAATAAGAAGCATTTTCAGAGTGACCCCTTAAATTTGCAAACTTTGTGTGTGATAAAATGAAAAGTGTAAATCATATTGAAACAATAACTTTGGTTTTAACTATGGGCGAATTCAGAAATATGGGGGTCATGTCCAAGAGAAGAAATCAAATATAAACTGTGCTCAATTCGCGAAGTTTCTTACGTGAGGAATATCTGTTGATATCCCTCAATAATGTGGGTGTTCTTTTGTTACTGGTGTATCTTTAAGCGTGTCAGTAATGGTCACAAAGAAAGTGTTTACGATAAGTGAGATAAATTCAGATATTGAGCAATAGTTATTTTCACGGAGTAACAACATGTTTGAGAAATGATACAAAAAGCACACTACTCGCTATTGACAAGTAGGACAAAATTCGACAAGAAAAACAGTGACAAAGGATAGATAAAAATGCGTTGGCAGCAGGGTGTATTCATGTCACATATATACGCAGGAATTTGTACCACCTGTCAACTAACTATTTTGAGCAGATTGACGTGCGTTTGTACGACTCAACTGAATATTTCAAGTTGGATACTTCAATGTTCGATATGGACTAGATGTTTGTCGATCAGAATGAGATATTCACAGTGCTGAACACACTGTGAAACAACATTTCTCTTCCAAAAGACGACACACGTTATTCGAAATGGCAACTGATGTAGAAAGGCTTGGTGGACACGATATTATCCCTATATCTGTGTACATGAAACTAGATGTGGGTGTGTTCTGCTTCTGTGTCACAGGTGTTGTCTGCACTGAAACTCGCTGAGCTGATGTCTGTAGTCAATTTGCTCAACTGTTTATCCACTTAGAAATTTCACTTCCACTTCACATTCCTTCCCTCTTCTACTATTTCTGACCACCAACATTCAATCGCAATCTATATAGACGGAGAAAATCAAAACCAGTGATTCAGCAAAGAGACTCTTTTCAACGAATTTATAATCGAGCTGTACAACCGTATATATATGGTTTTTAATAAATTATATCCTTAGAGGGAATTGAATCCTGTGTGTGAATGCATAAATAAATAACTGTACGAAATGCCATTAAAATATTCGTGATTATAATCATAGTGAAATGTCGAGTGGCAACACAATTAATGCCGTTTATAGTACAATTCAAGGGATGTATATAACTTGGAGGGTGTGTGCAATTATATGATAAGTAGGCAAATCGAATAAAGTAAGAACGGTTGGTAATATTGTGTGAAATTTGAAAATACAGAATTTAACGTTTCAAAACTGAATTGATTTGAAACAGCAATGAAGGACAATTTGAAGTCCTATGTAATGCGATGATACAAATCAGCTTTCAAATGCAACGAGAATGCTTTAATTCAATACACATCTGATCACTTCACTTTTTCGCTAAGACGATGCTTTCGGTTTATTCGGAGTGATTATTTTCCATCCTGATACCTCTACTGAGCTGACATCCTGTTGAAACGTAAGGTGATTCGAAAAGTTGTGAAAGCTGTCCTCATCGAAAGAGAGACATTGTTTTGCCTTTGTATTATTCGCTACACACAAGCAAATCTGTCTCTATATTAATCACGTGCGTGAGAGAATTTGTCAGTAGAACTTGAGATCACAAGACAACTTATGAATTGAATGCTATTGAAAAGACACCTCATTAGAATAATACCTTGAGTTATAAGAAATTCTTACTTATTCGCAAAGCGTAGTCACACTATTGTACTTTAATGAATAAATCATACTACTTAGGCTAGAATATTTGGGAAGTGCTCATGAAACAAATTTTCTCAAACTGATATCAGCTCATGATGAAATCCTCCGAACAATCAAACAAAAATCCCTACGAAACCAATACCTGTAAATGGTAGAATTATCCTGTATTAAAAGTCAATGAGGCAACCATTATAAAGCAGATTCAGAAGGTTTCTGTGTAATGCTGATAAGTGCGTAAAATCAAATTAAGCGGGACGACACCAGCAATGCAAGACAAAAGTCTGACTTTCACAGACGGTATTTTTCAACGTCTTTGATGAGACTTGTTGGAAGTGAATTTCATTCTTAATCAGATGAATGTCGATGCTGAAGTGATGAAATAATAATAACTGAATAGATTCCTGTAACGACACTTACCTCAGCCGCATGTGTCAGTAAATTTGAATGATGTTGGTGTATTGTGCAGTTTTCGAAAACGCATGTGGGAGATTTGTTATTATGTCTCGCGTTCGTCTATCACTCCAGACATCGGTAAGATACATCATACGACAATACTTTGCATACCTAGATGCTAATACCAAGGAATGGAATGCAAATGCATACCCTGACCTCATACACATGTGTTGATTTAATCACATCTGAATGCTTACTAAATCTTTAGCATGCTTCCAAACACTTTCTCCATCCAATGTAACTCTAACACTTTAGCGGTTAAATTCCTGGTGTGACTGCTACATGACACCAGGCTGATTTAGACATTTCCATGTACAATGTGGTCACGGTATCTGTATTCACCGCTTGTTTGACTGCTGATCTGAGCGTGTTCTTGTTCAGCCTTTGGTTACATTTTATGCAGCTATTTACAGAGGTGCTGCATTTGTGTAAAACTGTTTCATTTACATGCGGCTTGACTATGAAACATGTACACACTCATGCTTATGCGGAAATCAAACAAATGAATACAAATGAATGTTGTGGAGTAAATAATGAGGTTGTGAATTTCTCCCGAAAGAAATCCGAAACGATAATCCAAATTGTAGATTTAACCACACGTAGAGTGACGCGTAAAGTGCGAAATAAAGGATAGTCTGCAATACGGTACTTTATTACATAAAAATAGATATATAATATACAAACCTCAAAATGTGAGGTGTCTGTGGCTAAATGCCGTCAAATGCACAACCACTATGCAGTCAATAAGTAAAAACAGCAATGCTGTATCAAGATCGATCCACGTGTCGGTTCAAACGGCCCGCGAATGCCAATCAAAGAATAAACAAATATGAACAAACAACTTTCAATAGTAAAGCATACACTATAGGGTAAGGTCAGCAAATAATGTTCAAGGAGAAGAAAAATAAGAACTATACATTAATAGAATGATAATAGAACAAGTAATTTAACTGCAGTTGTAAACAAATGTCATTGTTATAAATTAACATATACAATAATTCATACTGCTTACTAATGGCAAGTAGTATAATTTTGAACAAAGGAAAGATTAGGAATGAACAGGTAGGAAAGGAATTAACGGAGGTAATATCATATTTATTATCTGAGCTGAACAACTGAATATATGAAAGAGTTAGAAGCTCAACCTTCATCTGTGTGTTTCCGAAGCGTCATGTTTCACTGGACCACGTGAAAACATCGAGTTGATTTACTGGAAGAATGATGCTTCTTCACAAAATGTAGAACACTAGTCAATAATAAACCAATCCCAGTAGCATACCTGTGAATACATTTCGTGTAATGTGAAATGCTAAAGTAGATATGCCAACCATACATTTGTATTACTTAATAAAATCTCCGGCTTAATTCACAGAATGGAATAAGTGACACCGCAGATTCACATTGTGATTCCTTTGTAGTGCGTATGCCGTCGTTATCCAGCTGATGTAAATATTATATAATAAGGAAAAGAAAAGAAACCACTTGAATGAGGATATTGTTCTGTACTTAAACTCACTGTGATTAATGAATTTCAGTAATCAAACCACCAACTGTTTCTCATTCCAGAAAGCGTAAGCAAACTCCATCATAAATGAAATGTTTTGGATAACGTGTCACTATTCCATGCAGTACTATTTCATGATTACGTCCACTCTGTGATAAAATAATGCGTCAGAAGAGTGCTCAAGTGTTGTTATTATATCGCAAGAAGGATACCTCATAAACGCGGTAGGATTATATGTACAGTGTGTTACTTTTGAGTAAGGGTACTGTTCCTGCTTCATTTACCCTTTAACGATTCAAAGTCAGAATCCAAGAACTGAGTGACAAATATCCATTCAGCCTACAGAATTTAACTTTTCTCAAAAATTACATTAATAGGAGACAATCACCTTCGGTTTTGGAATAAACCTGGCAGATGGTAGAGCTCTTCTGAACGGCCAGAATCAGCCTATTCATGTTTTCATGAGGACCCACTCATAAACTATTCTGCGACTCACAATATAAAAGTAAGTATCGACAAATGGATACACTATATTGCAAAATAAAATGAGGCGTTTAACGGATACCTACTCGACTTCCTTTCAATACCTATAATACATCCATGATGCTGATATACCGGAAGAAACGGTGTGCTACATATAGAACAAGACCGAATTTCCTATCGTCCGTGCACTTTTGTTAACTATGGAGTCTGTTTTATGTGAATATATATCTAGCTCAAAAGTGTTGAGGCCCTTCTTGCTTTTCAGTTCACACCAGAAACTTTTCATACACATTACAATGGGTCGATACACGAGTAGAACCAAATAACGAGGTTGATGGTTATAAATGCGGTTTAATAACGTGGTATTCGTTGTGTCTATTAACCGTTGACAGGAATGCAAATACGTGTAACATTTGAAATCTCATTCAGGAACACGATTCTGTGACTGCTTGCAATTTGTTGTCAATGCTCGTGAAAGTGAAAGTAAAAGTCTCGTATTCTTAACTCTGTAAACTCTACTGATAAGTTGTGAAAGTAGTTTTCATTGTTGTTAATCCCTTTTGCTATTCTTGTTTTGTGTTCAATTTATACTACTCAGCATTAGTGAGTAGAATGAAATTATCTGGAAGTTCTTCACGGTGAGTTCATCGGAAGTGTAACTGACTCAATATATGTATAATTTATCTATTGTATATTAATTGTTTTCTTATAGCTAACCATTATCTGCTGAATGCACTTGATTTAAATATCCTTTACAGTTGAAACTGTTTATGCGATGCGTTGATGGTTCAGAGGTAAATTCTTTCTAACCAAGCACGGGGTCAAGGTTTCGGCTCCAAACAGGCACACACCTCTACTCCAACTAACTGGTTGTAAGTCAGGTAAAGATAGTTGGTTGAGTGTGAGGATATCAACCCCATCCCGGAACATTAAACTACAGTCAGTGAAACTCTGAAGCTCACGCTTGAAATGGTTTGTAATACTTGGAACGAAAATGTATAAAACACTTATAATTGTTAACACTTTGTGAATGCTGCATGCGATCCTGTGTTATCTGACATCCAATATAGAGCTTTCTCAGTCCAAAGCCACATTGTTCCACCTGAACGATGTTCGCATGCTCATTCACATCGTGGAATGTTTTAACAAGAAACTATTCCAACTAAATTAATGTTTTTCAGCTGCCAAAATCAACTTTCTAGATTTGTCCATCGTCTTTTATATCATATTTCTGAGAACCAATTTATTTCGATATTACGCAAAGATGGATGATGAATGACAGAAGAACGTACGGAATAAAAGTTCAATTAGATAACAGGTAGTGAACTCATATGAAAATTTCTATCAATGTAATCTGCAACTGAAACTGTAAAATTTCTAAAGTTTCACTGAGAAATACCTTGAAACTGCGATAGCGGGATTTACTATTATGATCCTAATATTTATCTGGATTATTCTATCCACACACTCTGTGCTTTCAGTAAGCCTACCTCCACTGCAATCTTCAGATAGACAATGCTCTCTCCATTCTTTGATTCGATACACTTTCTTCACTGCTTTCTCTGTGTGCATTGATTGTTGTGCCTGAGTACCAATATATGTAGGAGTCAAATGCATTCCCTTAAATACTGGGTTGCAATTTTATATGACTTTCGAACAATTTAAGACATTTATTTCACTTCTATGACAATAGTACATTTGTGTATATATACATATTTGAATAAGGCATTAAGAAGACAAATTTCGCGAGATTATCATTTCGTAGTTTCTTTACAACCGCTTTACAACTAACATGGTTAACAATAATAAAATAACGTTCATGACAATTACTCAGTTAAATAAAAACAAAAGTACATACTAATGACCAATCATATTTAGATAGGTCAAGTAGTCAGTCCATGGTAGGCGAAGATTGAAGTCTATTGATTTTTGTACACACAGTTTAGGCTGTATGTGATTAATCCAAAGTGCTTCCATCACCTTCAATAACCAACCTTGAATTAGAGTTATGTGAAATAATCGTAAAACAGTCATTAATATTGATTTTGTGACCTGACATTAATAAGTGTTTTGCAATGGATGATGCTGGATTTCTATTCAGATTACTGGCATTGGGATTTACTATATGATTTAGTAGCCATTTTAGAACATGTTCTTGCAGACGACATTGGAACATTCTGTTGGTTCTACCTATATAGGTGTCACCACAGCTGCAGGTGAACATGTAGATACAGTTTGAAGTAGAGTCCATAGAATTTCGTCCTTTAGTCGTAGGTACAGGGATCGAAAATTTTCGGCACGTGAGAAAAAGAGATGCGACGTAGAATGTGCGTTTGATGGCTGACCGAAGTCTTTGAGCTGTCAACTGCATAATCTGGTCACCCTTGAATGGTAGGTTAATAACGATAGCTTTCTTTGGTACCGAAGCTGTCTTTTCGAGATGCGGTCTTTCTTTACTGTGACAAGTGATAAAGTTTTCCAGATACCCATTAGCTAATAAAACTGAATGTATATCTCGAAACTCATCCATCACCGTGTCACTCGTGCATATTTTTCGGTCCCTTGAGAACAAACATTTCACTAGGGAACTTTTATACTGGATAGGAACAAAACTGGTAAAATGAAGATATTGTCCACTCCATGTCTGTTTACGAAAGATAGATCTCTGAATCGTACCATCATCTCTCCTGGTCATACATATATATATACATCTGCATAAACGTGAAAATTTATCGAATGAGTATGACGGCTTACGTGAACATGCTCCGTAGAGGACGTTATTCGAGGTGCTCGGTCGATCAGACTATCTCTCAGCAATTGTTTAAGTGATCCAATTGGATGTTCACAAAGGTGTCCACTAGTGCTTAACTTTACCTACAGAAATGAATATTCTTCAGAGATTCATCTTATGAGTCTATGTGAAGGAATTACAAAACAGGAATTAAACACATGATTTGAATTTATTTTATTATTAGAAAGGACTGTTGAATCACGAGGAATACCGAAGTTTACACGTGAATTGTATGATTCAGTGTAACATAAGTGGAGTGAACACTAAGTACAATTAATTCTGTAATCAAAAGAAATGCACACATGAGAATGTTGCAGAGCCATTGTGACTTATGAAGGGAGCAATAGAAAAATATTTTGAATTCCATTTCCATGCAGCAATAATTAAAGTTCGTATATTTGCAACAAGGCCAACTGTAAATGATATATATATAGGCAAATTATTGTGTTTAATAAATATATCAAAACAGGCACTCATCCACATTCATATTCCTTAGTCCTACTTCTTTTTGCCTAATACTAGTTGAAGTAGATGAAAGTACGTTTCCTCTAATTTTATTTTCATTTAAAAGGACATAAGACGAAAACTTAGACAGCTCTACAAGTGACCGTGTGACTTATTTCAAATTCACAGTTTACAAACAGGTGAGTAAACTGAAATTTGATCAGTTCGAGTGATGAGATTTCATCACTGTTTCCTCTCTACAACATGCTATTATGATCGCAATACGTTATCTGCTACATAACATGAATGGTAATCAAGAAAGCAAGAACCTTTGCATAAAGGTAAATACCAGTGATTGATTGGGATGAGTAACTGCTGCTGGTTTATCTGAGTAGTATAAGCCTACTAATCTCAAACAATCAGTAGTATATATGTTCTTGCGAAATAACATCCTAGCATTTGTAATGTCCCGAGAATTAATAATAAATTACCGTTTTATTTGTCATTGTTTCAATTGAAATACATGAAAGGTGTTAACGTTGATGCAGCTTGTAACTTATTCTTATATAATGTAGCATTATATGTAAATATGCGTGTATTTGAGAAAGAATTGGTGTACTTATATTTCAGAACTACAATTTCAGGTCGTTAGTGCTATAGAAAACAACGTGTTAATGACACACAGTACTCTGATCCCATTTATAGTGAAAAAAATATCCAGAAGGGATGCACGTATAGTAGTAATGCAATCAATCCCAATAATAAACATGAACACTATGCTATAACTTGTAAAATACCTATAACTCGTACATAAGTGTTTCACATATTCAATGGAAATAACACGTGACATGACTTCCTCAGGTTTCCTAAACACATATCCATGTCAATGAGCAATCCTTCAAAACGAAGGAGAATTTGATGACCTTTTTCAAATTCAAAATCATAATGTCAATTGATGCCTATTATAGGAGGTGAGGAGTACAAAGACCAAATTTAGTTTCCATCGATTTCTAAAGACTGAGGAAAACAAATTTTAGTGTACTAGTAGGCGGAGTATTTATTTATACACAGAAATAATTGAAACCACTGTTTGTAATGGTCTTGTGCTAGTTTTGATAGTAGTATCTGGTTATCCAGATTTCATCAATTCACTCACACCACTCAGTCTGACAGGAAGAGATACACTGGAATGGCTTCGCCTGGCTTTATTTCTCAATGATGAGAGGCAGCTTCAAAAGGTGTTTTGAAGAAGGAGCAGTGTTGTGATACTAATAATTGAAATGCGTATTGAATTTCTGAGAAGTGTCTACCCGTTTCAGTGTATGTGAGCACAATCTGTTCTGTTTGCATAAGTCAATCGCAGATGTACAGTTGAATGGTGTTTCACGAAAGGCATGAAAATGGCCCATGAATGTCATGTGTCAGTGTCAGTTGGTATCTCATTGAACGTAGTGCAGCTAATTGGCAGATGCTGAAGTAGGTTTCAACCATTTCTTTTCGTTAAAGTGACTTTCAAGTAGCGAGTATTCGTTATAAGTTAGTCATAATACTAGCATCGGAATCAAGGTTGTCCTGCAAGCAGATGTGAAGGAACTAACTACTGATCCTGAACTCGCTCATTAGAAATGATCACCATTTGTAGGAACGCAATTGTATCTTATGGTCAGTATCTTGAAATTCTGTGTGATGATATCTGCGAAGAGGAGAAGTGGCAACGAAATCTCTTCAAACGTTTAATGCTATTCTGAGTTACGGTGTATATATGTATATGGCGCTACCACGTTGCTGACAACAGGACATCTACTCAATTTGCAACACATGTAAACTCATTAGTAAAGTGAGGAAAGCTCACGCTTCAGTCAGAAAATGAACGATGAGGATCATTGGAGTTAGGTCGTGGAAGGAAACTGACAGAAGGAGAGGTAGAGTCATACAGCGGTATTTATGAAAACCCGTTGCTCTCAGGTTTATACTTGGTTTATAGGTCGTCTCAACTGTTACACATGAAAACAGCCTTCGTTGAACACCTGAGTGACCTGATAAAAATTCCACAAGCTGTGTGAAAACGATGAAATAATGGAATTAAACGACGATCGTATGATCGAATATGCTCTGAAGCCCTTATTTGAAGAGATCGATGAGTCCTCCCTAGGTATGTGTGCACATACGTACATTCAAATTGGTCAATACAGTGGGATGTGACGTCATTTTTTGCATGTTCGAAGGGCTCAGATAGATATATTGCCTTTACATTCTATATTATTATGATATTGGCTGGATAAAAAGTCTTTTTCACAGCAGCAACCAGTCTTTGTCTAGTTATCAAGCTGCTTTGATGCCCCATATAGGGTAGCTTGATGTGCACGTCTTTCTTGGAGCCGAGTTGTAGAGTGGGTCTTGGTGATCTGACTACTTTATATCTCCTGATGAACTTGTCTAGATAATTGTTATCAACCAGAGTTTGTGTCAACTTTCTTTCTTCCGCATCAAGTGTGTCTTCAGTGCATATTCGTTGGATTCTACTGAAGGGGCACCTTACTAAGGCTCTTTTGTACCGAACAGGGCAGAAACTGTGGTAATTAAGATACTGTCCTGTCCATGTAGGTTTTCTATAAATAGATCTTTTTATTGACCCATCAAGCCGTCGACTAAGCAATATGTCTAGGAAAGATAAACAATTATCTTCCTCTTCTACAGATGTAAGTGATGTGCTATTCTGAACTTCATTCATTCGATATAAAATTGAGGTGGCAGAACAAGACTTATCACTAGTGATTACAATATCATCTACATACCTTCTTTAAAATGGTACATTTTCAATTAAATCCTCCGGTAAATTCTCAATGTACGACATATAAATATCTGCTAAAAGGGTCTTAACGGACTTCCCATAGTAACACCATCAACTTGGCGGAAACAATCGCCTTCAAATGTAAACCTAACATTGTTAGTACATAGAAGTAATAAATCCCTTAAATAAGATATAGGGAACGGGAAGAAAAAATTGTTTGTGGAAATGTAATCACACAAAATGTCAACTGTTTTGAGCAAAGGCACATTAGTGAATAACGAGTTCACATCAAAAGACTACATATTCTTATTCATAATATTAATATTATTATCGTCAAGAAAATCAACCAATTCAAATGTATCTTTTAAGACATACTTACAGAATTGTGTTTTGACTGGATGCAATAATTCTACTAACCATTTAAGAAGTTTGTGTTGGGGATTTGCACGTTGACAATATAGGACGCAGAAGATTATTGGGTTTATGTATTTTCGGCAAGCCATATGTGCGGGAATTCACAATCTGATGGTTTTAATGAGTCAAATTTATCTTTACTTATAGCATTTAGACCCTGAAGCTTCAGTAGATTAGCTGTCACTATGCCTTGCAAAAACTGAATATCTTCCGAGCAGAAATCATGGCTAAATTTGCTTTTATCATCAAGAATAGACATCATTTTAGATTTGTAGTCACTTTTATTCATAATAACGACTCCAGAAACTTTATCAGGTTTCGTAATAATTATATTAGAATTTTCCCTCAGCTCTTTCAAGGCTTTGAAATGCTGCGAATTTAAAATAATTTTATCCTTTGGTTGTTTTTTAAAATCTGATGAGCTATATCTACCATCTTGGCTTTAAACCAACCCCGATCTTCATCGGATTTTGAGGAAAGAGGTTTGAGTTGGTCATATAAGTTTTCAAACTCAGCATGGATGGCTAAATCCGTAAATTGCGTGCGAGGAACACAAAATTTGAGTCCAAGGGATAAAGCTCCTTTCTGATCAGTAGATAGAGTAATATCAGGAAGATTTGTAACATACTTATCAGGATTCAACAGTAAAACGTCTACGTGGTTTTGATCATCAATTGAACTCTTCAACTTATTTTGTATATTCGTCTTTGTTTTCTGAGTAACGTCTTTACAAAACTGAAGAAATTTCATGTGGCATATTATTGATAATTCAGATAAAATATGTGACGCATCGGTATGAAGAACAAGCAATCCTTGTAACGTTTCTTTAACATTATCGATATGTGACTTTGTAAGACGAACAAGATTAGAGATATTTGGTTGTAATTTACTGAATTTCAAAGTTTTATAAAATTGCCTTGTGAAGGAATGATTTTTAATACATAATTCATAAAATTCCAACGTGTTACATTCAACGATAATTTTACACCTAAGGTTAACAAGTTCATATAACCTTTTGATGGTGTGTGGAGGGAGTCTTCTCTTTAAAAATTTGAAAGAATTCGTTCCCTTTATGAATTTACATAAAGCAATAAGGAGACGTAATTTGTCTGAATCGTGTAACGCAACACATTTGGAACGATCTGATCACACACGGACTTGTCATAAGAATATATATATATATATATATGAAATTATTAAAGAGGTGAGAGGTGAGAAAATACACTTAGGTCAAGTTAAAAGGACACACTCAAGGTCATTTCAATCATCGTATTTCCAACACACTCTTACTGATATTCCATCAAGGTACCGGAACTGGTATTTCCGTGCAGGACGTTCGAATAGGATAGAAGCAATTTCTATGACACGTGCATATTTTACAGACAATATTTTCAACACCCAGTCGTCATTTGCAGTACACTAACATTGCATATTATATAAGTGATTGCAAGATATTGAAATGTCTCCGCTAGTTCAATCCCTGTCCTGGAATCATCACTCATCGCCGAGGAGTTTCTGGTTAGCGTGAGTATTTCCCCATCATTATCAACTTACTCATACATACGCTCTTGTTTGTGACTCAAAACAAGCTGTGGATATCTACTGGAACACACAGGCACTGATGTTTACACATACAGCCGTGTGTGTCCCCCTGAACACACATGCATAAGTGGTTTACTTACCCTATAGTTTTGCGGTTCGTCCATTTTTACGGTTGCAACAGTTTATGTTTCTTTGGTTTTCCTGGGATTTGCTTTTGTTGGCTAAGAGGATATTGTGAACTTGTTTCTTGCCATTTTTTCACTTCCACTTCTTGGCTGTGATGATTCTGTGTGATTAAGGTGGGTATATTTTTTCAGCTTATGTCTGGTTTCGATACCTATCGGATGTTTTTCACAGTGACTGATTTCGAGTTGAATTCTGTGTAACTTGTGTCACATCTGTCACATACGATGGTATCAATAGAATTGAATGCTGAATATTCAGCTGAGTGAGCCTCAGCAACGTTCCAATCATGCCTTAATAATAACGTGCTCAATTACATGCAGTTAATTCTCCTGTTATCTGTGTCACACTGGACATTAGTCATCAAACACTTGAAATGACACACTTGGCGTCTTACTTGCGCAGGTGTACAACTCTGATGATGCTACGACATCCACACCATCACTTATGTTTCAAATCTGTATCAGGTCTGATGAAATGATTACGAGTGAGGATGGATATTCATTTGAACATTGTTCGAGATTGATTGTCTAGTTTGCAATTTTCTCGACATAAACACCAATATGTATTGCTGCCCATCTGAATCTCTTCGCTGCAGGATATTGGCCTATGTGATGCTGAATTTTCACATGTTTAGTTTCGCTTTTGTGCAGCTGCGACTTTCACGTCACTTCACAGCAGGCTTTATATTCTCTCAGAACAACGTTTCCTGTTACCGTTTGCATTTCCTCGATACACGTGATATGATGTAATCGACTCACATGAATGGGCTGTGCAGTGTGAAAATTGTTTCTGTTCTCCGTTTCTCCGTTACGTTTGTTGACGATTTCACCGCCAGTGATTGTTCGGAGACGTCAATGAACTGATCGAAACCAGTTGCTTGTTGCAGTTATATTAACTTGCGATTCACACAGCACAAAGGCGCTTGTCAAGCTCAGGTCCCTCGCGTTAGTTGGTTGACGCCTCAATGATTGTTCTGTGTCAGTGAAACACATTCAAGAAATGTTTGTCATGACAATAACAATACATAGACAAATCATGGTACCAGCTGACATGGAACTGTCGAGAATCCTTATTCTATGGGATGACCTGGAATCTTCAGACAATCAAAATTTCGGCTTTGATCATCTCGATACTTTCATTGCAAATGACTTCTATGCTATTCTCGAGATGTAGACGAAACAGTCGTCCAGAATGGAATTTCTGTTTGACTTTCATCAACCTACAGTTATCTCACACTGTGAATTGTTTGTGTGTGTATGCGCACCCACTGAATCCTTCCATTTTTTTGTAACTCAGTGTTCTGTAATTTATTTTATGTGCTGGGCTATCCTGTAGTGCAGTTCCATGTCAAGGGGATACAAAAAATCTTGATTCACAAAGCTGTTTTCTGATATCTCCGAGTCGGTTACCACACATAGTATTCAGTGCTGTGATTCGTGCTCCATCACCAAAGATGGGTTCAGGATCCTTTTGGATCTGAACAGCTGACAGTTTTAGATCTTACTATTAAGAGAATATGTGTCAACCATCATTGGATAACAGTGGTTGACTCAAATGGAGTGTTATGCGTTGAGTCGTTTCTAATACTTCAAAACTCAAGTGAGATTTGTGCAACAATTTGATCATTATAGTTTTGATAAGAGGCATGGGCAGTTTAAATATATGATGGTGTATTATTCACTGGTATTAACATTATGTATCAGGCTGAATCAATGAGTAGAATCCACAAGACACCATAATAAACCTGTCCAGATATCGACGGGTTCTAATTGTGAAGCACACAAATCTAGAAACTTGGTTCTAAATAAGAGATTTCGGCAACTGAAAGACGTCAATTATGTAAGAATAGATTTTATAGCAAATTACACAATGTATATGACAGTACAAAAAAAGTGTCTTGGTACTTAGAAAGCTCTTTTTTGGATGTTAGATAACAAAGGATCGGACGAAGCACTCAGTTTCGTATTGTGCAGTATATGAGCAGAGACAAATGGTAGTGAACCACCCATACGCTGTGGAGACATTGAAGTTACTAAACACTCCATACCGTCCGCTGCAGCTTAGACAAGGATAGATACATTCACAGACTGATGTTGATAGGTATTCATATTGTCAGACATTTTAACATGAACTTGAAGCTGAAAGGGAATGCTAGTATAAATAATTCTGCAAATCAAACAACTATGGATCTCAAACATGAGTGATGGTTAAACTCATTGTAGTATAAGGTACGACAATTTAAACAATTGTTCAAACCACACAAAGAGTGCCGCATAAAATCCGAAAAAACAGGATTTCTCCTGAATACGGTATTACATTAAATATCCATATAATGAGATATGATGTATTATCCTCAAATTGTCTGATGTCTGTGTCTGAATGACATGAAAACGCAGTCAGTGTGGATTTTTGAGAGGAACAGGAAAGCAGCGTCGAAGGCAGTCCAGATGTGGATTCAACGAGCTCGAGAATGGCAGACACCGAACAATGTTATACGTGGAAACAATAATTATTATATTACTTTATCTTTTTGCGCGTCAAATGTAACAGAGGTCGCCAAGATTCAACTTTTCAATGGCGGTAGTTTTATTTAAATGGAATGTGGTTGATGGCCTCACACCCTATCAACTCTTTTTGTCTCACTAACAACCAGTTAGTAGGAGGTATAGGTGTATGCTAGTTGGGAGCCGAAACCTGCACCACGTGCTTGATTAGAAAGCCTTTTACCGATGAACCACTTACGCACTGAATAAACAATATTCAAATGGATGAGGTATACAAATTAGGTACTTACATCAAATAATGTTTAACTATAAGAAAGTAAATTAGTATACAATAAATAGTGTTAATATATCTATATACTGAGAGAGTTAAACTTCATTAGCGGACAATGTCATCGTGAACTACCGAACACACTGTTACTACTTAGAAATATGAAGTAGTATAAATTAAAACGCAGTAGAATGAACAGTGAAATGGATTAACAAAATGGACACACAAGTTATCATTAGAGTTCACAGCCTTCAGAATACGAGATATTGACTTTCACCTGCTCATGCATTGAACAACGAAGTGCAAGCGGTCACTTTATCGTGTTCCTAAATCGGATATCAAATGCTATACGTATTTGCATTCCTGCTGACATCTGATAGAAGACTGCCTCGTAATTTCGGAGAAAAAGCGAATTCTGTGTGCACAATGGCTATTTGTTACTCAGTTCTTGGATTCTGATTTCGAGTCCCTAAAGTGAAAATGAATCATAAAGAATACCCGTACTCAACAGTAACTCACTGGACATATTTTCCCACCATGTTTATGAAAATTCGTTCTTGTGATATAATAACAGCACTTGGGCACTTTGGTGCGCATTATTCCATCACAGATTAGACGTTATCGGTAAATAGCACTGCATAAAAATGTAAGACATTATCTAGTAAATTTACTCTGCACAGAGGTTGACATACACAGTCTGGAACGAATAACGCTTGATTGTTTCAGTACTGGAATTCAGTAATAAAACTGACTTTGCTTGCAGAACAATACCCCTATTCAAGTCATTGCTTTGCTTCTCCCTACGGATAGTAGTCCTGCGTAAATTGATTGAAAACAGTTATCAGCTTTACACGGATTCCTAGTGAACATGGGAAGTAATGAGTGCTCATTAACTTTAATAAATGACAAGTAACATTGTTTCTTTTTCTTTTTATTATAGCACAGCAGAAAGTTAGCAAGATTTGGCCATGAAAATGTTTGCTGTCAAATGAAGGAAGTGGAACGAACATCACACAGTAAAGCCTGCTGATGTTAGCCGCTTATTCACTGCAGTTCTCGTCCAAAAAGCAAATATAAAACATTTCAGGGAAAAGGTATGTACTCGCATGTAAATAATTCTACCGATTTCAAGTATTGGTTTCCCTGAGACTTTTGTTTGCTCGGTTGGAGGATTTCATCATGAGCTGATTCAGTAAGAGATCAAAAATATATTTTGCATTCAAGAAGATTAGTAGAGTACACGCTTGCGTTATTACCATATGATGTTTTGGTAATCCGCGTCTGCATTGATATTCACGATACCACTTTAACAGTCATAAGTAGTATGGATTTGAATACAAAAGAAAGAGTGAACAGAACTCGATGAAACACATATAATATTATTGGGCATCGCCTAGATGCTCTTCAACAACTTTCAGGTCTTCACAGCATCACCAATCACTTCATTTTCATGAAACCGACACTGGCAATAGTTCATAGGCCGCATCACTCATCATACGCTTGTTAGGGTTCTTCTAAAAAGCTTCACAGACTAAGTGTTGAAATTCCACAAAACACACTTTTCCGGTTTTCAGGAAAGTGTGTGTAACCCAGATAACGTGCAAATAACCGATGTCGATAAATCAGAAACTGCACTTGAAATCAAGTCCAAACCCCTGCTAACAACACAAAAAACAATCGAACCTCTCAGTTAATGTTAATTTGTTGAACTTATCAAACCTCAGATCCACTACCACAGTCTGATATTTCTCTTTTTAGTGGAGCCAACTGAATGGTAATCTCTATTCATCCAAAATATTGCCTTATGGCATTTGTATTTCTCGTCCGAAAAATAACCAGTAGCAGGGTGAGAGGCGACTACAATTTTGAGTGAGTGCACCTGGAGAAAAATGGACACCACTGAATGGTTAAAACAAAATGAACTAGGGAGAAGGAAATACACGGAGTTGAAGAGCAATCCGGGTATGTCGGCGAATCGAGGAAGCCACCAACACACAACCTGTAGGTGTGTGAAATTAACTGTCAAAAGCAAAACTACTCCTCGGTAAGTAAGCAAAATTTGGTGGTGGTCCACATCGAAGCGCACAATATTTTTCACGTTTCCGTTGAGCAAACTCTATTGTAGAGAGCAGTTTGCAGTAGTTTCCATTTTTCTTCTTATTTGCATAAGCCACATGTAGGAAAGAAATAGTGCGCACAAGGTACTGCTTGGTATCTTACCATTCGCTGTGAATAATTAGTGTATAACATTCCGTCAAGATTTCACCGGAAGCCGTCTTCAGTAACAGAATAATTCAGCATTAACGTAGGTAGGTTTGATAGAGTATCTCAAAATTACAATGGGACTCTTCACTATCAAGGTGTCCATCAAGTTCTGAAATCATCAAAAGTCGTCATTACCCCTTAAAAATAGAAGGCAAAGTAACCTTGTCTAAGTCATCCATACTCAACGGTTCCTTTCGTATATTTTCCATTGAAACCGTTAGCTTTCGCATTATAATGAGAGAAATCCTAATGAATTTCAGTCCATTTCACACAAATAGCTGGTGTGATACCAATCCTTACCTGTTTCGTTGATGAATCTGTTATATTGTAACTGGTGCATTTCAGGTTACAGTCTCGTGCAGAGCAAGACACACCATCTTGTCAAGTATCAATATGCTTCTACAGTCAATGCAAGGCATTTGAACTAGTGAGCACTTCCCTCAGTGGTTTACATATCTGAAGACCACGAAGAAGTCGGAAAAATAAAGTGTCGTTTTACAGCGTTTCATGTGCTGAAGCTTGATACAGCATTATTCAGTCTCGATTGCACCTTCCGGCATATTATTTTGTCGTAAAATTGCAACACTTTCAAACAGTTTTTAACAGTGACGAAATGTAACGACTCATCTTATGCAATGAATCGAAGTCAGTTTGTTTTGGCGAATGCGTGATATTACTCAACAGTAATCCACTCCGAACAAATACCCTGATAAGGGAAAGTATAAGCTTGTATTGAATGCAGATGATGTGTGGTTGACTGCCTGATCAGTGAGATAAGAATGTAATTTTGACATTGTGATGGAGTAGACTTGATAAATGATGGGATTACACAATAACACAGCATGGTTGAATTAGAAATTTCCAGGATCACTGTGTTGCTGTGGCCTACAGAGATTGTCTGTGAAGGATTTTGCAACTAGAAATTAAACCCTGATTAATATTCTCTCTATTAGGATTCCTTCAGGAACTTTCGGATATTTCTACTATTTCGATCCATTTTCACTGAGCTGTTAACAAATAGTGACTCAATGCAGAGGCAGGAAATGAAATAGCTGAAAAATTGCATGTGCACAAACTAGCTGTAGAACGTTTCGTCATAAGATTTAGACAATTAGCATTTGAAATTAACGAATGATAACCTTCATCTATGCATATAAATGTTGATGATTCTTTCATCATTTTTAATGAGAAATATGAAACAGATGATTTCCTATTGGATTGTGGTTGGTGACGCTCAACAACTGATCTTTCCTGTTGATTTTGAAACGGGTCAGAAAAAATTCGCTTTCAGATTCTTGAAAGAGAGAGAGGGGAGGTGGAACACTGAGGAGATGGACATGTAGAAGGAGAACACGGATTGAGTGGTGGCTGACAAAGATTTACACACAGGTGCCTATGAGTCACTAAATAAACCTGGTAATATGAGCGACGACTGATATCCGAAGGACTAGCAGCTGGAATTCGTTCGATGAAAACATCACGCCTTAAAGACACAGATGCAAATCTAATACTACTCATTAATACTACTCAGTAAGGTTCCTCTGTGTGGGACGAGAATGTGTGGATGCTACTAGGTGTATTTTCTTCTGTAGAGTTAGCGGTAAATTTCACACATTGATTCAAAATAGGCAGATCATTGCATCCTCTCCTGATGAACCATCTAGTCACATTGTTCGTGGCTTAGGGACGCAATCAGTGACGAAATACCGACTTGATTATAGCAGCGCACATTATATGGTTTGGAATTTGTATGTGAGGGTGGTGTTGTTATCACTGTCGATAGATTACATCACCTATGAAATGTGACACATGCTGCTTCCATCCAACAGAGAAGAAAAATGAAGAGTAAACCTCAAATTTGGACAAAACATCTGCAGTCGCATTCGTCCCTGACAGTGTAGGTTCCAGGTATTTCAGTCAACTGTGAATGCTGACTAATAATTTGACCTTGGAGTGAACACCATTCATTAAATTTAAATTATTTGGAGTACAGGTAAGAATGTGGCAACCAGTGCCAGTGTAACTTCAGTGTTATCATCTACAGTGTTGACACTGGGTGGTCTGTCGTTGCTGTAATTTGTGTTCTACTGCTCATGCCAGATATATTGAGCATGTGGAAGCCGTATATATTATTGGATCACTGTGTTGCTCTGGCTAACTGAGATTGTCTATGAAAGATTTCGTGGCTAAAAATTACACCCTGATTCATACTATCTTTTTTGAGATTCTTTAAGAGCATTCAGAATTTTCTACTAACTCGATCCATTTTCAATATGGTTTTAACAAATATTGACTCAATGCAGAGGCAGGAAATGAAATAGCTGAAAAATCGCATGTGCACAATAGCTTTTGCATTGCTGCTGAACGTTTTGTCAGAAGTTTTCAATAATCAGCATTTAAAATCAACGAATAACAACCTTTCTCTATGCACATGTATGTGGATAATTCTTTCATCACTTATAATATGAAATATGAAACAGATGATTTCCTATTGGATTGCGGTCGTTGGCGCTCTACAACTGATCTTTCCTTTTGATTCTGAAACGGGTCAGACAATGTCGCTGTTAGCTTCTTGAATGCGACAGTGGGGAGGTGTAACACTAAGGAGATGAATGTGTGGGAGGCGATCACGGGGCGAGTGGCAAAGTCTGAGAGATTCTAACAAATAGATGCCTATCAGTCGGAAAATAAACCTGAAAATATCAACGACAACTCATATCCGGAGGACTAGCAGCTGAAATTCATTCGATGAAGACATCACGCTTTGGAAGACACATGCAAATCTAATACTCTTCATTTGTTCAGTAAGTCACCTCTGAGTGGGACGGGAATGTGTGGATGTTACTGGGTGAATTCTCTTCTGTAGAGTTAGTGGCTAATTTCACGCACCAAATCAAAATTAAGTAGATCACGGCATCCTCATCTGATTAACCAGCTTACCACATTATTCGAGGTTTAGAGATGCGATCAGTGACGAAACGCCAACTTGATTATTGTAGTACACATTAAATGGTTTGTCGTTCCTACGTCAGCCTATTGATGTGACCACTGTCGAGGGATGCCATGTTACCATGTCAGGAGGCTTATTTTATTGTAGCAACTTCACAAGCCTTCCACTCAAGTGTTGAACATAAAGATTTCTGCATATTGAAACCTGCCTTGTTCACTTGATGAAAAAGTGGCGATTCCGCCTTCATTTAACTCACATCAGCATCGAAATCGGACGCATGCTGCTTCAACAGAGAAGAGAAGAAAAATAAAGTGTTAACCTCAAACTGGTGCAAACCGACTACAGTCTCATTTGTCTCTGACACGGTTCATTGCATGTATCTCGGTCAACTGTGAACGCTGACTAATAATTTAACTCTGGATTGAACAGCATTCATTATATTTCAATCACTCGTAATCATTTGAAACACAGCCAAGAATGTGGAAACTGTTGCCAGGTTATCACACAAGTCTGTTTCTTTATCTTGGTGTGCTTGACAATCAGAACCCTGTCGATATCAAGACGGGTTTAATTTTGCGTCCCGTCTAGTCATTGATCCAGAGTGATAGATATTGTGAATATCAGTGAATGATACACCAACATGCAAACACAATACATAGGCTACTGACTATTAATATAATGATCAAACTGTTGCACAAACCTCCATTGAGTTTTGAAGTATGAGAAACAACTCAATGCATAACACTCCATTTGATTGAACCTCTGTAATTCAATGATGATTGAGACTTATTCTCTAATTAGTAAGATCAGAAAACGTCAGCTGTTCGGGTCCAAAATGATCTTGAGACCGATGCTGATGACAAAGATCTAATCACTGCGCTGAATGCAATGTGCGTGGTAACCGAATCGGAGATTTCAGAAAACAGCTTTGCGAATTGAGGACTACTTGTATCCTCGCTGACATGGAACCTGCAGAACAGGATATCCCAGCACAAAAAGTGAATTAATAGAACACTGAGTTACAAATAAAATGGAAGGATTCAGTGGGTACGCATACGCACACAAACAATTCACAGTGTGAGAAAACTGTAGGTTGATGAAAGTCAAACAGAAATTCCATTCTGGACGACTGTTTTATTCACATCTCGAGAATAGCATAGAAGTCATTGCGATGAAAGTATCGAGATAATCAAAGCCGAAATTTCGATTGTCTGAAGATTCCAGGTCATCCCATAGAATAAGTATTCTCGACAGTTCCACGTTAGCTGGTACCACGAGTCGTCTATCCATTGTTATTGTCATAACAAGCATTTCTTGAATGTGTCTCACTGATACAGAAAAATCGTTGAAGCGTCAACCAACGAACGCGAGTAATCTGAGCTTGACAAGCGCCTGTGTGCTGTGTGAATCGCAAGTTAATATAACTGCAACAAGCAACTGGTTTCGATCAGTTCATCGACGTCTCCGAACAATCACTGTCGGTGAAATCGTCAACAAACGTAACGGAGAAACGGAGAACAGAAACAATTTTCACACTGCACAGCCCATTCATGTCAGTCGATTACATCATATCACGTGTACCGAGGAAATGCAAACGGTAACAGGAAACGTTGTTCTGAGAGAATATAAAGCCTGCTGTGAAGTGACGCGAAAGTCGCAGCTGCACAAAAGCGAAACTAAACATGTAAAAATTCAGCGTGACATAGACCAATATCCTGCCGCGAAGAGATCAGATGGGCAGCAATACATATTGGTGTCTACGTCGTGAATATTGCAAAATAGTCAATCAATCTCGAACAATGTTCAAATGAAGATCTATCCTCACTCGTAATCATGTCATCAGACCTACGAGTACAGATTTGTGAGAGCATGATTGATAGCATGTGGACGTACATCAGCATCATTCAGAGTGTGCTATTTCAAGTGTTTGATGACTAATGTCCAGTGTGAGACAGGTAACAGAAGAACTAATTGCACGTAAATGAACACGTTCATTATAAGTCATGATTTGAAAATTGCCAAAACTCGTTTGAGACTTAGACGACCTATGTGGTTGAATCGATAAAGACAGATGTGATACTAGTAACACGCAATGCAACGCATGATCAGTCGCCGTGAGAAACGTATTCGAAAAAGGTATTCGAACCAGTCATAAGCTGGTAAAATATACTAACCTTAATCACACAGAATAACTACAGCCAAGAAAAGGAAGTGATTAACACGGCAAGAAACAAGTTCACAAAATCCTCACAGCCAAAGAAATAAATCAATGGAAAACCAAAAAGCAGAAATCATCGCAACAGTAGAAAGACACGTAGCTCAAAACTATAGAGAAAGTTAGTCATTTACTCATGTTTGCTCAGAGACATTTCCAAATCACAGTAGGTTCTTCATGTATCCTTTCTCTTGTTATTGGTTGCCATGACTGAGATATGCAGCACTGAGCAGCTGGTCAGCTGCAAGTCGGCCGAACAATCAAGACACTTTCATCACTCCTTGTATAGCAGCACATTGTACGAATAGGTATTGTCAGGTGTCACGTGGCTGTCATACATTTGGTTGGATGCATTTCATCCTTCATCAACGCACCCATCTTTATGCAGGGAGAATCGTTGGAATTCTGTCGAGATTAAAGCTTCACACACGTCATCTCAACATGAAATGCTTAGGCAATGTTGTCTCTCGACACTCGACATTGTTTCGTCATAGGAATTTCTATTTCAGAATAATTTATCCGTTTTCGGAATATCCGTTAATGTGTACGAATAAAAGAGTCTGATATGGTTTAGTTATGGCCAGTGTATATTTTGATCTGAGTGTAGTACAAGCTATTCAATTATTGATCTAATGAATTCAGGTGCACATTGTGAAGCAGCAAGATCCGAGAGCAAAAATAAAACTCTCACTAATTGGACAATAAAGGCGGAAAAATTTGAAGACTAATGATGTGACCTCTACCGACAATGAAACATCAAAGCTGTGTGCACTCTTTGGTATGTGAACAAAGAGAATGGTCCATCTATGTCTAGCCAGATAATGCGACGAGGTCATCGATAAGCGCACCACTCATTCAGACTTTATTCACCCGTTTACAACGGGATTCAGATTTAACAAGGAAATTTGGATATAACTTCTAGTAATTCAGTCATTTTCCCTGGACTCACACACACACTGGAAGTACGCAGGCTGTATGATTCTCATAATAGTTTAACAGTTATCATGGTCGTAATGATTGCTTAAGTGAAGAGATACCAGTGTCACTGATTATTCATGAGCATATGCATTGGTGTATGTATGGTTGTATATCTCGTATATATTGAGCATGAAATCTCGTAATTTTTTGAATGCGAAACGTATTTCTTCAAAGCCTCTTTTACAAAAAGTCAAACATTATTGAAGTGTGCTTGGTCTACTGCACCGAACACATCCTCTCACTATACAATTCACCTGACAAATGCATATCACCCCATGGGTGACTCGTTCACTAGATGTGCGATCTTGTATGCATCTCAGTAGACATTGGTAAATCCAGTTTATCAGGCTTCAATCACATTGTCTGCACTGGACACTGAAGATAATGAAGGATTGTGCTTCCCTTAATTTAATATCATTGAATCGGTATATGGAATGTGTCACATGGAGATGTCATGCTTTTCTTACATTACTTTGTCTAGTTCGGTATGAAACCGTTAAACTGAATGTGTGATTAAAATTAACGAATGGGCAATAGAATTTCTAGGGACGTCGGAAATGATTTGTGTGATTCGGCTGCGAGGTCTGTGAAGACACGGAAGATGATTCTCACAGTGACACTGTATTTCAAGTTGAATTCTGCTCATTAGATCTCACGATTTCTTGCACATGTCGTATTCTGTAAATAAATGCACACTGAACTCATTAGAGGTCAGAGTTAGTGTGAAATGATGGAAAGGTAAAGTGAGCCATGGGAAAGTGTGCTGCTTCCGATTCGTCTCATGTACTAAGCAACAACAATTTAGGTCACTTGATTATTACGAAAATAACACATGATGAGAGAACAATGAAATTTCACGAAATTCATGCTCAAACATCCTCATTTCGGAGAATATTTCCGAAACCCAAATGTAATCCAGAAACTAAAGCAAACTTCAAGGCAAATGAATGTCATATAGGGACTATCAAAGATGCGTGACCCTGTTTCATCGATATAGGTCGTGATTTGTTCCATGGTGAGAATATTGAGACACCTGAAGAGAATAATTGCTGTATATATAGATGAGGATTCATGGAATGATTTATAATAATACATATTGCTGAGTGATTAACAACGATTTGCCGCATATCAAATTATGGTTTGAGCACGACAGCAGTAGAATTTCTCCTCATTTTCTCTCTTCTTTAATTTTTGCTTCACCGTCTTTTGCTTCTCCTTCTTCTGAGATCACAGAAACTTAATTGTCAAAACGGAAAAGAAACGAAAATTTACTTGGGTTCATGCTTCCAAATGAGACAACTTACATATCTGTAATTTAATAATTCCCATTGTTGCATTAAGAACACAATATTCAGCGAAAAGACTTTTTTTACGAATTAACTATCAAGCTGTACAATCATATATGTAGGGATTTTAAGAAGCTATATCCGGCGATGGAATTAGGTCAAAGGTGTGAATACAGGAAATAATAAGAGTATGAAATGCAATTAAAATATTTGTGATTATAATCATTGTTTGAATTATTTACTTATCTGTATCTGAAATATGTTTCTAAGGACTGTGTTGACGAGATGATTCAGTGCATATCTCATTGCATATCAGAACCAATAAAGCAGTGGCACTGTCGGCAGTTTGACGGTAAAAGTGGAAAGACCTGACCCAGCACTGACAAATGAGAAATACACTTTCACCAGAAATTATTAATCACGTTAATTGCATCAAGGCATTTCTCAATTCACATTTCATGACAAAATAGACACACGCCTCTTCCGTACACATGAAAGATGGATTTTATTCATACATATTCAAATTCGAAAGAGAAGCAAGTGTGTTTCCTCTGCAACATTCAACAACTGCATCTAGGCGCAAATTGTAAGATTGAATATTACAGAAAAATGCGTCAACGAAATCGCTACTATTCCTCACCCCGTCCCTTTATCACTTCTTCACCTACTTACGTATTCTTTGACATGAAATCAAGTAGAGAAATCCATCCGACTCCGAGTATACCACCAACAGACAAACAAACAAATCAACAAACACATAGAAGATGAACAAACTGACTTAACAATCTAAAAGTCGAGTTTCACTCACGAATATTTCACATTAAGTCAACCAAGTCGACTAACGATAGCACCTAGTCTCATTTTCGCAATGTTATTTCTTCATATGCTCTGAAGCCTCATGAAACGCACAAAACTTGAGAAAGTGTTAAACTGGATGAATACAAGGCAATGAAGAACCTTTGATTAATGTGTTCACAAAATATCCATTCTCAAATTTGCTTTCAACTTGCGAGACCTGCTGTCATTACTTTGTTGATACTGAGAAGTCCAAAATCTCCTTCCACTTGAGCTTTCATTGACGAAATTAAGCGCTTCACGTCTACTTCCAAAAGAAACATCAGACATGAAAGAATTCCTTACCAAATCTGGTAAATAACCCGGACTTTGCTGCATTGCCCACAGACTTTTCACTGAAAATTTGAATAAACCTGATGAAATAGGATGCATTTGTTTACACAACAAGTGTCATGGTTCTAAATATGGCCCATCAATTTTGTGCTACATTCCATTATACAAAAGAGAATAATTCAGCCAATACTACTGTGATGAGAGCTGGCTGCTAGTCAAGGTTGATAGACAGTTATTTAAGTCAATGTTTATGTCCCCAATATTAGTCGTGAGAAAAATGAGGACAAGGACTTAGCGTAGGCACATACATTTAGCATATAGATGATCTGACATTCAATAAACAGCCACAAAGAGATGAAAGATTGACTTTCAGTGAGAAACAACTAATCAGAGAACAGTGTTTGTTTGCTTAAATAATCTTTAATAATGCACATGGAAATACATAAATATGTGTAGATTTCCCCAATAATATTGGCGGCCTGCTTAAAACTTGGGCTACCAAATATTTCCGTCACTTATATTGCATCTGATTTCTTGGATTTATTTTGTTTTAATTATTCAATTATGTATCCAAAACGTGTTACTTACTCTCGCGATTATTTAAAATGTTTTCAACCGGATAATTTACGAGTATATAATAACCTTAAGAAAAAGCACCATGGTGGGTGGCAAAGATCCTTAAAGTGTACTCCAATGCATCAGATGACTGTTTCTGTGATTATGAGCACTAATTGCAGGTCATTATCGAACAAGATTAATCACTTGGATTCTCTATTACATTCAAATATTTATCGTAATACCGGTGTAATAACGCTTCAGGAAACTTGGCTACACGACTCATATGATGATTATTTACTTTTAATAAATGGTTTCAATATGTACAGACAAGACCGGAGTAGTTCAAGGAAGAAGCGAGGCGGCGGTGTTGCTACCTTCATCAATTCTCAGTGGTCTGTTGCCAACAACGTCTGTTTTAAATTCTCAAATGATAACATTGACTGTATAACTGTCAAATGTCGACCTAAACACCTATCTAAATACAAATTCATCTATATCACGAATATTTATATCACACCTTGTTGTAGCACTTCAGAATTATCTATGCTTGCTGATGAATTCACTATTTTCGCTGCCGCCTCTTTTGGTAATTCCCTGTCCATAGTGACAGGTGATTTTAATTCATGTGACTGCAGCTTCCTCACAGTGATAGGTCATGAAAATGTTGTTAACTTTTCCACCAGACTGGATAATTCCCTTGATCTTGTATTTATCAACGACTCCGGAATATACGAAGCTCGTAAAAGAGCTCCACTGTTTAACTCAGATCATTGTATTGTACGGGTTTTACCTAAAATTTATGGAAAATTACACAAGAGAACTTTCTCACACCTTTCCAAGAAAACTGTACATGGATGTTACTCTATGGAGAATGTTCAGAACCTCAGAAGCATGCTCAAAGATACAAGGTGGGACCTGTTTAAAGAAGACTCTCTTGATGACACAATCTCCAATATTACAAGTTATCTCAAATTTTGTCTTGACACCTGTTGTCCCAGAGAAACGCTCTTTATCAGATTTGACCGTTTCTCCTCTCCTTAACTTAAAAAGCTCCGCAGACAGAAAGAAAAATTATATAAAATGAAGGATAATGCTGGTTTGAAAAGAATTAACATCCTAATAAAGTCCGAAATGCACAGATTGAATTCAATTTACAACCAAAAATTCATATCCTGTAAAAATGCGTCTAACATATGGAAACTTTTCAAAGAAATTACTGGTGGTAAGCAGATGAACAGTATTCCTTTTCCCCTTGATGTTTCCAAACTAAACAATTCCTTCATACACTCTCCCACGAATGCCAAACTTTCTAGTGTTACAAGTATTAATGAAACCTGCTTTCCTGGATTTACTACAAATGACGTTCTAAAATGTCTCCAGTCTATGAACCCTTCTTGTAGCCTGGGTCCAGATGGTTTGCCTAGTGTTATTCTTAAACATTGTGCAGATATCCTGTGTTATCCTCTCATGGACATATTCAATGATTCTTTTTGCAAAAATGTCGTGCCAGCCGCTTGGAAGGACATTAAAATTGTACCTATTCCTAAGTCGTCTACTGCGACATGTTTTAAATTCAGACCCATTGCTATTACTTCCCCTTTTCTAAAATCTATGGAAAAGTTGCTCTTACTTAATCTTCAGCCTTCACTTAAAGCCCTTAATGATCCCAAACAGTTTGCCTACAAACATACTAGAAGTACTTTGGACGCAGCTGCAGTCCTGCATCATAACATTGTCTCCAGCTTAGACAAGGGGGCTAAATTTGTTCGCTGCACCTTTCTAGATTATACATCTGCTTTCGACACAGTACCTAGGGACATTTTACTAAACAAGCTTGCTGAAACTCAAACTGACTGTTGGGTTGTCAAATGGCTCCATTCTTATTTCTCAGGAAGAAAGCAATACACTGTATATCAGGGAAAGTCGTCCACTTCACTGCTTACTCAGGCTGGTGTCCCTCAAGGCGCTGTCCTTTCTCCTTTTCTGTTTTCTTTCTTCTTGCATGACTTGCATCACTCCGAGGAAATGAACTTTGTTAAGTATGCCGATGATCTAACTATTTCAATGTCTGTTAACTCTCAACTTGACTGTATTAAGATTAACAACTTTCTATCAGAAATTAGCAAATGGTCTTCGTCTAACGGCCTTAAACTTAATCCTTCCAAATGTCAGACTGTTAATTTCAGTTTCCGATGTAAACGAAAGTTAAATGAAGCCGTTGGTTCCTATGACCCTTGCAAAATCGATGATACCGATATAGAAAGCAAGTCTGAAGTTAAGTATCTTGGATTAGTTCTCTCTTCTGACCTATCTTGGTCTTCTCATGTCTTAGCGATTTCTCAAAGAATATTTCGTTTGACTTTTTACATTAAGAAGTTAAGGCACTCAGGCATAACGCAACCACTCCTCTTACAGTTTGTCAACTCATGTATTTTACCTATTCTTCTTTACTGTTCACCCTTATTCTTTCCTGGATTGCTAAAAAAGGACTATGTCATACGTCGTAGAACTCTGAGGACTGTCAGTAGGACTAGTGGTATCCCATTGGGCCATATCGTTGGCATTGTCACCGATAGGCATTTGATGTCATGCAACAGATTCGCTAGAGGAATTTTGTCAGACTCTGAGCACCCACTCTACCCGCAGCTCCAACCTTGTGTCTCCTCAGGTAAAACAAGAAGTCTTTTCAGAAGACTTTATGCACGTACGTCTAAGTATAAAAATTCCACTATACCATATTTAGCACGTATTCTATGTGATGAAAATAGTGTCAGAAATGAACTAACTAACCTTCTTAGCACCACTAAATAGACCATTTCCTTCAACCTTAAAGCATCATACTTCATTGTCATTGTATTTCTTATATTTACAATCCTCTCAATTTTTTCGTTTTGTTTATCTTATTTTTCATAATTGTGGACATAATTTTAAGCTGTATTATGACTGTTAACTTTGTATTTCATCTCACTATACCGTATCAACAGAACATTAGACCCAATAATCTATAACATGCTAAAGTTTCCAAACTGAATCGACAATACCGTTTGAAACAAACTCACTGTTATTAGTATTTATTATTATTATTACTATTATTATTATTACTATATCTAATAATTATGTCGTTAATGTGGACAAATTTCTACGATTAATTTTTGTTTTAAATTTTAAATTTTATATACACTTTGAGTAAATCAGATGCAATATTGTGACAAATGCTGAGAATTCCATTCTGTATTATAAGTACTGTTTTTGGAATAAAGTAAATTATTATTATTATTAAAAATAAACGATCAGTTACCTGGCCCTTGTCTTCTGTTGTTACACTACTATCATTTGCCCAACTTTGCGACTACGCCTGACCTGATGTTTGTGTGCGTGTAGTTTTGTATTTCCTTCTGATATTTGTAGGTTTAGGGTTTTTATTATTCGCCTTATTCCGGGTTGAACATAGGCCTTCAACACAACATCTCCGCTAAATTTTGGATTTCGAATTCGTGTGATCATAATTGATATGGTTACGAGCAATAAATTTTGTTTGAAACGTCATCGAGTAAGATAAACTGATTCACAGTGTGATATATGTAATAAACAAACTAATATTGAATTCCTTACTGCCACAGTGGCCACATTTTACACGTATATTAACATCCCAACTTTATTCCTTTATCTTACATCCTCTTCACCTGGGTCTGAGGCTGCTCATAGTCTCTCATATTCTCGTCACACAATCGCCTCCACGTCACGCTCGAAATAATGGCTTGCTCTTCGCTCATTATTAGGATTCTACGTGATAGCGTGATGAGACGTCATTCGACGGCATCTTCAACACGTGCACGATACATCTCCTTTAGTACAACCAACGGGAAATTGCATATTGTACTCGGTTCTTGTAGCTGACTGAATGTTGTGAACAATTCTTCAGGAATATCAGTTGTTTGAATTAGGATCTATCCAGTTGAAGTACTCGTGATGTTCTGGTTTAGTGAGGTGCGAGGAAGATTACATCTATCTTTCAACTGAAATCAGTGGTTAACATAACCATTGGGTCGTCAGAGCATTCGGCACTCAAGACGACATGCATTCCGCATACATAAAATGAAATAAATAACCATACAGTTAAGTAGAACACTTTAAATATCTGATTACTGCCTATGCGTACACTTTCTATCATTCTCTGTCCATACACGCAATTAAGTCATTCGAAAACCGATTTATTAGGTGTGTAGTATGAGGTAATTTTTCCGTTGTTGTTGTTCAGCAAGTTGGATGCGAAATAGTACAAAATGCTGAAAATTCCACACTATGATTATCACTATGATTTTTATAATTATTTTAATGTTGTTTGCTGAAATGATGCAGACATCCCAACAAAAGTTAGTTTAAAATGTGTTGAAGATTCGAATACTCCATAGGATGGAATAACACAGCATCACACGATGTACTACCGAATACAATGTCACTTGAACATCCTAACTGAAGAGTAGATTTCTTTGCGGTTTGAGCATGCTGAAAGTCCCTCAGTCATGTGTTCGCAAACTGTCAACAGAAAGCTGATATCATCATCAATAACATTCAGTGTAAAACTAGAAAAAATGTCCGACTGTTTTAACAATTTTCTCATCCTTGTTCTCCACTTGAATTCAAATGCTTATGTGGTCGCAGTCTTTGAAGTGTATATGCTGTGAGAAAGCAAGCGCTGAAACTAATGAAGTCACGACTTCACTTCCTTGTGATATAGTCCAGGCTAGGGGATCACAAATGTTAGATCATAGCGGAATCTGTGTGCCCGCAAAAAATGGAATTTCGTGATTCAAGCAGCAGTGCTTTAACATTTTGAGCATGAAGCTGAACAAGATGAATCTGAGTTGGATAAAACCTCGCACAATTTCGGCCGATAATTACTACCCGATTCCCAGTAAAACCACGTGTGCGAGTAACAGTGTCTTCACACTAAAGGCGACGAGTAGATTCCATTCGCACAGAAAATGTGAACGTTCCTGACAGTTGTGGAGCATCTTTTAATTGCTTAAGAAAACTGTAATCCCCTCTCGTTCCATGCATGTTTTCATTTGCTTCATAAAATTCCAACTGCGTGAGAACATCTCAGTTGTACGATTCCAAGTATTACGATGCGTAAATCACAGTTTACGCAGTAGGTATTCAACTCAACACATGAAAAATATATGTTTCATTTTACGGTGTAGTATGCTTAACAGTTACTCAAATCCGTTTTCCGATTTCATTATATTTCTTCACACTGTGGTGCTATGCTTCGCTTAAACTAACGATGCTCAGCACACTCAGAAGTCTTTATGAATCACCCATTAAAGAGTATCACCTATTATTAATTTCACTCTAATATGCTGGAGGAAGAAATAAGCATCGATAAATACACTTACATGCAATGAGACGTAGGCGGTTGTTTGCCAGGACACCATCTCATGTATATCCCGATCACGCTTATTGTATTACATCTAAAATGAGGAGCTCAGAAACACGCATGAAACTGAATAGTCTATCTTACAACTTAGAAGTGCTATAGTACTTCTAGTATACTAATGTAAAACAAATGATATCTTCAGTGATTACGAGACCGAACTTACAAATGCACTGAAGCAAATGTCCACTCTTCCATGAGAGCAAAGCATCCCATGAGGAGCCTGCAAATTAATCGAGATCAACTAGGACTTACTATCAGGACCAGTTAAACTTGACGGGCTCACAGGTAAACTGTCTTAGGCGCAAACTCAATTTACATTATGTTCACGCTTCAGTCTGTTCATCTACCTATTCTTCACAGTGTAATTGACTGAGGACTAACACACTCTTGTGACCTAACATGTTCTAAGCAAATCACAGCTCAGACTCTAAATTCGAGGATGCCCTCCGGGTGCATATTAAGAAACGTTTTCAAAAATGAGGCGAAACTCCTCCGTGAGATTGAGTAGTCATTATCCTCTTCAGAAAACCACAGAGAGCCTCAGCAACTGCAGTAAGACAAGATCTGAATACTCACTGGTCTTTCATGAAATGTTGGAGCTATTACTCTCTACTCAGGTTGGTGGCTTAAATGTGCATAAACGTAGTTTTTCATCTTGTTCATCTATTACTGACTTCGTCATGTTTGGTGTATTCAGAATTACAGTGAAGAGAACAAGAAGCTCACCTAAAGTTTTTTCAAGCGATTTCATCCTGAAAAACTGTTCAGTTTACACGAATGCAATTTTTATTGAATCGCACACCTTAATGGAGGTGATTTAATTTTTATATTGATTTCCAAGTCATTCAAGAAATATGAAGGTGCGAGTAAAGATTGCATAGAGCTTTTCTATCAATTAGAATAACATCCTATTTCGCCGTCTTCAGTTATACAGTTTACTTTTTAGGCAGATGACTGTTCTGAATTCAATTTATTTCAGCACAAACAAAGGGTGTCTCAAACTTCATTTCAGTGTGACGGAAGATCACTCATTTGAAGGACTTCTTACTCGAACTTCACAAACATGTTCTCACGCATAAATGACATCATTACATACAGATCAATCAACGGTCATACTGTCGAGCCTTCTTTCACTAAATACACAGCTGTCACTTTGAAATGACGATTGATTCTGTGAACAGTTGAATGTCTGAGTAAGTCATGAGATACTTGAGAAATACACATTTGCTGATAAAACTGACATGTTTAAAATATTTCAATGCATACAAGGAAGACATTTGCACTTGGAAGATGCAGTCCATCGATTGTTGAATTGTGAAGCTGACATCTGAAAATGAACACATGAGTCAACAAACAGATCTCTTCCGTCTGCAACTTCACCCCAAAGTGGTATATTTATTTAGAGTCTTCATGTCAGCATTACAAACTGACAGTGGAAGACATTGTTGGTTACTAATACAGTAAATCACAGTGGATGATCAATAACAGTTCTTGGTGAATTATGAACAGACTAAGGCGTTCAGAAGGGTTGACAGCTAATTCTTTGTATGATGAATTAACTTATTGCGTTGGTTGATAATGTGTGAGTATAAAGATTGGAAACGAGTTGCACACACACAAGTTGTACTACAAATACCTTGTTATACAGTTATTCATGATGATAAGAAAGAATTAAAGGGCAGATATAAAAAATATTACAGAGGTCATGGTAGTGGAAGAGGTTTAAGGAAGCGTTTTTGAACATACATTTCAGGTGTATAGAGGAGATAGTGACGAAGTACTTTCGAATGACTTTATATATGATTTTGAAAGTAGTCACTTCCACTGGTTATTGATTAAAAGCAGTAAGACATTCCACCATCGCCATGTTGACTGTTCTACGTTCTTCGTTTGACATCGAAACCAATGATTGTTCACGTCCACAAAATGTCCTGCTGGAATAGTTTAAATACCAAGTACAAGTAAAGCAGGTGATTTGGTAAATACATACTGAAGTTATCAACAGAATAATCTTCCGTTTTTTGTTTCTGTGACTCGAAGAGATGCGGCAAAGAACGTTCAACAAATTACTTATGATAGACGAATTTGAAGGGCCTCATCAATTGAAATTCAAGTGTTGAGCTTTATTGAACAATTTCTTAAAGCTGTTTTTGTGACGAAGGTTGGAAATCGCTTCTTGATTGGATGTTCCTGAATGCGTCCAAATAACCATTCAGCGTATATACGCTCGACTCTGGCTGCCAGAGAGAATTTGGGCTTTTTGTTTTCTGCCCATTGAGACAAAACTGTGATAATTTATCAGCTATCAATTTCAGTCCGGCTTGAGACTTTCAGGCTCAATCCTCTCTGATTTTTCAACTCGACTGACTGATGGCCACTGTTGAAGATTTGGAAGGTTGTGTTCAGTGTAATATGTTTACTCATGATAATAAAGACAAAATGCAAATACCATTTGTAGACTTTGTATCACTTGATTGTTGTTTGAAGTTCATTTGATTCAAGATGCAACATGATGAAATCGACCAATCGGAGACCTCATTGCTTTTCCCGAATTCTGTTAGTGTTTTTTAATGCTGAACAAATGTGGACTGCTACTGTACATCTCAAGATGGAATGACAGTATCGAGAATAGCTGAACTGATAAATACACACAAGTCGCAGACAGTTTCTTTCAGGGATTTTCTGCGTCCATTGAACCTATAGCTAATTCTGATTCGTCGAAATATTTTGCATGTAATTAAATATGATGCATTATGCTGGTGAGTTATGTTCGAATGGAGTCGATACCATTGTGAAGACGGGACTATTTCTTGAATAACGTCAAATCATTGCATTTGGAGAAAGAGAATTCTTGAACACATAGGCTTATTGGTGTTGATTGCATCAGCCACTTCTGTCTTGAAATATGTCTGCCTACGCATTCTGTAAAAGAATCAGTAGTCAGAGCACAAATTTGGATGTCTTGCGCCTCACTGTGCATCTCCCTGCAAATTGACACGATATAAGAGAATACATTTCTATGCTACTTTATTCTCCACATGGTTGTTAGTTTAGCATATATGAAAGATGAAAGTTATGAAACAATTGAAACAAATCAGAGGATGAATTGTATTTTTTGAAATTTATTTCATGTGGCTGATAGAATACGTAAGTTTCGTGATTCATTATGACTTTTTCTGCCTTGAAGTATTCTAGTATTGTAGATGATCCTTTGTTTCCAGGGCGAAATTAGCTGACTAACATCCATTTCACAATTCGACGTGTTGACTTTATGGCATGGAAAATAAAATGGTTCTCGAATGACTTCATCCATTCAGAGTGTCAACCAGTATTCACAATCCACTTCTGCGGAAGAACGCAATCAAAACTTTAGAAATCAATGGAAAATAAATTTTGATTTAGTACACCTTTCCTCGTGCATTAGGAATCAGTTTCCACAGTGCGTTTGGATTTGAAAAGGGTCATCACATTCCTCTTCATTTTGAAAGATCGCTCATTGACATTGTTATGTGTTAAGGAAACCTGCGAAAGTTCTGTTCTGGAACACCTTTGCACGAGTTATGAGGTGCTAATAAGATATAGGTTAGCTATACGCGGTCATGCTTATCATTGAGATTGATTACCTAACTGTTAATGTATCTATTTTTTTATTTTCTCCCAAATTCAAACCGGAACTGAGCATTCTGTGGCATTAACAACGCTACTTGTAGATAGAAATATATGAACACCAATTATTTCTCGAATATTGGAACATTTGTATATAATGCTAAATGAATTATAAGTTACAGTTCCATCAACGTTAAGGCGATTCGTGTATTTCGACTGAGACAGTGGCAAATAAAACGGTGTTTTATTAATTCTCAGGACGTTACATATGCAAGGATTTTATTTTATAAGAACATGTATACTACTGATTGATTTAGATCAGTAGGCTTATACTACTCAGGTAAACCAGCAGCGATTACTCGTCCCATTCAATCACTTGTATTTAGCTTCATGCAATGGTGCTTGCTTTCTTGATTGCCATTCATGTTATGAAGTAGAATGACATAGTTTTCAGGAGGTAAGTGTTGTGAACTGTCATCACTCGAAGTGACTGAATTGCAAATCACTTCACATATTTCACTTTGAATTGCACAAATCACGTGTAAACTCTGGCATTACTCGAAATTGAGCTCGCTTCACTAAAACAAAATTAATTCGAGTTCTCTGTTAAAATTTTTTTTGTACTTCCTTTACATAAACTCATGAAATGAACAACTGAAGAATATGTATTTTCGTGTGTGAAGTTAGACGCACAGATAGTAACGTTTACAAGTGGACGTTTAGCCGTCTCTGTTGACATAATTTTGCGTCAATTTAACGATTATTGACGAATAATCTGATCGATGTATCACCTCGTATAAGGTTCTCTACGAAGCTTGTTCGCGTAAACCGTCATATCCATTCAATATATATATCTTTATATATAAATTTTTGAAATATATAACGACACATATGTACGGTTGTAATAGAAGTGTAATAAATTCTTGTATTGGTCTAAATTCATATAAAATTGCAGCACAGTATTGAAAGGAATGCATTTGATGTCTACATATATTGGAACTCAGGTAAAATAATCAATGCACACAGAGAATGCAGTGAAGAAAATGTATGGATACAAAGCAATGCCTATCTGAAGGCTGAAGTGTAGGTAGGCTTATTGAAAGCACGGAGTGTACGGATAGAATAATCGAGATAAATAGTACGATGATAACAGGAAATCCCGCTACGAAGCCACAAGGTACGTCGCAGTTAAACTTAAGAAATCTTTATGGTTTTAATTGAAGATTACGTTGATATAAATCTTGATACGAGTACTACCTGTGATCGAAATAAACTTTGATTCGGGATGCTCTTCTGCCATTGATCAACAATCTTTGCGTAATATAGAAATGATCTGGTTCTCAGAAATATGATCTAAAATATGTTGGACAAATCTAGAATCTTGGTTCTAAATAAGAGATTTCGACAGCTGAAAAACAATTATTAAGTTGGAATATTTACGTTTGACACATTACATGATGCATATGAGCGTGCGAAAAGCGTTCAGGTAGAACATTGTGCATTTGGACTCATATAGCTCTGTATTGGATGTGTGTCCGATGAAGCATTCACATCTACATCGTCCAGTGATTGCGCACAGGTAGATGGTGGTGAATGTCTCTTATGCTGTGGAGACATTGAAGTTACGAAACACTGCGTATTTCTGAGAACCAGTTCATTTCTATATTACGCAAAGATTGTTGATCAATGGCAGAAGAACATCCCGAATCAAAGTTTATTTCGATCACAGGTAGTACTCGTATCAAGATTTATATCAATGTAATCTTCAATTAAAACCATAAAGATTTCTTAAGTTTAACTGCGACGTACCTTGTGGCTTCGTAGCGGGATTTTCTGTTATCATCGTACTATTTATCTCGATTATTCTATCCGTACACTCCGTGCTTTCAATAAGCCTACCTACACTGCAGCCTTCAGATAGGCATTGCTTTGTATCCATTCTTTGATTCTACTGCTTTCTCTGTGTGCATTGATTATTTTACCTGAAATCCAATATATGTAGGCATCAAATGCATTCCTTTCAATACTGTGCTGCAATTTTATATGAATTTTGACCAATACAAGAATTTATTACACTTCTATTACAACCGTACATATGTGTCGTTATATATTTCAAAAATTTATATATAAAGATATATATATTGAATGGACATGACGGTTTACGCGAACAAGCTTCGTAGAGAACCTTATACGAGGTGATACATCGATCAGATTATTCGTCAATAATCGTTAAATTGACGCAAAATTATGTCAACAAAGACGGCTAAACGTCCACTTGTAAACGTTACTATCTGTGCACCTAACTTCACAGCCTTGATAGTACATAGATATTTACTTTCATCTTCCAGTGCATTGACCAACAAAGTGCAAGCAGTCACATAATCGTGTTCCTAAATCGGATATCAAATGTCAAACGCATTTGCATTCCTATTGACATTTGATAGAGACAGAGACCACCTCGTATTTAAGCCTTATTCATAACCACCACTCTCGATTTTTGGTTCTACTAGTATATCCACTCACAGTTACCTAAAATGAAAATTTTCAAACGTGAACTGGATATCCAGAAATGTTTCAACGTCTTTGAGACAGGTAAATATTCACATAAAATAGATTCGATAGTTAACAACAGTACACGGACCATAGAGAATTCTGTTATGTTCTGTAAGTGCCACAGCATTTCTTCTCGTATGTTAGGCTCATGAATGTATCATAGGTATTACAGGAAATTTTGTGAATATCCGTGAAAAATGTCGTTATACTTTACAGTGTAATGTATCCATTTGGCGTTGGATACTTTTTGATGTAGAGTGTTGGAATTGTTCATTAGCGGGTCTTCATGAAACCATGAATTGCCAGCTTCTCGTCATTCAGAAGCGTTCAACCAATGTTAGGTTTATTCTAAAGGTGAAAGTGATTTTCCATTATTTATATGTATATATTCCGGAGATAAGGTCAATTCTGTACGCATAATGGATATTCGTTACTCATTTCTTGGGTTCTGATTTCGAACACTCTTACTCAACACTAACACACAGGACATATTTTCCTGCCATGATTACGAAATTTCGTTCTAATAATATAACAACAGAACCTGAGCACTATGGTGGCGCTGTATTCTATTATGGTGTAGACGTCATTAGTAATTAGTACTGCATAAAGCTGTCAGACATTATCTGTTATATTTACTCTGTGATGGAGTTTGCTTACACTGTCTGGAATGAAAAATGGTGAGTGGGTACACTACTGGAATTCAGTAATACGCGTAACGTTGGCATGCTGAGAAATACCCGTATTCAAGTGATTGGTTAACTTCCCCTTATGACATAATATTTCCATCGATTATATTGTGAAAGCGTACTAACTGCAGACTAATTGCTGTGTGAATTTACGATCTCACTGTTTCTACTCTCTGAATTAAGCCACATAGTCTTTTAGGTAATACGAAAATCTGGTTGGCTTATCTACGAACGAAGGTACAATAAAAGCACTCCTTTTTACATGAAGTGTGTTCAGACGCCTTTAATTATATGGTTTTATTGTTGACTATTGCTCTCCATTTAGGATAAGAAGCATCATTATTCCGAAACATCAACTCGATGTTTTCACCTAGTCGAGTAAAATGTGATGATTGGGAAAGACACAGCTGAAGGTTGAGTCACTGATTCTTTTATATATTCAGTTGCTTAGCTCAGATAATATGTGATAACATCTCATTATTTATTCCACAACATTCAGGTGTATTCATTTGTTTGATGTTTACAAATGCTGAACAAGAACACGCTGAAATCAGCAGTCAAACAACCAGTGAAAACAGATCCTGTGACTATGTTTTACATAGAAATGTCCACCTTAGCCTGTTGTCATTTATCAGTAACACGTGGAATTTAAGTACTATAGTATTTGGATGGAGAAAATGTTTCAGGGTTTGCTTAGGAAATAGTAGGCGTTGAAATGTGATTTAACAACCCATGCACTTGAGTTCAGTGTATGCATTCACATTCCATTGCTTTGCATTAGCATTCAGGTATGCAAAGTATTGTCGTATGATGTATCTTACCAATGTCTAACGTACTAATAAAATTTCACACATGCTTTGTTGAAGACTGCACAAAACACTGGCATCATTGAAATTTATCGACACATGCTGTTGTGGTTAGTGTCCTAATAGAAATCTATTCAGTTTTGAAGAATTTTTGGTTCATCTCTTCAACACCGACATTCGTCTACATACTGAGAATGAAATTTATTTCAACAAGTTTCATTGAAGACGTTGAGAAATATCCTCTGTAATAATCAGACTTTGATTTTGCATTGGTGGAATCGTCCTGCGTAATTTGATTCAACGCAGTATTCAGCTTTGCACAGAACCCCACTGAAAATGCGAGGTGATGAGTGTGTCATTGACTTTCAATAAATGATGAGTAACATTACTTTGATAAGCACAACAGAAATAAGCATCGGAAGTGGAACGAACACCACATCGGAAAGCTTACTGATATCAGCCGCTTTGTTCACTGCAGTAACTGTTCAAAAACAAATATAGAACATTTCACTGAATGACTCCATTATGGATAAGATTTCATTAAGATAAATCACACAGTGTTGTGCAGTAATATTAACTGATGACGTTTCGAGCATAAACTATTTTTTCTCATAATCATATCGAGTTGATTTTACTGAATGGATGTGTACTTGCAGGTTAATAATCCTGTCGATTTCAAGCAATGTTTTCACGGAGACTTTTGCTTGTTAGGATGGAGGATTTCGTAATGAGCTGATTTCAGCAAGAGATCAAAAATATTATGCATTCAAGAAAATTAGAGCAGCTCACGCTCAATATCTACGACATCTACCATAATGCTTATACCAATTCATATGGTCATGAATAGTCAATGAGACTGGTGTCTCTTCACCTGAACATTCATTACGACCATCATTACTGTCAAGGTATTATGAGACTCCATCCAGCCTGCGTACTTCCAGTGTGCAACACCAGAAGGAATACGAGATGAGAGGGCAAGTCGAGTCCCAGTGAAACTGACTGAATTTGCTTGTTAAATTTGAATACCATTGTAAACAGGTGAACAAAGCATCACTGAGCGACACGTTTCACATACCAAAGAGTGCACACAGCTTTGATGTTTCATTGTCGGTAGAGGTCACATCATTAGTCTTCACATTTTTCCGCCTTTATTGTTCAATTTGTGAGAGTTTTATCTTTGCTCTCAGATCTCGCTACTTCACAATGTAGACCTGAATTCATTGGATCAATAATTGAATAGCTTGTACTACACTCAAATCGAAATACACACTGGCCATATTTAAACCATATCGGACATTTTTATTCCTTTACTGGATAAGAACTGATGGAACAATGTTGATTTTAGAGAGACACCACCGCCTACGCATCGCCTGTTGAGATTATGTGTGAAGCCAAAAACCTGAACAGATTTCTGAGGATTTCACTTTAATAAAGATGTGTGCGTTGATGAAGAATAAAAAGCTGCAAAACATGTATGACAGGCAAACGATAACTCTCGGTAAAATGTACTTAAGTAAGGAGTGAAATAATTGGCTTGTGTGTCCCGCCGACAAGCCAGTGAGCAGCTGATTAGTGCTGCATATCTCAGTCATAGCAGCCAGTCATAAGACAATAGATACATGAAGAAACCACTGTGATTTGGAAATGTCCATCCGATATTATTCTATCAAATATGGTTTCATAGTCCTAATGCACATTTTGACCATTGTTAATTTCGCAGTCGAGCAGAAATCAATGTACAATATGGAAGACTCATATTTGCTCACCTCCACTGATATCACTTTTGATTTATCTATCAAATCTGTGAAAAGTTCACACAATTATACTGTGACATTCAGCTGACTGGTCTAAGGTAAATAAAGTGTACATGTCAATGTTTTATTCAAGTGATACTGGTTGAATTTGCGATCAAGCATATTAGGTTTATTTCTGTGGCACATCTTGCTGACTGATCTTGATGAATGACGGAATCAGTATTCTTTGAATAATTCTGGAAATTTCCTACACTGTACTCAGTGGTTTTACTTCATTGTGAACTGAGTCAAATCGTTGTCAGTCAGTATTACTAGTTCTACTTCGTAATGGCCTTTCCCACAACACAAATTATGCTCAGCTTCACACATCTCGAACATTGTTAAAGTTTTCTCTGGATGAGAAGTCATGCATTTTGGAATGACTGAAGTTTACGGCAGTAGTTTCCATCGGCAGCGAAGAAATAGATATATTTGTCTGGTTCCCTGACTATAGTTGCTGTCGTTTCGAACTAGTACTCAACAGCCACGCGCAATTTTCACGTTTCAATCATGTGAAATTCATGAAATTCCGTGATCTATCTTGAACCAAATTAGTCACTTCTAAATTATCGAATCAGAAACACTTAGCGTCTAGATCCTGCGATTCACATGACAATATCATTAGTCAAATTCTAGTCGTCAAATAAGATATTCGTGAATTTTAGCAAGAAAGGAAGAGAAATGAATATACGCGTATCCGCGTTGAGTGCTCACAGTCTGTCAGCTATCTTCTGACACAAATGCTTCGTCCTAGCTGTAGACTGTTTGCTGTGCCTGCCAGGAATTGATGAGATATCATGAGTGCTATATGCATGATCTTAGGTGTTTTCGTGCACTGATTCTGTTGCGAATCTTTCTCGAAGCGGCTAGTAATGGCAATGTTATCGTGGAGGTTACAATCGATATGAGTATTCTCTAGTTTGTTATTAGAATAGGAGTGAAATCTTGGTATCTGGTTGGGGTATTTATCAGATCATAGTGAGTTTTGTGCAGACATTGGCACTTGCTTCCTACTGAATACATAAGATGCACTATTGGCTTCTATGGGTTTGTTTGGCTTACTGAATGTGATCTGCAGCCGATGTTGAGGAGATTTCTTATATATTTTAGTCGACAGAACATCCGAAGCAGTCTGGCTAACAATGTGTTAGCGTAGTGGATGAGCAGAATATTATCGATTATTTCTGTGTGTTGTCTGACTGGAAGTAGTGGTCGGATGTGAGGAGGAGATGAGTGAGACCATCATTGAATTCGGAGGACTGTAAACAGATTCAGTCAGATCAGCAGAAAACAACAAATCACCAATCCTGAGATAGTGAAGCAAATAAAGGTGATTAGACGGTGAACAGAAGAATGCGTGAATGTACGAAATGTAGAATACGATATTCACAGAAACACTGCTAGATAAGTGAGACACTTTGTTCAGACAAATCATTCAAATTACATAAGACACATAATGAAAAATTGACCCTCCTCCTCACTCAACTCACCTCATCACTACACACATTCAACATCAAATAACATCGTCACAACCACTCACTGAAACAGACTCTGGTTAGTCAAACATCCATCTAACTCACCCACTAACTTTAGCATCCCCCTCATTCAGACACATCAACAGTGTACATCAGAATATTTCTATTGGTACACAGTCATTGAACGACAGCCACATGTGTTCATATCACCTTCTTCTTGCATAGTATAAATACGTCTCTGTACTCCTGGGTTCTTATCATCGTCATCGACGAGTATCAGTGGCATTCGTTGAGAATGGTGAGTCAGTGTATGACATTTGTTGGTGATGTTCACGTTTCTTTCTTTTCAGATTTGCTTCCTGCTTCTTGCAGTTTTAGTGTTGTCAGCTGTCGACAGTGCACGTATTAAAGGGAATCATTCAACAGCAGTCAACGTGCTCCACCATTCATCCCTTCAAGGTAAGATATGGTCTACATTTTCTCAGTCATCTGTGAATGTGAAATAACCAAGTTTGTTGATGCACACCAGCCATTGATTCAATTTATGATGTTTTCTGTCTCCACACATCGTGCTATTTTGTTAGGCATATATTTTCCAAGTTCTTGATATTTCTCACCTCAGTGACAACATAAATGATATCGTCACCCCGATTTTGTGGTACTTGTGCATTGGCTGGACGGTTCGTTTGCACAATGGTATAGTGACATGGAATATTTATTAGTTGGAAGTTAGACGTTGTGGATTGATGAAATACTCGTGTCCTTTTCACAGTGCCTCTGACTCTATTGTTGTTTACTCTATTCACTTTCAGGTGATGGCGAGCATTCTGGTCTGCATTATCGTCCAATTGTGAATAAACGATCATCTAGGTGGAATTATTGGTCAAAGTGTCTGAAAACACCGCAAATTTGTGGATTCCCTTTCATGTTTTGAAATCTCATGTATTAAGTCGGTTGACGACAATCACTGCGTACAACATTTGATATCTAATAAAAGAGGTCATTATGGAAATTTACGTTGCTTTTTTTTATCTTCAGAAATCCTTGATGCGGTAAGGATCGATGTGTGAGCGTATCAGTGAAATAAAAACATGCTGACGATCAGTTACCGTGACTGATGAGATTAGGTGAGATACGTAATCATAATCGAAGGATATTATATTAGATATTGAGAGGTAGAAACAATTGTAGAAGTTGAATGGTCATATCACTCCACGCGAAATTTCTATTTGCCTTCGAGGAACAGTTAAGAAATGAATGTCTGTTCGAATTGATTGCGTAATAAGCAATTGAAAATGAATAATTGAGAAGAATCATGTGATAAGGTGAATAATTACATGTAGAAGCCCTTGAGGATGGAGAATCCATAAGTCTTGTCCAATCATACATTGAAGGGAATGTGTGAAGCCGCACAGAATACATTGAAGCACACAGATCTGGCTTCTTCTTGAAGATTCCAATGAATTCATGTGTATGTGAAACACGAGCTTATGAAGTGATAATATTATAAGTAGGAATGATATTAAAATTTGAGATGCTTTTTTAACGTCAGCTTTACATTGACTAACTACAAATGGTGTTTACATATACCTGGGAGTTAACCATAGTCATTTGGTTGTTTTCGTAGCATTCGTTTGCTAGCTCCTGCTTTTGCAGCCTTGAAACAGACTAGGAAATCGGATGAAAAATAGATTGGCGATACTGGGATGTGAATGGTCAGTTTCGATGCAGATGTAGGTGTGTTCGTTTTGTATAAAAATTTGCAGTAGAAATCTGTTGTGAATTCTGCATAGAGATGAGAGTTGTTTGTGCTCAACAACACCGCATATTGTCGCATGACAGCATTTAGTCATCAAGATAATCTCGAAAAGGTTTGCATAACCTGGTTGATGAGCTGAGGGGCAGTTTTGAATTTACTTCGAAGAAAGACATTGTCAAACGAAAGTGATTGTGATTCTGCAGAATATTCGTGTAGTGAATTCGGTGCTTTCACTGAAATGTTACATAGAACCGACTCCAAATTTATCACCTCCGGCACTTGAAGTTCTGAAAGTGAAAAATATTCACACGATTCACAGTTTAATGACACCTCAATATACATCATCATACTGAAACACTATGTCTATCAACTTTCATATCTCTCATCGTACAAAAAGGAAGGCAGTAAAAAGGAAAGACATTGAAATTACATTCACCTGGTTTATTTCTCAACGTCCTTTTATCGCACACTATCTGTAGCATTGATCACAATCAGCTTCACAAGATATTGCCGTACGTGTTTTCATAACTGGTGTGTCGGTGGCACAGTGGTTAGGACTCTCGCCGACCATGCACATAGTCCGGGGTTCGATCCACTGCCGACGCACACCCGATATCTATGGTCGGCCTGCGAAATTTGGGCTACCGATATCAATGCTGAAAATGCCATACTTGTACTGAAAATAAGGTGTGGCGTCAAGCTGTAATCAAAAAATAAAATTAAAAAATATATACTTTAACACTTGCCTGTAGAAGGTGTATATGATGCTGAAAGTCAATGGGAAATGAAGTATGCTGAGTAGATATCAGGAGATCAGACAAACTCAAATTGTTGATTGCGTAGTGAAGGCTCCAAGAGACTTGATAGAAACATTTCATTCTGCTCCCTTTCTGTTCTTGCAATTTATGGAATAGCCTACTAATTGAAAGATATATCTGTTGTTCTCATGTTTGGTTGCGTTTTGAAACTCAGTGAGTGCTGTCCGGTGTTCTATTCAGTCAACCGATAGCATTGAATTTGGTTTTGGATCAATTAATTGAAACTTTAGTACGTCGGTCGACCAACGCACTCCTTTTACGAGCCCAAGTAGCTAAGTGATGAGGTATCTGACTGTGGCACTGGGTGACGCGGGTTCGAATCTCAGAGGGGACGAAACTTCCTTCAAGGTTGGAGATACGTCGGTGCGTCGGTGGCACAGCGGTTAGGACGCTCGCTGACCATGCACATGGTCTGGGGTTCGATCCCCGGCCGACGCACTGCTTCTTTACCTCGCCAAAGCCAGAAATAAAGCTGGTAAAGAGGAAAGGTTAGGTATGAGGCTAGCAACTCCATCCTGTAAAAATAAGCACTGTTACAGAAACTGTAAGCCTCTAGCTTGAAGCCCTATGTTACACTGGGAACGCGAAGGAATTAATAATAATAATAAATAATAATTGAAAATTTGTGAAGTCAGATCAGTGTTTCGGGATATCACATTTGTTGTTGATCATTTCACGTCTCTTCTTCATTATGACTATGTACACATCAACATTACATTTGAGACAAGAAATTAAATATCACTACTCAATTTGCTAGACAAAATTAACTGTTATTTTCTGTGACTATAACATTCTGCTGTTTGTCATCATGTGGGATGATAGAATCATGGAAGTTGAAATTCACTGAATCACATCAAACAATGGAGTAGGATTTCAAGTAACGCAGGCCTACTCTGATCACTGCGTACACGTTGAATTATTTTGATGTCACATGGAAACGGAATATCAAGGTGCTAAACGTGGGTTCTTTTTGCCTCTTTCCTGGCTGTCCGCTGTCTGTCACAATATCCAGGCCAACGCAATCAGGAAAGTCATTGTAGAGAGTAAGCAGACAGCTTGTCTTACAACCGTCTTCGCTTCGAGGGATTTTGTGAGTTTCTTGCTGTGGATTTCTTGGCATGCAGCATTGTCGTACTACTGTTAGATCAGATGTTTAATTTTTGGCAGAACTCCGTATTAGCCAAGAAATTGGCGAATCACCTCTCGATAGACGCTGTCAAACGCCTTTTCAAAGTCAGTTGAGTTGAGACATAGAGCTGGCTACCTTTCGAAGCTCTGTTCAATGATGATCCGTAGTGTTGCTATTTGATCGATGCACGAATTGCGCCTACGCAATGTTTACTGGTAGTTCTGCTCCCATTGTTGGTATGATCGGGTGCGATGTAGAAAGCAGTTGATTTAGAAGTATTTTGAATTGTTCATCTCAGTGTTCTCTTGCTCCACCTCTTTGGTAAATAACTTCCTATGGCCATACTTCACTGGATTAACTTGTGTCGCAATTTTCCCGAATAGGAACGTAGTTGTTTGATAGAGTGTAGCGAGGTCTCCTTTGCGTACAGCTTGTTCCGTTTCGCTTATCAAAGCCTCATGATATTTAATTTTGTTTTCCCTGACACTCTTACTTACTATTTGGTTCAGTGTATTATAGCTTGCCTTCAACTCCTGTTTTGTCGCTCGTCGATGCACTGAATAATCATTTGTTTCACAATCCCTATGTCTTCTGCTAGTCTCTATGTGTCCGAAGTGAACCTCTTCGAAGTGAACCTACCAAACATATGCGTTTTCGGGTTTCCACGTCCTGACACTCCAGTTGAAATAGTTTTGAAGTGTTAACGGTATCGGAAATTTATGAGGTGTCGTGAGGAAGTAGTTAGGCTTTGAGTAGACGTGTGTGTGATAATATCATTTCGAAAAACATGACATCGTTGTGAGTTGGTCAGAGAAGGTACAACAGAGAAATTTTGCCCACTTACCTAGATCTACAACATTGTTTCGATGTAAGAAACCAGCAGCATACACTCAGTTTATAAGCCAGTTATTTGTGGTCATTGAAACTTTCCAAACAGGGTTCAGGTTTGAGTGAAATTAATCACTCCATGAATCTCAAAATTGGCAGATAATGGCAATCAACCTAAACCTCGCATCAAAATCAGAACCTCACTTTCCTTCAAAGATAACTTGAATGTGCTTCCATGTGGCAGGTTCAGCGTTACTGGAAGAGAAGACTTTCAAAATTTTAGTGAAACAGTAACGTAGATTGTCGGCACATGTTCTTAGGACAACACCATCATGCCCTATCCGTTGAGAGGGTTTTAGATATTTTAAATATTCTCGGTTAGCATCAGAAATGTAGAATCTATTTAACCTTATAGTTTGTTCCATTCAGAATGATGGTGTCATAATGACAGCGTACGAGTTATTTGTTAAAAGGGTTTTCATCAACACAGATAATAATAATAGTTAGCTTTGGTTAGAAATGATGTTCATTCCTTGGATTTGAGATTCAGTGAAGATACTGATCCTGCCTGGACCACATCTGTCTTTAGACTTGTTGAACCGCTCTTTTCAAAGACGTACTTTTAGAGATGAAGCGGAGAGGTATAATCAATTCTCATGAATAGTGTGCATTTCAGGAAAAACACGTCGAAGTGGAATTCAAGATGATTCGTGTAATAAGTGATTGCATAAATCAGTAAATGCACAGGTAATAATTTTCAGTTAGTGTCTGCCAGCATACGTCTGAGTTTTTGTATATTGTCTCGTGAGAAGCATATGTGCAGCGTTCTTTTGTAGAGGGAAGAATGGATACTTAAATACACCTCACCATATAATTCAGAGAACACTCGAACAATGTGATTATTAGAACCCATTACTGAGGCACATTCGCGTCCTCCATCTATTCGTGCAGAATTGGTGAGCACTGAATCGGGTGATTTGTCGCGTACGGTGGCAAAGTTGACAGTGCTCACATCAGTCAGTGAATCAAGTGAGAAACAGTCATCGAAATTCTTGTCACAAAGAACAAAAAAAGAAAGCTCTCAAGATGGATAACTACCGAAACATTAAATTGATCTGCAAAATTTGATAGATCTGAAATTCAAACAGCTAAATGTTTGGAATGAAGATTTTGTATGAAAAAAATAAATGTTTAGGATGACATTGTTTTGTTATACAGTCGATGAATTCCCCAGAGAATGTGAAAATTTGTTTGCAGTTGACCACGGTCATATTTCTCTTTCGAACAAAGCCGATCTTGTATGAATAATCTGAAACAATTAGGAGAGATGAGACTGTTGTCACAAAGCTCATGAAGCAAACGTTCTTGCAGCATGATTTTGGGAATTTCGTAATAAGTATAAAAGTATAACTGACATTACAGACATGTTATCTCGTAGGGCAAAGAACAGTGAACTTCGACAATGATGACAAGAAAAGAAGAACGCTGTGTACGGTGCAGTGTTTGTCTCAGTGCACGTCGACATTCACCGTGATGCTGTTTCCCAGCTTCTTTTGAAAACTGGAAGTCACTTGACATTAAACATAATAGAAATTCAACAGAGCGAATCATACGAATTGACGGCACACTTTGGTACGTAAATACGAATGAAACACGACAAATTAGATTCGATATGTAGATGTTATAAGTTCAATGTGGTTTACCAACTCAAAGAAGCTAATTCGTTGCCTATCTATGCCTTGTGACTGTTTGACTTGAGTTAAAAGTTATATTGCTTGACGCATAGCGCGCAACTTGAGTGTTTGTTATACTCAAACGAATGAGATTCTCGCTCTCGAATGTACAGCACAAAAATGTGGTGGCACAAATTGTGCTGTTTCTCTGTTCTCAATCACTGCTACCTGACACATGTTGAGAAACGTGAATGCGGAACAAGAAGTCCATGGAATCCGCTTTCCCTTGAAATGCATTTCTTATTGGTGTATTTCCTTGCTTGTATTGCGTCATACTGTATGGTAGACTTACGAAATCAGGCTTAATTTGTAAGAACTATGTCGAAACGAAAATAGTTTTATTGTTCCTATGGTAGTACGACGAACATGTGTTTGCCTCTTATAAACGATTCATTTTATTTATATGAATTTGTGAGGTTGCTCCATTCAACTTGATGTCTGAAACGAATTACAAATTCTTGTGAATCAAAGTTACTATTTCTACATCGTTTCGTACAACACATATGCCTCTCAGTGTGATGAAGCTTTCCTGCTTTTTGAATGCAATTTTATCACTCCTTGCTTAAGCACACTGTACGAAGAGTTATTGTTTGCCTGTCAAAAATTTGATTGGTTGCTTTGCATTGTATAACAGAGCTCCCATGTTTACGAAAGTGAAATCCTCGAGAATCTGTCGAGATTTAGTACTACGAAAGTCATCTCAACATGCCGTGATTAGGCAATGGTGTCTCTTTACAGTCGACAATGTTGCATCTACCATAATTTCAATTCCAAATGAATGCATCTGTTATTATCCAGTTGAGAAATAAAAATTTCCAATATGGTTTATTCATGACAAGTGTGTTTTAGAATTTGAAAGTAGTGCAAGCCACTCAATTATTGATCTAATGAATTAAGGCTTACATTGTGAAGTAGCGAGATCTGAGAACAAAGATAAAACTATCAATAATTAAACAATAAGGGCGGAAAAACGCGAAAATAATGATGTGAACTCTACGGACAATGAAACATCAAACCTGTGATCACTCTATGGTATGTGAACAAAAAGAATTGATTCATTCTGTCTCGATAGATGAAGCCTATTGAAACTATCTTTCTTTCATATAATTCATGAAGAAATTATATACACTCATTGGGTGAGATGCGTGGCTGTTTGATTTACCAGCGTTAAATTCAATGAGTTGCTGTGACAATGTTATTTGATATTGACAGTGAGTAGTGGTGATGTGAGATGAGACTAATTGTTTCTACATGGCAACATCCTTTCGTACAAAACATATACCTCTCAGTATGAAACAGCTTTCCTGCTTTTAGAATGCTTCTTTTGAATAGAAAGGATCTGCACTTCAATTGATTGCAGCTTCCTGAGATCACTTTTAGCAAGCGAGTAGCACTTCACCTGTCTATTTCAGTTAGTTTAGCAACAGAACTTCAGATTTTTTCTAAACGACATTTTCTAATAGAATCCGTTACAAAACTGAATTCTATTATGTCCATCTCCATGTCAGATTGATTCTCCAATCTAATGTTTCCGATTAACGGGAATACTTGAAATGACGACATGATATTCGAAAGATCACCATTTCAAATCGCTCAGATTTCCCTAATCAATACAGAATAGTGTGAAAAAAGAGAAAAGACGCTTTTTCACGTCTTAGATTATCCGTGATACTACTAAGTGCTGAATTACTTCAACATTTCACCAGTCGTATTTTCACTGACATAAGATGGGATGATCAGAAGTGCAAATATATGCTTGAATGTTCCCGTAGATACTGCTGTTCGACTTCCCATCTTCTTTAATTTTTACGCTACACTCTCACATTGGAGGCTCTGTTTCCTGATTTCAAATTGATAAGTGAATTGAATTGCCTCTACCATTGAGATAATGTTATCGGAAAATCTATCTTCAACCTGTATTCTGTGTACAGTGAATGTGCCATCTACATACCTCCACCATACTTTTCAGGTAGAGTTGAACGTTTCATTCGCTTTGTTTTCTCACCTATCCATGAACGTAAATCACAAACTTTGAAATATTGGTGACCTCATGGCAACTACCTCAGTTTGTTTGTATATTTCCCCTGCAATTTAAATACTGTGGAAGTCAGGCTTGCCTGCATTCTCAACATTTTGTCCACAAATGCCAATTTCGTTAAAGTTTAGTTTCACTATGAGAAATGAGTTCGCTTCTGACTGCCTCTATAGCCATATTTATTGATTTACGTGTTCACATGTCTAGTTTAGAATGTTTTCTCTTAGCTATTCTGGTTGTGCTTGCGAAGTGACATATATCTATGGGTTCAGTTGCTTTTGAAGTTCGGAGATAAGTGAAATCGTTTGACGTTCTGCATATTAACTTGAAGGTCCAAGTCTGAATGGAACAAGCTATTACAATATTGCTATAGGTAGACAATTCACCAACATGCCTCATTAGATAAGAATTGCAAATTCCCATAATTTATTAATAAGCTAAGCATTCCAATCCTCTCCAATAATAATACACGATTCAGACAAACTACTTCTTATTGCTTTATGTAAATTCATAAAGGGAACTAATTGTTTTAAATTTTTAAAGAAAAGTCCTGCTGCACACACTATCAAAAGGTTGAATGTACTTGTTAACCTTAGGTGTAAAATTATCGTTTAACGTAACTCGTTGAAATTTTATGAATTATGTATTAAAAATCATTCCTTCACAAGGCAATTTTATAAAACTTTGAAATTCAGTAAATTACAACCAAATATCTCTAATCTTGTTCATCTTACAAAGTCATATATCGATAATGTTAAAGAAACGTTACAAGGATTGCTTGTTCTTCATTCCAATGCGTCACTCACGTTATCTGAATTATCAGTAATATGCCACATGAAATTTCTTCAGTTTTGTAAAGACGTTACTCAGAAAACAAAGACGAATATGCAAAATAAGTTGAAGAGTTCAATTGATGATCGAAACCACGTAGATGTTTTTCCGGTGAATCCTGATAAGTATGTTATATATCTTTCTGATATTACCTTGCCAAAAATACATAAACCCAATAATCCTCTACGTCCTATATTGTCAATGTTTAAATCCTTAACACAAACTTGCTAAATGGTTAGTAGAATTATTGCATTCAGTCAAAACACAAATCTGTAAGTATGTGTTAAAAGATACATTTGAATTGGTTGATTTTCTTGACGGAGGATTTAATCGAAAATGTACCACTTTATAGAAGGTATGTAGATGATATTGTAATCATTAGTGATAAGTCTTGTTCTGCCACCTCAATTTTAAATCGAATGAATGAAGTTCAGAATAGCATATCACTTACATCTGTAGAAGAGGAAGATGATTGTTTATCTTTCCCAGACATATTGCTCAGTCGACAGCTTGATGGGTCAATAAGAAGATCTATTTATAGAAAACTTACCTGGACAGGACAGTATCTTAATTATCACAGTTTCTGCCCTGTTCGGTACAAAAGAGCCTTAGTAAGGTGCCTCTTCAGTAGAATCCAACGAATATGCACTGAAGACACACTTGATGCGGAAGAAAGAAAGTTGACACAAACTCTGGTTGATAACAATTATCCAGACAAGTTCATCAGGAGATAAAAAGTAGTCAGATCACCAAGACCCACTCTCCAACTCGCCCCTAAGAAAGACGTGTACAGCAAGCTACCCTATATGGGGCATCAAAGCAGCTGGATAACTAGACAAAGACTGAACGCTGCTGTCAAAAATACTTTTTATGCAGCCAATATCATAATAATAGATAATGTATAAGCAATATATCTATCTAAGCCCTTCGAACATGCGAAAAATGACGTCAAATCCCACTGTATTTACCAATTTGAATGTACGTGTGGACACACATACATAGGGAGGACTCATCGATCTCTGCAAGTAAGGGCTTCAGAGCATATTCCCAAATAGCTCCAGAAACAAATGGAATCTTCAAAATCTATTAACCGTGAGAACAGGAGACCTAGCTCTTCTATTGCGAAATATATTATAGAGACAGGATATAAAATTGACGTTAACAGATCTTTTAAACCTATCTGTAAAAAGTGTTCGGGGCGTACCTTAAAGTTTGTGGAAATCCTAGCAATTAGAAAGTTTAAGCCAACTTTATGCGTTCAAAAACAATTCGTCATCACATTAAACCTTCCTTGGTAAATTTTGTTTTGATACCGTAGCAGATGTATTATTACCTCTGATATTTGGTTTAGTGGTCATCATAGTTATTTTGACCTTGAATATATCCTTTTAACTTGACCTAAGTATATTTTCTCACCTCTCACCTCTTTATTAATTTCATTTATATACTCCTATAACAAGTCCGTATATGATCAGATTGTTCTAAATGTGTTGCCTAAATACATTACAAGATTCAGAAGAATTGCGTCTTCTTATTGCTTTATCTAAATTCCAAGTATGTTGAAATTGTTCTGTACAGAAACTCAGTCATTTGTACAGGCAAAACATTCCACATTTTGCAATACTTTGTAATGTTCACAAGGTCAGACTCTTCTCAGATAGTAGTTGGTTTCGGCCACTTAGATAAACAGAGCATTGAAACCTGGAGCAGTTTGGATTAGTTGACCCAAACTTCAAGTCAGGCGTAGTGGCAAAGGTGACTAAATGATAGTTGAAGTAGCTGAATTATTTTCTTATGTATTAGGAAGTGTAGCGAAAAAGTGATGAGACGTATTTTTAGCCCTGATTCTTGTTTTCTACACAACGAGCAAGTCACTTCATCAGATGTATTCGAATCTTCACTGAAAATATGTGAGCAATGTAGCAGAGTCGAAATTATTTTGCAGATTAAGTAAGCAATCATTTCATGTCTGACATTTGTGGTGGACATAACGGTGAACCACTCACTTCCGTCGATGAAAGCTCAAATTGAAGGAGATTCTGGACTTTTCAGTATAAACAAATTGACGAAAGTAAGTCGGCCAAATTAAAAGCACATTTGAGAATGGATATTTGGTGTACACATTTATCACAGGTTCTTCACTAACCTGCATTAATCAAAGTTAACACTTTCCAGTTTGGTGAGATTTATGATGAATTAAAGCATTCTGAAATAATAAACGTTTTGTAAAACAGCCTAGTTATTATCTTCTGTGGACTTGTTTGACTTTATGTGAACTTATCCTGAGTGAGTTTCAATTTTGAGGTTTTAAGTCAGCTTGCACATCTCACAAATGTTTGTCGGTTCCTTTGTTCATTTGCTGGTGTTCAGAGATGAGATAAAACCACTGAGAACAATGAAGGAAATTTCCAGAATTATTAAAAGAATACCGCTTCCCTCATTCACCAAGACTAATCAGCAAGATATGCCACGGAAATAAACTCAATAGGCTTGATCGCAATTTCAACCTGTATAACCTGATTCAAACACTGACATGTACACTTTATTTCCCGTAGATGAGTCAGCTGAATGTCACAGTATTATTGTGTGAACCTTTCAGAGATCTGATAGAGAAAAAAAAATATCAGTGGAGTTGATCAAATGTAGGTTTCCTATATTAAACATTGACTTTTATTCGACTACAAAATTAACAATTAAATTGTGGCGCGTAGAACGTGCACGCGGTCTCTGCACATTTGTTTCCAAAGATGGTTGTCAAAAAGTAGGTGAAAGAAAAGGCAAGTAACCCAATGAGAGAGATCAGAATTCAAAAACTGTGCGTGGATAAATGCGTTGGTGAAAATGGTGACAGGTTGACTAGGGCAGCAAATGTTTTGGAGCAGTTAACTGGTCAGCAGCCAGTTTTCAGTAAAGCACACAAGACCATAAGAACTTTCTCAATCAGACGTAACGGAAAAATCTCTGTCTACTGCAATGTTCGTGGCCCTAAAGCAGGAGAGATTCTTCAGAAAGGTCTGAAGGTGCGGAAATATGAACTTGCGATGTCCTGGTTCAGTAATACAGGGAAATTCGGATTCAGGCTCACAGAACACAATGATTTGGAAATTAAACATGACCCTTCAATTGGTATTTACGAAATTAAAAATGGTGAAAATGTGCATAAAGACTGTGAAACCATATTTGATAGAATAATATCGGATGAACATTTCCAAATCACAGTAGGTTCTTCATGTATCCTTTCTCTTGTGACTGACTGCCATGACTGAGATATGCAGCATTAAGCAGACTCTGAGCGATTTCTCGGCCCGGCAAACAAACCACTTTTATCACTCCTTGCTAAGGCACATTGTACGAAGAGTTATTTTATTGTTTGCCTGTCATACATTTGATTGTCGGCTTTGCAATGTTTACCGAAGCACCCATCTTTATGAAGGTAAAATCCTCGGAAATCTGTCGAGATCTAGGGCTTCACACACGTCATCTCAGCAGGCAGTGATTAGGTGATGGTGTCTCTCTACACTCGACAATGTTTCATCTGCCTTAATTTCAATTCCAGATGAATGCATCTATTATTATCCAGAATAAAAATTTATTTAGTTTATTCATGACCAGTGCGTATTTCGATTTGAGTGTAATACAAGCTATTCAATTATTGATCTAATGAATTCAGGCTTACATTGTGAAGTAGCGAGATCTGAGAGCAAAGATAAAACGCTCACTAATTAAACAATAAAAGCGGAAAAATGTGAAGACTAATGATGTGACCTCTACCGACAATGAAACATCAAAGCTGTGTGCACTCTTTGGTATGTGAACAAAGACAATTGCTTAACTCTGTCTCGATAGATGAAGCCTATTGAAACTATCTTTCTTTCAAATAATTGATGAAGAATTTAAATTACCCAATGAATTAGTTGCGTGGCTCTTTGATTAACCAGCGTCATATTCAGTGTGTGGTTATGACAATGTTATTTGATGTTGAAAGTGAGTACACATGATGTGAGATGAAACGTATTATTTCTACATGGCTACATCCTTTCGTACAACACATATGCCTCTCACTGTGATGCAGCTTACCTGCATTTCGAATGCTTCTTTTGAATAGACGAGATCTACACTTCAATTGATTGCAGATTCCTGAGATCGCTTTCAGCAAGCGAGTAGCACTTTACCTGTCTATTTGAGTTAGTTTAGCAACAGAAATTCAGGTCTTTTCAAAAAGACATTTTCTCATTGAATCCGTTACAAAAGTGAATTCTATTATGTCCACCTCTATGTCAGATTGATTCTCCAATCTAATGTTTCCGATAAACTGAAATACTCGAAATGGCGACATGATATTCGACAGATCACCATTTCAAATCGCTCAGATTTCCCTCATCAATACAGAAGAGTGTGACATAAGAGAAAAGACGCCTTTCTACGTCTTAGATTATCCGTGATACTACTTATTGCTGAATTACTTAAACATTTCACCAGTCGTATTTTCACCGATATAGGATGGGATGATCGGAAGTGCAAATATATGTTTGAATGTGTGGGGTTCCGGCAAACACTGGTGTTCGACTTCCCATCTTCTTTGTTTTTACGCTACACTCTAACATTGGAGCCTCCGTTTCCTGATTTTCAATTGATAAGTGAATTGAATTGCCTCTACCATTGAGATAATGTTGTCGAAAAATCTATCTTTAACCTGTGTTCTGAATACAGTGAATGTGTCATCTACATACCACCACCATACTTTTAGCGTAGAGCTGAACGTTTCAATCGCTTTGTTTTCTCACCCATCCATGAATGTAACTGCCAAACTTTGGAATATTGCTAACCAAATAGCAAGACCCCCAGTTTGTTTGTATATTTCCCCTTCAATTTATCCACTGTAGAAGTCAGGCTTGACTCCACTCGAAATATTTGTCCATAAAAGCCAATTTCGTTACAGTTCGGTTTCTCTGTGAGAAATTAGTTTGCTTCTCACTGCCTCCAAAGTCATTTATACTGATTTACCTCTATAGATATCTGGTGTAGCATCTCATTGCAGCAACAGAGTTCTTTTCCTTAGAAGTTTTTTTCCGTTAGTCAAAGCAAGACATTTTCCGATGAAATTCACTTCAAAGTTGAATTACATTTCGTGAACCTTTTTGTCAGATTGATTCTCCTGTCTGATGTTTCTGATAAATTAACTGACTCGAAATGATGTTATGTTATTCAAAACTCCATGAAAAAAATTCGCTAATATTTCCGTCACCAATGTATAGGAGTGTGACAAAAGATGAAAAACGCCTTTCTACGTCTTTCAACACAACTTCAATGAGTTTAATCAAACTGCCAGAGTGCAAATATATATCACAGGAGCATATTTCTTACGAGGAAAAATGTCGCAGATGTTATTTTGTTAAATGTCACTGATATATTATGAAATACAAGAAAGCATAGACATCGAGCGATAAGAAGACTGAATCCAGATGTTCAGCTTACTGAGGTGAACAGCGAAGAGCACACACAAATGCATGTAGTCATACGCAGATTTCTTACTCACTCTAAATATGAAGATTAGTCAATATACACTTGATATTACATCATGATATCCACAGTGTCAATAATCGACGCTTATACAATCATAATATACTCCATATTAGTCACAAGCGAACAGTGAACTGGTAAACTGATGAGTGATTACTGGAAGGAAGGCTTGAAAGTAAAAGTGTTCTTTGATCTGTATGAAATAATGAATTTTACGCATGAGAAGATGCTCTTGACTGCACCATTAGATAACCGAGTATTAAGTGCTTAATCAGATTTAGTTAGAACTTCATGACAACTTTCAAAGCACAAATCGAGTATATTTCTTACATGTATTCAAAAGTATCTGAACATTTTTATTTATCTAAATAGCGAAAAGATATATTACTTTTTTCAGTCATATGTTCGAAATCGCGATCGCATTTTTCATTTCATTGTGTCAGTAAGGAAGCTCAATTAGGTGAAACAAACAATTCGACACAGTTAAGACTAACTAAACATATCTCAAAAACGATGGCGATTTCAATAAAGACATAATACGAAAACAGGATCATGGATTATACAATGAAACGACTTGTTTCGTTTTTAATCTTTATAAATTTCACTGAAACTTTAGTGATGTCGTCATTTCATTGTATAGATGAACACTACTTCAAGTTCAATTCCAATTTCTTCTTTCTCTGAATGATGAATGAATGGTTTGTTTTCACATGCCGTGGGAATCAGTGAGTAAATGATGAATCAGGTTACAACTTCACATTAAAATCCATATCTTGTCGTTGTCCATTTCACAATAAGACAGCTGAAGAATATTATTGAGAAACATAGATGTTGTGTGTTCATTGGTTTAATCACTCACCATCCACAATGAAATGACGACATCACTAAAGTTTCAGTGAAATTTATAAAGATTAAAAACGAAACAAGTCGTTTCATTGTATAATCCATGATCCTGTTTTCGTATTATGTCTTTATTCAAATCGTCATCGTTTTTGAGATACGTTTAGTTAGTCTTAACTGTGTCAAATTGTTTATTTCACTTAATTGAGCTTCCTTACTGACACAATGAAGTGAAAAATGCGATCGCGATTTCGAACATATGACTGAAAAAAGTAATATATCTTTTCGCTATTTAGATAAATAAAAATGTTCAGATACTTTTGAATACATGTAGGAAATATACTCGATTTGTGCTTTGAAAGTTGTCATGAAGTTCTAACTAAGTCTGATTAAGCACTTAATACTCGGTTATCTAATGGTGTCGTTAGGAGCATCTTCTCATGCGTAAAATTCATTATTTCATACAGATCAAAGAACACTTTGATTTTCAAGCCTTCCTTTCAATAATCACCCATCAGTTTACCAGTTTACTGTTCACTTGTGACCAATATGGAGTATATTATGATTGTATGAGCATGATGTAATAACAAGTGTGCATTGACCAATCATCATATTTAGAGTGAGTAAGAAATCTGCGCATGACTACATGCATTTGTGTGTGCTCTTCGCTGTTCACCCCAGTAAGCTGAACATCTGGATTCAGTCTTCTTATCGCTCGATGTCTATGCTTTTGTGTATTTCATAATATATCAGTGACATTTAGCAAAATAATATCTCCGAAATTTTTCCTCGTAAAAATATGCTCTTGTCATATATGTTTGCACTGTGACAGTTAAATAAACCTCTTCGAAGCAGTGCGATGAAAGACGTAGATAGGCTTTATTAATTTATGAATTCCCATTGTAGCATTAAGAACACAATATTCAGCGAAGAGACTCTTTTCAACGAATTTATTATCAAGCTGTACAATCGTATATATATATATATATATGGTTTTTATAAAAATTAATGCAGTGAGGGAATTAGGTCAAAGGTGTGAATACATGAAAAAATAATTGTATGAAATGTAATTAAAATATTTGTGATTCTAATCATAGTTTAATGTCAAGTGGCAAAATAATTAATGTCGTATATAGAATAATACATAAGGTGTATAGATTTTGGAAATGGTTACATAATATAAGATTAGTAGACGAATATAAAATGTTACATAACATGGTGTGAAATTTGATAAGATAAAATTCAATATTGTAAAAATAAAAATATAAAAGTTAATAATTTTGGGTTTAAAATGTCAAGTGGGTCAAGTGGAAAAGATTCAGAGTGAGAATAGTAATAATAATAATGATAATAATAATAATAGCCGTAGTAATAAGAGAAAAGTACATAGAATAACTGAATAAACAAAATAAATAAATGTCTATCCCTCTACGGCCAAGGCAGAAGTAAGGATTGTACATACTTCTTTTGTACACAAAGGTCTGGCTTAAGGTCATGAATTGCCAAGGCCTCAGCTGTCTTTAGAAGTCTGTAACGACTATATATATGATCTTAAAATCATGGTCAGGGTTGACAGAGTGACAGAAGTCGATCAGGTGTTCTAGAATAAAGCTTCGCACACACTTTCTTTCTCCCTTGTAAGACCATGCTGGAATATGTTCTCGTATCCGTGTGGAAAGCGTCCTCTGACTACGGGCAGTGTACCTTGCTCCACAAAAGCAGATGAACTGATAGATGCACATTGAGGCGGCCAGACGGGGGAGCTTATCTTTTACAGAGGTAGTTAATAACTTGTGGCTAGTGAACGTCATATGTAATTTTGCTGCATAGAACGTCTTACTGACTGATTTAGAGAGACGATTTTTGAGCATATCTGAAGCTTGATCACCTTTGAATTCCAAGTTCATGAATAAGGTTTTCTTTGGAACTGTGTCGGTGACCAGTTTTGACTGCTTTTCTTTCATGTTGCTTTCAATAAATCGGCTAGGGTAACCGTTTTCTGCCAGCGTGGCTTTTAAGAAGTCAAGTTCCGAGTCAACGGAATCAGAACTACAAATTTTCCTTATCCTAGAGCAGAGTGAATGAATTAAGTTCCTTTTCCTGGAAATAGGCACCCAACTGTAAAAATTAGTTAGTTGTCCGTTCCATGTAAGTTCCGGTGGATAGATCTTTTGAGAGATCCGTCATTACGTCTGCTGAGGCACACATCAAGAAAGGGAATACTTAGTTCGGACTCCTTTTCTACGGTGAATTGTAAAGAAGGATGGCAGTTGTTGAAAGTAAACAAGACATCATCAAGAATTACATTTTTATCGCAGATAACGAAAGTATCATCTACGTATCTTTTATAAATGTCAAAATGACAGATGGTTTGACTAAGTTGAGAATTTTCAAGCTTTGCCATAAAACAATCAGCCAACAAGGGACCCAGTGGTGATCCCATGGCAATGCCGTCTCTCTGACTAAAGATCTCATTATTGAAGGTGAACTGAACATTCAACGTGCATCTCAATAAAAGCTCTTTGAGGTAGATGGTCGGCAGTCCTATTTCTAAACTATGTGTATCAATATAATCACATAAGTAGCAAACAGTTTCCATGAGAGGAACATTGGTAAATAGCGACGTCACATCTAATGAGAACAAGATTTTGTCTGAGACATTGAAATCTATAATGCTATCAATAAATGTAAACGTATCCTAAATGGAGAACTTAGATACTTGCCTTCTGACTGGTTCCAGTATTTCAGCTAGCCATTAAGCGATTCCGTGATAAGGAGAACCCGCCATTTCAAGGATAGGACGTAGAAAGGCGTCTTTCATCTTTTGTCACACTCCTCTACATTGGTGACGGAAATATTAGCGAATTTTATTCATGGAATACTGAATAACATAACATCCTTTCGAAGTGGTTAATTTGTCAGAAACATCAGACAGGAGAATCAATCAGACAAAAAGCCGCACGAAATGTAATTCAACTTTGAAGTGAATTTCATCGGAAAATGTCTTGCTTTGAAAATTGGAAAAAAATTCCACAGAAAAGAACGTCTGTCGCTGCAATAAGATGCTAGGCCAGAGATGTTAACACACGTTAATCAATAAACATGGCTATAGAGGCAGTCAGGAGCGAACTCATTTCTCACAGAGAAACCGAACTTTAACGACAGGTAGAATGCTACTCGCTTGCTAAAAGCGATTTCAGGAAGCTGCAATCAATTGAAGTGTAGATCCCTTCTATTCAAAAGAAGCATTCAAAAAGCAGGAAAGCTACATCACACTGAGAGGCATATGTGTTGTACGAAAGGATGTAGCCATGTAGAAATAATACGTTTCATCTCACATCACCACTACTCACTATCAACATCAAATAACATTGTCACAGCGACTCATTGAATATGACGCTGGTTAATCAATTACACACGCATCTCACCCAATGAATGTACATAATTTCTTCATGAATTTTATTAAAGAAATATAGTTTCAATAGGCTTCATCTATCCATGTAGAGTGAAGCAATTCTCTTTGTTCACATACCACCGAGTGCACACAGCTGTGATGTTTCATTGTCAGTAGGAGTGACATCATTATTCTTCACATTTTTCCGCTCTTATTGTTTAATTAGTGAGAGTTTTATCTCTGCTCTATGATCTCGCTACTTCACAATGTAAGCCTGAATTCACTAGATTATTATTTGAATAGCTTGTACTACACTCAAATCGAAATACACACTGGCCATGAATAAACTATATCGGAATATTATATTCCTATACTGGATAATAAGAGATACATTCATATGGTTATGAAATTAAAGCGGATGAAACAATGTCGAGTGAAGGGAGACACTCTCGCCTAATCACTGAATGTTGAGTTGACGTGTGTGAAGCACTAAATCTCGACAGATTTCCAAGCATTTCACTTTCACAAAGATGGTTGCGTTGGTAAACAATGCAAAGCAGTCACTCAAATGTATGATAGGCAAACAATGACTTCTCTTACAATGTGCTTAAGCAGGGAGTGATAAAGTTGTATTCTAAAAGCAGGAAGACTACATCACAATGAGTGGCATATGTGTTGTACGAAAGGATGTATGCATGTATAAACTGTAAGTCTGATTCACAAAAATTCGAAATCCGTTTCAGACATCAACAGGAAGGGAGCAACCTTACAAATTCATGTAAGTAAAATGAATCGTTTATGAGTAGCAATTACATGTTCGTCGTTCTATCATAGGAACAATAAAACTAATTTGGTGTCGACGTAGTTCATGCAAATTTAGACTGGTTTCCTAAAGGCTGCCATACAGTAAGACGCAATAGAAGCAAGGTAATACACCAGTTAAATATGCATTTTAAGGGAAAGCTGTTTCTTGTTCCTCATTCACGTTTCTCAACATAGGTAAGGTAACAGTGATTGAGAACAGAAAAACAGCACAATTTGTGACCGCACATTTTTGTGCTGTACAGTCGAGAGTGAGAATCTCATTCGTTTGAGTATAACAAACACTCAAGTTGCGCGCTATGCGTCAAGCAATATAACTTTTAACTGAAGTCAAACAGTCACAAGGCATAGCTTCTTTGAGTTGGTAAACTACATTGAACTTGCATAAACATACATCTACATATCGATCAAATTTATTGTGTTTTATTCGTATTTACGTACCAAAGTGTGTCGTCAATTCGTATGATTCGCTCTGTTGAATTTCTATTATGTTTAATGTCAACTGACTTTCAGTTTTCAAAAGAAGCTGGGAAACAGCATCACGGTGGATGTCGACGTGCACTGAGACAAACACTGCACCGTACACAGCGTTTTTCTTTTCTTGTCATCATTGTCGAAGTTCACTATTCTCTGCCGTACGAGATAACATGTCTGTAATGTCAGTTATCCTTTTATACTTATTCTGAAATTCTCAAAATCATGCTACAAGAACTTTCGCTTCACGAGCTTTATGACAACTTCAGTTAAAATTATATTGTTTGACACATTATGAGCAACTCGAGTTTTTGCTATAATTAACCGAATGACTGTCGACTGTTAAGTACAAAAATGTGGTTTCACAAGTCGATTTGTGCTGTTCTCAGTCACTGCTACCCGACTTACGTTGAGAAAATCGGAGGCGAACGAAGAAGACCATGGAAACCACCTTTCCTCAAAGTTTTTATCGGTTTCTTTTCTTGCTTCTTATGCATGTTATTGTATGGTGGACTTTATGAAACCAGGTTAAATTCCTGAGGACTCTGTTGATAACAATTCATTGTTATTTTTTCCAATGCGTTCGGTTCTCCGTTGACATTTTAACCCGGCCTTTCGTTGGTCTACATGCCTACAACTCTTCTTCGAGTTACCTCATCCATGTCACACTTTGACGACTAGCTCCATGCTTTCATTTGAAATCACTTTGAAAGTGTGGCTGCTTGGTGGTTTACTCAGAGCATGACCAATCCACCTTCATTCCCTTCTGTATATTTGTTGCACAATTAGTTCTTTGTATGCCACTTGAGATCGCTGTTGCTGATTAATATTGCCGAATATCTCAAATTGAATACTCAGCTGTTGAAGAATGAGCACAGTTTGTTTGAATTAAAATGCACTTGAAGTTGGAAGGAATGAAGGTATGATAGCTACCAGCATACACATTTCAATGTTTAATGTGTCTTTCCAGAGAAAACTAACTTTGCGATTGTCATTTCTGAACATCCACAAATCATATGTGAAAGTAGGAAGCATGCCTCTTTTTCATCAAAGGCCATCTTATGCGATACCAATTGCAAGCTGCGTCGTGCCACATGTGACTTGTAATCCAAGCATAGTCATTGCCTTCTGGCTATCTTCTGTGTTTTCAGTCTGCTTGATAATTACACTTATTTGTACACCACCCACTTATATTCTTCATCTCCGGCTACTATTCATTTTTGATTTTACGAAAATAATTCATATTTTTTGAGATAGTGACTACCATTTCCAGATGACTGTTAAATATGGTCATTTTAGTCTAAGGGTTTGGTTGATTGATACATTTTTCTTGTTCTCGACGAAAAGCAACTGAATTGTAGCATTAGAAAATAAATGTGCAAATTTTCGACGCCATCGTGTTTAAATATTTGATGGATTTGTATGCAGTTTCAGCAAGTACTGCACTTGTCTGAATGAAAAAGCCACTAGTGATCTTGCTGTCAAATAACGTTAGAATAACTAAAGTTGGCTTATTCACATATCGCATGTTCTTTATCTCACAGTAACCAAAGTATACACCAAAGCGATTTTTGTCACACATTGTTGAGATGGTTTTACTCAGAGTGAATATTTGTATATAATTTCATCTTTGTTGAGAAGCGTTATCTCAGTTCAGAAGGGGAATGATATAGGTTATACTACAGTTCAAATGTCATACATAGTTTTCAATGTGTGCCATGCCTTAGAGAATAGGATTTGATCGTAAACTCCCCACAAATAACTCACTGTAATAGAAACTCGCAAAGACAGGAGTTCGTACTAGTGCAAAGCAGAAATAAATATGTCAGCCATATATTTTTTTGATTACAGCTTGATTCCACACCGTTTTTTTGGTACAGGTATGGAATTTTCAGCATGTGATATCGGTAGCCCAAATTTTGCAGGCCGACCATAGATATCAGGTGTGCATCGGCAAGGGATCGAACCTTGGACCATGTGCATGGTCTGCGAGAGTCCTAACCACTGTGCCACCGACGCACAATATCAAGACTCAATGAGCATAATGGAAATAACTGTTATAATTGAAGCTGATCAAAACACATGAACATGTTTCCATCAGTATATTGTTGTGACATCTATCTATCTATCTATCTCACATATGGTATCAAATCGAATCATTAGTATTGTTGTTGTATGCACTGTAGTCCAACAGTGTGTTTGTAAGAGGCTGACTTGAGATTTACCGGAGATTACTTTTTGGTTTTAGATGATAGAAATTGGAAACCTTTTTGATTTCATGGTAACATTTGTAAATATTCTCGACTTGTCCATTGCATGCATGCCAATTCAGTAAAGCGAAACTCTTAGTTAGCTGTGCTTGCTGGATTTTCCCATTCACTTTCAAAATCGATGGAAAATGTAAGCTGAAATGTATGGGTGAAGGAGAAATTGTGTATTTATTCAATGAACTGATGTTTCAGATATCGAGAGAAAGCGTAATATTCAGCTATGTCGTCTGGGGAAAGTGTTAGGCTCAATTCGATGTTTAAAGCACAGCACTTACATTTTCATGCATCTCTGTACGTTGAAAAGTTCAAAAACATATCCTCAATCTCTGGTTGTACCACAAATATGCGATTGATTCAAATGATGGACTCCTTGTTAAAGAATATGAATTTCTTAGGCTGCTACCTTCTTCTTGACAGCTGAATTGCATTCTGAATTCTAGTCACTTAGACTAACTATTTCTACATGGTCACATCTTTTCACACAACATATATGCCACTCAGTTTGACAAAGCTTTTCTTACCTTTTCGAATGATTATTCAGAACAAGAGAAATGTACGCAGGGACTGATCGAAGCGCACTGAGATCGCTGTTGACTAGCAATAACGACAATAAACTTAGACATGCGTGTAATGTGTGCATTGTGGTAGTAAGTAAATCCATTTTAATTTGTTTATTAGATATATATCACACAATGAAACAGTATTATTTAAAAAATATCACTGACTGAAAATATAGTTTTTCATGAGCAAATCATTGTAAAATCCAATATCTCATTACACATCAGTTATCTCGGTTACACAAACTTTTCTCTTGTCTACACAGTTCTCCTGAGCAATTAAAACAGTGGAACTTTTACGGGTCATTGTATTCATTATAAGAGATCACTGACTCAGTTTTCTACACTTGTACATAAAGAGAAAAAGAGATGAAACCATCGAAATAGAAAATCATTAAAATATCACTGGCACTATACAATACCAAAACGTCATAGTCATCTTTCAGGAAAGCTACAAGCTTAGTTTTGCAAGGATGGTAATAGGAATAGGAATATTTCAATGTCAAATACTAGCTGATTTATGCAGATTGAATTTTTCGGCGTTTGCATATTGCATCAATATAACTCGTTATACGGATGAAATCCAAGTAGAAACCCGCCAAATTTGAAGTAAATAGAAGTAGAATGAAGGTATCATTGTTCCCATGAATCTGTGATTCTGATATTTAACCATGATAAAGTATATTCACATTAGTTCTTTTCTATATTCCCTAATTTGCACAACAGCCATGCCATTGCTGAATTTTGATATTTTAATAATAATAATTTCTTTATTCCAGAAACAGTACTAGTGGTACAGTGTGGAGTTTTCAGCACATATTTACAATATTTGCATCTAACTTTGTCAAACATTTAAAAGGAGTATTTCAAAAAATAAATATAAATACAACAACAAAAAAGCAGAAAAATAATATAAACAAATGCGGAAATAATATGAAGAAGTAGAAAGGAAAATAAACAACATTAAATAATAACTCGGGATTGGGTAGTGGAAGCTATGATGTGATTTTCCATGGTGATAGTAAAGCTGTAGTCATACAAGAATAAATTCCAGTGAAAATTATTTTTCAGTATATTTAAGGACAATATAGAAAAAGACAGTTGCGATTAGATGGTACACTAGGTATCAGAAAATATGACTTGAGACAATTCTTTGCATGTATATACATACCTCAAGAGGAAAATGCCGGTTATTTAAGTCGACGTAGCACTATTAAATTTGCCTACAACCTTCAAAGTCTCACTTCAAATTGCTAAGTCTTCTTTCACAAGTTCAGGGAGGAATAGTAAGGACGTTGGCAGTTACAAAACAGAAATATAATTATTGTAAGAGTAGAGAATATATGTGTAAAACTTGGGCACTGTGGTAGTAAGTAATTCCATATTAGTTTGTTTATTAGGTATATCACACAGTGAAACAGTATTATTTATTGGATGACGTTTAGAACAAAATTTATTGTTCATAATCATATCAATTGTGATCACACGACTTTGAAACTTGAGGTTGAAAGCTTAGTTTTCTCCTATTTGTCGTAGGGATAGTAGAATTTTCCAAATATCTGGCTGGATAGGTGTTGAATCATTCCTGTTACATGTATTTGTAGTTTATTCGATAAACCAAGCCTCTGTTATCAATCTATCCCTATACCCTGTGACATTAGATTTTAAAACTGTCATCCTATCCCATCCTATTATGTGGTTGTGTGTGACTGCATGTAGTGCTATAGCTGAACTATTCTTTAGATTTCTTATCTTATTTGGATCAACCAATCTAGATTTTGCTAAGTTTTTATGTTCAGCTAGTCTGACTGCCCCTTTTCTACTAGTTTGACCTATGTATTTGACCTGACAATCATTGCAGGGTATGAGATAAACTAAATTGTTTTGTTTTAAAGGCTCTACAGGATCCTTTAACCGACAAAGCTTGTTTCTAATTGAGTTTGTTGATTTGAATGCCACTTTTATTCCTGCCTTGTTAAGAATTCTGCCTAAGGTTTCCGAGGTTCCTTCCTTGTATGGAATTACTGCTGGCAATTTAGATTCTTTATTGTTGGTATCGTCATTATTATTATTACCACTATTATCATTATCATTATTATTGTTATTATCACTATCGCTACTATCATTATTTATTTTATTTTTACATTTCCTTACATATTTCCTGACTAATTTATCCGGGTAATTATTAAGTTTCAAGGCTTCTTTTATATGTATCAGTTCCTGTTTTAGATTTTCTTTGGTACTACTTAATTTTTGTGCTCTGTCATTTAAACATTTCACTAATCCTATTTTTACTCACAGGATGGGATGATCAAAAGTCCAAATATCTGTTTCCTGCAAACACTAGTGTTTAACTTCCCATCTTCTTTCCTCTTTACGTTGCAATCTAACATTGGCAGCTCCCCTTCCTGATTTTCCAATTCATAAGTGAATTGAATTGCTTCAACCTTCGAGTTGATGTGTTCGAAAAACCTATCTATATCTTGTGTTCTAAGTACAGTGAATGTGTCATCTACGTAGCTGCATCATACTTTTGGGGTGGGGGTGAACGTTTCAATCGCTATGCTTTCCCACTTATCCATGAATATATCTACTACAACTGGAGATACTGGTGATCCCGTGGCAACTCCTTCAGTTTATTTGTATATTTTCCCTTGGAATTTAAATACTGTGGAAGTCAGGCGTAGCTGTATTCCCAGCATTATGTCCTCAAGTGGCACTTTTGTCCTAAGTTCAAGTTCTTGGTCAGAAATATTTATTGGTATACGTGTGTTTAAACTGTCAATGTCAAAACTAACCATTTTTTCTTCATTATCTAATTTTAAATTATCTAATCTGTGTTTTAGTTCATAAGAATTAGTTAGTCTAGATTTCGAGTGGATTTTTAGGGGATTTAGTACCATGGCTAAATATTTAGATAATTCCTAAGAAGGTGAATTTCTAAAATCAACAATAGGCTCAATAAGGTATCCTGACTTATGAACTTTAACAACACCATACATCCTACTGGGGTTATTAGTTTTGGGCATTAAATTAAACCACTTAGACTCACCTAGAAACGGCTTCATTCGGCGTATAAGATCCGCTGTGGATTTCTTAACTTTATTCATAACTGTATCTATTGGTTTATTAATTTCCTCATATGGTCCTGTTTGTATGTGAGTATTTACCTTGTCCAAATAGTCTGATTTGTTTAATACTACTGTTGCATTTCTTTTGTCTGACTTTGTGATAACTATATCCTTGTTATTTCTAAGGTGTTTCAGGGCTTCTATGTCTTGTTTTGCCGGGTTAGTATTTCCACATTTTTTTCGTTTTAATGTTAGTGCACAGTGTGCCCGTACTTCATCAGCCGTAGTCTTGTCTATCCCACTAAGTGCTATTTCTATTTTAGGGATGACATCCTCAGGTTTCAGCTTGTCTACATTGAAATTAAGTCCCTTTCTAATACACTTATTTCTTAGGACTTAATCTATATGTTGAGAGATTGATAACCTACTTTGATTTTTGGATCGCCGTTGACTTTGGATTGTTGACTTCATCATTCTGAGATGTAGATTTCTCTTCTAATAATTTGTTGTACTTTTTGATGATGATAATTCTCAATGATGCATTTTAAAATGCTTGTGAAGAATCTAGTGGAGTGTACATTTCCTTTTAGATGATTCCTCAAAGGCAACAAAATTTCGCGTTGAGTGATATAACCTTTCAAATTCTACAATTATTTCTACCTTTCATTTTCTGAAATGATTTTCTACAATTATTATTACATATCTCACTTCACCTCATCAGTCACTGTAACTGATTGTCTTCATGTTCTATTTCACTTTTACGCTCACACATCGGTCCTTTCCGCAGCATAGATTTCTCATGAGAAAAGCAACTTCAACTTTTATTAAAACCTCGTTTATTAGAAATCAAATATTACACGCATTGGTTGCAACCAACCGACAAAATAGATTACAGTTCAAAAGTTAATGTTGATCAACATTTCATTGGTGTGAAAATACATGCTATCTCAAATCTCCATCGTTTATCCACAGTTGGGCGATACTGGAGACCAGAATGCTGACCATCATCTGAAAGTGAATAGAGAAAACACACGTCAAACATCATATCTCACTCTGATTCATATTTCTACGAGTGTGATTTCTTCGTCATTATGGAATGCTGCAGTAGTCTGACGACAGTGTCAGATGCAGTGAGAATAGGCCACATGTATTCCATCACTCCATCACGTCTGACTTCCAACTAAAAAATACGCCATGTCAGTTGACTATTTTGCAAACAATTCAAAGTCAGAATACACATATCACAAAATTGATGTGGCGAGAAAATATATGCTGTCACCGAAGTGAGAAATATGAAGAAATTTGCATAGAAACGCGTAAAATAACACGCGAGCAGTGGAGGCAGCCTACTTCATAAATTCAAACAATAGCTGGAGTGCATCAACAAACTGAGTTATTTCACATGCACAGATAACTCAGAAAATGTAGATCATATCTCACCTTGAATGGATGAATGGTGGATCACGTCGACTATGGTTGAATGATTCCCCGTGATACGCGCACTGTCGACAGCTGAAGTCACTAGAACCGCAAGAAGCAGGAAGCAAATCTGAACAAAAGAAACGTGAATATCACTGTCAAATATCACACACTGACTCACCATTCTCACTGAATAACACTGATACTCGTCGATGACGATGATAAGAACCCAGGAATACAGAGACGTATTTATACTATGCAAGAAGACGGTGATATGAACACATGTGGCTGTCGTTCAATGACTGTGTACCAATAGAAATGTTCTGATATACACTGTTGATGTGTTTGAATGAGGGGGTGAAAAAGTAAGTGGGTGAGTTGGGTGGATGTTTGACTAACCAGAGTCTGTTTCAGTGAGTGGTTATGACGATGTTATTTGATGTTGAATGTGTGTAGTGGTGAGGTGAGATGAGTGAAGAGAGGGGTTCGATTTTTTATTATGTGTCTTATGTTTTTGAATGATTTGTCTGAAAGATGTGTCTCACATATCTATCGGTGTAGCTGTGAATGTCGTATTCCACATTCCGTACACTCATGCATTCTTTCGTTCTCCGTCTAATAAATTTTATTTGCTTTACTATCTCAGGGTTGGCCATGTGTTATTTGATGCTGGTTTGACTGAATCTGTTCACAGTCCTCCCAATTCATTGATGGCCTCACTCATCTCTTCCAGACAACCAACACAGGGAGGTAATCGGTATTATTCCGTTCATCCACTACGAGAACAAATTGTTAGCCAGACCGATAACTGCCCCAACCAGATACCGAGAATTCACACATATTCTGACAAAGAATTTCCGAATACTCATATCGATTATAATTTTCACAATAACATTGCCCATTCAAGCTGCTTCAGAATCGGTTCATCTGGGATCATGCATATCACACACATGATATCGGATAAATTCCTGGTAGGCTAGGCAAACAGACCAGAGCTAGGACGAGGCATATTTGTCAGAGGAGAGCTGATGGAGAGTGAGCACTCGAAGGGAATACTCGTATACTCACTTCACCTCCTTTCTTGCTAAATTACACGAATAACTTATTTGACGAGTAGAATTTGAATAATGATATTTTAATATGACTCGCTGGAAATTGACATTAGGTGTTTCTGATTCGATAATTTAGCAGTGACTGATTTGATTCAACATAGTTCATGGAATTTCAAGGGTTTCACATGATTAAATGGTAACAAGTATGCGTGGCTGATGAGTACTAGTTCGGAACTGCAGCAACTACAGTCATTTATATATTTCTTCACTGTCGATGTAAACTACTGCCGTAAACTTCAGTCATTCCAAAATACATGACTTCTCATCCTATGAAGATCTCTGCAATGTTCGAAATGTGTGAAGCTGGATAATAACGGTTAAATTCATCTGAAATTGAAATTAATGCAGATGAAACAATGTCGAGTGTCCAGAGACACTATCGTGTAAGAATTGCAAGTTGTGATGACGTGTGTGAAGCCAAAATCCTTGACATTTTTGCGAGGATTCCACTTTCATGAAGATGGGTGCTTTGGCGAAAAATATAAATTTGCCGAACAAGTGAAGGTCAACTATATGATACCTGACAATGACTCTTCGCACGATGTACCTTAGTAAAGAGTGATAAAAGTGTTTTGTTTGTCCAGTGAACAAGTCACCTTCCAGCTGCTTAACTTTGTATATCTCAGTTATGTGAGCCAATCACGAGAGAATGGATACACATAGAACCTACTGTGATTTAGCAATGTCTTTTCGATTTTATTCCATCAAATATGGTTGCACAGTCTATATGAAACATATGACCTGTTCTGGATTTCAGCACCAACGACATTAACAGTTAAGTTGACATGAATGATTATATTTTAGAATCAATGTGGATACATGTGCAGAATGTCTTAAAGCAACTGCAAGCTGATTGGATATATGACATTTAACAAGCTGTTGATATGTGAATAGGGTAGTTGCATCCTCTCGATATACGAAATCGATATTGAAAACTTTCCGACGCTCATCAGTCATCCTGCATTCTGCACGTGAGGACGCTATTGCTCACCACCTTTGCATTCCAGCAGTCTAGCTAATCGGTAAAGGAACGAGCTGACAATGAGTGACGAGTGCTGTCATTGGGAAGCACAAAGTAAACAGTCGTCTACATTTTGTAATTCATAGTTGAACAGAACATTGTTTCGTTTGGATTCTGGTGCAGAGATAAGTGTAGACCTAACCGAGATAACAACAGTCTGCATGGAATCCTGCATTTGTACTTCAACGTGCTAACATTTAAACGTGAGTGTTGTTGCGTTGCACATAACTGATGCTTGTGAGTTAACGAAATGTAAATGCCGACTGCCTGTTAGTTCAGTAGTAATTGGCAGTAAAGTGCAATACAGCCATTCTGCAGTGTCAGTTGACGAATAAGCAGATTGGATATCTGAAGAATCTTCTCCAAATTTACTTCATAGCCACATTCATAGTTGTATACCTTGAAAATGTGCAGGTGTGTAAAATACGGATCTGTCAAAGACACAGCTATCGTGTGGGGCATTCATGGCTGATAATTCAATATACCATGCAATAGTTGCACAAATTGTTCTCAAGAGGAATAAACCGGATGTTAAAGTTGATCAGGTGAGAAAACTGTGTAGGTCTTTTCGAGATTCTGGGATATGACAAAGGTGTTACCTTTCACTTCATTTGATACTGACTAATTATAATCTGCATTTTACTAAATTGTTTTTCAAAATGAAGTGACTCCTTGTCGAATCTACATCACGTGTTAAGAGTGGTAACAATTTGCGTATTTGGACGTTGAAACACATCACGCAGAGATTTATCGAGTCTTCACCCAACACAAGCAACCGAATTGACTCAACGCAAATACTAGAGATATTTATGATATTCTTACCAATCAAGTCAGAAGATAATCAATAATGTCGAAACGTATTCAATTCAATTCAACAAGTAACTCACTCAAGAAGGAATAATATTATCAGTAGGAATGCTACTTAATCAGCATTGTCTATGGCACATATCAACAATTACGTTTATTCAATCCACCTTATTCCTACATTTGAATATCTATTTCTGCCCACCCTATACGCAGGTGAGAAGTGTGCCTCGTAGTGAAATTCACATCCACGCACGTAATGTTCGATGAACCTCTGTAAGCCATCATTACCAGTATGCATTGTTATCAGTGTAATTTCACCCGAATCTCTGGGTCAGAAGTTTACACTTCATGGCCTGTACTCACGCTAAATCTCTCTCATTCGAACTAATCAAAATCACGTGGATGTAAAATTAGTGGAAATGTATGTGATGAGCTAATCAATTCGAAGTACTTGGAATTTATGAAACCTCATCGTTTCAGCGTTTTCTTGAAAGTATATGTTATAGCAACGCCGCACACTCAACACAGTCATCCATAAACTAGTCCTGAATGGGACAACAGTCAACGCCGACTAATGTCCTGGGTATAACCAGTTATCAGCCATAAGCTATGGAAAACTTCGAGTGAACCTCTTTACGTATTTCGTGAATTATATAGCATGCACACAAGTTACCTCACTCAGAAATGTAGAAGAAAATGCCGTAAATAATAATTCATATGTATATATTTGCATTCATAAATAAGTGACGTCGGTTAGCATAAATCAACGAACACAATATGAATGGATTTCAGGGAATATCCAGTAGAAGGCGGAAATTTCTGAACTTCAAACAAACATCCACTAGGTGAACTAACTTTTGTTAATGTTACAAATATTCACAAGATATGACTTGACTACTAACAAAGAATGGTAGTAGAATAAAGCGCCATCGAAAGAAATACTACTGAATTTGAGCTGACAAATCTGACTACAGTCATCGAGGCAGCTGCTTAACATCGAATGTTCACTTATCTGCTCCAAAACATCATAATGCGATTTCCTAAAATGCATTATGCTGTTTCTAATTTCTGTTCCAATTATCAGTATCATGATTATTTTTATTTTCCTTCAGACCATCTCTGATCTACTTGATGCTATTCAGTGGATAGCTAATTAACACAAACGCTTCTTCTAACTGTTTCATGCCATCGTTGAGGTTTTTTGTTCTACTACCTAATGTTACCGCTTGGTTTGATAGACGCCTAACTATGCCCGCCATTGCATATAATGGATGAAATGAATGAAGTTGTCAATATCTTTTTGAAAGTGTTTGCTTATCAAGACGCTAGTGTGCAGTTTACCTACTTTTGTTCGCTCTATTTTACATGTGAAACCGTGTGATTTGGAAATTGTGAAGCCAAGTGAAGGTTAATGGAGGAGACCGATTTGGATGGATATGTGCTTCCGATGCCCTCCATTCAAATTGGAAGGCAAACAGTGAATAAAAATATAATAGTTACACTCAGCTACAGTTCGTCAGGAGAAATTCGTCTAGTGAAGAATTAGCAATACATAAATTCATTACCTTTGGTTAACCATAAGATCTTGGCCTGCATACGCCCATGGGTATGATCTACTCGTAGAAACCTTCCAGAAATATTTCTCCATCCTCATTCACCTAAATCTTGACGCATTTCAGTGGTTCACTGTCCACTTTATTATTTTACTACTTCAAATCTTCCAATTTCAGAAATTTTCCTTTGTGTCTCACTAAACGTGTCATTCGTTTGATATAGTCGCTAAATTTTATGGAGGAAATCTCGTCCTGCTCAGTCAGCCTTTTCCCTCTTATTGATTGATATCATCACACTTAGGGTAACTTGGCGATGATGAGTCTTCATTGTCTTCATACATGACTAAGAACAGGTTACTCTGAAATATACTTCCCATCCACTGTTATGCATTTCTACCCAAAGCATAGAATAATCTGTGTATCCAGTAACCTGAAACATGTACTAATTTCAGATGTTTGAGAGTTCCATGCAAGTGGAGATCAGTACTCTCTCTGTAGACCTGCAGTTTTCAATGTCACACTTTCATAATTTCCCCTTCACGTTCACTAAGCATCCAAATGTGATTTTCTAGAATAGCAGGAGTACTGATAAACTATCCTCAAATATTAAAGGTTCATGACTTTGCTTTCACATTCTACCAAATATAACTGACACGCATGGTGCCTAATAAAGCTGCTTTCACTTAAGGGATTCATGAATTCCAAATCATTCTTATACTACCCTGGTCGTCGTCAGTAGGTTTTTGCCACCGAAGAGATGATTCGCTACTACACTGATTATATAATACTGCTTCCTGACGAATATTGATGTATTAGAGGGCAACTCATAATTTCGTCTGAGAGCCTTCAGTCAGCTAGGCATGAGCTCCATCAACTGAACTACACGAACCTGCAGATCATTATCAATAGCGTAATAATTTGTCTTGTAGCATTAGAAACACGATATTCATTGAAGAGACCCTTTTCAACGAATCGATCACAAAGCTGTTCACTAGTATATATACATATTCAAATAGTTTTTGAGAAATTTATCTCGTGTGGATATTGAAACGAAAGTGTTAATATCTAAAACAATGAGAGCAGTATGAAGTGAGATCGAAGTGTTTGTGTTTATAACTATGGTGGTTGAATATTTAATGGTTTACAAATTATGTCATCGTATATATAATCCACTCCTTCTGTAAGGAATAGTTTTTAAAAAATGAAATCACATTGAGTGAGATCGTGAAGGAAATCTAAGACACGCGTATTCCAACTAGTTCCAGCAGTTCATCCGGCCGTCCTCACGCGATAGAATTACTTATGTGTTTCTGCCACTTGATGCTAAATTATACGAAGGTGTCTCTTCTCTGAATTTCGTGCTCTAAATATATCAATAAAATATCATTTTGAGTATCATTATCAGTCAACATGCCGCCGACTGTGTGAGATACACACCTTCCAGTTGAGTATATAAATGAGTCATAGGAGAAATTATAAATAGGAAGCTAGTGTGTTGGTATTAACTGACAGTTACGCATAATCCATTCTTAATACAACTGGAGATAAAGCATGATGATTTCAGTATGGTGACAAAGACGTTGTCAGCTATGTTTCACATCTAATCTGAAAGAGAACCGAACTAGTAATCCTCGGCTCACTGGGTCTTTCAATCGCCTTAGCTTCGCGTTAGACCATATTTCATCTGACTAAATGTGTAAGTCACAAAATGACTGGTGTGTTCATGACTGAGTTGAGTAATCTTTCAAGTGCATTCGTATATCACTAATGCTGAGTAGTAGGTTGTATTCAGCTGACTCCTTCACTTTCATGCAACCAGCGGAGCTTGAAAGTCTCAGGGTGTTGATATTTGTATTTCCCTCATAGTGATCTCAATTTTCCAGGTTAGTCACTCAATCCTTTGTGATCTTTTGTTCACAAAGCTTCTTGAAACCATATACAGCCACATACATAAATATAGCCACAGTTTACGGGTATTTGTATTTGAAGACACAAGCTGATGCACAACCAGTAAGAAGTATATTGAAGTTACAAATTTATTGTTTCAGTGAAGTGAGTCCATTCCAAGGAGACTTGTTTTTGTGGAGGTAGGAATTCCTTCTGAGCAATGAGCTATCTGAAGTGACCGGGCTGATTTTCAGTAGCTGCTCTGCTAGGTTGACTTCAAATTCACCCTGGTTATTGGAGTCTAGGGTCGGTCAGTAAGCTAGGACGGCAAGGCATCAAGTGGAAATCGAAAGAGAAACAACTAGGTGAATATGGTTCCAAAATGACATGGAGGATTTCTTGAGAAAATTAGATGATGTATTATGAGTTGGCGTAATGTGAGGTGAAGAAGACTGCAGAGTATTTCATAGAACACTAAACTCCAATGAATCTAGTCATGCTTTCATACCCTTCACTTTGGCATCGTTTAGAAATTTCATACAATTGAGAACATCAAGAGTTTTAAAAATTATGAAAGTGACTTACATTATGGTTTGCAACCTTAGGAATGAAAGCGTCAATAGTGAGGCGTATGCAGGATTTCTAAAGAGTATTTACATCAACTTAGAGAACAATAACACTTTGCTTACCACTGTAACAACAGAAGACAAGGGCCAGGCAACAGAACGTTTATTACGGAAAATCAACACATATTTATAGATTTTGATGTACATTATTGTAGGTTAATGTTAGTAGAAAATACAGTCTGTTGATTGGTTGTTTCTCACACAAAGTTAACCTTGCATCTCATTGTGGCTGTGCCAGTTCATCTATATGCTAACTGTATCCGCCTGTCCATCTTGACCTTTGACCTCAATTACTGTCAACCAATTTGGCTAGCACCGCACCACTACCGGCATTTCCAGCAAGATGGTTTCTACATGTTTGCAGGAGATTACATAGTAAAATTGCTTGGTTATAAATAGTGTTCAGTCCTTGGATTTCAGATTTGATCAAGATGTTGATCCTACCTGGACCACATCTGTCCTGAGAATTAAACAACCGCTGTTTTCCTCTAAGTAGCTTTCAGATGGTACGAATAGGAACAGCCACGTCTCTTGAATGATGTATGTTTCAGGCAAAACACTTCAAGGTAAATTTCAAGATTGTCCGTTTTATTAGTGATTGCATCATCCAGTACATGCAAGTTATTAGTCCTTATTATTTATTATTATTTCCTTTAATTCCTAGAGGAACATAGGGCTTCAGCCATGCGTCTCCATTGCGTTCGGTTCTCTGCTGTAGTTTTCACCTGGCTCCAAGTCTGCCCACACGCTTTCAATTCCTCTTCACATGATCTCCTCCAGGTCACCCTTGGACGACCAACTCGTCGCTTCCCTTTCGGGTTCCACTCGAGGGCTTGTCTAGTGATGTCACTTGCTGGTTTCCTCAGAGTGTGTCCAATCCATCTCCATTTCTTCCTGCCTATTTGTTTCACGATCGGTTCCTGGTTGGTTCGCTCCCAGAGATCTTTGTTGCTGATCCTCTCCGGCCATTTGATCTTGAGTATTGAGCGAAGGCATTTGTTAATGAAGGTCTGTAGCTTGTTTGAGGTGCTTTTTGTGACACGCCAAGTCTCTGATCCGTATAGTAGTACTGACTTCACATTGGAGTTGAAAATACGGATCTTATTTTTGACGCTGAATGCTGTTGACCTCCACATAGACTTGAGAGAAATGAAAACTTGTCTTGCTTTTCCGATTCTGGCTTTGATATCCTCGTCAGTTCCTCCTGTAGTTGAGACGATGCTTCCCAGGTAGGTGAAAGAAGTTGTTTCCTTCAGGTTCCTCCCGTTTATGCTGATTGTTGTCGGTTGTTGCTGTTGATGTTGGCCAGGAATCTTCATTACCTCTGTTTTGTCTATGTTCACTTGAAGTCCTATCTTTGCTGCTTCTTCTGCCAATTTGTTGCTTTTCACTTGCATATCTTCCAGTTTGTGGGAAATCAGACATATATCATCGGCGAAATCCAAATCCTCCAAGGCTTTTGTGTCGGTCCATTTTATGCCTGTTCCCTCGTTGGTTGCCGTTGTCTGCCGCATTATCCAATCAACTGCAATCAGGAAGATCATTGGTGACAGTAGACAGCCTTGTCTCACTCCCGTCCTCACTTCGAAGGATTCCGTGAGCCTCCCGTTGTGGATTACTTGGCATGCAGCGTTGTCATACAGCTGTTGGATGAGATGTATAATTGTCGGCGGCACCCCGTAGTAGCGAAGTAGTTGCCAAATCACCTCTCGATCGACGCTGTCGAAGGCTTTCTCAAAATCGATGAAGTTGAGATAGAGAGGTGACTGCCATTCCAAACTTTGTTCAATGATAATCCGTAGTGTGGCGATTTGATCAATGCATGACTTGTTCCTCCTGAATCCGGCCTGTTCCGGACGAAGTTTTTCATCTAGGGCTTGTTTAATTCTCTCCAGGATGATGCGACATAGTATCTTGCTTGGAATGGACAGAAGCATAATTCCACGCCAGTTTTTACATTGACTCACATCTCCTTTCTTTGGCAGTTTGAATAAGTATCCTTTCTTCCAATCCTCGGGTACTTTGCCCTCTTTCCACACCTTCTCTAGTAGTGGCGTCATCAAGTCCGCTGTTGTCTCTGGGTCTATTTTCAAAGCTTCTGCTGGGATTCCATCTGGTCCTGGCGCTTTCCCAGCTTTTAGCATCTTGATGGCATTCAGGACTTCGAATTTCGTCGGAGGGTCGATGTTCATTGGTAGTTCTACTTCCGTTGTTGGTATTGTTGGACGCGTTGTAGGTGGCGGACGATTTAGAAGTCTTTTGAAGTGTTCAGCCCAGTTTCCTTACTCTGTTCCACCTCTTTGGTGATTGACTTTCCATTGTCGTCCTTTATTGGCTTAATCTGTGTCGAACTTTTGCCCGAAAGGTGCCTAGTTGTTTGGTATAGTGTAGCGAGGTCTCCTTTGCCTGCAGCTTGTTCTGCTTCGTTTGCCATGGTTTCACAATATTTTCTTTTGTCTTCCCTGGCACTTTTCTTCACTCTTTTGTTCAGTGCATTGTAGCTTGCATTCAACTCCTGTTTCTGTTGCTCGTCGGTGCACTGGATAATCTTTTGTTTCGCCACCCTTCTCTCTTCTATTAGTTTCCAAGTGTCCGTAGAGAGCCACTGTTTGTCCTGTCTCTTTTTTCTGCCTAGGACTTCCATACAGGTTTGACTCCACACCGTTTTCAATTTGTTCCAGTGCTTTTTGACGCTGACCTTTTCGTTGGTGTTGATTTGTGTCTCGGCTTTTTCCCTTATGTTTGCAATGAAGATGTCCTTTGTAGCCTGGTCCTTCAGCTTTTGAGTGTTGAACTTGGCTTGTGGTTTATCTGCAGCTCCTGTTTCCCTGAAAGCTTTTAATTTGATTTGGATTGTCCCTTGTACGAGGTAGTGGTCTGAGCCAACTTCTGCTCCTCTTCTTGCTCTTGTGTCCAGTAGGCTGCGTCTCCACTTCCTCGATATTGTGATAAAGTCAATTTGGTTTTTGGTTCGCCCGTCTGGTGACACCTATGTAGCCTTGTGGATATCTCTGTGCTTGTAAACACTGCCACCAATCACTAGTTCGTTGAAGGCGCAGAAGTCGGCGAAGAGTTCTCCGTTTTCATTCATTTCTCCAAGAGCTTCTCTACCCATGATGAGTTCTCTTCCTGTATTGTCTGGTCCCAGTTTGGCGTTCATATCTCCCATTAGTATTTTAATGTCGCCAGCTGGAGTATTGTCTATTGCTGCCTGTAGTTGTCTGTAAAACTACAGGCAGCATCCAGTACATGCAAGTTATTAGTCCTTAGTTAATGTATTCCTCTATGCACTTAAAGATTTGTATATTTGTTACGTTCTCTCGAGAACGCTAGAAGTGACTCTTTTTTACAAGTCACCATATATTTTAGAGAAAACTCGGATGGTGTAATGATCAGAGTTATTGCTGAGGCGAGTTTCCATGCTACATATATTCTAGCATAATTAGTGAGCACTAAGTCAACCGTTTTGTCTAGTCGAGTAGCGAAATTGAGAATGCCCACTTGAACCAGTGATTCAAGTAAGGAACAGTAGCAGGAATCTTAGTCGTCAGTTAATATCCGTCTGCAAAATCAGATAGTCTTGAGGGGAACAGCTAGCGGTGGCGTAAATGTCTGAGATGAAACTGTGTTTCTACAGTGATAAATATATCGAATGACAGTTGTCTGTAATACAGTCAATAAATTCGCTAGAGAATTTGAGAATATTGATCGAGGACGACCACTGGGAATGAATAAATGTTGCGACGCAATCGTCAGATTTCTTTTTGGAAATTTACCGTTCCTGTATGAATTATGTGAAACAATTAGGTGAGACCAGACTGCCATCAATAAGCTCACAAAGGCGAAAGCATTTTATTGGTAATCATGATGGCATAAGAGAGATTGCAGAAATGTAATCTGATTAGGCGATAACTTTTACTATTGATACAGTGTTCGTCCCAGTGCATCTTGACACGTAGCATTATGCTGTTTTGTAGGTCTATTTTAAAACTGAAATTCCGTGTATCATAAACATTTTTGAAATTCACCAAAGTGAATGACGCTATTTGACGTCTTACTTTGGTAGACAAACACAAACGAAACGCAATTAATTACATTTAATTTGTATTTGAATGTTCATCCTAGAATAATAGAGTTTACAAACTCAGAGAAGGCGATTCGTTGCTTTTGTATCCGCTGTTATATTATTAACCGCATTACGCGCAACTCAAGTGTTCGGTGTGATCGAATGAATGAGATTATCTGTCCGTACAGTATTACAATTTGGTTGCATAAATCGATCACTGCTATTCTCAAAAACTGCTACCTGACTTATGTTGAGATAATTGGAGGCCGAATAAGACGAACATGAGAACCACCTCCCGCTCAAGATGATTCTTTGCCAGCTGCTATTTTTGCTTGTCTCGACATTTATTAGAAAATGAACTGAAGAAAGTCACGTTATACATGTGATTTCCCTGTGAAGAAGACATTGAGAAAAATAACTAATATGCATCTCATCTCTCAATTACGATGTGGATAATTATGGAATGAGGGTATGTCAGCTACCAGCACACACTTCTCACTGGATAATGTGTCCATCCATGGAAAACATAATTTGAGATTATCATTTCTTCACACCCAGAAATCATACTTGAAATGCCTGAAAATTGAGGAGTATTTGGACCAGCAATACACTCTAGCAATATTGCTGACGATACTTCCTCATTCAACTGATAAATCGACGCTGTTTTAGGGCGTTGACAAAAAAATAAACATTGACGTGGATATAGAGGACTCGATTATCCAGGATGATGTATTACTTCAAGAAATATGTAGGAAGTGTTGATGCCTGGAAGCCTGCAACATACTGCTCAAATAAAGAGTTTATTTCCTTTAACCAAATCTCTTTCACTTCTTATTTGCTATCATTATCTGATTAGTAACTACTAGAAAAATTATATTGTTCCTGTAGCGATATAGACCCAAGTTGTTCATTCTGAACCCACACAGTCAAACCATTATTAGTAGACTTCTGTTCACTATGTACATAACTGAACGATGACTTACTTAGGATGCGGAGAAAAGTGCGGATCTGTTGTTATAGTATCATGCTGCTGATCGATGAAGTCTTACGTCGTTGCAGCTTTGCTGTACAGTTCTTTCCAACACGATTCGAAATGACTCATGACTCATGACCTATTAACCCAGCTCAACAGGAGTAGGTGAATTAAAATATACACGTCTGAACAATATATTGTATTGCCTCGTTTGTCATCAATGTTTATTTAGTTTAGTATAAGCGAAACCGTCTCACCCTAATCGTCACACCATCGCGTAATGTTTTCGTAGCCCAGAACACCTAAGATTTTCACATCCCCATGCAACTTTCTTATTAATTGAATTATTTTTAAGATTACAGAGTAAGCTATTTTTTATTATAATTCATACCAATATTTAAAATGTCCTTCTTATCCGCCATAAGTTTTCTCTTAGTGTACTCTCTACTCAACGTTTCACTAATTATCATTAGTGGGAAATATGATGCTTTAATATTGAGTCTAGTATGTCGTCACTCCGTAACCATAAATACAGCTTCTCACTGAAATTTATCTCTCTTAATACATAAATATCCTATTTGATTAGTAGTAATTATTATCTTATAAATTTGGCTAGTATATATTCTACTCTCTGCTGAATGTTGACCATTCCTGTGGCCATTTTCCCAGTGTAGACTTTTGTGCGCTGTTTACTCGGATCATGGGTCGTCCTTGACATAGATCTTATATATATTCAAAGATCTTATATTCAAAGACTGAGAATTCGCTTCTTTGAAAATGTTATCGCTTGAAATAAGTAGATAAAGTAATTATTTCGATGGAGGAAGAAAGACCAGATTTTCAGTGAAAGTTATATCATTCTATTTCACAGGTTCTCATCAGCTGCAAATCAACTTATACTTCAGTGGATAAATGTAATGAAATTTCAAACTTCAATATTTTGAAGTTAATAGAGAAAACAATAGGACATGAACGTACCTGGAATAAAAGTATTACAATTTTTAGTTTAATTCACCATCATTTTACACTCTTTCAAACTATTAGAGAAAAAGGAAAGTTTAAGAAAGCAAAGTTTCCGATAGTTGAAAAAAAAGTAAGTATCCATTCAAACGAGAAGCAGCATCAGATAAGTTGGACCACAGGAGGACAGGAGCAATAAAATAATGCTTTACTAGCGATGCCAAACGGCACCAGATGATAACCCTGCTGATGTTACCTACAAATGCATTGATGAATAAACATGCACCTGCGGCAGCAAGTACATTTGAAGGAGAGAATGAAGATCTTTTAACGTGTTTCCAGAACATATTAAAGGAAGCGTATAACTAAAGTGAATGAGATAATCAGGTAGTGGAATTAGCAAACATCTTGTGGATACGAGTAATTTTGTCCAGAATTCCAGTTCCTTGAAAATATAAAACGTACGAAAGACAACAAACTTACTACAATTTGCTGTAGAAATTGTAATCAAGAGATGTAAACCTCACTCATGGACACAGGAAGGGAGTGTGGTCTGTATCTCGCTACCTTGGTAACAGTATTACTTTGATTACACTGACAAGTGATAAACATTATTGAGCTCATGCTGGGCGGATCATCTGCAAAACAATTTGATAGGGCAGATATTCAAGAGATCCGAAGACAACACAACGCCAACTGCATTCAAAAAGTTATCCAGAGTCATCATGGAATTCAACATAGACAGCCAAAACCACCCTCAGTTGGTTCTGTTCCAGCAAATCCACTCGTTCCTTCACGGGTCAAGGCATAATTACGTGCATGCTTGCTAGATGCCATCCAGTTCTCTAATCGAAGCTGTAAATGAATCCCTTCTTCACCAAAGCAAGACGTTAGAAGCCCAGTCAGATGTAAAGGCCAGAGCTTCTGTGAACGAGATAACAAAACAAGTGAAAGAGACTCTTTAAGTCTGCTTGGATGGCAATGTCACAATTGGCACGAGGAAGATTAGCTAAATGAATCCAGTGCGAAATAAGTGGTGATTTAAATACATTTCATGATTAATGGGAGGTGCTGTACGGAATTTCAGCAGATCCCTCAGAGAAGCCGACAGGTGTACGGCAAGCTTAGGAGCGATCAACACGGTGACAGACGCTTTGTTTTGACGATCAAATGTACACCGTGATGACACAGATTCTGAGTATATCTAAGGAGATGGTCGGCTTCACACCCAACGTGTGCTTCACACAATGAACGCAATGACTTTCGTTGCATGAGTTCTGTATTACATTTCTGCGTCAATGAGTGGTTGGTTCATTGAAATAGTCCTGCGAGCACAGTTGATAATCAAATGGTTTCGATCTCTTCATATCTCCACTACTGGGTAAAGTAAGAGCTGTTCGTTTGACTGCCATATATTACACACCTCACTGACTAGAACAGTTGATTTGAAGTGATTTACTCACCTGACATTTAATGACAGTCAAATTTCACTCGGACCATATTATGCTTGGTGGTGAAATCAGATGCGTCCATGGTGAATGAAACAAGTGTCTCAGTGAAACTTGACATTTTTTGACGGGGAATGGATACACAGTTACTCGTCTCGCAGATCATTCTGACATAAGCATCAATAAGATATTTGAAGTGTTTTTCTTAACTACTGAGTCATTTGTATCATTTTTGTGTCTGTTGAGTGCATGTCGTCTTGATTTCTGAATGCTCGGACGATCACTGATTTCAGTTCAAAGAGAGATGTATTCTTACTCGCACCTCACTAGTCCAGAACATCACGAGTACTTCAATTGAATAGATAATAATTCAAACTATCGATGATCCTAAGGAATTGTTCAGTCAACTACAAGAACTAAGTACATTATGAAATTTCCCGTTGATTGTACTAAAGGAGATGTATCATGCATATATTGAAGATGCCATCGAAGAAAATCGCGACACGCTATTGAGTGGATTCGTTATGGGAAGTGAAGAGTGAGCCATCATTTCGAGGGTGACATAGAGGTGATCGTTTGACGACGAGACTAGAGATTGTGGGCAGTCGTGGACCCAGATGAAGAGGACATTATAAAAAAGAAGAAAGTGGAGATATTGACATATATGTAAGACGTGGGCGCTGTGGTAGTAAGTAATACAACATTAGTTTGTTTATCAGATACATCACACAGTGAAACAGTATCACTTACTGGAGGAATTTTTGAACAAAAATAATTGCTCGTGATCATATCAATTAAGAACACACGACCTCAAAACTTGAGATTTAATGGAGATGTGGTGTTGATACGCTATGCTCTACATGAAAACCAAGTGAATGATACAAATCGTAAAGCTACAAATATCAGAAGAAAATGCGAAACTACAAGCACACAAACATCAAGTCAGGCGTAGTCGCCAAGGTGAGCAAATGATGAAATTACACTAACAACAATGCATACTGGAAATGGTGACTTACAAACGTTCATCGAATATTACGTGCGCGGATGTGAATTTCACTATGGGGCACACTTCTCACCTGCGTATAGCGCAGGCAGAAATATAGTTCAATGTGGGAAGAAGTTGGATTGAATAAGCTTGTTCAATTATTGGTTTGTAAAGATTTTGCTGATTGGTCACAGGATTTCATCGTGAGTAGACTTTGGTTGGAGAACCATTGGAAAACTTGGGATTAATGAACAGGTGTTTCATCCTAGTTTAAGTCTCTTCATCAGTACGCACCCACCAGAGTTCGAATCCAGGACCCAATGGCTACAAGGAGAGCTCGTATACTATTAAGCCACTGGGGCCGATCCAATGGCCTATGAATTCTAACATCTGCCAATTCACGATATAGCGCAACCGCAAATTAATTGTTGATATGCACCATAGATAATCCTGATTGAATAGCATTCCTACTGATAATCTTATTCCCTCATGAGCTCGTGTTCCACATACAACTGAGTTCATTGGAATCCTCAGGAAGAAGCCAGATCTGTGTGCGTAAATGAATTTCGTGCAGCTTCACTCATTCCCTTCAATGTATGATTGTACAAGACTTAAACATTTCTCATCCCCTAAATCCTTTTACCTTTTATTATTCTTCCAATTATCTGATGCTTCTCAATCATTCATTTTAAATTTTTTGTAAAGGAATCTAGTGGAGTAGACATTTCCTTCTAGATGGTTCCTCAAAGGCAACAAAAATTTCGCGTTGAGTGATATAACCTTTCAAATTCTACAATTATTTCTACCTTTCACTATCTGAAATGATTTTCTACAATTATTATTAAATATCTCACTTCACCTGATCAGTCACGGTAACTGATTGTCTTCATGTTCTATTTCACTTTTACGCTCACACATCGGTCCTTTCCGCAGCATAGATTTCTCATGAGAAAAGCAACTTCAATTTTAATTATAACCTCGTTTATTAGATATCAAATATTACACGCATTGGTTGCAACCAACCGACAAAATAGATTACAGTTCAAAAGTTAATGTTGATCAACATTTCATTGGTGTGAACCAACATGCCATCCGAAATCTCCATCGTTTATCCACAGCTGGGCGATACTGGAGACCAGAATGCTTGCCATCACCTGAAAGTGAATAGAGAAAACACACGTTAAACATCATATCTCAATCTGATTCACATTTCTACTAGTTAAATTCTCGTCTGGTTATAGAGTGAATTTTTTCGTCATTATGGAATGCTGCAATCGTCCAACAACAGTGTCAGAGGCGGTGAGAATAGGCCACAAGTATTTCATCATTCCATAACGCCTGATTTCCAATTAATAAATACGCCATGTCAGTATACTATTTTGCAAACAAATCAAAGACAGAGTACACATATCACAAAACTGATTTGGCCAGAAAATATATTCTGTCACCGAGGTGAGAAATATCAAAAAATTTGCATAGAAACGCGTAAAATAACACGCGAGCAGTTGAGGCAGCCTACTTCATACATTCAAACAATAGCTGACTTGCATCAACAAACTGATTGACTTAGAAAATGTAGAGCTTATCTCACCTTGAAGGGATGAATGGTGGAGCACGTCGACTGCTGTTGAATTAATCCCCTCAATACGCGCACTGTCGACGGCTGAAGTCACTAGAACTGCAAGAAGCAGGAAGCAAATCTGAACAGAAAGAAACGTGAATATCACCAACAACTGTCACACACTGACTCACCATTCTCAACAAATGCCACTGATACTCGTGGAGGACAATGATAATAACCCAGGAATACAGAGACGTATTTATACTATGCAAGAAGACGGTGATATGAACACATGTGGCTGTCGCTCAATGACTGTGTACCCATAGAAATATTCTGATGTACACTGTTGATGTGTCTGAATGAGGGGGATGCCAAAGTAAGTTGGTGAGCTGGATGGATGTTTGACTAAGCAGAGTCTGTTTCAGTGAGTGGTTGTGACGATGTTATTTGATGTTGAATGTGTGTAGTGAAGAGGTGAAAAGAACGAAGAGGGGGTTCGATTTTTCGTTATATGTCTTATGTAATTTGTATGATTTTTCTGAACGAAGTGTCTCACTTATTTAGCAGTGCTTCTGTGAATGTCGTATTTCACAATTCGTACAATAATTTATTCTTCTGTTCTAGGTCTACTCAATTTCATTTGGAATAAAAAGACAGTTGCAGCGAAGACAAATTTCTTTTCGACGAAGTCATCATCTAGGCTTTACATTCGTGTATTTATATCAAATGGATGGGAAAGTTCCAGAATAATTTCCGGTTAAGGGTCAAATTAATAAAAAATTACAATTAGGAATTAGAATGCCATAATAAACAGGGGGATGGGTAAAACTCAAACAAAGTAGCATAATAACGAAGAAGATTGACATTGTGCAATTGGGGGTTAGAAATGTAAAAATAACAAAATATACAGGATGTTTGGATAAAAACTAGTGTGATGAATAATTGTTTATGCAATCAGGGATTAAATATGTAGAAATAGTAAAATGACAAAATAAACAGGAATTGTGGATATGAAAATATGGTGGTGTAGACAGGGATTAAGAAAACTTAAAATAACATGAATAAACAGGAAGTTTAGGTAAGAAAGGCGATGGGGTGGTCATTATTAAAAAAATTACCTGTTTACGATGGCCATGGCAGGGACAGGGGTTGGACGTATTTCTTTTGAATACAAAGAGTACGTTTGAGTTTTTGGATAGCTAACGCCTCAGCTATGCCCAAATGTCTTGATTTCATTTTGAAGATATTTATACTTTGAAGGACTTTTCGAAAGGCGCTGAATGTTCTGAATTGACCAGATGTTTTGTCACTGAATTGTATACACGTTTTTGCTCTAGTTTTACTAGCCAGGCTGGGTAGTGTTCACGAGTGCGTTTCCCAAGTTGGCGCATGGTACGGCCGATGTACTCAGCTCCACAAGACCAAGTAAACTGGTATATGCACGTTGAGGTGGCCCAATGCAACAGCTTGTCTTTCGCGTTCTGGCTGAACAGTTTCTTGCAGGAAAACGTCAGTCGTAGGCTTGCGGCGAAGTATGTTTTCCTCAGCGATTTAGAGATGCGTTTGCGAGGGATTTTTTTTAAAATATCACCTTTGAATTCTAGATTAAGCAGAAGTATTTTCTTTAGGACGGATTGGACATGTTCAGAAGTCTTCTTAGGTTTGAGATTCTTGTCTAAGAACCTAGGCGGAAGACCGTTTTCCATCAGCGTTTTTCGGAGATTACGCAGATTTTCTCCGAACACTTCCTCGCTGCATATCTTCCGAATCCTCGAGGAAAGAGAGTATATCAGGTTCCTCTTTCTGATTCGATAATTTAGCGGTGACTGATTTGATTCAACATAGTTCATGGAATTTCAAGAGTTTCACATGATTAAGTGGTAACAAGTACGCGTGGCTGATGAGTACTAGTTCGGAACTGCAGCGACTGCAGTCACTGCACCAGACAAATATATCCATTTCTTCAGTTTCGATGAAACCTACTTCCATAAAATTCAGTCATTCCAAAATACATGACTTCTCATCCTATGAAGATTTTCGCAATGTTCAAAATGTGTGAAGCTGAGTATTATTTGTGTTGTGTGAGCAGCCATTACGAAGTAGAACTAGCAAATCGGACTGACAAATATTTGACTCAGTTCAAAATGTGATATAACCGCTGAGTACTGCATAGGAAGTTTCCATAATAGTTCAAAAAAATGCTGATTCCGTCATTCGACAAGATCACTCACCAAGATATGACATGAAGATTTACCTAATATGCTAGATCGCAATTTCAACCTGTATAACTTGAATCAAACATTGACATGTACACTTTGTTTACCTTGGACGAGTCAGCTGAATGCTACAGTATACTTGTGTGAACTTTTCACAGATCTGATAGATAAACAAAAAGTGATATCAGTGGAGGTGAGCAAATGTAGGTTTCCTATATCATACATTGACTTTTGCTCGACTGTGAAATTACCAATGGTCAAAATGTGCATAAAGACTGTGAAACCATATTTGATAGAATAATATCGGATGGACATTTCCAAATCACAGTAGGTTCTTCATGTATCCTTTATCTTGTGATTGGCTGTCATGACTGAGATATGCAGCACTGATCAGCTGGTCACTGAATCGTCAGTAAGACAAACAAGGCACTTTTATCATTCCTTGCTTAAGCACATTGTACAAAGTGTTATCGTATGCCTGTCATACACTTTCATTCTTCACCAACAAACTCATCTTTATGGAAGTAACATTTTCAGATATCTGTCGAGTATTTTGGTTTCACACACAACATCACAACTTGCAATTCTTACACGAAAGTGTCTCTCGACACTTGACATTGTTTTATCTGCTTTCGTTACAATTTCAGATGAATTTATCCGTTATTATCCAGTATAGGAATAAAAATGTCTGATATGGTTTATTTATGACCAGTGTGTATTTTCGATTTGAAAGTAGTACAAGCTATTCAATTATTGATCTAATGAATTCAGGCTTCTATTGTGAAGTAGCGAGATCTGAGAGCAAAAACAAAACGCTCACCAAGTAAACAATAAGGACGGAAAAATGTGAAGACTAATGATGTGAGCTCTACCGACAATGAAACATCAAAGCTGTGTGCACTCTTCGGTATGTGAACAAACAAAATGGTCTATCTTTGTCTTGTCAGATTATGCGACGAGGTCATCGAGACGCGTGCCACTCAGTGAGACTTTTTCACTCGTTCACAATGGTTTTCAAACTTAACAAGCAAATTTGGAGATAACTTCAAGCAATTCAGTCAGTTTCACAAGGACTCGACTCACCCTCTCATCTCGTATTCCTTCTGATGTTGCACACTGGAAGTACGCAGGCTAGATGGAGTCTCATAATACCTTGAGAGTAAAGATGTTTGTAATTATTGATGGGATGAGGAGACATCAGTCTCCTCGACTATTCATGACCATATTCATTGTTATTAGTACTATGGTAGATGTCGTAGATATTGAGCATGAACTCTTCTAATTTTCCTGAATGCATAAGCTTTTTGATTACTAACTGAAATCAGCTCATGATGAAATCCTCCAACGGAGGTAAACAAAAGTCTCAGGAAAACCAATACTTGAAATCAATAGAATTATTTACATGTGAGTACAGATTTTTTTGTGAAAACTTTGATATTTGGTTTTTGAACGGGAACTTCAGTGAATTAGCTGCATACATCAGTAGGCTTTCCAATGTGGTGTTCGTTCCACTTCATCAATTTGCTAACGTCTAATTTCATGGCCAAATTTTAAGTATAAGTAGAACAATATCAGTCGTAATAGTAAACGAGATAACTATTGTAAATTGAAGTTAAAAGGGCTTGGAGAGAGATGGAGCGCCAAAGTGAATTGAGTTCATTTACGAAACGGAAAACATATGGATTTCTATCACGTCTTGATATGCTGGTGACAAAAAGGTGATATGGAAATATATAGGAAGATACGTATTCTCAGTAAATTGTAGCTGGCCAGTGCAAAAACTTCAAGTATTTTCTTTCTCTTTCATGCAAACGAGATCCCATCACTTGACTGAGGATTCGTTCCCAAAACATCTGTTCCATTCATCCTATCTCCATATATTCGACCCAACTTAAAATAAAGAACACAGTTATCATAAATATCCCTAATATTATTTTTATTATTATTATTATTGTAATTACCAGTATGTGCGTTGGTGGCACAGTGGTTAGGACTCTCGTCGAACATGAACATGGTCCGATGTTCTATCCCCCGCCGACGCACACCTGATATCTATGGTCGGCCTGCTAAATTTGGGCTACCAATATTACATGCTGAAAATTTCATACTTGTACCAAAATACTGTGTGGAATCAAGCTGTGTTAAAATAAAAATATTCCCATTTATTTACACTCGATTCTACTGCTGCACATTGCTTCGAATGTCGATGACGGCCATTTTATTTTGTATTTGTTTGGCAATCACTTAGGTAAATACGCATGATATCTTTGAATAGAATAGCTCATAAGTGAACTCCTCTTCTCTTCAGCAATGATGAATTGAGTCATGATGATTTCTAAGCTGCATACTCAATAGATTGTACTTCTGAAACTATGACACTGAACATGCAGGGTGACTGTATTCAACAAATTCCCAGCGCGTATCAATTTATTTATTTAAATCTCAGGAGAGACCTGCCTGCAGCAATCAATCTGGTTTTTAACAAGTGAAACATTTCACATTATTTCTTGTACTGAATTGTGATTCCAGTTAACAAGTGTATTGAAAAGTCTGCCATCATACCTCTTGCGAAAACACATAGGGAAGTATACAACAAAGTTTCGCATGTATTCAACTAATTTCGTTGGATATTCAGTATGCATTTCCTGTTAATGCGTTACCTCTATCGATAATTTGGTGGTAGAGAACTCACCCGCCACGGCTCTCTAGTTTGAGGTAGGCATCTTAGCATGCTTATCCATGATATCAATGAATTTCTGAATGTCTGTAACTTTGGCATATTTCCTCTTGATATTTCATCACAAAACGACCATTACTCCGTCAGAATTACTCATTGTGTGCATACAGGGTAAGCACATGCTTTCTGCAGTTGCCGATTTCATTGAAAAGCGCACCCTCACCTCATCGGAGATTACCAGGTCAGCGTGCGCTGGGAAGACCTACTTTCAATCGCGATACGATGTTGGTTGACAGAACACACAACGCTCAAAATACAGTGTTGTTAGATTATAATCTTTGGAGTTACTTTAAAGTGCACTCTACTCCTCGTCAAGATTTTGTAAGCTTGTAGTTGATAATAAGGTTCAGCTTGAGACATCTTTTCCAGGGTGGTTTTAATCTCGGTCTGTCAAAACGCTCAGAGTATTCGCGACTACATTCTAAACTAAGAAATGTTTATGTAAATTGACGATGCACTCCTTCTAAATCAAGCTTGTCATTCAGTCGCAGTCCGCTAAAATTAAAATGGCAGTATTCTAAATTGAATCGTACACATACTTTATTTAATAAAACCCTGGTTTCACAACAAAAGAAATTGCATCCTGGGAACCTTCGCGTTTTACGTCGAGCTTAATCAGCTTGTTTAGAGAACGGTTGGTTAATTGAATATCTGATACTGAGATCTACGACTGGGTTGAGCTTGGATGGTTTTCGTCAATTAACTTCACGAGTTAGGTCAAGGTTACTGATGCCGATGCAAATCCAGCCGCATTTGTCAATGTTACACTTTAGACAGCATTCAGCACACCATGTTACGAGACCACTTGGCTCAAGAAGTATTTTAATTACCAAATCGTTTAATTCATAACTGACTTTGATGTCATCAGCATATATGAATGGTTTACCTGAGGTGAAGCAGTTACAAATGCTGTTAATGTGGACTGTAAATAAAAGTGGTCCTAGGGCACTGCTTTGTACGAGCACACTTAAGAGAAAATACTGACCTGACTTCGATTGAACATTTCTGTAATGGATTGCGTATTCCACATGCGTACAGATTCTCGAAGAGGATACCGTGAGATATCATGTCAGAGGGCCTACATGAATTGAAGGAGAGAACCACGACTAGCTTACGTGCTCCTCGACTACTGGTGATGCAGTTGAAATGACGAGTAACGCAGCAACTGCCTTTGAGAAATCCATGTTGAGACTGTGTAACAAAATCATACCGAAATCAATTCCTAGTTCCATTGGCAGGTGTGGTTGTTGTGTAGTTTGCTGAATGCTAATGTCAGTACTGAGTGGCTGTTGCTGTACACGATCCACTATCAGTGAATTAAGGCCAGAGGAGGTGACCAGATTACTACTAGGCATAATTCTGCACTGACATTGTATTTTATCTTACTCCTCCGTCGAAAGTGGTGAATGCAGTGAGCAACACTTGCAAACTACTTAACGTTCTTTACTTCCATTTGCTTGATGAAAATTGAGGTCTTCTGAATAAAGAAAAATGAAATTCAGTCAGGACTTGACGTTCTTACTTCAGCTAGTGCTTATATAGAAAAGCTTAGAGTCAAGCTAAATCCTAAAGATACATTCTTGTAAAAGAAATGCATTCTCTTTCGTGCAAAATATGTTTAGTGATGTCGCTAAGGTCTTCGAAAGCGGAGAAGGGAAAAGAGTTGTGATTGAGAAGTGAACAAATATCTTATTAGTTGAGAACATAAATTAACGGAGACAGGATTTGAAACATAGCAAATTTCATAAGCTTGACACTTTTAAGTCATTTTTGTGATTACATCAATCGAATGCAATCTAATGTACTGAGACTAGTTGTCAAGTTGTAAGTTTATGGATAGTGCTCACATTTGTTACAAGGATAAATTTTGATTAACTTCTGCTGTCCACTACAAAACTAGCTTTCGTAAATTCGAGGAGATATATTAGTAATGCCAAGGCTATTGGAATTAATACTTATAAACTATTTCAATTGTAATTGGACAGAGGAAATTTTTGTGTGAGAATGTTAATGGCCAAATTAAAATCTATTGAAGAGCGTCATTCTGACAAGATAATATACAGCATTTCCATTGGATACAGTCCAGAAAATTTAAACAAAATGTACCACATAAATTTGAACATTACACGCAAAAATGAATAGAAATTCCCCAAAAGATATTTAAGATAGTACCCACCTGGAATTGTGATACAAATGAAACCCTACATATAGTGATCATTTCTAATGATCGAGTGCAGGATCAGTGGTTAGTTCCTTCACTACTACTTAAAGAATCACTTTGGTTACCATGCTTGTTATGAAACTTTTGATTACTAATAAATACTCACCACATGTAGTTCACGATAACCGAAAATTCTATTTAAGACTTGTCTCACCCACAACCGATTACCTTTAATGTGTTCACTGAGATAGCGACTGATACTGACACATGACATTACCTACACCTGTATATTTATTTTCAGAAACGCCATTCACCTGTTCATCTGAGATAGGCAGTTACAAAGAGAACACAATGAGCTCACATACATTTATTCAAATAGATGCTTCTCACATCACAACACTGTTTCATTAAAACAAATTCTGAAGCTGGCTATCGTCATTGAAAAATAAAGCGACGTGGAGCCATTCAAATGTATCTCTTTTAGTCAAACTGAGTGGTGTGAGTAAATTGATGAAAAACTGAAAATCACGACACTACTATCGACACTAACAAAGTTTTCAATTAATTCTGTGAATGAAAAGATAATCAACAGTGTGGTACCATACAATTGACTTTCTCTGGTCTTTGTATTTTACACAGTGGAATGTGAAAATAAGGAGCACGTGTGACCTTAGTCGGAATCACAATAACAGGTGAAGAATCATACGAGAAAAATAAAAAATTAAAAAACAATAATTTCGATGAAAACAACTCCAACTAAGTCTCATTCTACTCATTAGAAATTTTCATTCTTCTGTAGTGTGATGTAAAAGTAGTATGTTCAGAAGCAAAAGAGTCGAAAATGGAAGTTTCTGATTCTATGAGACTACACAATCGAAAATGGATTGATATGTATTATATGGGCTTATCCCGAAGACCTGTTTTAGCGACGCCCAAGGCATTGCTTTTCGCTGAGTCATCTAACCGTCTCCTCAGCGGGTGATGAAATTCTGTGACAGGCAGTTGCAAATGCTCATGTTGACGCGATGGCCAGCCTACCGACCCATAAAGCAGAGCCAACTGTATGACTGACTGACTTGACATTGGCTTTTGAAATCCGAAAGGTGTTATTTGTGCTGAGTGTAGTAGATGTCCGAACTGATTCAGAGTGATGAGGTCTGTCTTGTATTTCGCAATCCTGGGTGATTTTCACAACCTCATCCTTGCAAAGCGTTGAATGCGGTGGAAACGAAGCTGTCTGGTCAGATAAGAGAGTGAAGCGATCTCTTTCGAGTTCCTCCCATTGATAGTGGTTATAATAGCTTGTTGTATTTGTTAGTTGGTCGGTCACTTTCATCAGCCCATCTTTTCTCTGCTCAACTGAATTCGTGTCGCATCAGACATAAATCATTCATGAATTACGCATATTCCAAAGGCTTCCACTCGGTCCAATGCAGTCCAGTCTTGTCAATCCCTACTCACAGCAACCTGTCAAATTATCCAGTTCACCAGCTATAAGAACACCAACTTGCTTATTTGTAGTCGACCACTTCAATTCAAATAGATACTTCACTGAATTCTCTAAAATCGTTTTCTTCTTCTTTTTATCATTCAAATATATTGATATATACATATATATATAAAACATCGCAAGGCCATTCCTATGATTTTTCGTTTTATCAGTGATAACCAATCGTTCGAGAAGTGAAGAGCATTCAGTTTATCTCTCGAGACAAACTTCAATTCACAGTTTGGAGATGTGACCATTGAATTGTTGTCTTGTGAGTCTGTAGCCTATTTCTTTAGTGACTGATCTTATTTCTACACATGATGTTTTCATATATTCAACGGCAGTATATATATGGTAGTCAATTTCGGTAGAGATATTCCCAATACACTCTGACTCATTTTTCATTCGTGAACCGAGACTCATACTTCGTGATCAGGTCGAGATAATTTAACCACAATCATTACTTTTTTGAAAGAATAAGTAATTATATAAATGGGTTCTCGCCTCAACTGTTTATTGCACTCCCTCACCATTACTTCGAGTACTGTATGGCTTCGGTTGCAGTTTGTCTACAGTGTGTAAATATTTACTCACATAGACGCAGCCAGTTACATTCTATGCATACTCAAACTGAAGTGTTGTTATTAGGATTTTTATTACTGAGTGTATTCCATTCATGTGAATGGTTTTACTTTGACCGTTCTGATAACTTGTCACAAACTCACAATTTGAACTGAATTCAAGTCATAAAGGATCATTTAATCTTAAAAAAATATACAAATCTTCTTGAACAACGGACAATGCATTATTCGAAAATAGACCATCCAGGTTAGAGAATGCTACGATTACGGAGAAAATTACGTCAACTAGATTCTAACTGAATCGTTTATGTGTTCACGCACACACAAGTCAGCTCTTCCACAAACATAGCCGTATTAGTGTGAATGAATACCTGATACAATATATGAAAACGACCGTTCGCCGATCTTCTCACACACTTATTCAGTAATTCAACTATATTTGGAAATGTGTTCTTTGTTTCATTTTTTTGAAAGTATCACCTTAACTGAAACTTTTACTGATCTCTGAATAGATGTAGAAAGATTATTTTCTGGCAAGTCGATCGATCAGTTTCGTTTGCAGCTTCATCTCCCTGACTTTGAGTATTGTACGGCTTCGGTTGCAGTTTGTCTACAGTGTGTAAACATTTACGCACATAGACGCATGCAGTTGGTATACATGCATTGGTATAGGTGTCATTTTAGCTTCATGCTTCGCTTTTTGAATGTTCAAGTTGCGTTACTGTTTATCTTTAGCTACTTTCAAGGTTTCTGATTCCACCGTGAAGTTTCTTACACGATCGACAGTGTACTGGACAGAAATGTGTTCCTCTTCGCGAGTAACTATGGCAGAGTCTGTGAATAAAAATCAATTCATGAAAATACAATGATACTTCTGATGGTTGTTCTTCAGTCCTCTGCAAACCAGCGTACGATTAAATATCGGTCAACTTTATTGTCTCCCACGAAGTGGAGATCAGTTCGAATAAACATACTATTCAAAGTTCACCAACAATGACATTCCATGTACCGATGAGTTAGTCAGTAGTATCTCTCGAATCTGTCAACACCTTGTCTAGAATGAAAGATTGTGCATTCGATAGATATATGTCAGCCTAGTTTATCTGCAAGACAGCATTCTAGTAAGTACTGTGATTCCAAGCTTTCCACATGGTGAATACGCTTCTCTCTGGATCAATTACTGGTTTCTTCGTTTTTTCATTATTCCGAAAGAAACATTTACCCTCACATGATTCATAGTTCCAACCTTGTAAGTACCAATTCACCGTATTCGACAAGTTATTTCAAAAATCCCTCTCAGAGGACCTTTTTATAATATTGATACTTATTTAGGCGTTTCAACTAACTTTGTAACTATTACTGGATTTTTGCCTAGACTGCGCACCATTGATTCGACATTTGCATATTACATTTTATTTTCGACCTTTATTATTCACCTTTGTTCTACCTCAATCATTCTAAAATCCTTATTTGTGATACTTCTTCTTTGATTTCATGCACATTGACGATGTGTTGTTTAAAGATACTAATGTTTTGAAGTGACTGAAGGCAATTCTTACCCCGGATTACCTTCGAGAAGCATTGTTGTATGATTCATGTGGACAGAGCTTTATCGTTAGGAATATTCTCTTCGATTCTTAGGGGCTTTTAGAAGTTCAATTAAAATTAACTGATTTGTCTTCAATAGCTTTTTTGTATTTGGAGACACACACAGCCTACACAGCTGCCTAATGGCAATTTTCACGTAAATTGTTGATGTTTGTCATTGGCATCGTTAAAAGAAACAATAAAATATCGAAGAATAGTTGTAATTTCTCTTCCCACAGAACGTCACGCGATCGCGTCTGCCTCAACGAAGTCCTGTTGGCTATTCATTAGAACGAAGAGATTGGTTTATCGCGTTGAGAACGTAACTAAGTAAATTTTGTGGTCACACACAAATGCTAACCAATGCATATAAACACATATAAGTAAGCTCAATTGTAATAGGTTGAGTGACACTAATTCCATTGGACAAACTAAATTAAATTGAACAGACTTTCGCTTCACTATCGTTTTGAGAGGTATAAATACATGCTTCTTGACTGTATGATATTGTCTTCACACTCTGCTAGTTGGACTTTGATAAGGATGGTAAGTTGAAGAATATGTTCATGTCTAACACATGTTCAGATTGGTTATCTTCTTTTTACAGCACTTGTGATTTCAGTCGTCGACTCTACATATATTAACCGGAACCATCTGTCGAACTCCGGCGAACTTCATCATTCTTCTGGTCACGGTGAGATGTGATTTATTTTTACAATGTGATTTTTTTTCTGACAAACTGTGGTTTCTTCGACACCGTAGTTAGTGGTTGGTTGTGCGTCATGCTTTGTATCCAGTGATTTCCGCTACTGCAGATGCCTGTGTATACTTGGATGATGATGCAGACACGTGGCATTAGTTGTCGTGTAGCCTATGACATGACATGCATTTATGAGATGTTCAACTATGTAAGCTCGGCTACATGTCATTGACAATGAGCAGTCAAAATTTTCAAAGGCAACCTGAAGTGTTTGTTTCACATTCTCAGGGTTATTAGCGTGTCGAACGTTGAATTACGTGACAATCCACTGTATGACTTCATCTGCACTTGCACATTTCACAATGCTACCTTATTCTGACCACATATTATATTTCTGTCTTTTCCACAGGTGTACACAACAAACATGTCGGTGAACAGATTCCGTCCGTTGGTGAAAGAAGTAATATTCAGAAGCGGAATTTGTGGATGTTCGGTATGTGCTACTTAGGATATGTGGATTGTCCAGATGAAATCCCCGGTTTCTTTTCATTCTAACTGACTGATTTTCATTTTCACACATTTCAATAAATGTTTGGTATAAAATGTGTTCATGTGTTCTCATTTGTCTTCACATTTCCATCAGATCGATGACTGTTGTTACGTGTCCTGACGCTCCAATTAAACTAGTGTTGACGTGTTTCCGGTTTCGAGAAATTAGTAAGTGCTCTTATGAACTAGTTACACGCAGAGTGTTACACGCAGACTGTTAATACCTTTCCTGATACCGCAATTCGAATAGTGATGACGTTTTTTTAGTTTCCAAAACTTATAAATTTTCTCGATGAATTAGTTAGGCGTCGAGTAGACGTGTGTGTCAATATTCTGCAAGATGCGTCGTTGACAATGTTTGTAAGAGAGTAACATAGAATGTCATCACATATTCTGAGGAGAACACTAGTTGTAGCATCATGTCTGATGCTTCGTGAATGCTTAGGGTATTTCAGAAATCTGGGAACATCAATTTGTTGAAAACAGTAAAAGCGATCAACTTTATGCTGCGTAACATTGTGAATGAAAGAAGCATTTGGACAGTCAGTGAAGGATTTCAGTATGTTATATAGTCCCCTGATAAAATATAGAACAACACATTCAGGCGAAGAATATTATTTTCAATCAGATCTCATCAGCTTTAACTTTAAGACACATAACGTTACAAATAAAAATTCAAATATAAACCAATCATGGTGTTTTGTCTATAGGATAATAAGATGGTGAACAAAAATTGTGCAGTTACTCATAGCAGTATAATGATAATAATAATCATAGTGGTTTTATCAATAGTAAGGATGAAAAAGTTAGGCTATCTGTGATTACACGAATAACCAAAAACAGTATGATTGAACAAACAAATGTTCAGGTAGAAGTAGTCGATAAATGCTAAGAAAAACAAATGAACCGATTAAGTAGTGCTAGATTGTAAGGGAAGTAAATGAATTACGTTTTTAATGAAGATGCGATATGATTATGAGCAATAGTTTGTGCTCAAAACGTCATCAGATAATATTACTGTTTAACAATGTGTTATTTATCAAAATAAAATCTTATCGATAATGGAGTTATCCTTTACCACAGCGCCCAAGTTGAAAACTTATATAAAGATGTGCTGATATTAGAAGATGATAAGAGAGGGGTTGAAAATGTAAATGTGAGGTGGTGTAGAAGTCATCAGTCGGTTATGTCTTGATAAGCCAACAGGGGTAGATGGCTGTACGAACTTCTTTTGAATGCATATCTTAGGTTTAATAAATCGAATGCCTATCGCCTCATTTGTGTGCAGTGGATGAATACGAAGTCTACTGGAAGGATTCTGTGGAACTCGTTGAATTACTTTGAATGCTCTTGTTTTCTTCATTGAGTTACCAGTGATTTAACTGTATGTGATAAAATGGAGATAGGGATTGTATTTGTCTGTCGTTTGCGAAACTACGATGGTAGTAATTCACCAACACGTTGGCTGAGCTGTCTAGTAGTACGCGTGACATAAATGTTACCACAGGTGCCAGTTGAATTGGGAAGTGCACATAGATGTGGCAATACTATATATCTCATCCTTCGTTTGTGTCCCAATCATTGGTTGGCAAGAGAATGACAAACACAGATATGCTGCTTGAAACGTTCTTCGTATACTCCTGGAAAGTCTTTGGAATAAAATCTCATTTGATAAGTCACCAATAGATTGTAACTTATTGAATAGGGCATTTTTGTCCAGTCGTATTCTCAGATTTTCTCTCGGATGTTTTCATATGTTTCTTCATGAAAGATATGTACGTATGACCTCTTACAAAAGGAATTTGAATAAATTCACGATTCCTTGATGGAGCTGATAATACATTCAAAATTTCTTTTACATTTAATTGTCAAGTTACCATAGAAATGTGTGTATTGTACTGTGAATGTGCTTTTTCGACACACGCTTCTCCCAAGTGACCCATCTTCTCGCCCACTTAGCAAGACATCCAGAAAATATAGTTTACTATCCTGCTCCTCTTCACAAGTAAAAGTAAACGAAGGGTGGACGTTGTTGAATTTCATCAACAATTCGTCTATGTTTGCATTCCTGTTTTCAAGTTTTAAGAGGAAACAGTCAGCTAATACTAGGCTATCTATCTACCTATCTACTTGTCAGTAGTATGCATTATTGAAGACAAAGTGAACATGCCTTATGGATTTCAGGAGTAACTCTCTCAGGCTACAAAACGGAATTCCTGAGTTCAATCGCCTATCGGTGATTTCTTGACAGATGTAATCTACCGTTTCCATAAGTTGTACATTCATGAATAGTGATGATAAATCTATGGATAACATGCGTTAATCCCTCACAGTGGTCTCGAATATTTCAGAAATGAAGTGGAAGATATCATTAATATTTTGTCGCACGATTTATCTGCGCATAGGTTATAGAACCTTCACTAATCACTTCACTGTTCCTTGAAATGGAAAGTTATACCTCTCGATGAGGAAGACTTAGTTTGTGCTTTTTAGGTAGGCTGATAAGACGTGCAAAATTGATACCTGTTGGTTTCTTAGTCTCAAAATACCGTGATTTGTTTATATTTGAATTTTTATTTGTTAAGTTATAAATATTGTAGTGAAGCCTGATGAGATATTACTGAAAACAATACTGTTCCTTTTAATGTGTTATAAACGATTTGTTCAAAGTACTCAAATCAACACAGATTACACTAATACTTTGCTTAGCACAACCAGCGATCTCATGAGGAATGTTTCAACATGTTTTCGGAAATTTGCAAGACGATAGTCCTTGGTTGTAGAGAGTGTTTAGTCAGTGGATGGTGGCACAGTGGTTAGGACTCTCGCGACCATGTACATGGTCCGGAGTTCGATCCCATGCCGACGCACACCCAACACCTATGGTCGGCCTGCAAAATTTGGGCTACCGATATACATGCTGAAAATTCCATACTTGTACTGAAAATACGGTGTGGCATCAAGCTGTAAACAAACATAAAATAAATAAATAAATATGTTGATCCTGCTTGCACCATATTCTGCTTTAGACTTAAACAACAGCTCCTCCGCTGTAAGTAGCGTATTCATATGGGTCAAGTGAAACGATTAAATATTTCGAATAGTGTGAATTTCAGGCAACAAACGTCGAAACAGAATTCAAGATAAACCACCTTATTAGTGACTGCATCATCCAGTAGACACACAGTTAATTGTTTCCAGTTAGTGTTTTACAGCATGCCTGTAAGGTTTTAAGGATAATTCTGTGGAGGAGCATCTCTACTGCGATTTCTCGAAAAAATGCGAGAAAGCATTCATTGTACAACTCAACATATACTTCAGAGAACCTTTGGAAAATGTGATGGGGCACACATGCGTGATTCATATATTCCTGCATAATTAGTGAGCACTGAGTCAATCGTTTTGTCGAGTCGAGTAGCAAAAGTGTCACTACTCAAATGAACAGATTATTCAAGAAGGGGACAGTTGCAGGAATCGTGGTCCACATTGACTATTGAAAGAAAGCCATCAAGATAGGTAGATTGTGAAACGGTCAGTTCATCTGCAATATTTCACAGATCTGATAGGAAACAGCCAGGATTCACGTAAATGTTTGAAACGAAAATGTGTTCATTCTATCTTAAGTGTTTTGATGACATTTGTCTGTAATGCAGTCCGTAAGCTCACAAGAAACTGTGAGATATTGCTTGAAATTTACCACTGGGAAGGAATAAAAGTTGCATTAGCAATGCCACATTTATGTTTCGAACAAAAGCGATCCTGTGTGAATAATGTGAAACTATTTGGTGAGACGAGACTGCTGTCATAAAGCTCGTGAAGTCAAAATTCTTATGACATGATTGTAACACTTTGTGATGACAAGTAGATAGCATATATGTCAATTTGTTGAGTAGGGAAGAGCAAAATTTACTAATGATGACAAAAGCAGTAGTGCAATGTGTACGATGCAGTGGTCGTCTCAATGCACGTCTAAATTAACGGAAGCTGTCGTAGAAAATTGTGATTTCACAAATCGATTTGTGCTGTTCTCAGTCACTGTCAACCGACTTATGTTGACAATCATAGAAGTGGAGGAAGTGGAGCATGGAAACCACCTCCTCCATAGGTTTACTTTTGTCAGTTTCCCTTCCTGTTTGTGATGAATCTAATAAGAAAGCAGAATTTAGGAAATCAGGCTAAATTTACGAGAGCTCTGTGAATAAGAAATTATATTATTGTTTTCTTCAGTTCCTACACGAACACTGTGCTTCAACCGCATGTCTTCATTGATTTAGGTACTCTGCCAAAGTTTTCAGTTGGCTCCACACCTGCTCACGTGTTTCCATCTCCACTTCACATGACTTTATCCATGTCAACACTGCACCGACAACTAACTTGCGCCTCCTATTCGGGTTCCACTCGAGCGACAACATAGCATATGATATCTCTTGATGGTTATCTCAGTTCATAGCTAATCCACCTTCGTTTTTTCCTGCATATTTGTTGTACAATCGGTTCCTGAATAGTTCGCTCCCAGAAAACCCTATTGCTGACCATTTCTAGCCAGTTATCTGATCTTGATTACTGAGCGAACACAGCTGTGGATCACTGTGAAAATAATCACTGAAAATAATGTTTATCTCACTGTCCATTTTATCAGTTAAAATATGGAAGGAAGGTATGACAGCTACCAACGCAAACATTTCAGTGTTTAATATGTCTGTCCATAGGAAACACACTTTGAGATCGTCCTTTCGTCACATCGAGAAATCATATTTAAAATACCCACAAATTAAGGAGTATTCGGATATGCAATGCACTCTATCAATTTTGCTGATAGCACCTTCGCATCTAACTAGGGAATGAATTCTGATTTGGGTGATGAGTCAGCTGGACATAGGTGCCTTGGATATCCACAACTATATTTATTATTTAAATAAATATGTATGCAGTGATAATGCCTAGGAGCAGACGGTGAGCTGTTCAAACTCGCCAATTATTTGTCTTTCATCAAATCACAGGGACTCTCCAGTTGTTATCATTGTCTGAGTAATGACTACTGGAAAACGTATGTTGTTGTTGTAGCCACCTTAACCTGAAAAATCCATTCTGAGGTCATATAACCAAACTGATATATCCCCATATTGAAATCAAAACAAGATTTTGAGCGAACAATTGTTTTCGATAAATTCTTCTTCTTCAGGCCCTACAGTTATAAATCCATGAATAATAGAATACATATAGCCAATAAAGGCAAATGAAAATAATATCAGAAACTGTATTGCGGTGCATGTGTAAGTTGAGATGAAAGTCCATTAGAGTTAACATAATCCATCAAATGTGTGTAGGTTGTATAGTCAGAAAAATGTGATGAAGTGTGAATGAACAATTGGGTGATATAGTGCTGTTTTATTATTATTATTACCATTATTATCATTTTGTGATATAGTGTCTTCATTAGCCATTTCTCCACCCAGTTTATTTCACCTCATTGTTACCCTTAATTTTGTCAGCCTTTGTGATTTTACACTAAGCCTACCAACTCTGTAACATCTTCTTACAATTTACTATTAAGCCTCTTTATTTTATCATTAAACATTATCGGTCAGCCCTCACATTCAGTGTCTCCTTTGTTAATCTGTGTATTTGTGTGTATTTCGTGTATATCGCATTTTTCTCACTCCAATGACACTTGTATTCTGTTGACTATAAAACAGCACTATGTCACCCAATTGTTCATTCACACTTCATCACATTTTTCTGACTATACACCCTATACACATTTGATTGATTCTGTTAACTCTAATGGACTTTCATCTCAACTTACACATGCACCGCAATACAGTTTCTGATGTTAGTTTCATTTGCCTTTATTGGCTATATGTATTCTATTATTCATGGATTTATAACTGTAGGGCCTGAAGAAGAAGAATTTATCGAAAACAATTGTTCGCTCAAAATCTTGTTTTGATTTCAAACTGATGTAGACAGATCTCTGTTCACTTTATGTGACTCTGAATGATGAGTCGCTTAGATGATATATCAGGTGCACATCTGATGTTATATTATAGTGCTTCTGATCGAACAAGTGCTATGTCCTTGTAGCCATGCTGGACAGATCTCTCTAACACGTTTCGAAACGGCTCATATGAGATGAACTATGTACCTAGCTCAGCAGGAGAAGGTGAATTGTTAACTACACATCTGAACAATAGACTGAATTACCTCGCTTGTCACCTTTGTTTACCTAGTTTAACACAGTCACTACTGTATTATCCCAATTGTCACAATGTCATGGAAATCTTTTATTAGCCATCATTACTTGAAATATTTACATCCCTATGTAACACGCAGATGTCATGGATATTTTTGAAGAATGCATAGTCAAATATTCGTTCTATCTAAATTTGCACTGATATTAGAAATTTTCTTCTTATCTACCGTCTATTTGCTTTCGAAGTGATTTCTATTCAACGTTATACTAAGTATCATAAGTAAGTAATACATTGTTTTTAGTTTGCCAATAAAATTGATCTCGCTCAACGCTTAGATGTTCTATTTGATTAGTAGTAAGTATTATCTTGTAGGAGAACAGTCTCTCTTATATGTGCCTTGTATGTATTCTACTTTCTGTTGAATATTGATTATTCTAATAGTCATATTCTCAGTCTAGACATTTGTGAGCTGTTTAATCGGATCATGGATCGTCCTTGACATAGATCTGCTGATGCCTGTGTACAAAGGCTGAGAATTATGTTCTTTAAAACTGCTATCGTTTGAAAACAATTATTTCGATAGAGAAATAAAGACTAGATACTCAGTGTAAAATGATATCATTCTATTTCACAGGTTGTCACTAGCTGCAAAATACCTGAAATTTCAGTGGTTATAAATAATGACAGTTCATGCTTCAATATTTGTAGAAAACATTATCAGATGAACGCATCCAGAATATGAGCATTACAACTTTTATTTTAAGTCACCATCAAACTTTGATGCTTTCAAACTATGAGAGAAAACGAAAATGACGAGAAAGCAAAGTATCCAGCAGTTGAAAAGAAAGTGTTCATTCGTCTTCCATTCAAAGGAGGAGCCATATCACATAATATTGACAACACGATGGAAGGAGCAATGAAATGATATTTCCTTGCACTTAAGCTGGTGTTGCTTTACAGCACTACATGCTCTATGAGCTAGTCGAAACCGGCTGGTATTTACCCCTACTAAATTGATAAATTTACATGCACCCACTGCAGCAAGTGCAATGGTAGGACAGAAAAAAGGGCTTCCATCGGGTTTTCAGAGAATATTTAAAGAAGTGTATGCTTAAGATGATTACAATGTGCAATCACCAGACACTTTATCGGATATGGTTCATCTCGTCGAGATTTCCAAATACTTTTAACTGTTTAACGTATAAAATACATCGAAATTACTACAAGTTATCGAGGCGATTTCAATCAAGCGTTTCAGACCACACTTATGCACACTGAAAGAGAGTGCAGTCAATCTTTTACTCCTTTGATAACAGTAATAATTTGATTACAATGATAAGTCGTAAACATGATTGAGTTTGGCTAACTAAGCATGCTTTCATTTTGATGAACTTTAGCATTTTTGTGTTGTACTGTTTACTTAATGTTTATTTTTTCTGTCTTCTCTAACCCCCTGCGATTTCCTTTTCTTATTTTGAAAGCACATGAATTGATGGTGACTTAATCTAAAAATTGTAATTCTCATATTCCGGATGCGTTTATCTGATAATGTTTTCTCTACTGACCTCTAAATATTGAAGTATGAAATGCCATTATTTAATAACCATTGCATATTCAGGTAGTTTGCAGCTGGTGACAACCTGTGAAATAGTATGATATCATGTAATGCTGAAAATCTTGTCTTCCTCTATCGAAATTTATCACGGTGAGTAAATGTGTGTGAATAAATTATTGTTTCATTGCAAGAGGAATGATATGCTCTGCTTATGCGTAAGTATCAGGTTCACGAGGTGAGTAAATCTGGTTGCCTTGTTTAATTGAGAGGCCACATTTTAGCATCTGATATATATCGCGAGCTCACTCAGAATGTATAAACAAATGGATTGAGTAGACTGTTATGGCTCTATGTAACACTTTATATCAAAATTTCATACTTCCGAAAAAGAACCATTGTGGTTTCTTGTGTCTTAATTTTATGTTAGATTTACGTTTTCCTTTCAATTTGAATAAACCAATTAATAATGCTTATTGTGTGTTTTGGAAACAAACCTGTGGCAAACAGATAATTAAGAGAATTGAGGATTTGTGCAAATACAATGAATGAGAAATCCATGAATTCATAATATCAAAAGTCAAATTGCATTATTGCAGAGATAGGAAGTGAAACTTAGATACACTTTCAGGAGACATTTAGCATTTCTTAAATCTCAGTTTAGTATCTTCTCATAATATGACTTCTAAGATCAACTAGTTCGAGTTCAGACAAATAAATATGCAGCAGGTTTGAAGACTAGAATGAAATATGCCCATTCAGTTAAAGCTGATGTAACATAGAAAGTCTTTAGGAAGTCAAACACTGAATCAAGTTATACAGTTATGAACTGATTATGCAGCTGTTCACTGCTAAGTATAATTACGTCAAAAGTCTGCTGTTATGTAAAACGGTGAAGCTTCACAGGATTCTGAATGAATGTCGCCTTGGCTGTCATTTGAGCCATTTACGCCAACGAGACTACTGAATTTATTACTGAAGAAAGTGAAGGACGTGGATGTGTAAGTAGATGACCTAGTTGTGTATAGTTAAGCATTTAATGACAAATTTGGAGCCGATTAATTAAAAATTCAACGAGGTAGCAGAGTCACGCTACAGGTTGTTAGGTGAAGAGGATCAACGTGTTTGATAGGCTTGAGGAACTCTTCGATTATCATCAGATGGCACTGAAGCTAGTGGTGCATATGAAGCAAATCCAAGTTTCACTTTTGTATCGAAGTACGCTTTTAGTGAATATAACTGAAGTGAATACGTATTTACATGAATTCCTCGTTCCGATTTACAACTTCACATTAAAATCAATATTCATAGACATTCAATGCAAATCCTTCCTCATTTCATTACTACAATCGACAATCAAACAAAATGATTGCTATCACTCTAAGACACATGAACACTTATGGTTAAGTGAAAATGAAGCATCAGCGAAACACGAACAAATACTCAACAGATGTGATAGATGGTCACAGTTAGAGAATTCGTGAACACAGTCTCGAACGCAATAATCCTTTTGTGCCTAACAGACTTAGTCTGATGAAATGCTGTTAACTGCGTAGCTGAGGCGATTGGAGTGCCCAGTGACCTGAAGATTACTAATTTGGTTCTTTGTCAGATAACTTATGAAATTTAGTTACCACTCATGTCTTCACCATGCTGAAGTTTTCACACTTCAATTTTCTGCTGCTATGTGAATGAACTATGCGTAACTGCGAGCCATTACCAACACACTAGCTTCCCATTTCTGTTTTCTCTTATGATTTCTACTCTACTGAATAAGAAGAAGAGCAGATTGTTGAGTTTTTTGAGCCTATTTAAAACAGTCTTGGTGTGGTTGATTGAGAATGCTGTTGAGAACACAAAGTTCACGGAAGCGATTCTTCTATCATAGATAAAATCATGTCCTCATTAGATGTGACTTTGTTGTTTACTAATCTACCCCTCATAGAAATCGTCTGTTATTCATACTATTGCATTGATGCAGATAGTTAAGACGTAGAGTTGACAATAATAATTGACTTTCACCAGCCAAAAGATGTTCTCCATCTCTGTAAATGATAAGCCTCCTTATCTGGCCACCTTCATGTGCATTGTCTAGGTCACTCGCTCGTGTGTTGCAGGATGTACTAGCCGTAGCCAAAGACTACTTTCCACCCTGATACAAAAACGAATTCCATCAAGGTTTTATAAGGGTGTGCGATGCTCTATTCCTGAACACTTAATCGACTCCTGCAATACTACCAAACCTGAACATGAATATATTATTATCTGTTGAATTCATGCTGACTTCAGCGTTATCAGGGTTTTTCAACTTCCAAAAACAGTGGAGGTCTTGAACATTCAAGAATTCAGATCAGACAGTTGCGTAAAGAAGAACTATGTACAATCCTTATTTACACCTTGGCCATATGGAATATAGATATTTACATCTTCGGTATTATTACTTCACCCGTCGCTGTGATCATGATTGTTATTATTGTTACTATAAGTATTATTCTCACTGAACTATTCACAGTAATATTTCACTTGCTCCACCACATATCAATCTAAGTTGAGAGATTGTTTGCAGTGTTGAATTCTAACATTTGAAATTTCTTATCATGTTAGGTAACGTTTCTTATTTGCCTACTCGTCCTAATATTTATAAACCCTTTTCAACATGTATACATTGCATGAGCTATTTGATATCTGATATAAGATGTTAAAACCACTTGAAATTTAGCTTTCATTATAATGATGAGTATTTTAATTGTATTTCATTTAATTACTTCAGATATCCACACATTTGTTTGAAATTCCTAACACGATATGATTTCTTAAAATCCATATATATGTATGCAAACATATATATATATATATGACTGTACAGATTGATAATAAATTCGTTGAAAAGAGTCTCCTTAATGAATATTGTGTTCTTCATTCTACACTGTGAATTATTAAATTATTGAAAACTTATATGCAGGTTCGTATATTTCAGATGGTTGAGCTGTTGGCCAGTTGATTGAAAGCACCTAGATGAAGTTACGAGCTGACTTAGGCTTTCAGTCAACACTCAGTTACTCCAAACTACATTAATATTTTGCTGCTAATCGAGGGATGCCGCATGGAAAAGGAAGTAGTATTCTATTTCTTAGGCAACTATGCAACTATGCAGTGAATGAGAAGTATATTTCAAAGTAGACTGATCTTAATAATATTTATAGACAAAACGTCCTCCTAAAGAAATACTAAGTAAAACTGCAGAAACCACTAAATGACGGAGTTGTTATTTCACCTGCCTAATAAAACAGGACGAGATTTAGTTCACGAAATTAAGCGATAATATAAACTGAAATTTCCAATCTGATAACATTTGAATCTGGTTAGCAAAACAGGAAAACCCGAATTAGCATTTTGTAAGCATTCTCACCTCGAAACACTATAATTGATTGTACTGAAAGCAGGAATTATCTACTTTAACATTGAATTACTAATCGCCTACAAAATAAATGCAGACATTTCGTATTATATGACAATTTGAAATTAGTGTGGAAAGTTACATTTTGCCTTGGTGACACGTAGAACTCAAACATGGACTGGTGTGTTTGCCGGTTTGTTTGCTCACAATTCCACCTGCCTGAATTTACGATGAAATCAACGATCTACAAACTAATGTTGAACATTCCAAAATGGCAACACATGTTTACGTGACATTAAGCATATTCACAAGATTGGATTGAGAACTAATATGAATACTGCTATCTGTATATGTGCATCTTCATTGTTACTGATTCTTCCTTTCACAACCACGGATGATCGAATTTCGAGGATTACGTAAGAAAATCTTTCCTCCAAATCGGTAGTTTTTCAGAGAGTAAAAGGAAATCATTTCGCTGTTGATGTAAACTGTCACTGTTCGCCTTAACTGAAGTTTTCAGAATATATTTTATTTCAAAATTCTAGTCAACAACGTCAGATGATTTGTATCCACCTGCTCTATATTCCTATGCAAAGAAATATATTCCAGAAAAATTTCCTTCTCTGTCTCCAGTATGTGACCATTATCGCTGAAAGTTATAAGTATAACAGTATGCTAAGCCTTTTGTTATGATTGAGTTATACTCTACCACAGTTTTTTTTTCCTTCACGTTCTTCAGTGGAACATAGGGCTTCAAGCTAGTGGCTTGAAGTTTCTGTAGCAGTGTTTATTTTACAGGATGAGGTTGCTAGCCTCATGCCTAACCTTTCCTCTTCACAAGCATTATTTCTCGCCCAGTGAGGTAAAGGAGTGCGCCGGCCGGGAATCGAACCCCGAACCATGTTCATAGTCGGCTAGCGTCCTAACCGCTATACCACCACAGTGCTCATGTTTAATACTTCTACCAAAATGATTTACTTTATTAACTGAAAGTAATCGTATCAGTAAAATGCAGCGATTGGTGAACACAGTTTCATTAATCACCAAGAAAGCAGTACGAACAAGTGTATCGCCCAGGCAACTTCTTTGTATTTACAACACAGGTTATTGATGAACTTAGAATGAATTATATGCTACTTATGCTTTTGTAAGTAGTTAATTGTATGAGGAGTAAATAAATCCATACATACTAATAGCCAACATTGTGTTTAAGCGAGGCTACCTTTCTTCCTCTCATGGATTCCCATACAACACACCGTCAGTGCACCCAAAGAGGAACTTCAAAATAAGAGATCTGCAAAAGTGACTGTTTGACATGCAGTGATACCCACCTATCTTTTTAGCTCTCATCCCAATAAACATGAAACCTAAGATACTGTTATTCGATGAGAAACTAATAACCCCTCTATGTATATATACCTATATATATATATATATATATATATACATATATATATACCGATTGCTTTGGTTTTCACGAATTTCACTGAAAGGTGTCAAAAGTCACAACATCTATATTGAGGACCACCTAGACAATAAGTTCATTACTGAAATTCACCTGAATACATTTGTGAACACAGGAGGAAACAAACATTTTGTCTGCGAGCCAATCTCTGCTTCAGTTTTAAACAACAGTAGACATAAATTTACACCGCAGTCGAGTCAGAAAGACTTCTCATTTACAGGATTGAAGACGTCATTGAGTGAAAGACATCAGGAAGACTATCAGTCGATGTCGATTCCTCGATGAAAACGAAAGTAAGCGTAGGAACGTGGACAACCCACATCATGTTCCAGACCGCCAATAATGCTCGGACTAGGCATAATACAGAATTATTAAATATCTGTGAGAGCTGATCGAATGCAGTTGAAATCTTGAAAATTTTATCTGGAGGTTAGACAATCCACTACGGTCAATCCGATGACGACCATGATCAAATCTGCTGAATTAATATCACAACGTTTTCCAGGATCATGACAGCAAGATTTGACACAGAAGGGATGAAAGTAACTACTACACACAGTGTTATGCACCAACAATCAACCTACACCCAGAGAAGAAGAGTCAGGAGGACGCGTTTGGACAACTGATTGGAAACAGCAGTGTGCAAGACCTCGAACAGAAGATTACGCCAAACCTTGAATGTTGCTCTAAATAGTAGACTGTGAGAAGCAGATACGGGAATATAAGCCATCATTAGTTGAGAAACAGTGAAATGACAGTGATGACTAACATGTGTGTTTGAATCCAAAGATTTGATTATTGAAGTCTCCATATAACGTCACAAGGACATCTGCATGGTGACTAGCTTCCTGTGGACATCTGAATCTGAATTAATGTAATATGTAATTAATTCTTTGAATTCACTTTTTCAACCTTACTTTTATTTCCATCTACAAAATGAAAAGATTTTAAGTGATTAGTGATCATTTGCAGATGTCTTGTGGGTTTCTGGCAATAAAATGTGTCAATGAATTTATGCATGAAGTCGTTAAATTTTCACTACAAATTCTCAGAGTAACGTCCAATGGGTATTCTAGATCTTCAGAAGTCTATAGAAGCACCTGGCAAAATATCATGAACGCTCCCACATGCTAAATGGCATATATGTAATATTTTAATTTTATTGTATTTTCTTTTGAGTTCTGGGTGGAAACATGGTGACATTTTACGTATTGAGGCTGCTAACCATGCACCTAAAATTCCATCTTTACCTTGCTTACTGCTGGAGGTGGGAGGTTTCGGAATGCATTTACCTTGGATGGAACTCCAGATCAAACATGGTTTACGAGCAAAACCGATGCATGCTAAAGTAACAAGCTAGCAGAAACGGTGATATCGGGTAAACGTTTGATAAAATACGGTAATTTAAAGACGAATGAAATCAATGAATTGCATGAGAACTTCAAACACAGCGGCGACATGCACTCAGGGAAGTATCAAACGTTCATCTTCTAAGCGAATTCCTCCACGAGAAATGGTCTGGCAGGCATGGAGATACACAAATTTGTTCACCACACTCAACAAAATTTTGACGATGATACGTCAAATATTTCATAACGGAAACCTCAGTAAATATTCTGAATTGAAGATAGAATTATGATAAGCCTGTCTACTGTCACTTATCATCCACCTGATCATGACGAACTAGATCATGCGGCAGGCTATGAGCAGTCAGAAGACACACATACTTTCTCACTTTTTATAACTTTCAAATAGTCAAAACCCGGCAAAGTTAAATTAGGTGGTGACAATTTTTGGGGATATCTTCTCTTTCTCAGACTACTCACTTACACTTTCAACGAATAAGCACGGAGAGTGATCCAATGCTGAATTCAAACCTTTCGGGATTAGTAATAATAATTTATTGCGTATAGAAGAGGGAAAGTTTAATTGAAATGCATGCCATTCTCACAGGCACGATCAAATATGTTACAAATTATAATCGTGAAGTATCATAAATTAGCACTTTTTCAAAAGTCTAAGTGGTTGAAGTGTAATACAGGCAATCAGAACAGAGTCATATAAATGTGAAATTGTAAACTCCTCAATACAGTCACCATCAAAGTGTAGTGCCAATCAAAACTTAGTTTTTTCTCCCCCAGGTGGTTATGATGGACCAATGAACAGCATGAATTTGGATAAGTCCTATGCGCCTACGTAAATGAAAGTTATTTCAGGAAGAGAAGAACGTCCCGGGAAACTGCAAAATGGTATAAAATGCAATAAGGGATAGTACATCATTGATATGACATTTACAAAATAAATATGTGAGGAGCTATAGAGTCTTTGGAATGATGTTATACATTTGCAATGTGTATTGCCGACTACATTGGTCTTAGAAAATTATCGTGACGTATATAAGTGTTAGTTCAGTGAGAAAGATTAGAATCTGAAGGACATGCTGACCTGTAAGATGACTGAGGTTGGGCCCAGTAGGTAGCATCTTGACAAGAAGCTGAGTGGGCTTGTCGACATCAGAAGCAGAAGAATTCTTTTAAAGAATTTAAATCCATAAAATGATAACTTATTTTTCTGTTCAGGAGCAAGAATCATGTTAAATTCTTGGTCTGTCGAAAATGTATGTTGCTGACCCACTTTTACACTGGTGACCACCAACATATCTGCTGATCAGCATGTCAAAATCTGAGATTATTGGCAGTAACTGTGATTGTAGCAGTGCATTGCTTTGACCACGTCCCGAACATACAGTATTCTGCTCATTAATGGCTTTCATGACAAGTGCTCCTCACTCGGTCACAAGATACTTCTAAACCTTAGGACATTCTAGAAGTATTATCTTTATACATACATACATGTGTAAATCTACGTTATTATAAACTAATACGAAATAAAATTTCGCATAAAAATTATGAAATATAGATAAAGTTAAGAATACAGCCAATTAATTGTGGTCTCCTTAGCAAATTGAAATGAGCAGCGGAACAATCAGTGGTAAAGTTATGTGGAATGATCCTGAGAAGTCGCTTTTAATCAATTGAGATATCACCTTTAATGATATCATCTACTCTTGTGTGTATTTAAAGTGTTTACAAGCTTGTGATACACAAGTTCCTCCTTAAATTGAGGAAACGTCTAATTGTGGGTGGCGACTTGTTGCAATACATGGGAAAACTGTTCTTCAGTTATCTATTCGTGTATCAGAATAGGCTTCTGAAAATATTAAAATTTCCTTTCAAATAGATATCGTAGATTTCCTGAAAGAGACAAAGCAGATATATCGTAGTGGAATTGCTTGTGCATCAGTTCAAAAACTGTTGCGACGCTCACTTATGTAGTAAGTTTACGTCATGATAATCCTAAGCCTCTGTATGATGAGATGAGGTGTCCTTGGAGGTATACATCTTGTCTTACAACTTCTGCTTACCTCACATGTTGAGTTCAGCGTCCTTCGAATTTGAATCTTGGTACCAAAACACTAAAGGAGATTGACTCAAATTGTGTGGGAGTCTTCAATGTTGTTGCTGACAAGAATCATGGTGGACACAGCCTCATTTTGGTTGAAGTTGTAATCTTGAAGACACGAGTGGATTACAGTTCACTCACATTCTGTGTATTCTTGCTGATTCCCAACACTTCCATACCATAACGTCTTATTTCTTCTGCAGTCTGAACAGTCTTCTCACGGTGCAGACATTCCGTACACTCATGATCACTTCTCGTCTCATCAAAACAACACATACTTGCCGACTGGCATAGCAAAAGCCTCTTCATTCTAAATGAGAATAAGCGTGACTATTCTATCCCTTGAAGATTCAATAGGTAATGGGTAGTTGTTCACTGGGTTCGGTTGTTAGCATCAAGTCATACATTTCCGCAGTTACAGGATAATTCATGGCTATGAAAATTGACGAGGCGAAGTTCTGAGTGTACTACTTCCAACATATGTAAGGCCCATAGAAAATGGTTAGTTGAAAACTAAAGATTCATAATTTTGTACTTTTGTCCATTCGTCATAAAGATACATGACCTATACCACATTCACACAAATACATGGATATATACGCATTCTGTATAAGAGAATATTTTAGCAAAATATGTATGTAGTTTTAGAATAGAAGTACATGGCACATTGAAATTTTATCAAAAGTGTGAAGGAATTCATGAGCACCACCAAATAAGGACACAGTAGCACACGAATGGAATCTTGGCATTTCGTTTCAAACCAATTTATCTAGGCTTCTTTGTGAACACGATAGAAATATTGACACATATCCGAATGTATTTGTTCATATGACTAACAATAAATAAAAATGAATGAGCATATGCTATCTGGAATGGACTAGATGCAAACATCACCACTGTGTTGCGTAAGCACTACTACTTCACTACGGAATTTTAGGCATTTTAGTATGCCAAACTATTATAATACTTAGTCTCTGAATTTATGTTACCGTTAGCACTTTTCTTTGATATGTTTTCATGAGACGACCATCACTCACTCGTAATTACTTAGTGTGTTTACTGAAACTTCTACGCCTCATTCGCATCTCATGCATTCGAAGAGGCAAACATGTGGTCTTCAGATTTGAATTTCAAAAGGACCTTGACGAAGAATTAAGAGCACCTGAAAGTACCCCAAAGTTTACATAACCTAATAACACCTCTTAAAAACGAATGCGGTCGACGAGGGACATCCCCTGTTTACTTCACGACAACGTAATCTACAATGGGCCTGCCACCATTTGTGAGCGTCTCAGCGAGTGGTTTGCGAACTTTAGTTTATAAAGGCACAACACTGATGAAACTGCACCACTTATTGGCTCCTCTCTCAGGAGCATTGTGTTCACCGGTCAATAATTAGGACAAACAGTAAGAAGCCTTATACCATCTACCAATACGGGACCGGATGGCCTTGGTTCAATACTTTTAAAAATGCTGGGTGTGGCATTCCCTTATTACTTCTTAAATTCTACTTAATATCTGTGGACACTGGCACTTGCCTTAATGACCGGGAAAATAGCCTTATAATCTCACACTAGAAATCTGGTGATAAGGCAAAAGCTGTCAATTACAGACCCATAAAGATAACCGTAGTCATCTCATGATTCATGGAGTAAATTGTCCAAGATCAATTATCAGACTATCTACTTAGGGAAGATCTTGTTACTGGGTCGTGATTGAAATTGCCTCAACAATTCGTGGTAAGTTCGCTGTCCTCCGTACGTCTCTAATATATTCAAATATTTGAAATGATTTTTCAATAATTATACGTTTTCAATGACCCATGCATTATAACTGAAACATTCGTCTTCTCCATTTACACTTGGTCCTCACTATTCAATCTGTGCTTTTCATCAATTCTCATTCGTGGAGTTAGATTACTTACAATAACCTTCTATTCCACTATTACGAATTTATTTTGAGTGAATTCAAGATATAGCCATTGACAGGCTACAGAGCACCAAAATCATTCATCGATTCAACTGATTCTGTGCCATTTAGCTATCAACGGTCAATTTTCCATCTGTGTCTACTTGATGATACTGCAGGCAATTGAGTTTTTCAAGGTGAAGAGGACAGCTGATGCGTTGTCGTCTATTTGGCTTTCCCTGCATCTTCCTCATACCATCGTTAATAAATGCATTCTTTTATGGCCTAGAGTTTTGAATTCGCCCTCTCACTATTTGAAGAAGTGTTACGAGAACCCTGAGCAGCAGGCGAGGTGAGCCAGAATAGAAAGTCAGCAGTTAGTGTGGCTAAAGCTCAGATCCAGCAAGATAGATTGCTAGACAGCAGTCGTACACGCTGCATCAAGTTGAGACTAACTGAAAACGTGCTTGAAATCATTCAAGCTGCATAACCAATTTGTTCTCTAGATAGCCATTAAAACAATGATGAACCTTTTTCTGTGAGAACGAGATGAGAAAATAAATGCATGTGCATGACAAACTCAATCAACAAATGCCATATAAAATAAATTAATCTTGACGAACTGTAGCTATTTCAATTTTGACAAGTCTGATACATTTGTAGAGCGGATCGGATGTACATGACAAAAGTGATGCATGCCTTCTATCAAACTGCATTCTATCTTGCAGGTCATCTGACTTCTACAGAATAAAATACGGCCAATCACCTGAGTATCATGGCTCAAGTTAGAATTGTCTTTCCATCGTAAATACGGAACATGAAGTGGCTATTTCAAATAGATACTCAACTGCATATTCCAGAAATGACACTGTGCACAACATGAACTACTTGCTTTTGCTGTTACAAAAGGCGTGCACTCTGAAACGTGTATACGACGTATTTCATGTGATATCTGCATATTCTTTATTGACAACAAATGTAACAGAATGAAAATAAATAATGCTGCTGTGATGATTGTTACTTAGATCATATATCAATCAGTGTCGTTTACTTTGGAATCAGTAACTGTCAGTCAATTGTGAATTTCTCACGCGATTTCGTTCTGTATGTTTCTACCCATTTCACAGGTGTTTATCTGGATCATGAAAATTAAGCCGTTATGTTGCTTCCTATATTTGTATCCCATGAACGTATTGTTTAATTTCCACAAATTCTACTTTGTTGATATTCAGGAAATTGTCAGGTTGTGTCTACCATAGACATAGTCTTCATAGACACCTGTTTTCTGAGAAAACGATGAAGGGTGGGGACGTGGAAGATGAATGAGTGAAAGGAATTATAAGAAAGGCGGAAGTGCTAAAACAAACTGAAGGACTTTCCATTAGGTCACTGATGCATCCATTTGTGACAATTATATTCATTGATAGGTAGCATCGTTAAGAAATTTATTCGTCAGATGAAACTGATTTACTCATAAAAACAACAAAATGCCTTGATTTTATAGTCAAACACTTTGCGGATAACAGTTTTCGAAGGAAATTTTGAGTTACGGAACCCTGATGGATTTAGTGTACAGAGAATCTAACAATGTCAGACAATTCTCTACAGTTATATTAGGGAAATGACGTTCTCTTTTCTAGATGTGTTTAGTATGACTTCATTTCAATGAAGGTGACTTCAGTTCATTATAGACAATGACATGATCTCTATTTCCATAAGTTTGTGTTGTCTCTCCGATTGACTGGTTGCCCAACGGAAGTCGCCTTATTTGTTTCCAATGCGACCATCAAATAATAATAATATATTCTCATTTTGTACATGAGGGACGCCAGTTTACAGGCATGATCAATATTATAAATTGCATATACGATCAGAAAAAATATTTAATAATAGTAATTTAATAAAATACATCTTTTTTCGTACCTGTGTAGGACACACCATTTCTACAAGCATGGATAAGTATTATTTAAATTACATAAATTTGGTTTATGGTTAAATTCGGTTTGTGGGAACAATATGATAACTAGCCATTCAATGAAGCACATCAAGAAATATAGAAATATTATCTTCGCATTAACAAAAGTTTTGAATAGATTACAAATGCTTGGGAAAAAAAATAAAGCTTGAAGTAATTCCCCCATATAACTTTGGTGTGTACGGCATAGAGTCTTATTCTTGATTGATATCCGAATTTGATTATAATTTAAAATAAGTGATACACTTGCATAGTTCTGTCAGCATTTTCATCGTAACATCACAAGTGAATTTTGCTCAATGTAGACTAATAATAATGACGGTTTATATTTTCTTATAAACGGGTGTTTTCAAGAAATGCAAGCTATTTTTGCAAACACGATCAGTTAGTTGTAAGTTACAATCGTTAAGTATTATAATTCAATACTTTTTATTGGTATAAAGGTATATTTCACAACTCTAATCCAGGTTGCGTCGTGGGGAAAAGTAATGAGTAATTCACGAGGGAATCGTAAGATATGGGACCAAGAATATTTGCAGATCATTTGTTATTGTAAATAGTCAAATATCCACATTCTTCATTCTCATTCAAAAAGTCAAATGGAAGCTAAAATGATGAGAGTAAAAAGAAAACAGTAAATATTCTGAATTGAAGAAAGAATTATGATAAGCCAGTCTACTGTCACTTATCATTCACCTGATCATGACGCACTAGATTATGCGGCAGGCTATGAGCAGTCAGAAGATACACATACTTTCTTACTTCTTATAACTTTCAAATAGTCAAAACCCTGCAAATTTAAATGAGGTGGTGACAACGTTTGGGGATATCTTCTCTTTCTCAGACTACTGACTTATATTTTCAACGAATAAGCACGGAGAGTGATCCAATGCTGAATTCAAACCTTTCTGGATTAGTAATAATAATTTATTGCGTATAGAAGAGGGAAAGTTTAATTGAAATGCATGCCATTCTCACAGGCACGATCAAAGATGTTACAAATTATAATCGTGAAGTATCATAAATTAGCACTTTTTCAAAAGTCTAAGTGGTTGAAGTGTAATACAAGCAATCAGAACAGAGTCATATAAATGTGAAATTGTAAACTTCTCAATACAGTCACCGTCAAAGTGTAGTGCCAATCAAAACTTAGTTTTTTCTCCCCAGGTGGTTATGATCGACGAATGAACAGCATGAATTTTGATAAATCCTATGCGCCTACGTAAATGAAAGTTATTTCAGGAAGAGAAGAACGTCCCGGGAAACTGCAAAATGGTATAAAATGCAATAAGGATAGTACATCATTGATATGACATTTACAAAATATATTTCTGAGAAGCTATAGCGTCCTTGAAATGATGTTATACATTTGCAATGTGTAATGCAGACTACATTGGTCTTAGAAAATTATCGTGATGTATATAAATGTTAGTTCAGTAGGAAAGATTAGAATCTGAAGGACTTGCTGACTTGTAAGATGACTGAGGTTGGGCCCAATAGGTAGCATCTTGACAAGAAGCTGAGTGTGCTTGTCGACATCAGAAGCAGAAGAATTCTTTTAAAGAATTTAAATCCATAAAATGATAACTTGTTTTTCTGTTCAGGAGCAAGAATCATGTTAAATATTTGGTCTGTCGAAAGTGTATGTTGCTGATCCACAGATTGGAGCTGTCACACTGGTGACCACCAACATATCTGCTGATCAGCATGTCAAAATCTGAGATTATTGGCAGTAACTGTGATTGTAGCAGTGCATTGCTTTGACCACGTCTCAAACACACAGTATTCCTCTCATTAATGGCTTCCATGACAAGTCCTCCTCACTAGGAGACAAGATACTTTTGAACCTGAGGACATTCTTGGAAGTATTATCTTTATACATATATACATGTGTATAACTACATTATTATAAAGGAATACGAAATAAAATTTCGCATAAAAATGATGAAATATAGATAAGGTTAATATTACAGCCAATTAATTGTGGTCAGTTTAGAAAAGAGAAATGAGCAGCGGAGCAGTCAGTGATAAAGTTATGTGGAATGATCCTGAGAAGTCGCCCCTAATCAACTGAGATAGCACCTTCAATGATATGGGTGGCACCGTGACATTTCACAAAATTGCGTCAAAAATCTCGATAAACATTATGTTTCTATGAAGAGTAGACAATTTGGCCACATCAATCATGAAAACTCACATTTGTATAGCCGCTGCCATTTGCGATCATTGACTCAAAGCCCAATTCGTCACAATTTCAAACGGAATATCGATTACTGCTATGTTTACGTGAGTCATGCTGAATTCGTGAACACCAAGATCAGATGTCACCACTCCTATAATACCATGTGAGATAAAACGCTCAAGTCAATTCCTCATGATGACTCGAACTCATGCAAACTTTGCCTGTGATAACAAACAGTTACACACTGACTGACATTCTAGATCGTGTGGAATCTCACTGCCAACTGTGAAGAAGCGTTCAAAGGAACATTTCTATGAATGACCCAAATCTGTCCTCAGAAGATGGACACAATGCTCTTTCTCCGTCAACACGTCGACTAACTCACTTCCAATCAGCTTCATTCTTGAGAGTTATTGCATGGGAAAAGAACGATAACAGTAATTCCACTTACTTGGTGATAAGATTCAGATATCCTTCACATCGTCGAATGCATGCATCTAGCTGAAAAGAACACACTACAACTTCGTTCCAAGTCTTGTTCAACTGGTTAACATGTAGACACAATTTCAAATCACAAACGCATTCACATCCACACTTAATCTGTGGTGAGCACTAGAACACAGAAGACAGAAACGACAGACTACCCACTGTAAATACTGTAGGAAATAAAACTGATCGCATCATGTGCTGACCAAACTAATGTGTGCTTTATTATTCAAGTCGGTAATTCGTCATTGATTGCATCCCTACACCTTGAATAATGTGGTCGGATGGTTCATCAATCTAGGATGGAATGATCTGCCTAATAAGAAGTAGGTGTTCTCACTCCGCCACCAACATGACAGGAGAGCGCATATCCAGTAACATCCACACATTTTCTTCTCACCGACACTGATTTTACAGACCAAATGAGTGGTATTCGATGTGGATTGGTGTCTCTCAAAGCGTGTCGTCTTCATCGCTGCCAGGCCTTCGCATATGAATCGTCGATTATGTTTCCAGGTTTATTTTCTGACTGATGGACACATAACTGCCAGACTTTGTCAGTCACCACCCACTTCGTGTTGGCCCTATTCACATTCATCTACTCAGTGTCCCACCTTCCCCATCTCTCAGTCAAGAATCTAAAACCGAAATTGTTCGACCATTTTCCGACTCAAAAGCAAAATCAGTTGATTGGTGTCAAGGATCGCAGTCCACTAGGACATCATTTGTTTCAGATTTATTATTAAAATGATGAAAGAAAACTCATCTCACATGTGCATAGTGAACGTCGTCTTCATTGTTTGCAACCGCCAAATATTCTGACGAAACTTTTAACAGCTAGTGGGTGCACATGCAACGTATTACCTATTGCATTCTCTTTCTCTGGATCGTGTCACTAAGTGTTAAGAGGAGTTTGAAGTTGTATCGCAGTTGTAGGAACAGCTGAAAGTTCACAAAGGAATATTCATGGAGAGAGCATGAATTAAGGTGTAATTTGAGCTGCACGGATAATGACTGACACCGTGAAGTTGAACAGGCTGGAGAAATCTCAAAGACTGCGAATGAGTGTTTCAACCCACAAACAGACATCTGCATGGAACAGAGCTGCATTTTGATGAGGTGATATGAGTAACTGCAAGGTAGGGTTAATAACGGAATCTCACTTCATCCAATCTACACCGAACAGATGAAATATTAAAGAATCAACACGAATACCAAATAAAAGGAAAATGTGACTACTTCCCACATAACTGGAGGGATACTTTATGATGTAAACATCGAACTGAAGATGTGAAGTCATGTTATTGACTTTCTTGATATGAGCACATGCTTGATAAATAGTCCTCGAAACGTCATCAGCGAACAATGCTGTATCATTGTGTGATTTCATCAAAAATCAATCTACTGCACCATAATTTCTAAGTTCCATGCTAATCTCACTCATCAGGTAGTCAACGTCACATCATCTGCACAGAATCAATTCTGTTGGTCTCCCTGATGAGAATATTTGCTCGGAGTAGATTAATGTTGAGAGTTATCACGCAATCAACACACAAACCGACTTCGATTGATTGCATTCGATGAGTCGTTACGTGTCATTACTATTGAACGACGTTTCAGAATTTCGCTATTACTTTGACAATACAATGGGACACAAGTTTAAATCGAGACTAAATTATGCTGTATCACACTACACCACATGAATTGGTGTGAATTCGCACTATACTTGAGCGACTAGTTAGTGATCCTCAGATATAATTAAAAACACTGAGAAAGTGCTCAATACTTCAATCACCTTGAATTATCTGTCCATTCCTAGTGAAGTGAAACCTAACACGTGTCTGATTAACCGATTATGTGAATATAAGTCCATTTCACACAAGTAGCTGGTGTGATAGCATTTTTACGAATTTCATAGTTTGTAACTGAGGCACTTCACACTCTCGTGCTGATGTGTGTGAATTTCTCACCCATATACAAAACAAACACAAGCTCGTGCACACATGAGAAATTGGGGAGCCACCCGATCTTAGTGAGTATCACTATGGTTCAAAAGATAATGCAAGGTGAATGAAATAGTGAGCACTTTCTCAGTGTTTTATATTATACCAGAGGACCACTAACTAGTCACTGAAGTATAGTGCAAATTCACACCAGTTCATGTGGTCTAGTGTGATACAGCATAATTTAGTCTCGATTTAAACTTGTGTCCCATTATATTGTCATAGTAATAGCAAAATTCTGAAACGTCGTTCAATAGTGATGACACGTAACGACTCATCGAATGCAATCAATCGAAGTCAGTTTGTGTGTCGAATGCGTGATATCACTCAACAGAAATACAGGTGTCACATTATAGCCAACATTCTTAGTGTCTGACAATGATTTAAGCCTAGGGAAATGACGAATGCAGTGAGCAACACTTGGTAACTACTAAACGTTTTTTACGTCCATTTTGGTTGATTATAATTGATGCCTGTTGAATAAAGAAATGATAAAATGCAGTCTGGACTTGATGCTCTTACTTCAGCTAGTGCTTATATAGAAAAGCTCAGAGTCAAGCAAAATCCTAAAAATACATTCTTGTAACAGAAATGCATTCTCCTTGGCGAAAAATATGATCAGTAATGTCGCTGAGGTCTTCGAAAGCGGAGAAGGTCAAAGAGTTGTGCTTGAGGAGAGAACTTATTCCTCAACAGTTGAAAAAATAAATTGACAGAGACAGGATTTGAAACGAAGCATATTTTATAAGCTTGATTTTTTTCAGTCAATTTTGTGACTACATCAATTCAATTCAATCGAATGTACTGAGACTAGTTGTCAATTTGCAAGTTTATGGATGATGCTCACGTTTGTTAGAAGGATAAATTTTGACTAACTTCTACTGTCCACTACAAAACTAGCTTTCGAAAATTCGAGGAGATATATAAGTAATGCAAATGGCATTAGATTCACAACTTTTAAACTATATCAATTATAATTAGACAGGTGAAGTTTTGTGTGAGAAGGTTAACGGCCAACTTGAAATTTATTGAACAGCGTCATTCTGACAAGATCATTAACAGCATATCCAATGGATAGAGATCAGATATTTTAATCAAAACGTAACACTTAAATTTGATCATCACACGCAAATCTGAATAGAAATTCCAAAAAAATGTTGAAGACAGTACTCACCTGGAATTTCAAAGCGCAAATCTTGAAAGACAAATGAAACCCTACAAATGGTGACCTTTTCTAATGATCGAGTGCAGGATCAGTAGTTAGATCCTTCACTACTTCTTCCAGAATCACTTTGGCTCCTATGCTTGTTATGAGACTTTTCATTACTAATGAATACTCACCACATATAATTCAGGATAACCAAAATTCTGTTTGAAACTTGTCTCACTCACTACCGATTTCTTTTAATATGTTCACTGAGATACCGACTGATACTTACAGATGACATTACCTAGCTGTGTATACTCATTTTCAGAAACGCCATTTACCAATTCATCTGAGACAGGCAATAACGAATGCAGCACATTGAGCTCACATGCATTTAATCAGAAAGATGCTGGATTGATATAATCATAAAACTTGGGCATTGTGTTAGAGCATAAGTCCATTATGGATAAGATTTTATTTTGATAAATGACACAGTGTTGTATAGTAAAATCGAGCACAAACTATCGCCCATAATCATATCAAGTTACTCACACAACATTTTCACTTGTGTATATAAATGAAGGAAAAATGTTGTGTGAGAAACTTGAAATGATTATTAGCAATATTTGTGCTCGAAACGTCATCAGTAAATATTACAGAAAGATGCTTCTCACAAAAATCAAAAGGTATTTCAAATATTATCGCAACACTGTTTCATCACAACAGTTTATGTAGCTGGCTATCGTCATTGGGAAATAAAGCCAGGCGCAACCACTCGAGTGTATCTATTTCAGTCAAACTGAGTGGTGTGAGTAAATTGATGAAAAACTGAAAATCACGACACTACTATCGAAACTAACATAAGACAATATCAAACGGCGGTTTTAATTATTTCAGCGAATGAATAGATAATGAGCAGTCTAGTACAACACAATTTTATTTCTCTGTCTTTTGTATTTTACACATTGGAATGTGAGAATAGGGGGCGCGTGTGACCTAGAGCAGAATCACAATAACAGGTGAAAAATCATACGAGAAAAATAAAGTTCAATAGTAATAATTTCGATGAAGACTAATTCTCTTTCTACTCATTAGAAATTTTCATTCTTTGTAGTACGATATAAAAGTAGTATGTTCAGGAGAAATAGAGTCGAAAATGGAAGTTTCTGATTCTATGAGACTACACAATCGCGAGGCTCAAACTATCAACTAAGTTGTTTTCACTCATTCTTTTACAATTTGGGTGAACAATGCATTTGATAGAAGAAGATTGGATATGCACTTTCGTCAATCTGAAATAAAAATGTTCATTTGTAATGATTTTTACTGTGAGATGTGAAATCATCAAATCTGATAGCATTTCAGTAGGAATGATTAGTTTAGGAGAGATGTCCGTGACTTTGACTTTTAGGAGATATGATGTATGGAAGATGTGAAAAGTGTCATTTGTGTTTGTGGACAGCATCAGTGGGAAAATATTCGTAGATCAAGATGTGTATGTGTAAAATAAATTATGATGTTTGTGTATGTGTGATTGAATACTTGATTGACACGGATGATAATCAAAGATTTTCTGAAATGTTCATTGAATAGCACTCATTCAAGTGTTTTGATGGTGGAGTTTTTCATTGGAGTATATCACATCCACTGACGAAACAGAATAGATCTATGTTGTTATGAATTTTTATCCTGTCTCTGATAGAGTGAAAGTGCATTCGTCGCGTCACTTCCCACTGTGTCGTATAACAGTCTCCCCAGCATATTCCCCACCCCTATCGGTTATCTCCTTCATATTTGTTGAGTAACACTTTCATTATTTGTTCGTCACAGAGATTTCCTAGCTGGTTTCAAGCCTGTGAAAGCAGGAGCTAGTAAACTGATATCACGACAAAACCTCAAACAGACGGTCTTTCTTTTGGTATCACTATTGTGATTATTTGCATTCAGTTCACGGAAGAAAATTTGAATTTCCAATAATAATGTCGGTATACTCATGTTTACAAAGCAATTGTCTCATTCTTGTCGATTCATGTCATACCCTTCACTTACTGTTTCAATTTCGCTCATGTTTATCAACTGTCACATGAAGTGAAAACAAATTTCACAACAACACAAAACCAGAAGTCAGGTAGAGAAGGATATCGTGGTTATCTATTCAAATCGATGATGATTAACATTCGAGGAGAACTTGAATCTTGCACAAAAAAGAACAGACTATCTGAATAGGGCATATAATGCATTGGTGTTTGTCAAATAAAAAAATGGGATATGTTTAACTATCGATGGATTTGTGCATTTTCTCCTTGTAGATGTTGTGTAGGGAGTGATCTCATGATGCTGTATAATACGGGTCGGTGAAACTCAAAGTACGACTGATAACCTGACTAGGAATTGAAAGATAACATATCGGCTGACTATTTTCATTTTTCGATATCATATGCTTTCGCAATAGGTTTGTGAAAATGCAACTCGTTGGTGATATCTGATGACAGTGGTACATCCTCGATGTTCACTCAAACAGTCTGTGCTTACATACACACACAGCTGATTGCATAAGACCCATTTCAGGGGGTCATTATTCAATAAATCTATCTGACAATCAGAGTTCGTCCGAAATATTCCATATTTCCCAAAACAAGTTTATCCATGTAGCACGAAAATTTGAATATTTATGTGCAACTATGGAGGATAAAGTGGAGTATTATCGAATGCCTCCAGTCTGTGAATCTCGTTCCATCAACGCCCAAATCCACCATGTCAACACATAAGTGAGTGGCTAACATCATCAAACACTGACTGCATACATTGAATCTGCACATTGATCTGACTATCACTTACACCTACCTCATTCAGATAACTTGAGAAGAAATGCTTCGAATTCTCGAAACGTGTTCTAGCCACCTAAGTAATATAATATGGGAACGGATGATCAGCGAATTGGATGTTGATGGCACATGTGATACATGATTTCTGCGAGACTGCATTGTATTTTGGCACGTCTGATGAGTGCAGATGACGTCTACACAAAATGATAAGGGAAAACGCCTGAGAACCAAAGCTAAGTAGGAATTCTCTTTCGATCGTAAATACGGAAAATGAATTGGCAATTTCAGATAGACACTCAACTGCATATTCCAGAATTCGAATATGCACAATATTATCTCTTAACCTCTTATGTTATATGAATCTCGCACTCTGACTCGTGAATACGACGTCCTTCTTTCGTGAAATCTTCATATTCCTTATAGATAACGACTGTTACATACTCATTAGAGTAACACATCTAAAAATTTTGTTAGTGCCTACACAATAAAATTTCTGATCCACGAAATAAACTTTCAGTAGAAAATAAATAATATTGCTATCATGAGTGTTACTTGGATTATGTTTCAATAAATCTCAGTCAATTTAGCACTCCTCATGCTATTTCCTTCTGTGTTTTTCTACATTTTCCACAGTTATTTCTCTGCGTTGTTATAATCAGACAGTAATGTTGTATCCTACATCTGTATTTTACGAACTTTTTGTTGAACTTCCACACAATGCACTTTGTCGATATTCAGGGAGGAGTTCAAATAACCTATGCGACAAAATGTGTTGGTCAACTTGAAATCGCGTTAAAAAGCCTGCTCGCATCGCATAAGAGAATATTCCCTCTCAATCACTGTGTGTTTGTAGAACTTATCAAATGTCAGATCCACTATCACAGTCTGATGTTTGTCGTTTATACTCCGTAATGCAGGTGTATTTGTAAAGTTTGCAAGCAAGTTTCTTTTTAACACCAATCATTGTCAGTTATCTGCTGAAAGTCTATTTACTTAATTAATTGTAGCCTCACAACAGAGTGGTCACCGTTGCACTCATACTTGGCTTATAATTCTAACTTGTCACACGGAGACGAGAATCAAGTAGCGAAACGGCGGGTGGAACTTGAGCAATTTGAGAATGAATCCACTGGAGTAACTTACACGAGTGGACCACCTAGCACCACAATGCCAAAATTGGGCTTCAACAGCCTCTGACCAGCTAACACGTGCTCACTCACCTGCCATTCTGTACACTTCATTTAACTTGGAAGAGGTAGGAAGACACACGTTGGAGGCATAAACAATTTCAAAACACGCCTTGAACAGTCGTTCACTACCCTTGAAAAATGAATAAAAGTTGATGCATTTTATAATGAGATGTCAGTGTATATATTGCGGAGAGGAAAAAGGTAATGCAATTTCTACTTTTCAAAGTATTTCTTAAAGGTGACAAGGATTCACCGACTAGTGAATGCAATGATAAACCTTTATTTCCCCTATAATTCTCCATTGGGTTTTCTGTCCTTTTATTTCATGTAGTTTTCATTTTAAATTAGCACTTAACCAGGATGTAACTCAGTTTAACACTTTTCGAAACAAAACCAAAATGCACTTATTTTTCTCAAAGATTTGAATCTGCTCCTACACATGTATTTTTTTCCACTTAGCATTTTCTGAAAAAATGAGGGCGTACGTGTGAGACACTGGATAAATCTCTATATTTAATTGTGTGTTTATTTCGCTGGTTATTCGATCCATTTAGCGAGTCAGGGGCTTATCTTACTTGACTTGTTTGATAGGATTAGTAGTTTTCTCGTCAGTGTCCGCGTTGTTGACTGCCATTTTTGAAGCCTTTCTATCATTACAGATGAACGACAGGCTGGCTTTAGTCTGTCACCACTGACACTATGCGCGATATAACTCCGTTGAAGCGCAGTGTTTCTAACACCTCACCTTCCCTTTGATATGTGTTTCAAATAGTGTACATAGTGATGGTTATTGCGGCATACTTCCAGGTGGGAGCATGGAACTAAGTCTTTAGGTATACATACCTCACTTGACTCTTCCTGTGATGGAATCAGCCGTAAGTTAGCCATATTTTGTCGAAGTCCATCACAATTCGTTGACTGGTCAGGTTTGTCCCTAACACCACTTGAACTGAAGAACTCATCAAGTGGTCTAGAGGTGGATCGGATACCAAACATTATCATCGGTAGGAATTCGGTCCAGCGGGCGTGGTAAAGGCAAGATGTCAATGAAACCTACAATTGTCAATGAAGAACTCTACAAGTGGTCTCAATGTTGTGTCTTTGAAGAATTGTGTATCATGTATGCATTAAATGTGTGCATGGTATTTTGTTATCCGACTTCAAATAACTCGGCTATATTAAGTTCTACGATGACTTTAGGAGAATGAAGTTGTGACATCACCCTGAGTGATACAGATCCCTGGAATGTTGCGGAGATAATGAATGCAAAAGACGGCATTGGTCTCACTTATATACCCGATTAGCATCAGATATACACACACTAACTGAAATGCTGTCTATCTAGCTGACTTACTGTTTGACTGGCTGACTGAATTGACGACAGTCTGCTACGATTTATATTGTCAATATTTCAGACAACACTTTTGCACACACAAAGAGAGTGCAGTCAACATCTGACTCAATTGATAACGTTTTTCTTTGATAACACCAATTATTCTTACACACTAGAGAGCTCAGCTTACTGAGCAGGTTTCAATTTTGATGAACTTTAGGCATCTTGTGTTACTTCACTGACGTACAAGCTTACTATATTCATTAAATGTTGCTGTTTTCTTTCCCCATGAACTTTCATTTTCATATTTTGAAAGCATATAAATTGATGGTGACTTAAGGGTTAATGAATTCGAATAATCCTACTGGTATTCCCTAAAATGTTTCCGAAAAGATAATTAGGAAAGATCAATATTTTTCTAAACTTTCCATTAAGTATACTGAGACTTGTTCATTGCAAAACAATGTGAGTGGATGGAGTAAAAGTGTTTGGAATATGAGCAACAGATTATCATGAAATCTACAAAATACAAAAAACTCCAATGCAGAATGTTTTTCCGTTAACACCTCATGCAAAATGATTGAAAATCCCATATCATATTCATGAGATTTTGTTCCGCATCCATGTAGACTGAAATCATGAAAGTCCATTTTCCTAGAAAAGAAGGGAGATGAGGTAAACTATTTCGGTGTTTGAATGATTAAGAGGTACATGCTCCACAAAAGGTGAATGTTTATCAAAAACAACTCATCGTTTCAAAAGTGTTAAAGGAACACTCGAAGTTTCGTCCGTAAGCCGTCGACGAGTTGGAATTAGTAAATAAGGAAAGTCAGTCGCATTTGAAAATCGCATGTTATATTTTGTTTGTTTGAGCTGAAAAATAGGTGTCACGTACTCTAAATTGATATCTAACCTGTCTGTGTGCTCTGCTGGAACATTTGATAATTACACCGTCGATAAGTGAAAAGTGGGTTGCTTTCGGTCATTCAGCAGGTGTCTGCTATTTGTGCGATGCATTCCAAAGATTTAACGTGATACCATGAAATCGACAGCCCTCAGTGATGAGAGAAATTGAAAAGATTAATTATGTGCGCAAATAGGATAAGTGTTAGTCAGTTCGTGAGTTCTGGCATCAACTCTGTTAAGTGGAAATGAAAATTATTCACCGTCATCATTTTTTCTGACATTTTCGCGCAATTTGCTCCTTGCTGTGTAAGATTGGAACGAAGACACCTTGCAAGTGTCGGAGAGTAACTCAATCAGAGAGTAACTGCCATTGGTGAATAATATTGCTAGACAAAAGACCAGTAGTTCAGCGAAGAGTCTTTTTTTGGCGAATTCATTTTCATAACTGTACAATCACAAATATATCTGGTTGTTTTGTATTTGTGTGTACATTAAATTTGTCAGACGAAAATACAATTAGTAAGTTCAGATGAATTGCATGTTGATATAAGAGTATAGTAACAAATGTGATGAGTTGTCACAAACGATTGGTAAAGAAGATTAACGTATTACCGTGAATGGTTTGATGTGCTCAGGGTGTACATGGAAACAAAATAACATACGGAATTACGCAAGGGTTTTCAATAGTGAGAAAAAAAACATACAAACAAGAGTTAATTCAAATCAAGCAAACAAACAAAAGTCAAATCAACGGAATTGTTACCATTAGAGTAGAATTGGTTGAATAATTTTCTTTTGTATACATAGTTGTGGTTCTTCTTACTGAATGGGTAGGGCTTCTGCAATGCAAAGAAGACGGGAACATATTGTATTTGCAGGTTGTTCTCCATTTTTTATATTACTCTTAAGGAGTCGTTTGTTGAGATTGATAGACCAGTGTTGACGAGATGTTCGATTATTGCACTGCTTATACTGCCATTACTTCCTATCTGCAGCCGCACTGGATAGTGTTCTTTGACATATTTGTACCGATTCGCGTTGAATGACTGATGAACCCGCCTCTACAGCCGTATACGGGTTGCAATAATCGAACATCTGGTCAACATTGGTCATTCAATCTCAACCAACGCCTCCTTCAAAGTAATCTGCAAAGTGAAGAACAACCTGCCAATGACAATAAGATTCCGTCTTCTTTGACAATACTTCTATATTTTTTGATGTGCTCTATATAAATGACTAAATGATAGGTTGTTCGCACAAACGAAATAAAAAAGGACAACTAGCAGTGTAATTTCATCATAAACCTAATTTATGTAATTTAATTATTAATAGTAGTTTAAAATTATTCTTTGGTTTCCTCATCAGGTAATGGATGATATGTTATCTGTCAACTAACAGTATGATATTACCTAGCGAGATCGCTTCTTACCTAGTCTGTATAACAAAAATTTGCAGCACTGAAGTTAACGTGACTATTCTCACAGAGGCTTGCTTTTCTATGGATAGTTGTTAGGCTACTTAAACTGTATTCATTCGAATTACATAGCCTCAGTTGAGTCTCGTTATCGTATTTTAGTCACTAACTCCACGTGCTGAGAGTGGATGATTTCCTCGATCGCTGTTGTTCTTTCGATGTGCAGTTATTCCCTCGATCGAACGCTGAGTCGCCCTAAACGTTATTATCACCTAACCAACAAGTTGATAGGGCGAACATCTGAGAGATTCGTCGTCAACACAAGGGTGACTGCATTCATTAAAGTTATCCAGAGCCATCACATAATCAAACACAGACAGTCGAAACAGCCTGAGCTTGCTTCTATTCCAGTAAATACACTAGTTCCTTTGCAGATTAAGGCATGATTACATACATTAGAGCCAAAATTACTACAGATATCCATGTGGTCTACATAATCTGAGGAAGCACTTCTGATTTAATGAGTCACTCACCGTTTCAATACAGCCATTGAGAAAAGCGTTTGCCTACCTATAGGGTCAGCCAGTTTATTCACATAATGATTCACTCACTGACTAAGGATTTAGGCAAACCGAATACACCTATCATTGCCTCCTGCAAGAATAGAAGAATCATCAGTATCATCCTGTGGCGCAACTATTCAAGAGCCCTATTCACCGACGAAAAATTTGCAAGTTTCGTACACATTTCAACGCATAAGTAAGCTCAGTTGCACCAAACGATTATCAAGTCAACCAGTCATACACTGCAGGATCCCAAAAACGGAATCTCGCATACAAGACTAGCCCAACCCGTAAATTTTAGCAAAAGAAATATACAAACCAATGCTACAGTGATGAATACGCACATAGATGAAGACGGTATTCACTCTTACAACCAGTTTAGCATGCGATTAGTCACTATATGTCTAGCGAGACCATAGGAAACCATCCTGTCATGTAAGTGTGTCATAATAATGATGCAACTCACGCTCAGCCATCTATAAAACTTCCACTATGGAAACCACGAGACCTATGGCTGGTAAGCAAGGCAAATTTATCATCCATAATCACCAGCCACGACTCCAGTATCACTCTGACGAAGACGGCGAAACGACCGGCCATTAAAATATACGCGTAATTATAGGGAAGCAGACATTCGTATGTATATATATATACAGAATATACATACATACACGCATATACACACATATGCATGCATAACTAGACAAAGGACACATGTTGGTACAAGCATTATCTAGTCTACCTGCATACAAAAACTGATCAGCTGCTTATTCACGTAAGAACGTCACCTTAACCTAATATTGCTTCCCACTTCTACTTTCTCTTGATACCGACATTTAATCACATTTTAGATATATCTCACCACTCTGGTAGAGATTTGCTTATTATCTGTTCTGTATTCACATCTGCTGTTCCACAAATGTGTCATTTGACTATTGAAAATAATCTCTGGTAACATCACATCTATTGTGACATTTTTGCAAGCATATTGCTCTCTACGGTTATCAGGATGCGGCGGACGGGGAGGGCGGAGAAAGCCACGATATACAGAACAAAAGCTCACTTTATCATACAGACAGTTTAAATCTCCCATATTTTATGCATCTTTAAAGGATAGCTGGAAATATGAAAATCTTTTGTAAAAGGCGAATTCAGATATCGAATAGCTTCACGAAGTCATGGAAGACATTTCAAAATTCTATGTGATCTGATGATTTAAATTGGTTTGCGAATACAACAGAAATGTCCTCACTCTTCACAGATTCGATCACAATACATTTCCGATAAGACAATGTCTTCAGAATAATTTGGAGCGATAGATTTTTTCCGAATACTTCAACTGATCAGACAGGATGTAAGGACCTCATCAGACAAGAATAGACTTCAGTGACAGTTATTTACTTTGCCATAAAATGTATCGAAAATGTCGTTGAATAATCAAACATTTGGGTAATAACATGAATAGTTGAATGAGTTACTGGTGGTCAGGATGCAAATAGAACAGAAGGCAAATATGAATCCACTGAAGAGTTTCAAAGAAATAGAGATACATAATACACTTTGCAAACACCAGTTATTCCGTCTCGAAAAACGTCTTCTTCGAAACAATCCACAGAGTGAATATTAAACTCCTTAGGGTAGTACGCTTTCGTCTGCTTTGTATTACGAAAGCCTTAGCCATCCATTTGATGAAAGTTTAGTTATGCGTACGAAATACAATATTCTCAGATAAAATCCTATCATCGGTGATTGACATATGATGTTCTGTTTATCTGCATCTGCATTGATATTCATGATATCACTTTACAAGTCCCAGGCAGCATGGATTTGCACAAAAAAAGCAGTAAGAAAGTACCAATGGCTTAGGAATCTCCAATCCATTTGTCACATAGATTTTCGAAGAAATACAATGTATTTGATATACAAAGTGCATTCTCCGAATAGTGGAATTGTTCTGCATCACTTGCATAGACTGCATAGTACGGGAAAAGTTTAGGTTCGTCATTTAGTCCCTTTCTTCTCTTCACTACATATTAAGCACAATTTCAACAACATGAAGGAGGAGCGGATAAAGATACTTAACATGCAACCATCGAAAAGAATATACAGACTTTCACCACACTGACATCAGTTTGGAAATCATCTGCACTTAGTTAGGATAAATAAAAACATTTAGATTTTAACACCCATCGTTAGTCAGTCGCTTCTCCTATATGTGTGTGAACGACGCGGACTGTGATTCACAAAATTTAGTCATCTGCCAACAACTGCCTTCACTGACTCCATAAGAAGGTAAAATGGCCGACCAGAAGAGATAAGAAACAAGAAACTCTGTGGATGCACCGTCAAACGAGAACCTGTTGCGAAGCAAATGTTGTGGTGAAAATGAAGATGGATTGGTCAAATGGCATGGACTAGACGGCAAAGTCACATCGCTATAAACGCAGACCATCACTCGAGTTGAACGCAATCTCGAAATTACGAGTTGGACGTGGTTTTGAAAGTGAAATACGGAAGACTGTGCGAAAATATGAGAGAATATAGGTTACATTGAGAATAGCTAAATAAGACCGAATAGAGGAGGACAAAGAAGAGATGTGCGACTGAATTGATATTTTCCAAACAGAACCAAAAGGAACAAAACTATATTGACCGGTAACGCACAGATACTCTACGACGATTTCTCACGTCTCAACAGTATCACCAATCACTTCTGTTCAGCATACTGAAACATAATCGATGTACGTGAATGATTCAGAAGGATTCATTTTTGACAGTCGAATGAGAGAAAGCATAATTTTCTTGGGTTAAGTGCATCTAGATGGGACAATCACACACAAGGAGATACAAGCGAGCAAGCACAAGTTCAGACTGCAACGCTTCATGCTCCATATGGAAATAGTCTTCAAGAGACGCTATTTCAATTTCAAGGATAACGTTAAACCAGTGAAATACTTCCATTTCTTCCAAGCCAGGAGGGTGTGTGATGAAAAGGGGAGTTACATGGACTAGATTTTCCTTTGCTGAAAGCACTCGGTGTTTCCAGAAATGTTTTCCATACCGATATTTCACAACAACAGAGTAAATCACAATATGATTCTATTGTCCACTTCTGTTGAGTGGCTTCACGCGAGATCAATCATTAAATGTTTCCTCTCTGTTTCTAAATACTCCGAAGCCCTGTCACATGTTGAGATGTCTTCATTTGCATCTAATAATGTCTTCATATTATTCAGTCGCACACAGTTGTGTTGAATGGTGTGATAGACCACTCACATTCATTTCTACTAATTTTACATCCACGTGGTTATGATTATTTAGAATGAGAGAGATTTAGCGTACGTACAGGTCATAATGTGTAAACTTCTGATCCAGTGCATAAGGTGAAATTACACTAACAACAACTCATACTGAAAATGATGGCTTACAAATTTTCATCGAACATTAAGTGCACGGATGTGAATTTAACCACGAGGTACACTTTTCACCAGCGTATAGGGTAGGCAGAAATATATTTCAATGTAGGAAGGAGCTGGATTGAATAAGCCTAAATCTTATTCCCTCATGAGCTCGTGTTCCGCATGCAACTGAGTTCATTAGAATAGCCAGGAAGAAGCCAGATCTGTTTGCGTTAATGAATTTCGTGCAGCCTCACCCATTCACTTCAATGTATGATTGTAAAAGACTAAAACGTATCTCATCCACTAAATCCTTTTTTATTTATTATTCTTTCAAAAAGCTGATGCTTCTCAATGATTCCTTATCAAGCGCTTGTGAAGGAATCTAGTGGAGTGGACATTACCTAGTAAATGGTTCTCCAAAGGCAACAAAATATTTCGCGTTGAGTGATATAACCTCTCAATTTCTACAATTATTTCTACCTTTCAATATCTAAGATGGTTTTCTTCAATTATTATTACATATCTCACTTCACCTCATCAGTCACTGTAACTGATTGTCTTCATGTTCCATTTCACTTTTACGCTCACACATCGGTCCTTTCCGCAACATAGATTTCTCATGAGAAAAGCAACTTCAAGTTTAATTATAACCTCGTTTATTAGAAATCAAATATTACACGCATTGGTTGCAACCAACCGACAAAATAGATTACAGTTCAAAAGTTAAGGTTGATCAACATTTCATTGGTGTGAAAATACATGCTATCTCAAATCTCCATCGTTTATCCACAGCTGGGCGATACTGGAGACCAGAATGCTTGCCATCACCTGAAAGTGAATAGAGAAAACACACGTTCAACATCATATCTCAATCTGATTCACATCTCTACGAGTGTGATTCTCGTCTCGTTGGAGAGTGAATTTCGTCGTCATTATAGAATGCTGCAATCGTCCAACGACAGTGTCAGAGGCATTGAGAATAGGCCACAAGTATTTCATCACTCCATAACGTCTGACTTCCAACTAATAAATACGCCATGTCAGTTGACTATTTCGCAAACAAATCAAAGTCAGAGTACACATTTCACAAAATTGATGTGGCGAGAAAATATTTGCTGTCATCGAGGTGAGAAATATCAAGAAATTTGAATAGAAACGCGTAAAATAACACGCGAGCAGTGGAGACAGCCTACCTCATAAATTCAAACAAAAGCTGGTGTGTATCAAAGAACTGAGTTATTTCACATGCACAAATATTCGAGAAAATGCAGATCATATCTCACCTTGAAGGGATGAATGGTGGAGCACGTCAACTGTGGCTGAATGATTCCCCGTGATACGCGCACTGTCGACGGTTGAAGTCACTAGAACCGCAAGAAGCAGGAAGCAAATCTGAACAAAAGAAAAAGTGAATATCACTGTCAAATATCACACACTGACTCACCATTCTCAACTGAATAACACTGATACTCGTCGATGACGATGATAAGAACCCAGGAATACAGAGACGTATTTATACTATGCAAGAAGACGGTGATATGAACACATGTGGCTGTCGTTCAATGACTGTGTACCAATAAGGAATGTCTTGATGTTCACCGTTGATGTGTCTGAATGAGGGGGTGAAGAAGTCAGTGGGTGATATATGTGGATGTTTGACTAACCAGAGTCTGTTTCAGTGAGTGGTTGTGACGATGTTATTTGATGTTGAATGTGTGTAGTGGTGAGGTGAGATGAGTGAAGAGGAGGATCGATTTTTCATTGTGTCTTATGTAATTTGAATGATTGGCCTGAACAAAGTGTCTCACTTATCTGGCAGTGTTTCTGTGAATGTCGTATTTCACACTTCGTTCATTCACTTATTCTTCTGTTCCCCGTCTAATCAATTTCATTTGCTTTACTATGTAAGCGCTGATGATTTGTTATTTAGTGCTGGTCTGACTGAATCTGTTCGCAATCCTCCGAATTCATTGACTGCCTCACTCATCTCTTCCTCACATCCAACCAATACTTCAAGACCAGCAACACAGATAAGTAATCGGTATTATTTCTTTCATCCACTACGAAATCATATTGTTAGCCAGACCGATATTTACCCCAACCAGAAATAAGGAATTCACACATATTCTGACTACAAATTACCCAACACTCATATCGATTAGATCCTTCACAATAACATCGCCACTGCCAGCTGCTTCAAGAAGAATTTTCAACAGAATCGGTTAATCTGGGATCATGCATATCACACACATGATATCGGATAAATTCCTGGTAGGACAAGCAAACAGTCTGAACCTAAGACGAGGCATACTTGTCATAAAAGGGTTGATGGAGAGTGAGCACTCAAAGCGAATACTCGTACAATCACTTCCTTTCCTTTCTTGCTAAAATTCACTAATATCTTATTTGACGACTAGAATTTGAATAATGATATTTTAGTGCGACTCGCTGGATCTTGACATTAGGTGTTTCCGATTGGATAATTTAGCAGTCACTGATTTGATTCAACATAGTTCATGGAATTTCAAGGGTTTCACATGATTAAATGGTAACAAGTACGCGTGGCTGATGAGTACTAGTTCGGAACTGCAGCGACTGCAGTCACTGCACCAGACAAATATATCCATTTCTTCACTGTCGATGAAAACTACTGCCGTAAACTTCAGTCATTCCAAAATACATGACTTCTCATCCTATGAAGATCTTTGCAATGTCAGAAATGTGTGAAGCTGAGTATTATTTGTGTTGTGTGAGCAGCCATTACGAAGTAGAACTAGCAAATCTGACTGACAAAATTTTGACTCAGTTCAAAATGAAATATAACCGCTGAGTACTGCATAGGAAATTTCCAGAATTATTCAGAGAATACTAATTCCGTCATTTGACAAGATCACTCACCAAGATATAACGCGAAGATTTACCTTATATGCTTGATTGCAATTTCAACCTGTAAAACTTGAATCAAACATTGACATGTACACTTCATTTACCTCAGACGAGTCAGCTGAATGCTACAGTATACTTTTGTGAACTTTACACAGATCTGATAGATAAATAAAAAGTGATATCAGTGGAGGTGAGCAAATGTAGGTTTCCTATATCATGCATTGACTTTTGCTCGACTGCGAAATTACCAATTGTCAAAATGTGCATAAAGACTGTGACAGCATATTTGACAGAATAATATGGGATGCAAATTTCAAAATCACAGTAGGTTCTTCATGTATCCTTTCTCTTGTGGTTGGCTGCCATGACTGAGATATGCAGCACTGATTAGCTGGTCAGTGGCTTTTCGGCCGGACAAGCAAGGTACTTTTATCATTCCTTGCTTAAGCACATTGTACAAAGTGTTATCGTATGCCTGTCATACACTTTCATTCTTCACTAACAAACTCATCTTTATGGAAGTAACATTTTCAGATATCTGTCAAGTATTTTGGCTTTAGAGTGCCAAAAAAGTACATTGCACTAATCAAGGCACTCTACTCAAACTCACGTAGCTGTGTAAGGGCTTATGGGGAATTGTCATCTAAATTGATAACAACTAGTGGTGTCCGTCAAGGATGTCCACTTTCCCCTTTTCTGTTTAACTTCATCATAGATATGCTAATGGAAGTATCCTTAACTGAGCTTAATGACTTAGGAATCGACTTGTTACCAGGGAATAGTCTTATAGACTTAGAATACGCGGACGACATATTCCTGTTAGGTGAGGACGCTGACAAAATGCAGAGTCTTCTGAACACTTTGAGCAGCAATCTTCGTATGTTTGGCATGCGATTCGCCCCTGTGAAATGTAAGATGCTACTACAGGACTGGACTACGTCAACTCCTAGCTTAGTGATAGGGAGTGAAGTGATAGAACATGTTGACCACTTCACCTATTTGGGAAGTTGTATCAGCACCAACGGATTGATTGGTGACGAAATCTCATCACGGATCCAGAAAGCTCGGGGTGCTTTCGCTAACTTAAACCGTCTCTGGCGTAGGCGTGACATCCGGCTGTCAACCAAGGGACGTGTGTACTGCTCATCAGTTCGCTCCGTCCTTCTCTATGGAGGTGAGACGTGGCCATTGAGAGCGGAAGACTTGAAGAGATTGTCTGTTTTTGACCACAGATGTTTACGATCTCTTTCTCGCGTTAGGTGGTATAATAAGGTAAGTAATGTTGACGTTAGACGTAGAGTGTTGGGCAAAGAGGGAAAATCACTCGAAGAGGCTATGAAGTTACATAGATTGAGATGGTTAGGTCACGTGCTGCGCATGCCTAACCATCGTTTCCCCCGACGGGCATTACTAGCTGATATAGGTGCAGGCTGAAAAATAGTAAGCGGTGGCCAAACAAAAACATGGCATCAATCCATGAAATCCCTGACAGTTAAACTGGGTCAGGTAGGGAGATGCAGACTTCCGGGTTGGGGCCCGCCCTCGGGACTCTAAGAATCAATGGCTGGAGACAATAGGTGACATGGCTCAAAATCGTTGTCAGTGGCGCAGATGTATTCAGTCTCTTTAACCGTCATATTCCTTTCTACCATTACTCATTCTGTTTCAATCTTATACTTATCTAAATTCTATTGATTCTCTTCTCTCCTTTTCCTGTCTACATTTGTGTGCTATATTGGAACGTGGCAACTCGAACTGCTGCACTTCGGTGCCAAGTTCTATGTTGAATCCAGCAGCAGCAGCATTTTGGCTTTACACACGTCATCACAACTTGCAATTCTGACACGAAAGTGTCTCTCAACACTCGACAATGTTTCATCTGCTTTAATTTCAATTTCAGATGAATGTATCTGTTATTATCCAGTAAAGAAATAAAAATGTCCTATATGGTTTATTTATGACCAGTGTTTATTTTCAATTTGAAAGTAGTACAAGCTATTCAATTATTGATCTAATGAATTCAGACTTCTATTGTGAAGTAGCGAGATCTGAGAGCAAAGATCAGACTCTCACCAAGCAAACAATAAGGACGGAAAACTGTGAAGACTTATGATGTGTCTTCTACCGACAATGAAACATCAAAGCTGTGTGCGCTCTTTGGTATGTGAACAAAGAGAATTGTCTATCTATGTCTGGTCAGATTATGCGACGAGGTCATCGAGACGCGTGCCACTCAGTGAGACTTTGTTCACTCGTTCACAATGGTTTTCAAACTTAACAAGCAAATTCAGAGATAACATCAAGCATTTTAAAATGAATAATTGAGAAGCGATAGATAATTGGAAGAATAATAAAAAGAAGATGGATTTAGAGGACGAGAAAAGTTTAAGACTTGTACAATCATACATTGAAGGGAATGAGTGAAGCTGCACGAAATTCATTTACGCACACAGATCTGGCTTCTTCCAGGCCATTCTAATGAACTCAGTTGTATGTGGGTTACCAGCTCATGAGGGAATAAGATTCAGGCTTATTCAATCCTTTGTTTCTTACTACACTGAAATATATTTCTGCCTACTCTATATGCAGGTGAGAAGTGTGCCTCGTGGTGAAATTCACATCCGCGCACCTAATGTTCGAAGAACCTTTGTAAGTCATCATTTTCAGCATGCATTGTTGTCAGTGTAATTTCACCTTATGCACTGGATAGGACATTTACACTTTATGACCTGTACTTGCGCTAAATCTCTCTCATTCAAAATAAACAAAAATCACGTGGATGTAAACTTAGGGGAAACGTATGTGAGTGGTCTATCACACCATTCAACACAACTGTGTGCGACTGAATAATATGAAGACATTATTAGATGCAAATGAAGTCATCTCAACATGTGACAGAGCTTCGGAGTATTTGGAACAGAGAGGAAACATTTAATGATTGATCTCGCGTGAAGCCACTCAACACAAGTGGATATTAGATCCATATTGTGATTGACTCTGCTGTTGTGAAATTTTCGTATGGAAAAAATGTCTGAAAACACCGAGTGCTTTCAGCAAGCGACAGTCTAGTCCAGATAACTCCTCTTTTCATCATGTACCATGGAAGCATTTCACTGGTTTAACGTTTTCCTTTGAAATTGAAATGGTTTCCCTTGAAGACCATTTTCAAATGAAGCTGTAAGTATTCAGAAATGAGACGCTTCATTTAAGCATTGATTATATTTCAATATGCCGAACGGAAGTGATGGGTGATGCTGTTGACACGTGAAGAGTCGTCGAAGAGTATCTGGGGTTACCCGTTAATATTGTTTTTGTTTCCTTGAGTTCTGTTTGGAACATATCAGTTCAGTCGCACATCTCTGCTTTGTCCTCCTCTATTCGGCCTTATTTAGCTAGTTTCAATATAACCAATATTCTCTCATATTTTCACACAGTCTTTCCTATTTCACATTCGAAACCACGTCCAACTCGTAATTTCCAGATCGCGTTCAACTCGAGTCATGGTCAGCATTGATAGCGATGTCATTTTTCTGTCTGGTCAATGGCATATGACAAATTCATCTTCATTTACTTAGCAAAATCTGCTTCACAACTGGTTCTATTTAGTCGGAGCATTCATAGAGTTTCTTGTTTCTTATCTCTTCTGGTCGGCCATTTTACCTTCTTATGGAGTCAGTGAAGGCAGTTGTTGGCAAATGACTGCATTTTGTGACTCATAGTGCACGTCATTCATACACATATAGGAGAAGTGACTGACTCACGATGGGTGTTAAAAATCTAAATGTTTTTATTTATCCTGAGTCAGTGTAGATGATTTCCAAACTGATGTCAGTGTGGTGAAAGTCTGTATATTCTTTTCGATATTTGCTGGTTTGTTATCTTTATCTGATCTACCTGCATGAAGCTGAAACTGAGCTTAATATGTATTGTAGCGAAGAAAGCGACCAAATGACGAAACTAAACGTTTCCCGTACTATGCAGTCTATGTTAGTGATGCAGAACAATTCCACTATTCGGAGAATGCATTTTGTATATCAAATACATTGTATTTCTTCGAAAATCCATGTGACAAATGGATTGGAGATTCCTAAGCCTATTTGTACCTTCTTACTCTTTCTTTTGTTTGCAAATCCATGCTGCCTAGGAGTGATAAAGTGATATCATGAATATCAATGCAGATGCATATGCTTATCCGCATCTTATATCCTGAATAGTACACACAGAAGATGCTTACCCAGTCATTGAATATGCAAAGGAGATATTCGTGTGAAAACCTGATATGCATTTTTCGACACTTGTAATTTGTATCGCTTCGCATTATTACATTTTCTACTTATTTGGACACCCATCTGAAATTCACTTGCTTTCAATTTGATTCGAGCTCTGTACACTTGAATCAGTTTTCTAATGCCACTTGATTAGCTTAATAAAGGATCAGCTTCTATCTGATGGAAACATTCTCTAATACATAAATTCAGAACATTATTCAGCCAACATTCTCGTCGCGCTTAACAATTACATAATGAAATACGCATCATAGATATTTGAACCGATGCGGTTCCGCAGAATCAAGTATCAGTGAGCAGAGTATAAGTAGAACAATAAAAGTCGTAGAAGTAAACGAGATAACTATTGTAAATTGAAGTTAAAAGGGCATAGGGGAGAGATGGTATGCTAAAGTGAATTGAGTTCATTTACGAAACGGAAAACATATGGATTTCTATCACGTCTTGATGTGCTGGTGACAAGAAGGTGATATGGAAATATATAGGAAGAAACGTGTTCTCCAGTAAATTGTCAGTTCTTGGCCAGTGCACACACTTCAAGTATTTTCTTTCTCTTTCATGCGAACGAGATCCTATCACTTGACTGAGAATTCGTTCTCGAAACATCTGTTTTATGCGTCCTATCTTGAAATGAAGAACACAGTTATCATGTACATTAATAATTTTATTTTTATTGTTGTTAATATTGTAATTATCAGTATATACGTCGGTGGCACAGCGGTTTGGACTCTCGCCGAACATGCACATGGTCCGAGGTTCGATCCCCCGCTGACGCACACCTGATATCTATGGTCGGGCTGCTAAATTGCCGTTGAACTCCCTCTAGGTGAAGCTTGTCATTCAGTCGCAGTTCGCTAAGAATAAATAGGCAGTATTCTTAATTGAGTCGTACACATACTTTGTCTAATAAAATTCTGGTTTCACAACAAAATAAATTGCATCCTGGGAACCTTCGCGTTTTAAGCCGAGCATAATCAGTTTGTTCAGAGAACGGTTAGTTAGTTGAATATCTGATACTGAGATCTACGACTGAGTTGAGTTTGGATGGCTTTTGTCAATTCACCTTAAGAGTTAGGTCAAGGTTACTGATGCCGATGCAAATCCAGCCGCATTTGTCAATGTTACACTTTAGACAGCATTCAGCACACCATTATGCGAGACCACTTGGCTCAAGAAGTATTTCAATTACCATATGGTTTAATTCATAACTGAATTTGATGTCATCAGCATATATGAATGGTTTACCTGAGGTGAATCAGTTACAAATACTGTTGACATGGACCGCAAATAAAAATGGTCCTAGGACACTACTTTGCACGAGCACACGTGCGATCTGCCTAGAATGAGAAAATACTGACGCGAATTCCATTGGCCATTTCAGTAATGGATTGCGGATTCCACATGCGAACAGTTTCTCAAAAAGTATACCCTGAGATATCATGTCAAACGGTGTACATATATCGAAGGACAGAACAATGACTAGCTTAGGTGCTCCCCGACTACTACTGATGCAGTTGAAATGACGAGTAACGCAGGAACTGCTTCGGAAAATCCATGTTGAGACCTTGTAACAAAATCTTACCTATGTAGATAGTCTGATAATTGATCTTTGACAGTTTACTCCATGACTCATGAGATAACCGAGGTTATCCTTACGGGTCTGTAATTAGGACTGTTTGCCTTATTACCAGATTTGTAGTGTGAGATTATAAAGAAAGTTTCCTGCCCATTTGGTCAAGTGCCAGTGTCCACAGATATTGAAAAAAATTATAAGAGGTAAAAGAGGAATGTCACTACCACTGTTTTTTAAAATTATTGAAGCAAGGCCATCCGGTTCCGTGTTAGTAGAAGGTCTAAAGGTTACTCTCAGCAGGCTTATCGAATACAAAGTGTTTTTTCCCCATCATTAGTCTCAATCCTGTGAAGTTTGTTCATTGTGGTGAGGCAGCTACGTTTAGATGATGATTTCTGAGAACAACTTGCAGCAGTTCTAGCTATTTTAACATCTTTCCGTGAGACTTTATTAACAGAGATACTGATATCGAAATCAATTCCTCGTTCTATTGACAGGCGTGGTTGTTGTGTAGTTTGCTGAATGCTAATGTCAGTACTAGGTGTCTGTCACTGCATAAGATCCAAATTTAGTAAATTCAGGCCAGACGAGGTTATCAGATTACTACTAGGTATTATTCTGCGCTGACATGGTGTTTTATCTTCCTCCTCCGTCTGCATCGAAAGTGGCGAGTGCAGTAAGCAACACTTGCTAACTACTAAACGTTCTTTACTTCCATTTGCTTGATGAAAATTGAGGTCTACTGAATAAAGAAAAATGAAATCCAGTCTGGACTTGATGTTCTTACTTCAGCTAGTGCTTATATAGAAAAGCTTAGAGACAAGCAAAATCATAAAGATACATTCTTGTAAAAGAAATGCATTCTCTTTCGTGCAAAATATGTTTAGTAATGTCGCTAAGGTCTTCGAAAGCGGAGAAGGGAAAAGAGTTGTGATTGAGAAGTGAACAAATATCTTTTTAGTTGAGAAAATAAATTAACGGAGACAGGATTTGAAACATAGCAAATTTCATAAGCTTGACACTTTTAAGTCATTTTTGTGATTACATCGATCGAATGCAATCTAATGTACTGAGACTAGTTGTCAAGTTTTAAGTTTATGGATGATGCTCACATTTGTTAGAAAGATAAATTTTGACTAACTTCTACTGTCCACTACAAAACTAGCTTTCATAAATTCGAGGAGATATATAAGTAACGCCAAGGGCATTGCATTCACAACTTTAAAACTATTTCAATTGTAATTTGACAGGTGAAGTTTTGTGTGAGAATGTAAACGGCAAAATTCAAATTTGAAGAGCATCATTCTGACAAGATAATATACAGCATTTCCATTGGATAGAGTTCAGAAAATTTAAACAAATATGTACCACATAAATTTGAACATTACACGCAAAACTGAATGGAAATTCTAAAAAAGTGTTCAAGATAGCACTCACCTGGAATTTCAAGATACAAACATTGTGATATAAATAAACCTCTACAAGTGATGATCATTTCTAATGATCCAGTGCAGGATCAGTAGTTAGTTCCTTCACTACTACTTGCAGAATCACTTTGGTTCTCATGCTGGTTTTGAGACTTTTGATTATTGATTGATCCTTACTGGATAACCACAAAATCTGTTTGAAACTTGTTTAATCCCATACCGATTTCTTTAAACATGTTCACTGAGATACCGACTGATACCTACAGATGACATTACCTAGCTGTGTTAATTCATTTTCAGAAACGCTTCATTTAAGCATTGATTATATTTCAATAGGCTTAACGGAAGTGATTGGTGATGCTGTGAGACGTGAAAAGTCGTCGAAGTTTATCTGAGGTTACCCGTTATTATTGTTTTTGTTGCCTTGGGTTCTGTTTGGAACATATCAATTTAGTTGCACATCTCCGCTTTGTCCTTCCCTATTCGGTCTTATTTAGCTAGTGTCAATGTAACCCATATTTCCTGATCTTTTCACACAGTCTTCCGTATTTCACTTTCAAAACCACGTCCAACTCGTAATTTCGAGATTGCGTTCAGCTCGAGTGATGGTCTGCATTGATAGCCATATAATTTTTCCATCTATTTAATGGCACATAACCAATCCATCTTCATTTTCTTCGCAACATGCTCTCGTTTGTCTGTGCATTCACAGAGTTTCTTGTTTCTCTTCTTACCTTCTTATGAAGTTAGTGAAGGCAGTTGTTGGTAAATGACTGCATTTTGTGACTCAAGGTGTACGTCATTCACACACATATAGAAGAAGTGACTGACTCACGATGTGTGTTAAAATCGAAATGTTTTATTTATCTTGAGTCAGTGCAGACTGTTTTCAAACTGATGTCAGTGTGATGAAAGTCCAAATTGGCTTTTCGCCATTCGCTGGTTTGATATCTTTATCCGCTTTTCCTGCCTGTAATTGAAACTGTGCCTCCTAGGTAGTGAAGCGAACAAAGCGACCAAACGACCAAACTAAATGCTTCCCGTATTGTGCACCCTATATAAGTGATGCATAACAATTCCGCTATTCGAAGAAGACACTTTATTCACTAAATACATTGTATTTCTTCCAAAATCCATTTGATAAATGGATTGGAAATTCCTGAGCCTATCTGTACTTTCTTACTCTTTCTTTGTGTGCAAATACATGCAGCGTAGGACTGATAAAGTGATATCATGAATATCAATGCAGATGCACATGTTTATCCACATTTTATATCCTGAATAGTGCACACGAAAGATGCTAGTCCAGTCACTGATTCTGCAAGAGACATATTCGTCTGGAAACTTGATATGCATTTTTCGACATTTCTACTTTTTATCGCTTCCCACTATTACATTTTCTACTTATTTGGACACCCATCAGAAATTCACTTGCTTTCAATTTGATTCGAGCTCTGTACACTTGAATCAGTTTTCTAATGCCACTTGATTAGCTTAATAAAGGATCAGCTTCTATCTGATGGAAACATTCTCTAATACATAAATTCAGAACATTATTCAGCCAACATTCTCGTCGCGCTTAACAATTACATAATGAAATACGCATCATAGATATTTGAACCGATGCGGTTCCGCAGAATCAAGTATCAGTGAGCAGAGTATAAGTAGAACAATAAAAGTCGTAGAAGTAAACGAGATAACTATTGTAAATTGAAGTTAAAAGGGCATAGGGGAGAGATGGTATGCTAAAGTGAATTGAGTTCATTTACGAAACGGAAAACATATGGATTTCTATCACGTCTTGATGTGCTGGTGACAAGAAGGTGATATGGAAATATATAGGAAGAAACGTGTTCTCCAGTAAATTGTCAGTTCTTGGCCAGTGCACACACTTCAAGTATTTTCTTTCTCTTTCATGCGAACGAGATCCTATCACTTGACTGAGAATTCGTTCTCGAAACATCTGTTTTATGCGTCCTATCTTGAAATGAAGAACACAGTTATCATGTACATTAATAATTTTATTTTTATTGTTATTAATATTGTAATTATCAGTATATACGTCGGTGGCACAGCGGTTTGGACTCTCGCCGAACATGCACATGGTCCGAGGTTCGATCCCCCGCTGACGCACACCTGATATCTATGGTCGGGCTGCTAAATTGCCGTTGAACTCCCTCTAGGTGAAGCTTGTCATTCAGTCGCAGTTCGCTAAGAATAAATAGGCAGTATTCTTAATTGAGTCGTACACATACTTTGTCTAATAAAATTCTGGTTTCACAACAAAATAAATTGCATCCTGGGAACCTTCGCGTTTTAAGCCGAGCATAATCAGTTTGTTCAGAGAACGGTTAGTTAGTTGAATATCTGATACTGAGATCTACGACTGAGTTGAGTTTGGATGGCTTTTGTCAATTCACCTTAAGAGTTAGGTCAAGGTTACTGATGCCGATGCAAATCCTGCGGCATTTGTCAATGTGACACTTTAGGCAGCATTCAGCACACCATGTTGCGAGACTACTTGGCTCAAGAAGTATTTCAATTACCATATGGTTTAATTCATAACTGAATTTGATGTCATCAGCATATATGAATGGTTTACCTGAGGTGAATCAGTTACAAATGCTGTAAACGTGGACTGTAAATAAAAGTGGTCCTAGGACACTACTTTGCACGAGCACAATTGCAATCTGCCTAAAATGAGAAAATACTGACCTGAGTTCTACTGACCATTTCAGTAATGTATTGCGTATTCCACATGCGTACAGCTTCTCAGAGAGGATACTGTAAGATACCATGTAAGAGGGCCCACATAAATTGAAAGAGAGAACAATGACTAGCTTAGGTGCTCCCCGACTACTACTGATGCAGTTGAAATGACGACTAACGCAGGAACTGTTTTTGAGAAATCTGTGTTGAGACCTTGTAACAAAATCTTACCTATGTAGATAGTCTGTTAATTGACTTTGGACAATTTACTCCATGGATAATGAGATAACCGAGGTTATCTTTATGGGTCTGTAATTGCGCGCGTTTGCCTTATTACCAGATATGTAGTGTGACACTATAAAGCTAGTTTTTCGCTCATTAGGGAAAGTGCCAGTGTCCACAGATATTGAGTAAAAATATAAGAGGTAAGAGAGGAATGTCACTTTCACTGTTTTTTAAAATTATTGAAGCAAGGCCATCTGGTCCCATGTTAGTAGAAGGTCTGCGGATACTCTCAGCAGGTTTATAGAATAAAAAGTGTTTTTCCCCAATGTATAGGCTCAGTCCTGTGAAACTTGTTGATCTTGGTGAGGTTTCTACGTTTAGATGACAATTTCTGAGAACAACTTGTAGCAGTTCCAGCTATTTTAACATCTTTTGGTTAGACTTTATTAACAGGGATACTGATATTGAAATCAGTTCCTAGTTCGTCTCGATTTCAAACGGAGTATCGATTACTGCTTAATTTACGTGAGTTATGCTGTATTCATGAACAGTGTGATCAGATGTCACCACTGCTATAATACCATGTGAGATAAAACGCTCACGTCAATTCGTCATGATGATTCAAGCTCATGGAAACTCTGCCTATGATAACAAACAGTCGCACATTGACTGACATTCTAGATTCTGTGAAATCTCAATCCCAACTAAGAAAAAGCTTTCAAGGAACATTTCTCTGAATGACCTAAATGTGTGCTCAGAAGTTGGAAACAATGCTCCTTCTCCGTCAACACATCGACTGGCTAACGTTCAATCAGTTTCATTCCTGAGGGTTGTCGGATGAGAAAAGAACGATTACAGTAATTCCACTTACTTGGTGATAAGATTCGGATATCCTCCACATCGTCGAATGCATGCAAATGCACAAAATAGCTGAAAAGCACGCACTAAGACTTAGTTCCAAGTCTTGTTCAACTGGTGAACATGTAGACACAATTTCAAATCACAATTACATTCCCATACACACTGTATCTGTCGTGAGCACTAGAACACAGAAGATAAAAATGACAGACTATCCACGGTCAACACTGTAGAAAATAACTCTGATTTCAACATGTGCTGACCAACATAATGTGTGCTATATTATTCAAGTCGGTAGTTCGTCACTGATTGCATACCTACACCTTGAACTATGTGGTCGGATGGTTTATCGGACGAGGATGGAATGATCTGCCTAAAAAGAAGTAGGTGTTCTCACTCCGCCACCAGCATGACAGGAGAGGGTACATTCAGTAACGTTCACACATTTTCGTCTCACTGACACGGAACTTACAGACCAAATGAGTGGTATTCGATTTGGAATGGTGTCTGTCAAAGCGTGATGTCCTCATCGCTACCAGGCCTTCGCAAATGAGTTGTCGGTTATGTTTCCAGGTTTATTTTCCAACTGATGGGCACCTAACTGCCAGACTTTGTCAGTCACCACCCACTTTGTTTTCGCCCTTAACAAATTCATCTCTTCAGTTCCCCACCTTGCCTCTCTCTCAGTCAAGAATTTAAAACCAAAATTACTCAACCATTTTCCGACTAAAAAGCAAGATCAGTTGATGAGTGTCAAGGATCGCAGTCCTCTAGGACATCATTTGGTTCTGATTTATTATTGAAAATGATGAAAGGAAACTTTACTCACATGTGCATTTTAAACGTTGTCATCGTTGTTTGCAACCGCCAAGTATTCTGACGAAAATTCTTACAGCTAGTGTATGCACATGAAACGTATATCCATAGCATTCTCTGTCTCCTTATCGAGTCACTAAGTGTTTACAGGAGTTTGAAGTTGGATCGGGGTTGTAGGAACACCTGAAAGTTCATAAAGGAATTCTAATGAAGAGAGTATGAACTAAGGTGTAATTTAAACTGCATGGATAATGACTGACACCGTGAAGTTGAATAGGCTGGAGAAATCACAACGGCTGCGAATGAGTGTTTTAACCCACAAACAGACATCTGCATGTAACAGAACCACCTTGTGACGAAGTGATATGAGTCAGTGCAAATTGGGGTTGATAACGGAATCTCACTTCATCGAATCTAAACCGAACACATGAAATAGGAATGAATCAACACGAATACCAGATATAAGGAAAATGTGACTACTTCCCGCATAACTGGAGGGATACTTTACAATGTAAACATCGAACTGAAGATGTGAATTCATGCGAGTGACTGTCTTGATATGAGCATATGTACAATAAAGAGTCCATGAAACGTCATCAGCGAACAATGCTGTATCGTTGTTTGATTTTATCAAAATTCAAACCTACTCCACTACAATGTCAAAGTTCCTCGCTTATCTCACTCACCAGGCAGTCAACCCAACATCATCTGCACAGAATGAATGCTGTTGGTTTCCCTGATGAGAATATTTGCTCGGAGTGGAATACTGCTGAGTGGTATTACGCATTTGACACACAAACTGACTTCCATTCATTGATTTCAATGAGTCGTTACGTGTAATCACTACTGAACTCTGTTTCACAATGTCGCAATTAGTATGGCAATATAATGGGCCACAGGTTGAAATCGAGACTGAATTATGCTACATCACACTACTCCACATGAATTGGTGTGAATTCGCACTATACTTGAGCAACTAGTTATTGATCCTCTGGTATAATTAAAAACACTGAGAAAATACATATTACTTCAATCACCTTGATTGATTTGTTCATTCCTAGTGAAGTAAAACCTATCACGTATCAGAGTAGCCAGTTATGTGAAATTAAGTCCATTTCACACAAGTAGCCAGTGTGATAGCATTTGCAAGAATTTGGTTGAGAAATCCGTTATTTTGTAACTGAGGCAGTTCAGGTCACACTCTCGTGCTGATGTGTGTGAATTTCTCACCCGTATACAAAACAAGACACACAAGCACATGCTTATATGAGAAATTGGAGGGCCACTCGATCTTGCTGAGTATCACTATGTTTGAAAAGAAAATTTCTCGCTGAATGAAATAGTGGGCACTTTCTCAGTGTTTTTAATTGCAGCTGAGGATCACTAACTACTCACTCAAGTATAGTGAAAATTCACATCAATTTATGTGGTGTGGTGTGATACAGCATAATTAAGTATCCATATCAACCTGTGGCATATTATATTGTCATGGTAATAGGAAAATTCTGAAACGTTGATCAATAGTGATGACACATAACGACTCATCGAATTCAATCAATCGAAGTCACTTTGTGTGTCATATGCGTGATATCACTCAACAGAAATACAAGTGTCACATTAAAGCCAACATTATAAGTGTCTGACACTGGTTAAAGCCTAGAGAAACGACGATTGCAGTGAGCAACACTTGGCAACTACTAAACGTTCTTTACTACCATTTTGATTGATTATAATTGATTCCTATTGAATAAAGAAATGATAAAATGCAGTCTGGACCTGATGCTCTTACTTCAGCTAGTGCTTATATAGAAAAGCTTAGAAGTAAGCGAAATCCTACCAGAGACATTCGTGTAACACAAATGCATTTCCTTTCGTTCAAATTATGTTAAGTAATGTCGCTGAGGTCTTCGAAAGCGAAGGAGCGAAAAGAGTTGTGCTTGAGAAGAGAACTAATTCCTCAACAGTTGAAAAAAATAAATTAACAGAGACAGGATTTGAAACAAAGCATATTTTATAAGCTCGAAATTTTTCAGTCATTTTTGTGATCACATCAATCGAATGTACTGAGACTTGTTGTCAAGATGTAAGTTAGTTTATGGAGGATTCTCACATTTGTTACAAGGATAAGTTTTGATTATCTTCAACTGTCCACTACAAAACTAGCTCTCGAAAATTCGAGGAGATATATAAGTAACGCAAAGGGCATTACATTCACAACTTTTAAACTATTTCAATTGTAATTTGACAGGCGAAGTTTCGTGTGATAATGTTAACGGCCAAATTAAAATCTATTAAATAGCGTTATTCTGATAAGATAATATTAAACATTTCCATTGGATGGAGTTCAGAAAATTTAAACAAAATGTACCACATAAATTTGAACACTACACGCAAAAATGAATAGAAATTCCTCAAAAAATGTTTAAGACAGCACTCACCAGGAATTGTGATACAAATGAACCCCTACATATAGTGATCATTTCTAATGGTCGAGTGCAGGATCAGTTGCTATTTCTTTCACTACTACTTTCAGAATCACCTTGGTTGCCGTGCTTTTATGAGACTTTTGATAACTAACAAATACTGGCCACATGTAGGTCATGCTAACCGGAAATTCTATTTAAGACTTTTCTCAACCACTACCGATTACCTTTAATATGATCACTGAGATAGCGACTGATAGTGACTCATGACATTAACTAGCTCTGTATGATCATTTTCAGAAACGTCATTAACCTGTTCATCTGAAATAGGCAATTACAGAGCGAACATATTGAGCTCACATATATTTAATCAGATAGATGCTTCTCACAAAATCCAAGCGAATTCATAACACCGTTTCATCATAACCAATTGGGGAGCTGATTATCTTCAATGAAAAATTAGGCCAAGTGAAGCTATTCAAGTGTATCTCTTTCAGTCGAACTGAGTGGTGTCAGTAAATTGATGAAAAACTGAAAATCACGACACTACTATCAAAACTAACATAAGACAATATCAAACAGTGGCTTTAATTATTTCAGCGAATGAATAGATAATGAGCAGTCTAGTACAACACAATTTTATTTCTCTGTCTTTTGTATTTTACACATTGGAATGTGAGAATAGAGGGCGCGTGTGACCTAGAGCAGAATCACAATAATAGGTGAAAAATCATACGAGAAAAATAAAATTGAATAGTAATAATTTCGATGAAAACAACTCCAACTAAGTCTAATTCTACTCATTAGAAATTTTCATTCTTCTGTAGTGTGGTGTAAAACTAGTATGTTCAGAGGAAATAGAGTCGAAAATAGATTGACATGTATTATACATGCTTATCTCGAAGACCTACTATAGCGACGCTCAGTGCGTTGCTTTTCGCTGTGTCATGCAACCATCTTCTCAGCGGGTGATGAAATTCTGTGGCAGGCACTTGCAAATGCTCATGTTGACGCGATGACCAGCCTACTGACTTATATAGCAGAACCAACTGAATGACTGACTTACTTGACATTGGCGTCGAAAATGTGAAAGGTGTTAGTTGTGTTGAGTGTAGTAGATATCTGATTTGATTCAGAGTGATGAGGTCCATCATGTATTTCGCGATCCTGGGTGGTTTTCATACCCTCATCCTTGCGCAGCGTTACATGCGGTTGAAACGATGCTCTGTTAAGAGATGAGAGAGTGAAGCGATCTCTTTCGAGTTCCTCTTATTGATAGTGGTGATTATTGCTTGTTTTACTTGTTGGTTGGTCGGTCACCTTCACCAACCCATCTTTTCTATGCTCAACTGAATTCGTATGTCATCAGACATAAATCATCCATGAAATCCACATCTGTCAAAGCCTTCCACTCTGTTCAATGCAGTTATTTGTTGTCACTCCCCACTCACAGCATCCTGCCAAATCATCCACTTCACCAGCTATAGGAACATCACCTTGCCTAATAGTAGTTGATCACTTCAACTCAAAGGTTAACTTCACTGAATTCTCTATCATCGCTGTCTTCTTCTTTGTATTATTCAAATGTGTTGATATATATATATATACATACATATATATATATATGTTAAACATTGGATAGCCATCCCTTTGATCTTACGTTTTATCAGTGAATATTAATCGTTTGAGAAGTGAAGATCATTAAATTTATCTCTCGAGACAAACTTCAATTGACATTTCATGGAGATGTGACCATTGAATTGTTGTCGTGAGGGTCTGCAGCCTATTTCTTTAGTGACTGATCTCATTTCTCCACATAACGTCGTCATATATTTAACACCAGTATATATATATATGGTAGTCGATTTCGGTCGAGATATTCCCAATACACTCTGCCTCAGCGTTTAGTCTTGAACCGAAACTCATACTCCGTGGTCAGGTCTAGATAAATTCATCTCAATCACTATTTTCTTGAAATAATAGGTAATTATATAAATGTGTTCTCGCCTCAACTATTTATTGCACTCCCTCATTATTACTTCTAGTACTGTATGGCTTCGGTTGCAGTTTGTCTACAGTGTGTAAACATTTACGCACACAGACACAGGCAGTTACAATATATGCATAATGAAACTGAAGTGTCGTTAATATGATTCTTATTACTGAGTGTATTCCATTCATGCGAGTGCTTTCACTGCAGACTATTCCATCATCTGTCACAGCTTTAACTGAAATCAAGTTTTCGCTGCTAGTATTCGAAATGTACGATGGCTAATATCATAGCACCATAAAATCTAAAGTGTGTGCAATACATTTTCATTCTCACTGTGTCCTACACGGCGCGAAGAAACTCATTGGTAAATAGGCGACTGGTGAGTGAAGTATGCTGATGTATATAAAGTGACTTCTGATGACGACTATTCATGCGTAGAATAAATTTTGTCTTTGTGACTGCTTGACAAACGTGAAGCCTAGTTCGTCATTCTTATCTAGTTAATTGTTATGAACACTGAGTTACTGATAGCCATTAACTGTTTGAATATTCTAATAAGAATTGCGCATCCTTGACTGTCCTTCATTCGTTATGTTTCATGACAATCTGCAGATCCTATATCATCCTTCGTATTAACATCGATGCCTACCGAGAATGTTGTATTCTAACGGGTGTTTCATGCGATTACAGGTGGGTATTGTGTTAGTCAGGGTTTATTCAGTCTGCGATTTCTGTTACATTGCATTTGCTGTGCAATTAGTTTCGTCGCCACTGCAGATGTATTTTTATCTGTGTGGCGCATCCCGCCAATCATTTTTGTTCTGTTTAAATCGATAATCAGTGTGTTGTTATTCTTAATCAATGAATGTTTCGTCATATTTTATTTGGTCCAAAAGAAGAATATAGAAACATGCATGTAGGTAGTTTAAACATGTTTCGATAAGAACCGTGATATAACTAGTGAATTTCGATTATTGGTATATTGTGTATTGATTGATGACTGAATCTTCCATAATGTGAAGTACAGAGTACTTACTGTGAGATGTGATCCACATATTTATTTTCAATTGTACAAATGTCAATTTACCATTTGTCATGAGAAAGTGTGTGTGAGCTTTGAGTGTTACACCGTCGGAGTTCTCAGTGTGATTGTAGAATTATGTAGTACGTATGCATAAGATGTGCGCATGATAATTTATCATTCGATTTTAAAGAAATCAGCCGAAATCTGCAATCAGATGACTTCAAGTAAACGGAATGGTAACGGCAGCCTGAGTGACACAGGTCGTTAGTGTGATGTAGAAACGATGGATGCAAACACCAGCTTTGTTCTCTCTAATAAACCTGAATACCATCAAATTCATACACACTAAATAAGTTAGCGACTAATCAGCTGGCTAGTTGACTGCCTGGTCGACTGGATTGGCGACTGTTCCCTACAAATTGTATGGGAAATATTGCATGTCGAGCTAGTAAGTATGGATAAGTGTCCGACTCAGCAACGAACGTATTTCATTGGAGAGGCGAAACGTGTTTTCAATACTTTAAAAATAATTCAAAAAGTAAATGATGATGCCAGTGATGACGAAAGGATTCCAATCCATCACATACAGTATACTCTACGTGATGTAAAGCACTCAGTGAGCAGTGTGCTAGCGCCTTCCCATTTCATCAAACTTCCGAAGTGCAGTATGTAACAATCACCGCGTGGACTTGATAGGACATTCAGCTGCCTTGGAGGTATTTATGGAAAATATGGTTATCGGTCAAATATTCAATTAAGTAGGTAACCATATTATTACTATTATGTACTGACAACGTCTATTTCACGTTTGAAGGTGAACATTTTCGACAAGGGGATGACGTTGTTATGTGGAGTCCATTAGGACCTTTGTTAGCGGACGTTTGCATGTCTTATGTTGAGAAGTTGTCCCTTGATTTGATTTCTAAGTTGGTTTTCTATAGAGGATATGTAGAAGATATCATTTTGATATGTGATGATCATGAAGATGCAAGTCGTCTATTAGAGAGACTTAACTCTGTACATGCGAGGAAGAAAATCGCAGCCAACTTGCATTTTTAGACATACTTCTCATTCGAAGAGATGATGGTTCAATAAGACGATCAATCTACAAAAAGCCCACTTGGACTGGGCAGTACTATAATTCTCACAGTTTCTGTCCATGTCTGTTTGAAAGGATTCAACGTATTTGAACGGCTGATTTTATAGACAAAGAAAACGAAATATTGATGGATACTCTTGTTGAAAACGGATATTCTTTGAAATTTTTAAAAAGATATAGAAGTCAATTAGTCTCTAAACCTACAATTCATACCGCCCCTAAGAAAATGGTTTTCTTCAAATTACCATATAACGGGGAAATAAACAGTAGGATTTTGAGACCAAGGTTGAATTCGATCATCCGTAGAACCCATTATGCAGCCCAGCTTGTCATTGTCGAAAAAGCTGAAAATATGTTTCACTGCAAACTTCAAAAGTGAACAAGTGATTATGTCACATCCCACACTGTTTACCAATTTTCGTGTGTGTGTGTGTGTGTGGTCGCACAAACATAAAGAGGAGTAATCGCGCCTTGCATGTGAGGGTGGAAGAGCATATCCCAAAATGGCTAGAAAAACAAATGAACTGTGGAAAATCAATAGATGCATTTGTCAGATTACCAACTTCGTCTATAGCTAAACATTTAATCGAGATGAACCACAATGTTGATGTCAACTCATCCTTTAAGGTCATCTATAAAAACGGTCAAGGACGTTTACTGAAATACGCTGAGGCTATATCTATTCATAAACTTAAGCCATCCTGTGTAATCAAAAACAGTTTGTTATTACTCTTAGCCTTCCTTGGTAATCCTGATTTGATTGGATTACCAAACTTATGCGTTAATTATTCTTAATTCTTATTTTTTTCACTTTGTTTAATTTAACTTTTCCATATATATTGACTTGACAAGTAAATGTGTGATCAGATTGTTCGAAATGTATAGCGCAAATACATCACATTTTTCGGATAATCTCTGTCTTCTTATAGTGCAATTCAAATTTATAAAAGGGAGGAGGATAACACAGGATATCTGCACAATGTTTAAGAATAACACTAGGCAAACCATCTGGACCCAGGCTACAAGAAGGGTTCATAGACTGGAGACATTTTAGAACGTCATTTGTAGTAAATCCAGGAAAGCAGGTTTCATTAATACTTGTAACACTAGAAAGTTTGGCATTCGTGGGAGAATGTATGAAGGAATTGTTTAGTTTGGAAACATCAAGGGGAAAAGGAAAACTGTTCATCTGCTTACCACCAGTAATTTCTTTGAAAAGTTTCCATATGTTAGACGCATTTTTACAGGATATGAACTTTTGGTTGTAAATTGAATTCAATCTGTGCATTTCGGACTTTATTAGGATGTTAATTCTTTTCAAACCAGCATTATCCTTCATTTTATATAATTTTTCTTTCTGTCTGCGAAGCTTTTTAAGTTGAGGAGAGGAGAAACGGTCAAATCTGATAAAGAGCGTTTCTCTGGGACAACAGGTGTCAAGACAAAATTTGAGATAACTTGTAATATTGGAGATTGTGTCATCAAGAGAGTCTTCTTTAAACAGGTCCCACCTTGTATCTTCGAGCATGCTTCTGAAGTTCTGAACATTCTCCATAGAGTAACATCCATGTACAGTTTTCTTGGAAAGGTGTGAGAAAGTTCTCTTGTGTAATTTTCCATAAATTTTAGGTAAAACCCGTACAATACAATGATCTGAGTTAAACAGTGGAGCTCTTTTACGAGCTTCGTATATTCCGGAGTCATTGATAAATACAAGATCAAGGGAATTATCCAGTCTGGTGGGAAAGTTGACAACATTTTCATGACCTATCACTGTGAGAAAGCTGCAGTCGCATGAATTAAAATCACCTGTCACTATGGACAGGGAGTTACCAAAAGAGGCGGCAGCGAAAATAGTGAATTCATCAGCAAACATAGATAATTCTGAAGTGCTACAACAAGGTGTGATATAAATATTCGTGATATAAATGAATTTGTATTTAGATAGGTGTTTAGGTCGACATTTGACAGTTATACAGTCAATATTATCATTTGAGAATTTAAAACAGACGTTGTTGGCAACAGACCACTGAGAATTGATGAAGGTAGCAACACCGCCGCCTCGCTTCTTCCTTGAACTACTCCGGTCTTGTCTGTACATATTGAAACCATTTATTAAGATTAAATTACCATCATATGAGTCGTGTAGCCAAGTTTCCTGAAGCGTTATTACACCAGTATTACGATAAATATTTGAATATAATAGAGAATCCAAGTGATTAATCTTGTTCGATAATGACCTGCAATTAGTGCTCATAATCACAGGAACAGACATCTGATGCATTGGAGTACACTTTAAGGATCTTTGCCACCCACCATGGTGCTTTTTCTTAAGGTTATTATATACTCGTAAATTATCCGGTTGAAAACATTTTAAATAATCGCGAGAGTAAGTAACACGTTTTGGATACATAATTGAATAATTAAAACAAAATAAATCCAAGAAATCAGATGCAATATAAGTGACGGAAAAATTTTCGTGTGTGTGTGTGTGGTCGCACAAACATAAAGAGGAGTAATCGCGCCTTGCATGTGAGGGTGAGACAGCATATCCCAAAAGGGCTAGAAAAACAAATGAACTGTGGAAAATCAATAGATGCATTTGTCAGATTACCAACTTCGTCTATAGCTAAACATTTAATCGAGATGAACCACAATGTTGATGTCAACTCATCCTTTAAGGTCATCTATAAAAACGGTCAAGGACGTTTACTGAAATACGCTGAGGCTATATCTATTCATAAACTTAAGCCATCCTGTGTAATCAAAAACAGTTTGTTATTACTCTTAGCCTTCCTTGGTAATCCTGATTTGATTGGATTACCAAACTTATGCGTTAATTATTCTTAATTCTTATTTTTTTCACTTTGTTTAATTTAACTTTTCCATATATATTGACTTGACAAGTAAATGTGTGATCAGATTGTTCGAAATGTATAGCGCAAATACATCACATTTTTCGGATAATCTCTGTCTTCTTATAGTGCAATTCAAATTTATAAAAGGGACGAATTGTTTTAAATTCTAGTAGGTATTGTGGTTCCAAACTTCCCACATTGTGAATACGCGTTTCTCTGGTTCAATTACTGGTTTCTTCGTTTTTTCATTATTCCGAAAGAAACATTTACTTTCATATGATTCATAGTTCTAGCCTTGTAACTATCAATCCACCGTATTCGACAAGTTATTTGAAAAATCCCTCTCAGAAGTCCTCTTGATAATATAGCTACTTATTCAGGCGTTTCAACTAACTTTGTAACAACTACTGGATTTTTGCCTAGACTGTGCACCATTGTTTTGACATTTGCATATTACATTTATTTTCGACCTTTAATATTCGCCTTTGTTTAACCTCAATCATTCCCCAACCCTTATTTGTGATGCTTCTTTTTTGATTTTATGCACATTGACGATAGAATGTTTAACGATACCAGAGTTCTGAAGTGACTGAAGGCGATTCCTACCCCGGAATACCTTCGAGAATCATTGTTGTATGATTCATGTGGACAGAGCTTTATCGTTGGCAATATTCTCTCCGATTCTTAGGTGATTCTTGAAGTTCAATCAAAGCTAACTGAATTGTCTTACAGTACCTATTTTGTAATTAAGAGACACACACAGCCTGCACAGCTTCCTAGCGCCAGTTTTCACATGATTTTTCGGGGGTTCTCATTGGTTTCGTTAATAGAATTAATATAATATCGAAGCATAGTCGTAATTTCTCTCCCTACAGTACAACACGCGAATGCGCCTGTCTCAACGAAGTCCTGTCGTCTATTCATTTGAACGTAAAGATTGGTTTTTCACATTTAGGACGTAACACAGTAAATTTTGTTATCACACACAAATGCTAACCAATGCATATAAACACACATAAGTAAGCTCAATTGTAATAGATCCAGTGACACTAATTCCATTGGACAAACTAAATAAATTGAAGAAGCTTTTGCTTCACTATTTTTTTGAGAAGTATAAATACATACTTTTTGACTGTGTGGTATTGTCTCTACACTTAGCTAGTTGGACTTTGACAAGGATGGTAAGTTGAAGATTATATTCATGTTTAACACATGTTCAGATTGGCTATCTTCTTTTTACAGCACTTGTGATTTCAATCGTCGACTCTACATATATTAACCCGAACCATCTGTCGAAATCCGGAGAACTTCATCATTCTTCTGGTCAGGGTGAGATGTGATTTATTTTTTCAAATGTGATTTTTTAACTTAAAAACTATCGTTGCTTCGACACCGTAGTTAGTGGTTGGTTGCGCGTCATGCTTTTATCCAGTGAATTTCGCTACTGCAGATGCCTGTGTATATGGACGTTTGTGTGTATTTGTCCTTGTGTGTGTCTCTGTGCAGCGATTACCAAACATGGAAATGATGATGCAGGCACGTCACATTAGTTGTCGTGTAGCCTATGACATGACATGTATTTATGAGATGTTCAACTATGTAACATCACCTACATTTCATTGACAATGAGCAGTCAAAATTATCAAAGCCAGCCTGAAATGTTTGTTTCACATTCTCAGGGTAACTGGCGTGTCAAACGTTGAATTACTTGTCAATCCACTGCATGACTTCATCTGCACTTGCAAATTTCACAATGCTACCTTATTCTGACCACATATTCTATTTCTGTCTTTTCCACAGGTGTACACAACAACCATGTCGGTGAACAGATTCTGTCCAGTGGTGAAAGAAGTAACATTGGGAAGCGGAATTTGTGGATGTTCGGTATGTGCTACTTAGGATATGTGGATTGTCCAGATGAAATCCCAGGTTTCTTTTCATTCTAACTGACGGATTTTCATTTTCACATATTTCAATAAATGTTTGGTATAAAATACTTTCATGTGTTCTCATTTGTCTTCACATTTCCATCAGATCGATGACTGTTGTTACGTGTCCTGAAATTCCAGTTGAAATAGTGTTGGGGTGTTATCTGGTTAGAGAAATTATAAAATGCCTTGACGAATAATAAGAGAGACGTAGAGTAGACGTGTGCGACAATATTATGGAATAGGAGGCGTTGACAATGTTTGTAAGAGAGTAACATAGAATGTCACCACATATTCTGAGGAGAACACTAGTTGAAGCATCAGGCACGATGCTTCGGGAAGGTTTAAGATTATTCAGACATCTGAGAACATCAATAATTTTTAAACTGTGAAAGCGACCAACCTTATGCTGCGTAACATTAGGAATGAAAGAGTCATTAGGACAGTGTGTGATGGATTTCAATATGTTATATAATCCCCTAGTAAAATTTAGAACAACACATTTAAGCGAACAATATTATTTTCAATTAGATCTCATCATGCTTAACTCTAATACACATAACTTTACAAATAAAAATTCAAATATAAACCAATCATGGTGTTTTGTCTATAGGATAATAAGATGGTGAATATAAATTTTGCAGTTAGTTATAATATTATAATGATAATAATAATATTCATAGTGGTTTTATCATTAATAAGGATGACAAAGTGAGGCTATCTGTGATTACACGAATAATCAAAAACAGTGTGATTGAACAAACAAATGTTCAGCTAGAAGTAGTCGATAAATGCTTAGAAAAACAAATGAACCGATTAAGTAGTGCTAAATTGTAAGGGAAATAAATAAATAACGTTTTTAATGAAGACGTTATATGATTGTGAGCAATAGTTTGTGCTGAAAACGTCATCAGATTGTATTACTGTTTAGCAATGTGTTATTTGTCTTATCGATAATGGAGTTACACTTTATCACAGTGCCCAAGTTGAAAACTTACATAAAGATGTGCTGATATTAGAAGATGATAAGAGAGGGGTTGAAAATGTAAATGAGGGGTGGTATAAAAGTTATCAGTCGGTTATGTTTCGATAGGCCAAAGGGATAGATGGCTGTACGAACTTCTTTTGAATGCATAGCTTAGGTTTAATAATTCGAATGCCTTTCGCCTCAGTTGTGTGCAGTGGATGAATGCGAAGTGTATTGGAAAGATTGAATTACTTTGAAAGCTCTTGTTTTCTCCACTGAGTTACCAGTGGTTAAACTAAATGTGACAAAATAAAGATAGGGATTGTTGTTGTATGTCCTTCGCGGAACCACGGTGGTAGTAATTCACCAACACGTTGGCTGAGCTGTCTAGTAGTACGCCCAATATAACTGTCATCGCAGGTGCAGTTGAATTGATAAATGCACACAGATGTGGCAAAACTATCAAGCTTATCCTTCGTTTGCGTCTCAATCATTCGTTGGCTAGAAAATGACAAACACAGGTATGTTGCGAAAAACGTCCTTCGTATAATCCTGGAAAGTCTTTGGAATAACATCTCATTTGATAAGTCACCATCAAATTGAAATTCAATAAATAAGGGTTTTTCTTCGTGCAGTCGTAGTCTCAGATTTTCTCTCTGATGTTATCGTATGTTTCCTTATGAAACTACTTGGATAACCCATCTCCTTCAAGGAATCGTGAATATATATTCAAAGTCCTTTTGTAATAGGTCATCCGTACATATCGTACTGGCTCGGCTCGTATAACATTCAACATTTCTTTATATTCTTTTTTATTTAATGGTCATGTTACCATAGAAATGTGTGCATTGCTCTGTAAATGTGCTTTTTCGACAGACGCTTCTCTCAAGTGACCCATCTTCTCGCTCACTTAGCAAGACATCCAGAAAATATATTTTAATACCCTGCTCCTCTTCACAAGTAAAAATAAACGAAAGTTGGACGTTGTTGAATTTCATCAACAATTCGTCTACATCAACATTCCTTTTTTCAAGTTTTGCGAGTAAGAAGTCAGCTAATATTGGGCATGACAGTGAACGCATAGCTATTCTATCTACTTGTTGGTAGCATGCATTATTGAAGACAAATTGAACATTGTGCATTAAAGGAGTAATTCTTTGGGTATACACAAGGTGATTCATAAGTCCAGTTGCCTTTTGGCGATTTCTTGACAGATGTTAACTGCTGTTTCCATAAGTTGTACATTCGTGAACAGTGATGATACATCCATGGATAACGTGCGTTTATCCCTCATATTAGTCTCGAATATTTTAGAAATAAAGTCAGAAAGATCACTCATTTTGTGTCGCACGATTAATCTGTGAGAAGGTTCTAGAAGCTTCACTAATCCTTGAAATGAAGAGTTATACATCTCAAAAAAGGCCGAGGAGGAAGACTTAATTTCTGCACTTTAGGCAGACCGTTCAAACGTGGAGTATTTGTACCCGTTGGTTTCTTGGTTCATAAATAAATTTCTATTTGTAAAATTATGAATATAAGAATGAAGCCTGATGAGATGTAACTGAAACCAATATTCTTCCCTTTAATTTTTTATTTAATTTTTTTAAATTTCGATTTACAGCTTGATTCCATACCGTATTTTCAGTACAAGTATGGAACTTTCAGCATGGATATCGGTAGCCCAAATTTAAAGGCCGACCATAGATATCGGGTGTGCGCCGGCATGGGATCGAACCCCGGACCATGTGCATGGTCGGCGAGAGTCCTAATCACTGCGCCACCGACGCACGACTTGTTTAGAGTATTCATCAATATGTTGACCCTGTCTTCACCATATCCCTCTTAAGACCAGTCCAACAGCTCTTCAGCTGTATGCACCGTGTTGAGATAGGAAAGTGGAACTGTTAAGTATTTAGCATAGTGCTGATTTCAGGAAACACACGTCGAAGCAGAATTCAAGATAAACCACCTTATTAGTGACTGCATCATCCAGTATACGCAGAGTTATTTGTTTCCAGTTTGCATTTTACAGCATTCTTCTAATGTTTTGTGAACAATTCTGTGAAAAGCATATCTACTGCGTTTTTTAGAAAAAATGCGAGGAAGCATTCATTGTACAACTCAACATATACTTCAGAGAACCTTTGGAAAATGTGATGGGGCATACACGGGTGATTCATATATATTCCTGCATAATTAGTGAGCACTGAGTCAATCGTTTTGTCGAGTCGAGTAGCAAAAGTGGCAATGCTCACATGAACAGATTATTCAGAGACGGCACAGTTGCAGGAATCGTGGTCATTGGTGACTAATGAAAAAGAGCGATCATGATAGGAAGCTTGTGAAACGGTCAGTTCATCTGCAATATTTGACAGATCTGGCAGGAAACAACCAGGATTCATGTAAATCTTTGAGACAAAAATGTGTTCATTCTATCTTAAGTGTTTGTGATGACATTTGTCTGTAATGCAGTCCGTAAGCTCACAAGAAATTGAAATTAACCACTGGGAATGAATAAAAGCTGCAACAACAATGTCACATTTATTTTTCTAACAAAAGCGATCCTCTGTGAATAATGTGAAACCATTTGGTGAAACGAGACTGCTATCATGAAGCTCGTGAAGCCAGAATTCTTATGACATGATTGTGACACTTTTGTGATGAGTACAAATAGATAGGAGAAATCGCATAGATGTCAATTTCTTAAGTATAGAGGAGCAAAATTTACTAATGATGACAAAAGCAGTAGTGCAATGTGTACGATGCAGTGTTCGTCTCAGTGCACGTCTAAATTCACGAACCCTACAGTAGAAAATGTGGTTTCATTAATTGATTTGTGCTGTCCTCAATCACTGTTATCCGACTTATGTTGAGAATCGTAGAAGTGGAAGAAGGAGAGCATGGCAGCCACCACCTCCATAAGTTTAGTTTTGCTGGTTTCTCTTCCTGTTTGTGATGAATCTAATAAGAAAGCAGAATTTAGGAAATCAGGCCAAATTTACGAGAGCTCTATGAATAAGAAATTATTATTATTGTTTTCTTACTTCCTACACGAACAGAGTGATTCAACCGTGTGTCATCACTGCTTTAGGTACTCTGACAACGTTTTCACCTGACTCCACACCTGCACACGTGATTCCATCTCCACTTCACATCACTTCATCCATGTCAACACCGAACCGACGACTAACATGCCGCCTCCTATTCGAGTTCCACTCGGGCGACATCCTGGTATGTGATGTCACTTGGTGGTTATCTCATATTATAGCAAATCCACTCTCATTTCTTCCTGCATCTTCGTTGCACAATCGTTCCCTGAATAGTTTGTTCCCAGAGATCCCTATTCCTTATCATTTCTGGCCGGCTATCCGATCTTGAATATAATTAAATCGATAGAGAAAGAAAGAGTAGATTCTCAGTGTAAAATGATATCATTCTATTTCACAGGTTGTCACTAGCTTCGAAATATCTGAAATTTCAGTGTTAATATATAATGACAGTTCATGCTTCAATATTTGTAGAAAACATTATCAGATGAACGCATTCAGAATATGAGCATTACAACTTTTAGTTTAAGTCACCATCAAATTTTATGCTTTCAAACTATGAGAGAAAACGAAAATGACGAGAAAGCAAAGTATCCAGCAGTTGAAAAGAAGAAAGTGTTCATTCGTCTCCCATTCAAAGGAGGAGCCATATCACATAATATTGACAACACGATGGAAGGAGCAATGAAATGATATTTCGTTGCAACTAAGCTGGTGATGCTTTACAGCACTACATGCTCTATAAGCTAATCGAAACCGACTGGTATTTATTCCTTCTAAATTCAAAAATTTACGTGCACCCACTGCAGCAAGTGCGATGGTAGGACAGAAAAAGGCCTTCAATCAGGTTTTCCGAGCATATTTTAAGAAATTTATGCTTAAGATTAATCAAATGATTACAACGTGCAATCACCAGACACTTTGTGAATACGGTTCATCTCGTCGAGATTTCCAAATACTTATAACTTTTTAACGTATTAAGGACACAGAAATTACTACGACTTATCCAGGCGATCGCAATCAAGCGTTTCAGACCACACTCATGCACACGAAAAAGGAGTGCAGTCAATCTCTCACTCCCTTGGTAACTGTAATAATTTGATCACACTGATAAGTCATAAATATAAGTGAGTTCCACTGACTGAGCATGTTTTCATTTTGATGGACTTTAGACTTCTTGTGTTGCTGTATTGACGTAGAAAGTAATATTGTTTATTAAATGTTTATGTTTTCTGTCTTCTCTAACCCCCTGCGATTTTTATAATTATCTTGAAAACGTATAAATTGATGGTGACCTAATCTATAAATTGTTGTTCTCACATTCCCGATGCGTTTATCTGATAATTTTTTCTCTACTGACCTCTAAATATTGAAGTATGAAATGCCATTATTTATTAACCATTGCATATTCAAGCAGTTTGCAGCTGGTGACAACCTGTGAAACAGTATGATATCATGTATTGCTGAAAATTTTGTCTTCCTCTGTCGAAATTTATCGCGGTGAGTAAATGTGTGTGAATACATTATTGTTTCACTGCAAGAGGAATGACGCGCTCTGCTTATACGTAAGTATAAAGTTCACGAGGTGACTAAATCTGATTCACTTGTTTAATTGAGAGGCCACACTTTAGCATCTGATATATTTTTTATTTATTTTTATTTTTTTTATTTTGATTACAGCTTGATTCCATACCGTATTTTCAGTACAAGTATGGAACTTTCAGCATGGATATCGGTAGCCCAAATTTAAAGGCCGACCATAGATATCGGGTGTGCGCCGGCAGGGGATTGAACCCCGGACCATGTGCATGGTCGGCGAGAGTCCTAACCACTGTGCCACCGACGCACACCGACGCGAGCTCGCTAAGAATACATACAACATTATCGCAGTCCTGTATTCATTTCGGTGAATCAGTTTCTTCAAGGAATTTCTGTGTATTGATGAGTGCAGTGAGCCACTCATTGAATCTTTGAAGTAGAAAATCTCACAAATGGATCGAGTAGACTGTTATGGCTATATGCAACACTTTATACCGAAATTTCATACTTCCGTTAAAGAACCATTGTGGTTTCTTGTGTCTTAAGTTTATGTTTTTCAACTTCCGAAAACAGTGGAGGTCTTGACCAGTCAAGAATTCAGATCAGACAGTTGCGTAAAGAAGAACTATGTACAATCCTTATTTACACCTTGGCCATAGGGAATATAGATATTTACATCTTCCGTTAATTTATGTACCTTTCACTCGTCGCTGTGATCATGATTGTTATTACTGTTACTATAAGTATTATTCTCACTGAACTATTCACAGTAATATTTCACTTGCTCCACCACAAATCAATCTAAGTTGAGAGAATGGTTGCAGTGTTAAAATTTCTTTCCATAGTTAGGTATCTTTTCTAATTTGCCTACTCGTCCTAATATTTATAAACCCTTTTCAACATGTATACATTGCATGAGCTATTTGATATCTGATATAAGATGTTAAAACCACTTGAAATTTAGCTTTCATTATAATGATGAGTATTTCAATTGTATTTCATTTAATTACTTCAGATATCCACACATTTGTTTGAAATTCCTAACACGATATGATTTCTTAAAATCCATATATATGTATGCACATATATATATATGACTGTACAGATTGATAATAAATTCGTTGAAAAGAGTCTCCTTAATGAATATTGTGTTCTTCATTCTACACTGTGAATTAATAAATTATTGAAAACTTATGTGCAGGTTCGTATATTTCAGATGGTTGAGCTGCTGGCCAGTTGATTGAAAGCACTTAGATGGAGTTACGATCTGACTTAGGCTTTCAATCAACACTCACTTGCTCCAAACTACAACAATATTTTGCTGCTGATCGAGGGATGTCTCATGAAAAAGGAAGTAGTATCCTATTTCCTAGGTAACTATGCATAACAGTGAATGAGAAGTATATTTCAAAGTAGACTGATCCTAATAATATTTATAGACAAAACGTTCAAATGTAAACTCATCCTCTCTAAAGGAATACTAAGTAAAACTGCAGAAACCACTAAATGACAGAGTTGTTATTTCACCTGCCTAATAAAACAAGACCAATCTGGCTAGCAAAACAGGAAAACCCGAATAGTCATTTTGTAAGCATTCTCACCTCGAAACACCATAATTGATTGTACCGAAAGCAGGAATTATCTACTTTAACACTGAACTGTTAATCACCTACAAAATAAATGCAGACATTTCGTATTATATGACAATTTGAAATTAGTGTGGAAAATTACATTTTGCCTTGGTGACAGGTAGAACTCAAACATGGACTGGTTTGTTTGCTCAATTTCACCTGCCTGAATTTACGATGAAATCAACGATCTACAAACTAATGTTGAACATTCCAACGTGGCAACACATGTTTACGTGACATTAGGCATATTCACAAGATTGGATTGAGAACTAATATGAATACTGCTATCTGTATATGTGCATCTTAATTGTCACTGCTTCTTCTTTTCACAACCCTGGATGATCGAATTTCGAGGATTACGTGAGAAAATCTTTCCTCCAAATCGGTAGTTTTTCAGAGACTAAAAGGAAATCATTTCGCTGTTGATATAAACTGTTACTATTCGCCGTAACTGAAGTTATCAGAATATATTTTATTTCAAAATTCTAGTCAACAACGTCCGACGATTTACATCCACGTGCTCTACATTCCTGTGCAAAGAAATATATTCCAGTAAAACTGCCTTGTCTTTCTCCAGTATGTGACCATTATGGCTGAAAGTCATCAATATTACAGTATTCTAAGCCTTTGTTATGATTAAGTTATACTCTACCACAGTGCTCATGTTTAATACTTCTGCCGAAATGATTTACTTTAATAACTGAAACTAATCGTATCAGTAAAATGCAGCGATTGATGAATACGGTTTCATTAATAGCCAAGTAAGGAGTACGAACAAGTGTATCGCCTAGGCAACTTGTATGTATATTAAACACAGGTTAGTGATTTACTTAGAATGGATTATATGCCGAAAAGAGACTTTTCGCTGATCTACGTGTTTAGTTTTCATTGAATTATATGCTACTTATGTTGTTGTAAGTAGTTAACTGTATAATGAGCAAATATATCCAGTGTTATGACTATAAGCAAACATTGGGTTTAAGCGAGTCTAACTTTCTTCCATCTCATGGATTATCATACAACATTCCGTCAGTGCACCCGAAGAGCAACTTCAAACAATGAGATCGGCAGAATGTGACTACTTAACATGCAGTGATATCCACCTATCTTTGGAGTTCTCATCTCAATAAACATGAAACCTAAGATACTGTCATCCGACGAGAATTTAAGAATCCCTCTGTATATATATATATGTATATACCGATTGCTTTGGTTTTCACGAATTTCACTGAAAGGTCTCAAAAGTCACAACATCTATATTGAGTACCACCTAGACAATAAGTACATTACTGAAATTCACCTGAATACATTTGTGAACACAAGAGGAAACAAACATTTTGGCTGCGAGCCAATCTCTGCTTCAATTTTAAACAACAGTAGACATAAATTTACACCGCAGTCGATTCAGAAAGACTTCTCATTTACAGGACTGAAGACGTCATTGAGTGAAAGACATCAGGAAGACTATCAGTCAATGTCAATTCCTCGATGAAAACGAAAGTAAGCGTAGGGACGTGGACAACCCACATCATGTTCCAGACCGCCAATGATGCTCGGACTGCAGGAGAAATCACTAGGCATAATACAGAAGTATTAAATATCTGTGAGAGCTGATGAATTGCAGGTGAAATCTTGAAAATTTTATCTGGAAGTTAGAAAATCTACTATGGTCAATCTGATGACGACCATGATCAGATCTGCTGAATTATGGTCACAACGTTATCCAGGATCATGACAGCAAGATTTGACTCAGAATGGATGAAAGTAACTACTACACGCAGTGTTATGCGCCAAAAATCAACCTACATCCAGTGAAGAGGAGTGAGGAGGACGCGTTCGGACAGCTGATTGGAAACAGCAGTGTGCAAGACCTCGAACTGAAGATTACGCCAAACCTTGAATGTTGCTCCAAGTAGTGGACTGTGAGAAGCAGATACAGGAATTTAAGCCATCATTCGTTGAGAAGCAGTGAAATGACAGCTAAATAACTGATGACTATCATGTGTGTTTGAATTCAAGGATTTAATGATTGAAGTCTCCATATAACGTCACAAGAAGATCTGCATGGTGACTAGTTTACTGTGGACGTCTGAATCTGAATTAATGTAATGTGAAATTAATTCTTTGAATTCACTTTTTCAACCCCTACTTTTATTTCTATCTACAAATTGAAAAAATTTTAAGTGATTAGTGATCATATGCAGATGTCTTGTGGGTTTCTGGCAATAAAATGTGTCAATGAAGTTATACATGAAGTCGTTAAACTTTCACTACAAATTATTTAATTAACATCCAATGGGTATTCTAGATCTTCAGAAATCTATAGAAGCACCTGGCAAAATATCATGAACGCTCCCACATGTCAAATGGCAAATATGTAATATTTTAATTTTACTGTATTTTCCTTTGAGTTCTGGTTGGAAAAATGATGACATTTTACGTGTTGAGGCTGCTATGCCTGCACCTGAAATTCCATCTTAACCTTGCTTACTGCTGGAGGCGGGAGGTATCGGAATGGATGGAACTCCAAACAAAACGTGGTTTACGAGAAACGCGGATGCATGGCAAAGTAACAAGCTCACAGAAACAGGGATATTGGCTACACGTTTGATAAAATACGGTAATTTATAGACGAATGAAATTAATGAATTGCATGAGAACTTCAAACACAGGAGTGACATGAACTCAGGGGAGTATCAAACGTTCATCTCCCTAGCGAATTTCTTCAGAAGAAGTTGTCTGACAAACGTAATTATGATAAGCCTGTTTACCATCATTTATCATCCACCTGAACATGACGGATTAGATCATGCAGCAGGCTATGGGCAGTTAGAAGACACACATGCTTTCTCACTTTTTATAACCTTCAAATAGTCAGACTCCGACAAACATAAATTAGGTGAAAAACATTTTTGGGGATATCTTCTCTTTTTCAGACTACTTACTTACACATTAAACCAATAAGTATGGAGAGTGATCCAGTGCTGAATTCAAACCTTTTGGGATTAGTAATAATAATTTATTGCGTATAGAAGAGGGAAAGTTTAATTGAAATGCATGCCATTTCACAGGCACGATCAAATATGTTACTTCGTTCCGTCTCCCGCAGGTGGTCGACCAATGAACAGCATAAATTTGAGTAGGTCCTATGTGCCCACGTAAATAAAAGTTATTTCAGGAAGAGAAGAACGTTACGGGAAACTGCAAAATGGTATAAAATGCAATAAGAGATAGTACATCATTGATATGACATTTACAAAATATATATGTGAGGAGCTATAGAGTCATTGGAATGACAGTATACATTTGCAATGTATAATGCCGACTATATTGGTCTTAGGAAATGATCGTGAAGTATAAAAGTGTTAGTTCGATAAGGAAGATTAGAATCTAAAGGACATGCTGACCTGTAAGATGACCCTGGTTGACCTCATTGGGTAGCATCTTGACAAGAAGCTGAGTAGGCTAGTCGACATCAGAAGCAAAAGCATTATTTTAAAGAATTTAAATCCATAAAATGATAACTTATTTTTCTGTCAAGGAGCAAGAATCACGTTCAATTCTTGCTCTGTCGAAAATGTATGTTGCTGACCCACAGATTGCAGCTATTCACATAGGTGACCACCAACCAATCTGCTGATCAGCATGTCAATATCTGAGATTATTGGCAGCAACTGTGATTGTAGCAGCGCATTGCTTTGACCACGTCCCGAACAAACAGTATTCTGCTCAATAATGGCTTTTATGGCAAGTGCTCCTCACTCGGTCCCAAGATTCCTCTACACCTCAGGACGTTCTTAGAAGTATTATCTTTATACCTATATGCATGTGTATAACTACCTTATTATAAAGTAATACGAAATACAATTTCGCATAAAATATAGATAAAGTTAATATTACAGCAAATTAATTGTGTTCCATTCAGCAGAATGAAGTGAGCAGCGGAACAATCATTAGTAAAGTTATGTGGAATGATCCTGAGAAGTCGCTTCATATCGATTGAGATATCACCTTTAATGATATAATCTACCCTTGTGAGTATTTAAATTGTTTACAAGCTTGTGTATCACAAATTCCTCCCTAACTTGAGAAAACGTCAAACTGTGGGTGGCAGCCTGTTGTAACGCATGTGAAAACTGTTCTTCAGTTATCATTTTTTGTATCAGAATCGGCTTCTGAAAAAATTAAATTTGACTATTAACTAGATATCGTAGATTTCCTGAAGAAAAGAGAGCAGATATATAGCAATGAAATTGCTCGTGCATCAGTTCAAAAACCGTTGCGACGCTCATTTATGTAGTAAGTATACCTCATGATAATCCTAAGCCTCTGTAGGATGAGATGAGGAGTCTTTGGAGATGTACATCTTGTCCTACATTTTCTGCTTACCTCATATGTTGATTTCAGCGTCCTTTGAATTTTAATCTTGTTGCCATGACACTAAAGGAAAGTGACTCAAATTGTGTTGTTGCTGACAAGAATCATGGTGGACACAGCCCCATTTTCGTTGAAGTTGTGATGATGAGGATACGAGTGGATTAGAGTTCACTCACATTCTGTGTATTCTCGCTGATTCCCAACACCTCCATACCATAACATCTCATTTCCTCTGCAGTCTGAACAGTCTTCTCACGGCACAGACATTCCTTGCACTCATGATGACTTCTCGTCTCATGAAAACAACACATACTTGCTGACTGGCATTTCAAAAGCCTCTTCAGTCTAAATGAGAATATGCGTGACTATTTTATCCCTTGAAGATTCAATAGGTATTGGGTATTTGTTTACTGGGTTCGGTTGTTGGCATCAAGTCAAACATTTCGGCAGTTATACGCTCATTGATGGCTACGCAAATTGACGAGGTGAAGTTCGGAGTGTACTGCTTCCAACATAGGTAAGGCCCATAGAAAATAGTTAGTTTAAAACATAAAGATTCATAATTTTGTACTTTTGTCATTTTGTCATACAGATACACGACCTATATCACATTCGCACAAATACATGCATATATAAGCATTCTGTAAAAAAGAATATTTTAGTAAAATACGTATGTAGTTTTGGAGTGGAGAAGTACGTGGCACATTGAAATTTTATCAAAAGTGCGAAGGAATTCATGAGCACCACCAAATAAGGACACAGTTGCGTACAAACCAATTTATCTAGACTACTTTGTAAACATGAGTGAAATAGTGACGCATATCCATGCGCATTTGAACAAATGACTAGCAATAAACAAAATGAATGAGCATATGCTATCTGGAATGGACAAGATGCAAACATCAACACTGTGTTGCGTAAGCACTACTACTTCACTACTGAATTGTAGGGATTTTAGTATGCCAAACTATAATACTACATAGTCTCTGAATTTCTGTTAACGTTAGTACCTTTCTTTGATATGTTTTCATGAGACGACCATCACTCACTCGTAATTACTTAGTGTATTTATTGAAACGTCTACGCCTCATTCGCATCTCATGCATTCGAAGATGCAAACATGTGGTCTTTAGATTTGAATTTTAAAAGGACCTTGATGAAGAATTAAGAGCACCTGAAAGTACCCCAAATTTTATATAATCTAATAACACCTCTTAAAAACGAATGCGGTCGACGAGGGACATCCCCTGTTTACTTCACGACAAAGTAATCTACAATGAGACTTCCACCATCTGTGAGTCTCTCAGCGAGTGGTTTGCGAACTTTAGCTTGTGAAAGCACAACACTTATGAAACTGCACCACTTATTGGCTCCTCTCTCAGGAGCATTGTGTTCACTGGTCAATTAATAGGACGAGCAGCAAAAAGCCTTAGACCTTCTACCAACACAAGACCGGATGGCCTTGGTTCAATACTTTTAAAAATGGTGGGTGGGGCATTCCCTTATTACTTCTGTAATTCTACTTAATATCTGCGAACACTAGCACTTGCCCTAATGAGCGGAAAACTAGCTTTATAATCTCACACTACAAATCTGGTGATAAGGCAAACACTCAAATACAGAACCATTAAAAAACCTCAGTTATCTCACGAGTCATGGAGTAAATTGTCAAAGATCAATTATGAGACTATCTTCTCAGGGAAGATCTTGTAACTAGGTCATGATTGAAATTGCTTCCACAATTCGCAGTAAGTTTGCTGTCCTCCGTACGTCTCTATTATATTTTCCAATATATTGAATAATTTTTCAATTTTTATCTTTTTTCAATGACCTATGCATAATAACTCAAACATTCGTCTTCTCCATTTTCAATTGGTCCTCACCGTTCACCTTTTCATCAATTCTCATTCCTAGCAGTGGATTACTTACAATAACCTTCTATTCCAATATTAGGAATTTCTTTTGAGTCCATTCAAGATAGAGCCATTGACTGGTTACAAAGCACCGAAATGATTCATCGATTCAACTGATTCTGTGCCGTTTAGCTATCAGCGGTCAATTTTCTATCTGTGTCTACTGGATGATACTGCAAGTAGTTGAGTTTTTCAAGGGGAAGAGGCCAGCTGCTGCGTCGACGTCTATTTGGCCTTCCATGCATCTTCCTCATGCCATCGGTAATAAATGCATTCTTTTATGGCCTACATTTTTGAATTCGCTCTCTCACTGTTTGGGGAAGTGTTAAGAGAACCCTGAGCAGCAGGTGAGGTGAGCCAGACTAGAAGGCGAGCAGTTACTGTGGCTAAAGCTCAGGTCCAGCAAGATAGACTGCTAGACAGCAGTCGTACACGCTACATTAAGTTGAGACTAACTGAAAACGTGCTTGAAATCATTCAAGCTGCATAACCATTTAGTTCTCTAGATAGCCATGACAACCATGAAGAACCTGATTCTGAGAGGAAACGAGATGTGAAAGTGAATGCATGTGCATGACAAACTCAATCAACAAATGCCGTATGAAAGAAACGAATCTTGACAAACTGTAGATATTTCAATGTTGACCAGTCTGATACAGTTGCATAGCGGATCAGAGGTAGATGGCATATGTGATTCATGCTTTCTACCAGACTGCATTGTGTCTTGCAGATGTGCTCAGTGTAAATGACATCTACACAATAAAATATGGCCAATCGCCTGAGTATCATCTCTCAAGTTAGAATTTTCTTTCGATCGTAAATACGGAACATGAAGTGGCTATTTCAGATAGACACTCAACTGCAAATTCCAGAATGACACTGTGCACAACATGATCTCCTTACTTTTGCTGTTGCAGAAGGCGTGCACTCATACTCGTGAATACGACGTATTTTATATGATATCTGCACATTCCCGATAGACAACAAATGTAACAGACTGAAAATAAATAATGCTGCTGCGATGAGTGTTACTTCGATCATATATCAATCAGTGTCGTTTACTTTGAAATTAGTAACTGTCAGTCAATTGTGTATTTCTCACGCGATTTCGTTCTGTCTGTTTCTATCCTTTTCACAGCTGTTCATCTGGATCATGAAAATTAAGTCGTTATGTTGTGTCCTACACTTGTATCCCATGAACGTATTGTTTAATTTCCACAAATTCTCCTTTGCTGATATTCAGGAAATTGTCAGGTTGTGTCTACCATGATTCTTGACAGCAACAGAATGTAAGGCTGCAACACGGTTTGAGTCACTCTCCTCTAATGTCATGGTAACAAGATTGAAATCCAAAGAACGCTAAGATCAACATGTAAGGTAAGCGAAAGTTGTGTGACAAGACACAGGTCTTCATATTCACCTATTTTCTGAGAAAAGGATGAAGGGTGATGACGTGGAAGATGAATGAGTGAAAGAAATGATAAGGAACGTGGAAGTGCTGAAAAAAACTGAGGGACTTTCCATTAGGTCACTGATACATCCATTTGTGACAATTATATTCATCGATTAGTAGTGTTGTGAAGAATGTTATTCGTCATATGAAACTGATTTACCCATAAAAACAACAAAATGGCTTGACTGTACAGTCAAACAATTTGCGGTTAACAGTTTTCGAAAAAGATTCCAAGTTACGGAAACCTGATGGATTTAGTGTGCAGAGAATCTCACATTGTCAGACGATTCTCTACAGTTATATTAGGAAAATGACGTTCTCTTTTTTAGATGTGTTTAGTATGACTTCATTTCAATGAAGGTGACTTCAATTCATTATAGACAATTACATGATCTGTATTTCCATAAGTTTGTGTTGTCTCTCCAATTGAATGGTTGCCCAACGGAAGTCGCCTTATTTGTTTTCAGTGCGAACATCAAATAATAATAATATCTTCTCATTTTGAAAATGAGGGACGCCAGTTTACAGGCATGATCAATATTATAAATTGCATATACGATCAGAAAAAATATTTAATAATAGTAATTTAATAAAATAAATTTTTTTCCTACCTGTGTAGGACACACCAGTTGTACAAGAATGGATAAGAATTATTTGGCATAAGATGGTTGAAGGCAATCGGCAGGAAGCCTTGGACCTAGGTTTCGTGCTAGTTGGCACTCATCAGCAAGGCGTATCTGCAACCTTGAAGAAACTGATGTCCCTTCTGAGATTCGAACCCGCGTCACCCAGTGCTGCAGTCAGAGACGTTATCACTGAGCTATTCAGGCTCGCGACTGACCTGTAGGATATTTTTGATTGAACACTAGTCAGTAACTAGTGTAACGCGTCTAGTCCTATCTTCGGGGCAGACTGAATTCTATCAGTCATGTTTACAATGTGTGCCAACAATTCACAGTGCACCGTAATGGCGAGCCACGTAGCATGGTGGCCACATTGCAAACATGACTGATAGAATTCAGTCTGCACCGAAGATAGGACTAGACACATTACACTAGTTACTGACTAGTGTGCAATCAAAAATATAAGTATTATTTAAATTACATAAATTTGGTTTATGGTTAAATTTGGTTTTTGGGAACAATATTATGACTAGCCATTTAATGAAGCACATCAAGAAATATAGAAATATTGTCTTCGCATTAACAAAATTTTGGATAGATTACAAATACTTGGGAAAAAATAAAGCTTGAAGTAATTCCCCCATATAACTTTGGTGTGTACGGCATCGAGTCTTATTCTTG